>CP059269.1:600000-1197410 GCA_013694445.1 Torulaspora globosa
GTTTAACCCTGATAAATTACACCCCCTATTACCCTCCAATTTTCAAAAAATCCCAACAAATTTGTATGGTTGTTTGGCCGAGCGGTCTAAGGCGCCTGATTCAAGAGTCGGTTCGATTCTTGTGTGCAGCAAAACTGCACACCCTATTGGAATTCTCAGGTATCGTAAGATGCAAGAGTTCGAATCTCTTAGCAACCATTATTTTTTGCAACAACTGCTCAATGACCCTTCAATGTCATGTCTAATCACCGACTTGGCATTAGCCCCGAAGGTATCGATGACCCTTGGTCATGCAAGCCTTTGTGCTATGTCACAATCAGTAGCGATTGACAAAGAATGCGGAGGGTCACAATGAGATGACTCGGTCCAATGCTAGCGGAGTTGTAGTCATATATATAGTGTCGTAGATATCAGTTGTGTCTGGAGCAGAGGTTCTGTTTGAATACGAGTAGTGTAGGTTGGTATGTCTAGTGACACTAGCTTGTCGGAGTCTGCTCTGATTAAGGAAGAAGAACGTGGTTTGGAGACTGGTGGTGGTAGTAGTGGGAATGGGATTCGTGAGAATTTGAAATCTTTGGTTGCTGGTGGTGTTGGTGGTGTTTGTGCTGTGGTTACGGGACATCCGTTTGATCTTATCAAAGTACGGTGTCAGAACGGACAGGCTACAGGAGCTGGTGATGCGGTGAGGAAGATTTTAAGTGAAGCTAGAGGTTCTGTGAGAGGTACAGTGTTGGGGAATTCAGTGAGAGGTTTTTACAAGGGCGTGGTTCCGCCATTGTTGGGTGTTACGCCGATATTTGCAGTTTCTTTCTGGGGTTATGATGTGGGGAAGAAACTTGTAGGTGGTGGATCGAGCGTAGATGCGTTGACGACGTCTCAGATGGCAACAGCTGGATTTATCAGTGCGATTCCGACGACTTTGGTGACGGCACCGACGGAACGGATAAAAGTTGTGTTACAAACGTCTTCTAGTCACTCGTTTGTTGGGGCAGCGAAGAAATTGGTTCAAGAAGGTGGTGTGAGGTCTTTGTTTAAGGGCTCCATGGCGACTTTGGCCAGAGATGGACCCGGAAGTGCTTTGTATTTTGCGTCTTATGAGGTTTGTAAGAAAATGCTAAACAAGCGGTCAAAATCCGGAGACGAGATTAATATTGCCAATGTGTGTATATCTGGTGGTGTCGCTGGCATGTCTATGTGGCTGGTTGTGTTCCCTATCGATACGATCAAGACTAAGCTGCAAGCGTCGTCTTCACAGCACGGGCAGAGCATGATAGATGCTACCAGAGAGATATATGCGACGCGAGGTGGGATTAGAGGGTTCTTCCCCGGGCTGGGCCCGGCTTTGATGAGATCGTTCCCAGCGAATGCGGCAACTTTCCTTGGGGTCGAATTGACTCATTCGTTATTCAAGAAATATGGCTTGTAATTTTATTTATCATTCTGCATGTAGTTGCCAGTTCTTTGACTTTGTCAATCCGTTGACTGTGTAGAATTTGGTTGTACAAGAGTAACCCTTCCAGGTAAAATCGTTGTTTGGGTTACAATCGCACTTGTGACTTAATCTCACGTCGTCGTCCACTGGACATGCATGGAAGGGCGGATGGTAGTAACCCATTGAGTCGAAATGATGAATTTGGTCGCGGTTCAAGAACAGAGCCGCGGCAATCGAATGCACAGGAGCGTCGCCCCATCTCTCGTAGAAAAATCCGCCCGCTTTGTCCAGATGTTCGAAATAGGCAGTGTAAGCGGGACTTCTCCACAGGTCCAACGATGCGATCTCAAAGTTCGACCAGAAGTGACACAGGTTGTACGAGGACCCCTCGTCATCGCTGATAAAGTCGAGCATGTTGTTCTTGGCTAAGTACTCGGGATGCTGATCCATAAATTCCTTTGTAGTGGACCACAACGTCTTAATGGTCGCTTCGTACTCCTTGATCGAGATGGTGAAACCATACTTCTTGTTGTTATCCTTCATGAACTTGAAAACATCGTAGTCGATATCGCAGTACAACTTGACATCCGGTTCCACTCGCCAGTACCATTCGTACTCCTGCATCAACGGATGCCTGTAGAAAAGACCGGATTCGTACCGACACATGAATCTGTACGAAATCGAATCTCCATAAATGATCTTATCCGCCTTCATCTGTTGACGAGTTTCAGCGGCCCTCTGTTGATCAATCTCGGGCGGAAAACTCCATTGTTCCTTGGGGATCAATCCGTATTTGGTAGTTCCACTCACCATCGAGCTGGTCACTCTCTTAAACTCATCGGTAAACTCTTCATCGTTCAGAAATACCCAATCGTATTGAAACTTGTGATTAAATCGATCCTCCACAGATTTAATCGCAGGAAGCAAAGAATAAAGATCGTCATTACGTGCTAGCGTCACAAACGTAGCCTTTTCCCTACGACCCGTGTACTTTGGATATTTTAAATGGTCAACTTTAAATCTGCCATTAGATTCCAGAACTGGAGCTGAATAAACACGACCAGATCCGCCAAAAGATCCACTGTTAAACACAATAAACAACGTCACTAAACCTATCAGTGTAAAACCCAACAGCTTGCCGAACCGTTTCTTACCGGCAGAAATCTTCGCCTCCGCCATTCTCGATCCTCTACCTCAACACCAGCTAACTGTAAAGAACCAATTGATCGCAACACGGTTAGTTTCACCTTCTCCAAAGGCAGATCTTGTACCTCCAGTTTGACACTTCTTATAAGCTGAGCAACGTAGTTGTTCATCGGTATCATAATGTACGGCTATTAATGAGTAACCCGATATTTACTATCACCATATACGAATACAATGAGTAACCCGATATCATCATATACGAATAAAATGAGTAACTCGTATCGTTGTCGACGGCGCGTACGGCGCTATCAAGTCTAGACGAAGATGGTTACCCGGCTACGTTGGACTATCACTACTGACGACGAAAAGTTTTTGAAATGGCTAAAAAGTGATGAATTGATGAATAATAAAGTAGGAATACATACAAGTTTTAGTAGGTTTTAACGGGTTATAGTGATCGATTAGTTGTTTTGAATCGATCTTATCATTGCAGGTTTGTTGATGGACGTTCAAACGAGATCTTTATCTTCTTCGATTGTGGAATTCTTTAAAAAACCGATTGAAAAGAGGGAACAAGACAATAAAGACATCGGGAATGATCAAGCGTTAGATAGAATGTTGCCCGAAGGAGGCATTCTTCCCGATGGTCAGGGGTCTTTGATACTTTACGAGACTAATTCACAGCTTAGACCACCGGTTTTGCCCATCTTACCGGTGCAACGTTTGAGATTGTTAAGATATAGACAGGAAATGAGACGGAGATTGGGGTCTGATGTTCTTCTGTCGGTTAACGAACCACGGAGAATGCCTAGACTGAGTCTGTTGGATACTAGCTACTCTCGACAAAATTCGTCGACTCCTTCGCCTGTGAAAGCGGCTGGAACTGCGGAACCGGTGGAAACTTTACAGGTTTTGAAGTCGCGAAAAATGGGTAATAATCAGCGAGAGGGGACCAGGTGGTCAGGAAGTTTCGATTACGACTTGTCGGAATACGATAATCACCGTAAAGAAGGCAAACCTGTCGCGACAGTGGTAAGGAAGGACCACATCGATTCACCAAGTATAACAGCGACGAAAATGGCCGCGTCTCCCGGGGGGATGTTCCAGGATATCAACGTCAGCTCGCTGTCCGCGGCGCAGCGAGATGTGCTGCTCAAGGGCCAGCCGATATCGGCTGTTAGACAGCCAGTGGAAAGAGAGAGTACGATTGTCGCGGGGCGCAATCAGGGCGATGCAAAAGATGCAAGACAGGACAAGACTGTTCTTCCGTCTCTAGGGTTCGATTTCATCAAACCCAGCGATACTCCCTCCAAAACAGGCGACATCGAATCAATAAAAATCAAACAGAAAAAGGTGGAAAACGGATCTCTTCAGTTCAAGCCGGTGGAACAGCCATCGAAGCTGGCGTCAGTCTTACCGGCTGCAAAGCCATCCTTCAATTTTACAAATCTAAAGTCGAACGTCGATCAAAACGCTCATCGACCTAGAGAGGATGAAGAAGAAAAGGAAGAGCCTAGAAGAAAGAAGGCAACGCGTTTTACCGATACAACCACGTCCCTTGCTTTGAGCTCAAGTTCGTCTTCCAGCGGTCAAGACAACAATAAACCTACTTTCTCGTTTGGGAACGCTGTGGCTGGTACTGGTGTTACTGCGGATAAGGGAACGAAAATGGTCGCCAGCGCTGGGAAACAAGCTTCACAGCCCCTCTTTAAATTTGGTAAACCAAACGAAGAAAACGAGAAGAAGGAAACAAGCAAAATCGGTTCCGTACCGTCTTTCTCATTTGGCGCCAAGCAGAGCGATCAAGTGCAGCTAAACGGTTCATCTTTGGGCAACGACATCGCAAAATCTACCAAAACAGCTTTTTCGTTCGGGAGCGGTCCAGAATCTGCAGCTCAAGAATCAGCAACTGATAAAAGCTCTGAGAAAATCAGCGATGACAGCACCCGGAAGAGTCAAGATGATGTTACCGCTACGCAGACAACACAGGCACCCATTTTCAGCTTTTCTGCTAATGGAAGGGCAGCTGACGTCGGCAAAACCTCGTCTGCTGCTGATCAAGGTACCACCGATAAAAGGGATTCTTCAACTTCAACAGCGTTCTCATTTGGCCCAAGCACTGCGCCAGGTCTGAAGGATAAGTCAACCGCTCCCTCGTTTACTTTTGGTAGCAGTACAACTTCCGATAACAAGAGTCAACCTGTTGCCGCACCGTCATTTTCATTTAATGGAAGCACAACATCTGGCAAAGAAGACAAAGCACCGAATGCTACTCCATCATTCTCTTTTGGAAGCGCGACCGCTGAAAAGAAAGGAACTTCCCTTGCATCGTCATTCGCATTTGGTAAGAGCGTTGAACCTGACAATAAAGACAAGGCTGCCGCTCCGTCATTCTCTTTTGGTAAAAGCGTTGAACCTGACAATAAAGACAAGGCTGCCGCTCCGTCATTCTCTTTTGGTAAAAGCGCTGAACCTGACAATAAAGACAAGGCTGCCGCTCCGTCATTCTCATTTGGCAATAGCGCAGCATCCGACAATAAAGAAAAAGCTCAGACTCCATCATTCTCCTTTGGCAGTAGCGCAGCATCCGACAACAAAGAAAAGGCTCAGACTACATCATTCTCTTTTGGCACTAACGCTGCGCCTGAGAAGAAGGAGACTACATCATTCTCCTTTGGCACTAGCGCCTCGGTTGAGAAAAAAGATCAACCAGTCACTGCTCCTTCGTTCTCCTTTGGTTCCGTAAATGGCAAAAGTGCATCTCCTTCGCTTCCAACTAACGGATTTTCATTCAAAAAGGCAACTGAAACAGCAGATGGAGCTACCGAAAAGCCTTCGTTTAGTTTTGGCGTGACAGATACGGCCAAATCCGGAGGATCAGTATTCGGGACAAGCGCCGCTCAATCCAATCCTTCCGTGACAAACAATGCCAATTTCACCTTCAACAAACCAAGCACTGGCATTAATGTCTCTGGTTCTGACAACAAAGCTGGTTTACCGTCCATCGATTTCAAATTCGGAGCAACGACCAATAATGAAAATAATACAGCAGTCGCTACAGCTCCAACTACGAATCCCTTCCTGGGAACTTCACAAAATAACAACAACGGATTCTCCTTCAACATATCGGGCAACACAAACCCGAATGTTGGTGGCCAACCACCACAACCCGCTTTCGGTACTACTCCATCCCCAGCATTTGGCAGATCAGCCTCTCCCATCGTCATGAATGGCTCCAATAGCTCAAGCAGAGCATTCACTCCCTCCAACACTATAAACATGAATTTCAGCAATAACGCTACTATAAATCCCAGCTCCATTTTCGCTGCCAAACCTAACGTCCCAAATATGGCTACCAACGGTCCACAACAGTTTTTCAGCACAGCACCACCGCCATCACAGGTTTTTGGCGCTGCACCACAGTCTAATGGCATCGCTCCCGGACAACTAGCTCAACCAGCTCAACAAACACCAGCGCTGAATTTTCAACTACCACCGGGCCGAAAACTAGCAAGAATGAGGCAGTCAAGAAGATGATCATGATAGATATACGCGGAAACTACATTGCATCAACAGTATATAAACTGTACTAATAGTATAATTTTCAACCGCATTTCAAGCCTTGTTGTGAGGGAAAATCTCGGGTAGCGTAAACCATTAGTAGTCTTCTTACTGATCTAAAGTCTTAGAGAGTTAAAGAACTAATAAGTTTTTGCTAGAAACTGTTTAATGATATAAGGACATAGATGGATTCGACAGTTAACTGGGTTGAACAAAATATTGGTCAAATAAATTCTAGATTAAGACTCGATCCCGTCAATGAGATTCATTTGCCCTCGTTTGTCCTGGGATGCTCGGTAATGATTTCAGTTTCATTACTGGGACCATTCGTAAGATTATTTATTGGAGGCATACTACTGACAGTAATAACGTTGATCAAGTATCTTGTAATCATAGGCGGGATCACCGCATGTGTATTGGTACTAACTAACAAGAATAGCGATACGATGAGTAAGAAACCAGTACAAGAGCCTCCAGAGGTTGTCCAGACATATAAGAAATCTCAACATGGGAAGCCAGATAGGAAAGTCGAATTGGCCAAGGATGATTTTGAATCAATTAAATACTACGATATACCCAAGGTTCAATCAGAAGTTAAGAGAGCACCCGTTGAGAATGCATACGATAGATTTGTGAACATGGCAGGGTTTAAAAGTAGTGAGATTAAATAGTGTATAGTGTTCATACTAATGAAAACGCTTTAAAAATTATACACCTATTAAAACATTTTGTTTTGATATATATAGAGTACTATATGTGATGGAGGGTTTGTCTTGACGTTTGATCCTAGCTTTACGTTTAGTGAGTTTCGCCTGGAATTTCGAAGACGATTTGCTTACCGGTCAATTTGTTGTAAACGGCTTGGAATGATTCCAATTTGTAGTCAACTTGTTGAACGTCCTTAGAGTCCAACAAGACTTTTTGAACCTTGTTACCACCGACCAAGTATCTAACTCTCTTACCGACGATCTCAGTTGGGAAAACCAAATCTTCCAAGATTTTGTCGTGAACAGCAGTTAGAGTTCTGGATCTAGGTCTCTTTTGAGTTTGTCTGGATCTTCTAGATGGCTTTGGCAAGATTCTTCTTTCAGCCAAGAAGACGACGTGACGGTCTGGGAACTTCTTTTCCAATTCACGGGTCAACTTGGTTTGAACCTTGTGGTAAGCAGCCAAAGATGGGACTGGGACAAAGATAGCCAAAGCTTTCTTACCACTAGAAACATCAATCTATCAAAACCTTTAGTTAGTAAACGGTTCTTCATAAATGGTGAAATGAGTAGAGAAAAAAGCGTAGGACTGTCACTCAGATATGGTCCTTTTATTCGAATTCTCTTCTCTCTCTCATAATACTGCACATTTAACATACTTCTCTGATGGATTTGAATTGCAATGGTCTCAATTCAGCCTTCAACTCTGGGGAAGAGTTCTCCAACTCGGAGAAAGCTTGAGCAACTTGCAATTCCAATTCAGTTGGAGCCTGAGACAAAATCTTAGCTTGTGGAGCAGACATTGTTGTTGATGTTTCTTCCTGACTTGCGGGTTCCTAAAACTACTATCACTGCCTCTATATGAAGTTCAATCTCCAAATATTCACCAAATAACTTTGATTACTGAGTCCTCACTGCCACTACAACAATCTCTCCAGTACGGTTTACCGCTAGTGCTGTTACTGTGCTTGTTGCAGACTCACCATAGACATTGCATCCTTAGTGGGAAAGTTTCATCAGCTGGGCTCACACGCGTAGAAGGACCTCTGCCTAGCTAGGCGGACCAAGGCAAGAACAATCTGCCTAGAGCGAACGAACCCCATGGGAGCAACACCACAAGCACTCCCGTCACTGGCAACTCTCTGTATGAAGCAGAAAGTTTCAGCCGCTGCTGCTGGGAAAAGAGACGCACATTGGTTGTTCCGACGCACGAAAAAAAATATGATTTTTCAAATTGGATGTACGGATGTTTGGTTTTGCAATTGAAGGTGTACGGGTGTAACAGTCCCAAAAAGTGTGAATTTAACCGCCCAAGTACAAGTGATAGGTTGTGTATAGTGGTTAACACCACTCTCAACTACAAAGAAATCTTATCTAGCTGCTAGTATAGGATTCAAACAGTGACATGATGGAATGCGAAGAGTGGTATTGATAACAGCTGTGTAAGGTATCAATCAAGTGGAAAACTGGTACTTCTAAGTCTGGTACTATTCCAGAAGAACTGGTCTTTATTTCTCCACAATCTGTTGAATATACAAGCTACTGCATATTTGGTTGTGTATCAATGCGATATGAGAAGCGCTAGAGAGGAAGACAGCTTCATTAGGTCGTGGTAAGGAGGTTATGAGAAACCATATGCTAGCCAAGCAAGGTTCTAGCCTCTTTGGCATGCTGTCTAATAAGCATTTACATGATGACCCTTTTCTTGCAAGGCTGGAAAAGCGTCGCTGGACGACCGGAGCCGGTAGCGGTGGTCATCGCAACTTCACTGGGGAAGGGACTCCATGTTTGAGCAAATCCATATTTATCGGTTGTTGCAATGGTGCTATCGGGCAAAGTGCCAATCACAAGTCATTTGCTGTACAAGGGACTTAGGTTCAGCGTTAGGTACAGCGTTAGACAACCAGTTTTAAGACCGCGAAGGATGTTCTATACAGTACCCAAGATAGACGACCTTCATTCGTTAGGGAGTCCCATAGAGAATGCCAAGAGAGCTGCAGCATATCGTGCAGTTGACGAGAATTTAGATGTTTTTGAACACAAGGTTATAGGCATTGGAAGCGGGAGCACTGTGGTTTACGTAGCTGAAAGGCTGGGACAATACTTAAAAGATGCCAAATTCACGGATTACGTTTCGAAGTTTACATGTATTGCCACTGGATTTCAATCAAAGCAACTGATTATGGATAATGGACTGAATTTTGGAGTCATTGAACAAAATCCAAACATTGATATTGCATTCGACGGTGCTGACGAAGTGGATCATCAGTTACAACTTATCAAAGGTGGAGGAGCATGCTTATTTCAAGAGAAATTGGTAAGTACAAGCGCGGAAAAGTTCATAGTCGTCGCGGATTCATCAAAGAGATCACCAAGACTATTAGGTGTGAACTGGAGACAAGGCGTTCCTATCGAAGTGGTCCCACCAGCGTATGTGAAAGTCAAAAACGAGCTTTTAAGCAAGTTGAACGCCGCGAACGTGGTACTAAGACAAGGTGGTAGGGCTAAAGCGGGTCCCATAGTCACCGATAATAACAATTTCATCCTCGATGCCGATTTCGGAGAAATTGAGAATCCCAAAGAATTGCATGATAAGATCAAAGCAATGGTTGGCGTTGTTGAGACGGGACTTTTCATTGACAACGCGGCTAAAGTTTATTTCGGTAATTCAGATGGTACCGTCGATGTGATGGTAAGATAAGTTTACATTACGATTACACTTTTAATTTGTATCTATACAACAGTTATTAATACTGCAACTATCGTTTCACTTCTTATGGGTATTATTCGAGATCCACGATAGTCCCTCCACAAGACCTTGCCCGGTCAGCGCGTTGCTTCCAATGACACACCACAGTTGATTCTTCAAATTCTCACCCAATTGCAGATAGTCAGACACTTCTTGTGGTGTCATTGCATTTTTCAAATCCTGTTTGTTTGCCCATACAAGAAGAACAACATTACCCATTTCCTTCTCGCTTATAATACTATACAATTCCTCTTTGGCCTCATTCAATCTATCCCTATCATGAGAATCTATCACAAATATAAGCGCCGTGGTCGCTGGGAAATAGTGTCTCCATAAGGGTCTCAATCTTTCCTGACCACCAACATCCCACATATTGAATTTAACATTTTTACGTGAAACTGTCTCAACATTGAATCCAACAGTGGGTGCTGACGTCTTTATCTTATTCAATTTCAACTTATACAAGATTGTCGTCTTACCAGCATTATCCAGTCCCAACATCAGAATCTTCATCTCTCGAGAACCGAAAAGCTTACCGAACCCTCGTGAAACTGAATTACCCATTGAACCACACTACCAGATATACTATCAATCCGTCTAACGATGCAATAACTCATCAAATCCATCAACTTTCTCTACATGACAATGCTTATACACATTCTCCTACAATCGCCGTGCCCAATGACCCTCAACGGACCCATATGATACACTAAACGACTCTACAAGGCTCAATTGACCGTTTTCAAGACCACAAGACCCTTTATACTGTGTTCCAAGACTGCGCAACTTGGCACGGTGAAGTTCCGTCACCAAATCAGCTTTAAAAACTACAGAAGTTCAGGTAAGAGACGATCAGATCGTCTGTTTCTACGAGCAACAAGACGCTAACAAGGCCCAGAATCAAACTACAAGACCTGGAATCAATTGAACTTCAACTGTATGCCCACTTTTAAAGACCTGGTTACTTGGTGATAGTAGTAAGAACGGTCACGTGACCTACACAGGCCGTAGTTATAGGTGGAATGGCTAGTACAGTATGGGAATGTACAAGAAAGTGGTATAAAGCAGGGTTTTGAAGTGGTTTAGTGGGTTGAGTTCGATGAATTGAGTATTTGAATGCCAGACTTTTCTGTTCCTGTTAATTTACCGATTTTTTTGCAGAACCAGTTGAAAGATTTGGTCAGAGAGTATACTGATGAGCATTTGACGTTGAAACGGTATGAGACGAAGAGGGAAGCATTGTTGAGTCAGTATGAAGAGAGACCGTTGACACCGGTTGGCCAGTATGGGGGAACAAATCAATTATTTGAGTGTCAGAGTCCTATAAGTGAGACTGGGACGCCGGGTTCAACGCGGACTCGTCGTGTCAGGCAATCGATATACCGTGTGGCTACGAGGAATTCCGTTTCTGGTCATTCAGGTAGGTTTTTGAGAGATCGAGCGTCTTCGACGCAATTGTCTATACGGTCGGATGAAGTTTCTGGCGGTTCTTATAACCCAATGATGCCGTTACTGCCGCGAGAGAAAAGTTTCGGGACGTTCGAGTCGTGGAGATCGATACTTCGTGGTAGATTTGAGCATTATAATGCAGAAACTGCAATTGTGAGTTTGAGTATCAAGGAAAAGGAGAGTTTGATATCGTGGGATAGACTGTATCTTAGAGCAGAGAAGATAGCACACGTTTTGCATAAAGAGCGTTTAAAGAAAATGGATAAAGTGCTGTTATGGTATAACAGAAACGATATAATAGAGTTCACCGTTGCGCTAATTGGTTGCTTTATAGCCGGTATCGTGGCGGTTCCTGTGTCATTTGAGACTTACTCGCTTGGCGAAATTGTGGAGATCGTAAAGGCAACTAACGCGAAACATTTGCTCATCTCTAATGATTGTTATAACCAGATAGAGAATTTGCATTCATCGTCTAACCATTCTAAAGTCAAGGTGATTAAGAGTGAGTTTTTCTCAAAGATCAACTTTATCAAGACCGATGACCTTGGAACTTACTCAAAAGCTAAATCTTCACCGCCACAATATGAAATTCCCAATGTTGCATATATTGAATTCACTAGGACGCCACTGGGTAGATTATCCGGTGTGATGATGAAACATCGCGTTCTTTGGAACCAGTTCAGAACTTTGGCCAAGATTGCCAACTCCCGTGCAATGCCGCATTGGAAGAAAAGTGATATAATGCGACCTTTCAGTAAGAAGGAAGACCTTTCCAGATTCGTTATTTTGAATAGTCTAGATCCAACTAGATCTACTGGTTTGATCTTGGGGACGCTTTTCAATATTTTCTCTGGTAACTTGCTCATCAATATCGATCCTAGACTGCTTAATAGTCCTGGGGTTTATGAGAACATTATTGACCGGTACAAGGCAGACATACTTCTCAATGATCAGTTACAGCTAAAACAGGTTGTTATTAATTACTTGGACGATCCGCAATCAGCAATCTCAAAAAAACATCGAATAGATTTTAGTTGCATTAAATGCTGCTTCACCTCGTGTACTACCATAGACACCGAGGTGTCAGATATGATCGTACATAAATGGTTGAAGAATTTGGGTTGCCTTGACGCTTCAGTTTGTTATTCACCGGTGCTGACTTTGGTAGATTTTGGAGGCGTAGTTCTGTCACTGAGAGATCAAATGGGCAAATTGGATAACTTCCAGATCCACAGCACAAAACTGAGACTACATGATGAGCTATTTGTAAACAAAGAAAAGTTGAGGGGTAATATAGTGGAACCTAGCGTTACCGCAATGATGAATTTATCAAGCTCTTTCAAAGACTATCTTCGTTTGGCATCTTTTGGATTTCCCATTCCCGATTCAATGGTTTGCGTTGTGAATCCGGATGACAACACACTGGTTCCCGACCTAACGGTTGGCGAAATATGGGCCCATTCAGATAGTCTCGCTGACGAATTTTATCAAATGGATCGAGTTAATGAATTTGTATTCAAGGCTAAACTCAATTACACAAAGATGTTTGAACTCTTATCTCAACAAGACACATCAACGGTTGCAAGGGAAAGATTAAATACAATCATGAGCATATGCCCGTCTTCTACACATTTCCTCAGGACCAAGTTAATGGGTTTCATTCACAATGGGAAGATATATGTTTTATCCATGATTGAGGATATGTTCCTTCAAAATCAACTAGTCAGATTGCCAAATTGGGCCCACACCTCAGACATTAGTCGAGTGAAGCCATCTGGTACTTCGGATGGCGAGAAAAGCTCAGGAACCGATTCTCCAAAACGTGTGGTGCAAACATATTACCTTCAACAAGTTACGGAAACTGTGGTACGGACGGTGAACTCAGTTTTAGAAGTATCTGCCTTTGAACTTAATCGCAACAAAGAGGAGCATTTTCTTGTTGTGGTTGTTGAAAGCTTGTTGGCCAAAGTACCGGTTGCTCAGGAATCTCAAATATCGAGCGTAGCCGAACGATATAAGGAATCTTTCCAAAGAAAGATGAATGATCTTTCGGAACAAATCTATCGAATACTGTGGATATTTCATCGTATCCAGCCTTTTTGCGTTATGGTGGTACCTCCAAATTCTTTGCCTCGAAGGTATTGTTCGCTAGAGCTGGCCAATAGTACTGTGGAGAAGAACTTCTTCAACGGTGAGCTAGAGGCAAAATTTGTGAAATTCCAGGTTGACAATATCGTGCTGGATTTTTTGCCGCATTCATCATACTACAACGAGAGTATATTTTCAGAACATCTCTCTAACCTTAGAAGATCAGTACTGGCAGAACAATTCAGAGGTACAAATGCTTCTCCACAGGACGAAGGATTACAAATTTCAGGAATTGACTATAGAGAAAACTCTATTGATAAACGAACAGGTAAGATATTAACGGATTTCGATAGCATCACACAGATATTAGAACTTAGGATTAAAATGAGTGGAAACGATCTATCCTTCAGTGATGGTAGTGATTCCACTAGCTCAAATAATAAAAACAACTATCATAGAAAAACGACGTGGTCCTCCTTTGATACAATCATCGCTTCATTTCTAAAGAAAATTGTTGCATCCAAAACCCCTCTCAAGGCTGGAGATAGAGTCGTAATAATGAGTGAGAATTCGGTTGAGTATGTTGCCATGATATTAGCTTGCTTTTACTGTAGGTTCATTGTTATACCTCACAATTTACCGGATGAGAACAATCCAGAGAGCAGCATCAAGCAGTTTGCAAACATCGTAAAAGCTTATGGTGTCAAACGGATATTTACTGATGCTAAAGCAAGCAACCTATTTGAAAACAGCCCTGCTATTACGAAAGAACTGAAGAAATACAAGCATTTTTTCCCTAAAACGACATGTTTCTCGAAGATCAAGAAGAAGTCTGGGCTAACAATCAAAATGTTCTCTAATCTGTTGAAAGAGAAGTACGGGACAAAGCCTGGGACAGATCCCAGCAAGATACCGTGCGTATTATGGATTGATGAAGAGAATGACATTAACAGCAACATTCATATTAATATGACGCATTCTGCATTGCTGAACTCTTGCAAAATTCTGAAAGAGACATTACAACTATCGGAAAATTCGCCAATTTATTCGATCTGTGGGCACACTAATGGAATGGGTTTTATTATAAGTTGCTTGCTAGGGATTTACAGCGGCTGTACCACCAAGTTGTTCAGCTTGTCAGATGTTTTGTGCGATCCTAGGTCCTTTCTTCTACCATTGCAAAATTCTAATGTTAAAGATCTCTATCTCAATTTGCAAACATTGAAATTGTTAGTCGACAAAGCAAACCTCATAGTGGGGAATACAATTCCCACGAAAGCTACTAAGAAGAATCCATCCTCTATCTTGCGACATGATGTGTTCAAAAGTGTTCAAAACATTATGGTACCGTTTTCTGGTCGACCCCAAACTCTGGAGGTTGAACGTCTGATCAGAAGAAGCTCAGCAATTGTGCTAAACTTAACGCAGATCAGCTATGTTTATCAGAATCACTTTAACTCTCACATCTCATTGCGATCCTACTTAGGGCAGCCGCCTGTGAACTTATATTTGGATCCTGTGGCCCTTAGAGAAGGGCTTATTAAAACAATTGGATCATCGAATACAGGTTTTAACGGTGCCATTCGTGTTCAAGATTCAGGCATTGTTCCGGTTTGCACTAACATCGCAATCGTCAACCCGGAAACGCAACTTCCTTGCTACAACGGTGAGTACGGAGAAATCTGGTGTTGCTCTGAAGGCAATGCTTTCAGTTATTCAATTTGTAATGATGCTCTCGGGGCAAATTCGAAAGGTGCACTGACCAAAGATCCTTTTATCACTGAACAATTCAAAAGCAAGCTGCAAAATGGGGCAGATAACGGACTCACATATTTCAGAACGGGAGATTTTGGATTTATCAAGAAAATACGACGCAAAGATTCTTCCAATGTTGAGCAGGAGCTAAATCTGCTGTTTGTTCTGGGAAGGATTAATGAAACGATAGAAATTCTCGGATTGACGCATTTCGTTGATGACTTGGAGAGAACAGTCATAAATTCTCATAAATGTATCGAAAAATGCATCATATCAAAGGCAGGTGGCTTACTTGTGTGTCTCATCAAATGCCCAAATTCTCGGTTTAGTTATGCCACTTTAACGGCTCTTGTCGTTTCCGAGCTTTTGAGAGTTCATGGAATTATCCTTGATTTATGCACATTCTTGAAGCCTGAAAGCTCCACGCCAACGAATTGGTCTAGCCACAGGGCTTCCATAATGAGCCAGTGGTTCGATCAATCTTTGGAGATCGATGAGCAGTATGGAATTAATTTTGGTGAGAACATATCCATATACTTGCTATCTGAATTCGAACGGGGATCATAATAATGGTGATGAATGCTGTAAATATGTGAATAAGCTCTATAAAACTGTTATGATGCTGACTTTTATTAAATGCTCCGGTAATTCAAACTTTCATTTGTACTTTCAGGAAGTAACTCACTAAGAAAGGCAAACTGACAGCCATTACCGGGTATTGGATCATGAGGAAAAACGATGTGCATTCAATTTGAGTAGTGTCTTCCGCATCAGGCGGGGTGTAACTGGCAGTAAAATAGATAAGCGTTGTCATAGTGGGTAGTCCCCAATCAATGGCGATAACGAAGAGAAGCATTTTATCATCTTCCCAATTGACCCAACCAGCTTTAACTAACCGATCACACCACAAAACACCAAATATTGGCATTACGCACATCTTCAAAATGACTAAAACTACCGCCGATTTCCAAAATCCTGGATAAAGTTTTCCTATCTTCAATCGACCCAAAGTCGCTCCCAATAGTAGCAGACCAAATGGAACGGAGGCGGCGCCCAAATACCCAGTGAAATCCATCAAGAAACTCAGAGCCGGGGCATTGTCAGGCGCCTGACTCAATTTTGGCGTACTCTCTGTAGTGACGAAGAGTGCTTTCACCCAGGGAATAAATGCAACAATCAAAGCCAGAATAACCGCCATCGAACAGGGTCTCAAGCAGTTCTTTAGGAAAAATACGACAAACGAAGTTAACGGTATTTTTTTTAACCATTTCGGAAGTGAGCCACCGGATGCCTCGATATCATGCTTGCTAACAGTCGCATCGGAAGTCAAGATTTTAGTCAAGGTTGAATTTCTATTTTCTTCAGCTGATGGGAGTCCCCTTAATGAATGTCTGAGAGATGCACCATCCACATATGAGGTTAAAGAGCTTCTTCTTGGATGGCCGTATTGATCGACGTTCGAATACTCTCGGATCAGATTATTGATATTTTGCGGTGGTCCATCGCGAAGATCAATGGAACGAACAGTCGTGACAACTGAAGAACTTCTTGAAAGACGGTGACTAAGCTGGTTCTCTTCGGTGTATGCAATAGGTTGATTTCTCATCATGGGAGCGTCAGGATAATTCTGATCAACATTCTGTCCAGTTTGAGTGCTTAAGGAAGCTCTCGAGGGACTCTGTCCATCCAATACCGACGTAGGCAGCGATTCCTCCGAATTACCCTCTGAGTTGCTCCCTGAATGTTTCGTTACTGCCTTCTCCGGCTTGGGCATCGTTTCTTTCGGGCCGGTGTCGCTGCTGGACTCAGTCGATAGAGCCTGCTCGCTAGGCTCCATGTCATCCTCTATGTCATGCACCGCACTTTCCTCATCCTTATAATGAAAATCGCTCTCTACTAGTCTGAAGCCTCCCAAATTAAATACACAGATCAGAAACATGGCCAAAAAAATGATCACACAGGCCACACCTTTTTCACCTTCCTCCTCGGTGAATAAGAAACCTTGATCCATCGTCTGCAGGTACGCAATTGGTAAATCGCTGATATTTGGAAACATACCACCCGCTAAAATACCACCATACCATTGCCTTGGAACGGGCATTGTCCTTCTTACAACGTATGCAAAGAAAAACCCCGTAGCAAATAAGATTACCGATGATAGGCATATGATACCAACAGTTTTGATATCCTTACCTTCTATGTTGGCTACAATCTTATTGAAAGACAAGCACGGAAGCAAAACTGTCAGCACTAAATCAGAAATCGATCTGGTGGTTTCAACGCTCAAAATACCCATTCTTGCCAACATAAATCCAGTACCAATAATCAAATAAATCTTGATAATAGGCTTAAAGGATGCCCATATAACGGGCCCCAAAGGGACGCTCATCTTTGTGCTTCCCACCTGTTCAATCGCGTTCCACTCACTAAAGACTGTAACACTCGGTCCCTTTTGTTACGTCGAGCTCGTTAATTATATCAAGCGCTAGATGATGATCATCATACATTGCATTCGGATCATCACCTTCGTTACGCTTATCTGTGCAATTGCTTGGTTTGAACGTGGGCAAAACGTGGGATGTCACGTGACCGTTACTAGGTTAAGGTTCGATCTTCATTCTTCGTTCATTCGAAGCCGTGTTGCACATCTTTGTTTCCACGTCTTTCTTTCCGCAACTTTCCTCATCTTTCTATCTAGCAATTCAGCCGGTGGGCTGATGGTTAGAGACGCAAAGTCTCGTGGAACCGACACCAGAAAGTAGTTTACACTGAGAGCGTGATGATTCTCTGAAACTCTGGTTCTTGCTTGTACGAGAAAGACACGGGACCTGAAACTACTATGCCCAGTTTTACAGGCCTATAAAGACCTTGCAAAACGTGACGAGCGGTAAAACTTCAAAATCCAAAAGTCAATGACAACGGCGTCCCGCTCCACCCCTGCAACGGCACATCCAGTGCAATAACACGCTCTGTGGCATTAGCATCGAGGTAAGTCACATGATCTCACTCCTCGGCGGCTAATCTTGGAATACGCCTCTTGACCTTGCCTGAAGCTCCAGGACACATATCACACGTCAAATAACCTCTACAACACGTTTGCAGCGAGTAAGTCGCCTCATTTTTGCCACTCAAATCGAAATAATCACTAAATCGCCGCTACTATCACCAACCTTATACTATCTGACCATACCAATACTTATCCACCTGAAACACCCCAAAATCAATCGCTTAACCGCCATAAACAGCTTCCCGTTCTCTTGCAAGTGGCGGTTAAAATGGAACGAATCATTTTGATGGGCCTTTATATACTTGTAGGCATATCATTTTATACGTAGAGATTTTTCAACGATCATTAAGAAGGCCCATTTATACTAAGTTGTTAGCTGGAATATATCTATAGAAGGGACCTACTGTTGTCCATTTGTACTGTTTAAGGTTGTTCGGTATGCTTACGAGGTTTGGTCTTCAAGGTGCTGCCAAATCTGGGCTTTTTCAGCAACCATTTGGGTATTTTGCACGTTTTAAACATGAATACGCACCAAGATTTAAAGAGATGCAAAAGAAGCAAAAGGGTAGAGTTCCCGTTCGTATTGGTGGGTCAATAAAAGGATCTTCGTTACAATTTGGTACGTATGGTTTACGTTTGAAGACAGAAGGGACGAGGTTGACAGCTCAGCAACTGAAGGAAGCGGATAATGCATTGATGAGATATGTAAGGCCATTGAATAACGGTAAGCTTTACAGGAGGCTGTGTACGAACATTGCAGTGTGTATCAAGGGTAATGAGACAAGAATGGGTAAGGGTAAAGGTGCTTTTGACCACTGGATGGTACGTGTCCCGACTGGTAAGATTATCTTTGAGATGAGTGGTGATAATCTACATGAAAAAGTGGCTCGAGAAGCTTTCAGGAAAGCGGGTACTAAGTTGCCTGGTGTTTACGAGTTTGTGTCGGCAGATTCGCTTGTAAGAGTTGGATTACATGGATTTAAAAACCCAAAGGACGATCCAAAGACCAATTATATCGAAGAGTTGAAGAAGAAACCAACAAAGGCATATTTGAATTTGCAGAAATCCAAGGAGCCACAGTACAGGATGTTCCGAGGACGCTAATTCGAGTCACTTGTAAATAAATGTACATATCATTGACCGTCGATGACGCACATAGCCTTCGCTACAAAACCTTCCAGATGGTAGATAGCTTTGCTTCCCAGGGAAAGCCTTTCATCGAAAATGCTCGAAGCCTCGAGGATACCTACTTTTGCCTTGTCGCTGTTATCGTTCTTCATCAGCGCAAATGTAAGCTCTTGCAGTATAATCCTGGCAGATATACAGTGCGCGAGCAGATCGTACAAGATGGCTCGACACTCCACGAGACACCCAACAGTTCTTTCTCTCTGTATCTTGGTTGCCATCTTCAAGATAACGCTCGCCCAGTCCGGTCTAATAATCGGCGTGGTTACCTTCAATTGCATCTCGTTGTTCAAAGCCATAGACTCAAGCATAAGAAGTGCCGTTCTCAAGTTACTATTCGATGCAATCGCTATATTTTCTAGTACTTTTGGAGACTCCAACTTAACATTCTCCTCCGTGGTAACCTTGTGCAAGATCTTAACCACTTCTTCATTAGTCGCTGCGGGACACCGTACCATAAGGCACCGCGACCTAATAGGCGAAATTATCGATGATATCGAGTCACAAACCATGATTAATCGAATATTTCTCGAATACTTCTCCATAGTACGTCTCAACGCAGATTGTGCATCTCTTGTCAAGGAATCTGCCTCATTAATAACAACACATTTGTACCGATGTGAAAGTCCCTCCTTCGAGTCCTGAAAATCCACTTGTTCCATCTGTGCCACTTCTTTCAACAACTCTTGGATCACAATTCTATCATTAATCCCCATATCACTCGGTGTAATCTCTAAATGGTAAGCTGAACTCACTACATTCAAGTCCAATTTCCGATTCGACGGCGTAACAAACTGTCTAACGTCAATCTTCATCTTGTACACCCCGGTTCCAAAGATAGATTCCAACAATGCCATACAACGAGTCTTCTTACCACTACCATTGGGACCATACAACAAAAGATGTGGCAGATCTCGAGGTTGATGCGATAGTGATTTCAATAAATCAGTTAAACCATCATTATGTGATAAACTTTGCAGTGTCCTTGGACGATACTTGTCAACCCACAACGACATTTAGAGATCAACAGGACTATTCCTTTCACCTTTACAGCGTTAAACCTTCTTGTTAGTGATTAGTATCGCGTACTATTAACTTTTCACCTTTAAACTAGGTATATAAGAAGAACCACTATTTAAGAGCCAAGAGAGTCTCAAGGGCCTAATTGAGGGCTATATAAGCGTTAGAAGTTTGAATCAAAGGACCTGGCTGAATTTCCGAGTCTTCCGGTTGCTTTAGGATTAGTATTGGACGAATTGAATAGGGGAACAGTAGCGTATGGATGATGGAACGTAGACGAACGATTTTGAATAGTAATAATGGTAATAATGGGAATTCTATCAAGGGTTTACAAGCGTTTATTGCTGATTTAAGATCATCTCAACACTCGCAAGAGCATGAGAAAAGGATTCAGAGTGAAATTATTAAGATTAAGCAGAATTTTGAGACTACGAGTCGGAAGATTGGTAGTCATGATAAGATTGGTGGTTATCAGCGAAAGAAATACGTTGCAAAGCTTGCATATATTTATATTACTTCGAACACGAAGAAATTGAATGAAATATTATTTGGATTAGATCAAATGGTGGAATTATTGCAATCTAATGTTTATTCGGAGAAGTTTATGGCATATATGGTGTTAGAGTTGTTGTATGAGCACTCGGTTGTTGTGTCTCGAGTGAGGGAGAAAGTTACGCATTTGGTTATGAAAGATTTAGCGTCTCATTATGACAATTTTGTTGCATTGGCTTTGAATTTTATTGGGATCGTCGGTAAGTTGGATGAGAAACTTGCTTTTAACAATGAAGTATCGTTACAAGTATTCCAGATATTGAGATCTCCTACTTCTTCACAAAATTTAAAGAAAAAATCAGCTCTGGCATTTTTAACTTTGCTCAAGGTCAATGAGGGAATCTTGACCGATGATCAGCAACGCATGCAATCCTGGATTCAACGAATATTGAGTCTTTTGGACGATACAAATAACTATAGGATGATGTTGGCAGCGCTTCCGCTTGTTGAGTTTATTACGAAAAATATCAATCCTACTTGCTGCGTAAGGCTGCTTCCGCAGCTAAGTCAGATTCTTTACAATTGCGTTGTACTGGGAACCAAGCAGCAGGATGGTGGGTTTCCGGAAGAATTTAAATTCGCGAATGTACCGAATCCGTGGCTAATCATCCGTATTGTTTCATTGCTGAATTTACTTTTAGTTTCGCCGACAGAGGCAAGGGATAGCTCATCGCAATTGCTTCATACCAGCAACATTGATCATGAAACTTTAAGAAAGCTTAGAATATGCGTTACGAGAGCTATAGAACTTGGGACCAGACAATGTAACGATTCTATGGAGCGGTTGGTGCTCAATACAGTTTTATTTTCACTGATTAACTTTGCTTCAAAACTAGATCCATCCGATGAAGCCATAAGTAATTCCGTTACGGCTTTGTGCTCTTTATTGTCATCGGCAGACATAAACACTCGCTACTTAACGTTGGACTCGCTTGTGAAACTATGTTCATTGAGCGGTAAGCCAGCAGTCGACACTGTCCGCTACAAAAATTTGGATCTGATATTCCACTTGTTGAATCATGAAGGTGATAGCTCGATTGTGAGAAAGGTTGTGGATCTACTCTATACATTCACAGATGCAGATAATGTTCAAACCATTGTGGATGAGCTTTTTAACTTCATATCTTCCCCCAGGCGTCCCATAGACCCATCGATCAAGTCCGAAATAGCGGTAAAGATTGCTATTTTGACCGAGAAGTATGCTTCTAACACTAATTGGTTCATCATGGTGTCACTGAAGCTTTTATCGTTGGCATCCACAGCATCACTTAATGATGATGAAATATGGCAAAGGTTATGTCAAATAGTTGTCAATAACCCTCAGCTTCAGAAATTGACGTGCGAGCAATTGATCGATTATCTGTACAAGAACAATGCTAGTGAATCTATTGTGAAAGCTGGGGCGTTCTTGCTAGGTGAATATGCCGACCTAGTAGCTGGGAATTTTCCGACAGAGGATCTTTTTAATCTCTTCACAGAAAAGTATTTTGCAGTTTCCAATGTCACGAAAGCCATGATTCTGACCACCATCGTGAAATTATACCGGTTTAACCCAAACATTGAGTCAGTGGTCGTGAAGTTCTTCCAGTTGGAGTTAAATTCACTCGATATTGAACTTCAGACGAGATCATATGAATATCTGAGTTTGGTCCAGTTGTCAAAGATAAACGGTAACACGAAACTGATGGACGCTCTATTTCCTCCAATGCCACCTTTCAACACTAAGACAAATCCTCTATTGAAGAGGCTTGGAAATCTACCCTTATCTGGTGGTAACGCAACTCTTGTTGATACTATGGACACATCTGCATATGAGGCGGCTGGTCAAGATGTATTGACGGAATCAATGAAACCACCTCCTCCACCTTCAAGACAAGCCACTTCAACGGAAGTAAGTGGTAATATAAAGAATGAGTCCGATCATTATGCCGCTCAAAAAATGTCATCAAAATGGGAGGAAGGTTTTAAGAGAATGCTGTCACATAAGAGGGGCATTCTGTACTCCTCTTCAATGTTAAAAGTCCTGTTTCTCATATGTGCTCCTGATTCAAGACAACCTGCGCAAGTCAAAATCACTTTAACTTTCATCAACCAAGCAGATTATGAAATTATGGGCTTTTCAACCGAGATAATACCTGCTAAAATTAGCGACAATCCTGAGTATGTTCTGCAAAACGTTCAAGCTCCGTCACTTTTACGAATAGAACCACATAAACGTTCAGAACAAAGCTTTGAAGTGTTGATAAGGAAACCCTTCCCTATTGATAATAGTCCCATCATAAAACTATACTTCAGTTGCGGTAGTCTGTCGACTTCGGTCGTCTTAAAGCTTGCCATTGGTCTAACTGCCACTCTGAATCCCGACGCCAATAATGCCACATCATCAGCCATGACACTACCGCAATTTCTGTTAAGATGGCGTACTCTTCGAGAGGCTCTTGGCAGTGACGGTGAGCACACTTTCACCGACATTGAGCTAAAGAGAATGACGGTTTCTAGTGCTAATACCATGAATGCAATAGGGTTTGCTACACAGACTTTGAAGCGAATGGGCTTTCAAATAATCGATCAACCAAGTTACAGCAATATCATATTTGCCGCTGGAATTGTACATACAAAGAGCGACGGTAATTTCGGTTCTCTGTTAAAGCTCAAAGTGGATGAAAATACCAATAAAATTGATATGACCTGTAAGACAACACTACCGGGTCCTCTCGCAAAGTACATACTCGAATGTCTCCAACGTGCCCTAACAATTTGACTAACGAATTCTTACATAGATAAAATACATTAACATTCAAATCAATTTTGCCTCGCTTCGAGGTGGTCTATTACCAAAGATATCAGTACCAATTCTCACTTCTGAACTTCCTTGTTTAATAGCTTTATCAAAATCAGAACTCATCCCCATAGAAAGCTTTAAATTAGTACCAAATTTCGCATCAATTTTTTGTTTCCACTCAACCAATCTTTTAAAATCCACATTCTCCTCATTGGGATCTTCCAAATGTGAAGTTTCCCAGGACCCAATTGTCATTAATCCGTTCAGATAAACATTTTTAGTGTTTTCATCGAGGAAATACCTTACAATTTCAAATATTTCATCTTCTTCTTGCAGACCTGATTTCTGGGATTCATTAGAAGTATTAATCTGCACATTACAACCAACTGGATTCCCATCAGGATTAAATTTCAATCGAGATTCGTTCAATTTCTTTGCTTTCTTCAATGAATCAATAGTCTCTACAAATGACAAATTCTTTACTTTGGCCAAATCTTTACATTTATTAGTCTGTAATCCACCGATAAAATGCCATTGAATATCTAATGGCAATAAATGTGCTTTTTCAACCAATTCTTGAACATAATTCTCACCAAAATGTCTTACGCCATAATCATACAATATCTTTATATCACTAACAGGCTTCAATTTGGAAACTGCCAAGACTAACAGATCATCACTGGCTTTCAAATTACCAATACAACATTTCTCACAACTTTTCTTAACCTTTTCATAACGACTAATCAATTCCTTTTGTCTCTCAACATCATACACTATAGATAATTCTTGTGACATTCTAAGCGATCTACTAACAAGCAATGGCTTAAACTTACTTGCTCTTACGATTCCCTTCAATATCATTAGTCTAAACTATTACGGTTTTCATTCATAATTTTTCATATCACTTATTCCATCAACAAACTGCCTACATACAATTCATTAACAAGAAACTTAAATATACGTTGATTATCTAGTTAACTGAATCGAGAATCTATCGAATAAAATTTGGTTTGAATTTTACAATTTTTTTAGACGCAAATCTAGGTAAATCTTGTTGAGTTGAGAGTAGAGTGCCCCGAAAGGGTTCCGAGTCATGTATAGTGAGTATTAGTGTAGATATCAATGCATTTCTGATGCTTTTTGATGCTTTCTGATACGTTTTTACGTATTTCCAGGTCTCTCGATGTAAATTTGATCTGGCGTCAGCGTTGCGATTTGTGACGCCGCTAAAAAATAAAATAAAAAATTGAGAATATTGAATTAAAAATAATAAAGAAGCAGAAGCAGATGGATAGCTGAGGTATGTTGAATTACAACAATAAAATTTGTGCTAATTTCACAAATCGCAAATTTACGGCAGTTTTTACAAATCCAAATTCACGGAAATTGTCCGGAAATTGTACGGAAATTTGGCAGTGCGAGAGCCAGGCCTTCTAGATCTACAGACATGGTTGATATCGAGTGCGAGTATACGAGATTATCATCGCTTTGATCTTGAATTATCGTTGTTAGTAGTAATTCAGGTATGTTACCCGGATCTGGTGAAAAATTATAGCAAACCTATGAAGGGGAGCTAGATATTATGGATTCTTATCAATTTGTTACCAGTCAAGTCCAGTTTCCAAGCGTCTGTGCAGTTTGTTGGATCATTGGATCGATTCAATTTGGCATTGGAAGTTTTCCGGAGAATTTTTAGCTTCAGGGAATAATTTTCTGGTGTATCAAGTGCACAGTACCATAATGTCAGAATCCTTTGAACAATTGGATCCAAACTACGTTATTGCATTCGAATTCTCTAATGATAATTTGACTCAATTGTTGACAGAACTTGGAGCCAAAGGATTGCATGTTTTGACCAGACCGGGACATGATAAGGACACAGTTTATGCGTTTACAAGAGTTGAAGATCGTAATGTTCAAGAGAACGTACAGGAGAATGGGGATATAAGTATTGAGACGGATGAAGAAACTGGAGAGGAAATTTTATGCAAGATTTGTCAATCTTTGAAATTTGTTAAGTCGATTACAAGGATACACGATTTTGAGACTCGTAAGAGATTGCACAAGACAACGAGTTCTTTAATTGGCAAGCCATTTGGATTGCCCTCGAATCAGGAATTGGTTCAATTAGAACGTTTAACGAAAAATGCGAGACAGGTCCTGTATTTCGCTTTTTTAAAGACTTACATTATTTGGTTAATTCCGCTTAGCTTTGTAGGGGTAGTTACCAAATTGGTACGTTCTTCTACTCCATGGGAATTCAATATACCTTATACTGCTTTTTTGGTAATTTGGTGTTTATTATTCGCAAGTTCGTGGATTTACAAGTCTGAGCCCTTTTACTCTTTGAAATTTGGTAAAGTGCGAAGTATTAGCGAAATTGGTGAACAGAATTTGAGTACAGCATCAGCTGTCCTGTTTAAGAAACTTTGTTTCTTACCGGTTGCAATTCTTTTCGTGTTGTCTTTGATATCTTTCCAATTCTTTTGTTTTTTCGTCGAGATATTCGTCACACAATTTTATGCTGGACCTTTAGGTTCAATCATGGCATTAATTCCAACGGCGATGATCTGCTCTTTTATTCCAATACTCACCATCGTTTACAATAAGATTTTCGTTGATAGATTGGTTAAATGGGAAAATGGTCCTAATCCTCTTAGGTCAAAGGTTGAAAAGAACTTTATTCTGACTTTCTTCACCAGCTACGTTCCACTCTTGATTACCCTTTTCATTTATCTTCCTTTCGGATACAAGATAACACCTGAAATTAGAGCAGTCATTGCAGAATGGAGCTACAGGTTGCACATACCCATTAGCGAAAATGATTTTGTTATAGATATCAAGCGCTACAGAAACCAATTTTTCTACTTTACTGTTACCAATCAGGTTATTGTGTTTTCCATGGAGAATATATTGCCATTATTTCAAAGGAGAGTAATGCTGTTTGCAATGAGTAAGCTGAAGAAAATTGAAAAGGATCAAGATTCAATAATAGTTTCAACGGTTAAATCCTACTTTCCTCACGAGTTAGCTATATGGCAGAAAGTAAAGTCATATCATGTTAGCGATTTTGGTGAATTTGATGTTGATGAGAGTTTCAAGAAAATAATCATCCAATTTGGATTTCTATCAATGTTCTCGACAATCTGGCCACTGGCACCCTTAATAAACTTACTGTTCAGCTATGCCATGCTCAAGGCAGATTTATGGAGAGCTTTGGAAAAGTGCAAACCGTCCACAAATCCTAACAACATAGTGGTTAGTGAAAATAATTACAATGCTACTCCTGTGTCTGCTAAGCCTTGGGATTCCATCTTATCTACTATGAGTTGGATTGGTGCCACTACTGCTCCAACGCTGTTAATCATGTATCGATACTCCGGTCTGCCGGGAGTGGGTTTAGAAAATGCGTTAAGCAAACGCGATCTGTGGTATAGATGTTCACCTTTGCCCTATTCAACAACAACGATACTGATTATTGCTGTCGCTTCAGAGCATCTAGCTGTATTATTGTTTGCTTATTTCAGAAAACTTTTCATTGCTTCAGGCCAAAAGTTTGCCAGAGGATTCGTACCCGCAACTGATTTGCAAGAGCCGCCAAAGATCGACTTGAGTTCGCTTGTCAGGGAAACAAATTCCTTCATGAATGCAATCACAAATAAAATTGCAACTTCAAACCCCAGAGAGAGTAAATCGCAAGATGGCTTTGAGAATTTGGATAACAATGCAAAAACAAAATCTTCTTTAATTGCTCAAAGCATTGACGAAAGTCAGTCACTGGCCAGAAAAGTGTCTGCGAATCACCAGCCCAGCTCTACTCAAGAAAAATCTTTAAACGGATTCATCTCGCCGGCGGTTGCCACAAGAGCAACTGATTCGAAACGGCAAACTCTTCCTGTTTCGCAACCGAAAAATATCCCAGCTGCTGCTCCAAAAACATCATCAGTTATTACTGCTGGATTGAACGGTCAAAAAAGGCACAGAGATCATAGCGTCACAGAAACCAATGGTTTACCAGGTCCATCTTCTGCAGAAGGAGTATGGGAGAAGACCGTTCCGTCACGAAGTAGATCGAGCAACCTCGAAAGCGGTTCCATTGATGCTGGAGCAACGTTACCAGCAACTATCCCTACATCCAAAAATTACCATTTGAGATACAGCAGTGATGGCAAGCCACTGACACCATCTGGTTCACCTGGTACCAGTGAGTCTTCTCTACCGAGTACTCGCCCTGAAGGTCAGAGATCTGAGCAGGAGAAGACGGCAGCCGTATCTGGAATCACCAATAGTGTAACGAAGCCTGAGAAGGAAAGTCTACCAATCAACGACATTGAAACGCAAAAGACTTTAGCGACTGAGGTTCGCTCCCTTGATCCGGCAAAGGCTTTAAATACTATTTCACACAATGTGCGCGAGGACCATTC
Organism: Torulaspora globosa; assembly: GCA_013694445.1. NCBI lineage: Eukaryota > Fungi > Ascomycota > Saccharomycetes > Saccharomycetales > Saccharomycetaceae > Torulaspora > Torulaspora globosa. Next base: position 627,858 of record CP059269.1, read on the forward strand.
TGCATTAAAAGATGGGGATACATCTTTAGCCGCAAGTGCAGCTGCGGCAGCTATCACAAGCCATTCTCGAACATCTTCTCAAATGAATGCCATGCAACAATTTGGTCGTGACGTGCCAACTTCGATAAAATCGACAAGAACGACGGGCACATCACTCATAGATAATCAAAGAGCTCCTGTGAATCGTTCTAACAGCTTAAAGTCGAAAGCGACACATTCATCACATACTCAACAAAGCGATGTCTCCGGTGGACTCAAAGGAAACAATCAGCGAAAGAGATCAATGGAACGTAAACCACAAGAATCTGTCAAGACATTAAAGGATAATAAAGGCAAGCACAAGAAAGGTTTGCTTCATAAGTTAAAGAAAAAACTATGATCACGGTAAAGTCACTATAGTAAAGTCACTATAGGAGTAACATTAGTCATTCTCTTGATTAAAAGTTGTATAAAAACGATATGTACGTATGATTAACCACAGCGAGTTCTGCTGTTTTCAAGATTGATCGGTTGCTCATTATTTTGCTCAGATGGTAACGATGTCAACTCTAGCACGTTTCCAAACGTTATGCAAGAAAGTGGGTTCAGGTCCCTCGACTTTCGTGAGATTTCCATTTTCTAGATCAGGGCCCGTGATGCTGATTTCAGCGTAGGTACCTGGTTTGCCACTGTGCCCAATGAATCGTCCAGGGTTTATCATGATTACGTTTTGGCCAACTCGGGCAAAATGATGCATCTCGCTGGGAATGATAATAATATCGGGTGTGAAGTTGCCGACGAACTCGGTCAGGCCAAGATACGGTACCTCGAGATCTGCTCCTGAAATATGTTCGTAGACCTTCTTTCCGTCATTAGAAGTGGATAATAGTTTTTTCTTGATCCCACCGGGGAAGACTGGATAAAAGCGACGTTGCTGTAATATATGCTCTGAAACTCTATCGAATCTATTCCTCATTGATGTGTTTCCGCCTTTTGTCATTTCTTTCATATCCTTATAAGTATCGACATTGGAACAGCCAAAGAACACCTCATTCAGCTGGAAAGTGGCAGGATTAACAAAGCATTTAAAATTTTTTGGCAATTGGAGGTATTTCCGATTGTAAGAATCTTGAGGGTAAGATGCATGCTTCGAAATCGCATCTCTTGTTGACGGTATCAATATAACCTGAATATCTTGTCTAATTTTTTTCAAGATAGGAACCATAACTTTGGTGAAAACTTCATCCAGGGTATTGGGCTGATGTTTGAGATGTGGGAAATGGGGTATCGCGCCTTTGGCTATCATGGGATTCGTTACATCAATGAATGGTCCAAACATTATCAGTACATGAGGTTTAATTTCAGAGTTCACTCTCTCTGTAAATTGTTCCAAGAAATGTAGATCAAAGGAATTACAGGGAAAATATGGGCCGTTTGTAACCAAAGTTTTCAGAGGCTTTCCTTCCAATGCCGCAGAACATTTTTGAAGTTCATCCAGGGTAGATACCGGAGAATTGGGATATGGAAGTGGAAGGACTTCATTTACCTTAAACGAGTCACCATCAGCGTTCTTGCCCCTAATTGCCACTATCTGTCCACAAAATAGCGAAATTTCATCAATATCAGTGAAGTCTAGACGAGTTCGCCTACCAACACCTGCCATCCTAGAGGTTTCCAATGCCAATGAATCCATATTAAGAAATTCCTCTGTGGTAGTAGAGTCAGGAACTATTCTTCCAACGGCATGAATTTCACTCTGAGCTTGAACAGACGGATCACCGAAATCTGAAGGACTTAAATCATAATGGGTTTGAACAATTTTTGCGATAGTCTCTATTTGTAAATCAAGAACATCAGCTGCATCTGACAAACTTTGTCTCATCGTCCTAAATTTGTATCTCTCGGGATCGTAAAAAGGTGTAATTCGAACTTTTTCTTGAGAATCTTCATCTAGACCTTCCGCTGTCTCAATATTCTCCGGATTAAGTGAGGTCAAAATCTTACCTGATTCATGATCTTGTGTACCGGTTGCCTGTGATGTACCACTCGATTTAGGAGGTGTGTTTGTCATAACACTATCATTATTCACACTCGACTGATTCTCTGACAAACCATCTGAGAACTCAAGTTTATGACCCTTCTCTTGCCCCTGCGTTTCAGTATTAAGTTTCCGCTTCTTTAATGCTGACCCTTTCGGAATATTATACCCAAAAAGCGAAGGACTAGAGTGAAGAGGTTTTATGGGTTTGACTGCTTTGCCACTCGGTGTTGGGTTTGATACGGCTGGCGATGCTTGCGCTGCCTTCTTCTCCATTTGCAATTGAAGGAATTTCTTGAAATTTTCAAGATTTCTTAAATTCAGTTCAGTACGATTCTCATGTTTTTGATACGAAAATTGTTCCCATTTGATGTATAAATCTTCAATAGTAAGAGCATGAATCTTCGAAAGTTCTTGAAGAAACGAAATAATCTCAGAAGTTTCTGCTTCAGGCCCAAACTGAGCCACAATCTCAGATTTACTCATGAATCTCACAACTATCTTGCTTCTTTAAAACTGTTAAAAGATACTACCATCAAATTTGGTCAAAGAAGTATCACCAATAATGATCTTAAAGGTCTTAACGCGACCGTTTATATCACAACCTAACGCGTCACAGAAGATCGACAAAAAAACTTAGAAAAAAAAAAATTTGAAAAGTTCAATGAAATGCCATAAGCTTTATCAGTCGAAACTGTCGTTCAGATAATGTACCGAATATATCTTGTACATCCGTCTCTGAAGTCTCAGTTAACGCTAGATGTTTCAAAACTTCAGCTAAAACAGTTGCACTTGCACAACGCCAGTCTGTAAATTCACTATCGAGGAAATACTGCATCATTTGGATAACTTCTGCGAATTGATGTTTTTTGATTATTGAACCATTCTTCGCAATTATCGCAGCAAGTGTCTCGATGAGAAATGTTTCCTTTATTGTGGGCCCAGATTCCTGGGCCTGGGTCGCCAAAAAACTTATGATTGTAGTTATATCAGTCGCGGAAAAGAACTCTGTATCATTGAGCTGATCTCTTAGATCCGTGAGTAGAACATAAATTTCATTTGAGTAATCGGTAAGCTTACCGAGAAGGTCAATAACACGGTTCCATATGTCTCGAAATGCAAAACAGGTTATTGGTGCCACGTTATCCAGATGACCATTTAGTAGGACTAGGCACTCTATCAACAATATGCATTTGCATGCCATGTTCATTGGTATGGACAACGTTTCAATTTCTGAATTTAACAAAAAAATTGCGAGCTGAAGTAACTCTTCATATCCACCGTCAGTTTCTAGCCATGTTTTTAACTCCTCATTGACTGAGAAGTTTACTAAGGGCGCCGTGAGATTGGTTAAGTGTCTTATAGTGAAAGAGCCTCTCTTGATCCTGGCAATAGCCAGCATCATTTGTTTGAAACAATCAGTGTCATGTACAGCATCATCTATAGATGCGGCAAGTTGACAAATCTCGTAGTATGTCAGAGTACTTGATGAGATATGGTTGAGCAGTACGTTCTCTTCCAAAGATACGTCGCCATCTTTAACGGCCTTGCTGAGAATTTTGGATGATTTTTCAAGGGACAAAGTATTGTTCTTGGTACGGTCAACTTTGGGTGTGATATCGATCCGATTGATTCCTTGGCTCAAAATCTTTGCTTCATGATCGGGCAACGGAGTAACAGGAGATTTATCTCTTTCCTTAGAGACATCTCCGCCAAAGCTGTGTTTCTCTGTGGTTGTGTCTTTGGAAAGTCCTGACGACGTATCAGCTGTGGAAGAACTAGTGCTAGGATTAATGATTTTGGGAGGATCTTTCGAAAATTTCACACCAAAATGATCATCATCAGCCGAATGTGTGAAAATGTCACTAAGATTAAGATCTTCTTGCTCAGACATTTTTAAGTCACCATCTTCATCCATGTTTGTCTCCTTTTCTTGTGTGGTTGGCATTTCATACACGCTGACAACTTTGGTCATCTCTGAGATTTTTGCCTCCTTTGCGTCCTTATCTTCGACTTCTACAACATCAGCTCTATGGTGCACGACACTACCAGCACTCGTGCTTCGGTTCGGTCTAAACGGATTGACCATGGTCATTTCCATGTATTTTCGGTCTTCAACGACTTCTTCACCAGCGTCGGTGACCCGACGGCTAACGGCCCTCTCTCCAATAATTGTTTCGTAATCAAAGTCGTCTCCTTCGTTTCTTGCAGCGAGCTTGTCACATATCTGAACAACTTTCGAGACTGAATCCATTCGACTCATAGCTTCCTTAAAGAGTTCTTTGTCATGAGAGTAAAACAGAAAGATTGTGTCAAAGTAAAGCCTCTCATCAAACTCTTGGCCCCATATAGCAGATAAAGCTAACAGACTGCTCGAGTATTGTTCTTTTTCCTGGGCGGTACGCTCTCCATAAGCATTCATCTGCAAAACAGAACATAAAATTCGGAAACAAAGGTTGTAAATGAATTGCTTGTACTTCATGTAATGCAGCGAAACTTCAGCACTGTTTTCAAAATTTTCTTTCTCATAGGCATTAGAATGAAGCCACATAATCAAATTAGAAGTTGTTTGAAGAATATTATCCTGTAAGCGCTCGTTTAATAACTGCTCATTCAAATCCATGAAATTGACGGCATGAATTTCAATAACATAAGTAAGAGGTATTGATCGACAAAAGCAGGAAATTGTCAAGAAAGGTTTCAGTTCTGCAGGAGCCCTTATCATCAGCATCCTCAATGCAGGAGTAATCCTGCTAAAATCGACTGACTGCTTTCCCTGTGGATTGTCGGTCAATAGCTTCTTTTGTAGCATCTGTAGAGCGTCTTTGACTGCGGCTTGATTTGATGACGCCAAACTTTGGTACATCCATTCCAAATCTTCTGGGTTCGGCTCCTTAACTAAATACTTGGTTATCAAACTGTTAGAATTCCCGTTGGACATGTCTTCCGTAAGATCTATCTGGATGGAGCTTTCGACTTCGCTGATGGAATTACCAGTTTGTCTTTCAGTCATCGTATTAACCGGTCGCTTCAATGTCATAGATGATGGAGGAGCGCTAATCTTTCTTTTCAGTTTCGTATTTTGGTCTACCTCACTCGGTATAAATTCACTTGTTGATCTATGGTTCGAAACTCTCTGTAAGGATGCATTAGATGACTGAGTTGGTTTAGCATAGCTTGGGTATCTTCTGGCATGACGATTAGACTTATTGATAGAGTCAGGCAAGGAGGAAGGAATTGCTGAATGAGTTCCGTTATAGTGGATGCCTAAATGGCTTGGGATTGATAGTTCAATAGCCTTCTTTAACTGTGATGAAAACTGAGTATTAAGGAAATTGCGGGCGTTGGAAGGGAACCCTTTATAGTAATACCAAAAGGTCACTCTCATGGCCTCTCTGACACTAGTTTGTGCGTCTGTAATGCCTTTTTTCAACCATTCCTCAATATAGATCAGAGAATTGTCCAGTTTTTTGTCGTCCGTATATTTGATAAGAATTATCCTCAATAAGATAGCCGAACAACTTCTTGCCGATACTGATTTTTCATTTATCAACATCAGACAGTTCTGAAAGAGCTTACTATGAAATCCGGTATGAATGAAAAACACGATCAGACAATTGAATGCAGCGTTAGAAGATATTTTCTTTGCAGTTAATAGCAACCCCCTTAGTACCACGAATATTTGATCAAGAATCGCCAGATCTATGTTTTGGTTGAAAGTTTGGAGAAAAGTTCTTATCAATTGGCAAGCAGTCATCGACAACGTTGTTCTTAGCGATACGACTGCTTTGCCTATGCATTCGATGACCTGCAATTCCTTACAAATCGAAAGAAATGATATCGGGTTTTGTTTAATATAATCATTTTGAATTATTAAATCTCGAAGTTGAGTCAAATTGGATTGTCTAGCTTTCCAGTTTTGCTCCGTCTCCTTCAGACTTTGGAATGGTACCATCAAAGTACGCAAGAAATCTGACACATCATCTATCGATGTGAAATGACGATCTCTGAATTCTTCGGACCCCACTGGACTTGTCTCTGAAGTTTCAAAATCTTTGTAAATATTTCGCAGTTCCTGTTCAACATCAAATATCGGTACTTTGAAACAACTTTTCTCCTCACTGATCAATTGTGAGAAATTTTTTAATTCATCATCATTCTGAAAGTTTTTCCTTAAAATTTCCAAGATAAGTTTGTTATTTTCACCATTCTCATCACTTCTAGCAAGTTTCTGTAGAGATTCTGAGTTGAAAATATCCAATAATAGGTTATCATCATTTGTACTTGCACTATTTCGCTTCGTCATTTGTAAGAACTCATCAATGACTAAAAGAATTTTCCTCTTGTTCGTTAATTCGCTAAGCAATTCCTTAAGACATCTTTGCAATAATAATGGTTGAACCAAATAAATAGCCTCCAGGGCTCTACTAGAACTCGTCCACACATTCTTTCTCTGTAATAAATCATTATTCACTTCTTCAAGAAGGAAAAGATGATTCAATAGTTCTTTAATAAATTCTTCATTTTCAAAATGACTCGGTACTTGCATCGCCACTCTTTTTACCAAATAACATAAAGATGAATGTGCTAAAACTAATAGTTTATCTGTCTCTGTTAAAGAACCCAAAACAAAGAACAAACTACTAAAATAGCTTCGAATTGCAGGTACATAAAGCAATTCTTTCTTAACATGGCCTTTAAATTTAGTTAAAACAGTCATCTTGGTATCAAAATCATATTGATTTGCACTCGAATCATTACCCACAAGTATTTCATAAAGCGGGAAACCACAACTATTCGGATCTGTCATAAGTAATTATATTTGATCACAGCAACCGTTAATAGACCAATTCCATCGTTATTCAAGCAAATAATAACCGCCAATGACCTTCATTCATTCGCCACCAACATCCTTCAACATGTAAACAAAAGTTGGACACAAAAACAGTACCAGCCAAACTTACCATAAACAAAGGATATTCATGTGGCCGGGTAAGATCCTTGCAATCGATGTGCCGGGTAACGCTCTTCAATTTTTCTGGCCGGGTAAGATGCTCGAAAGGATGTGGCCGGGTAAGAAGTTCGATACTTGCTCCGGGTAAGAGTTTGAGTTGGTTTAGCCGGGTAACGTTGTTTTTTCAAATTTTTCAATGTCTCGAGCCAGATAAAATCGCTTAATAAAGTTGAATATAGGCAGTTAAGAAGGATCTGTGTTGCTTGTTAAGCATTAAAGATCCGCTAGAAGTTGTTAAGTTCAAGGATGTCTGAAGAGGATAAAGTTACCGATACAACGCCAGTTATCTTGGGTGAAGACGGTCAACCATTGTCGAAGAAAGCTTTGAAAAAGTTGCAGAAAGAACAGGAAAAGCAGAAGAAAAAGGCTGAAAAAGCACGTCAATTGCAATTAGAGAAGGAGGAACGTGAAAGAGAAGCGGCTGCTTCAGATACGGCAAAGGGGAATTATGGTAAATTACCATTGATTCAATCGGCAACGAGAACTGGTGAACCAAGGATCAAATTCCACGATTTGAATGAAGCAGAGGATGATAATAGAGAGATTTTGTTTAGGGCTCGTGTGCATAATACGAGGCAGCAAGCTGCCACATTGGCGTTTTTAACTTTGAGACAACAAAGTGAATTGATTCAAGCGTTAGTTAAGGTTAATAAGGAGGGAACTGTTTCGAAACAGATGGTTAAATGGGCTGGATCATTGAATTTGGAATCAATTGTTTTGGTTCGTGGTGTTGTGAAGAAAGTGGAAGAACCAATTAAATCTGCCACGGTACAGAATTTGGAGATCCACGTTACTCAGATTCACTCGATTTCAGAGACACCAGAGAGTTTACCTATCTTGTTGGAAGACGCATCACGTTCTGAAGCCGAGGCTGAGGCTGCTGGGTTACCAGTGGTTAACTTGGATACCAGATTAGACTCTAGAGTGATCGATTTGAGAACCGTTACAAATCAAGCGATATTTAGGATCCAATCGGGCGTTTGTTCTTTGTTTAGAGAATTTTTGACCAAGAAATCGTTCACAGAGGTGCACACGCCCAAGTTATTGGGTGCTCCCAGTGAAGGTGGTGCCAGCGTCTTTGAAGTCTCGTATTTCAAAGGTAAGGCTTACCTAGCACAATCTCCACAATTCCACAAGCAACAACTCATGGTGGCCGATTTCGAAAGAGTTTTCGAAATTGCACCAGTCTTTAGAGCTGAAAACTCAAACACCCATCGTCATATGACCGAGTTCACAGGTCTTGACCTGGAGATGACATTCGAAGAACACTATCACGAAGTTCTGGACCAATTAAGCGACTTATTTGTCTTCATCTTTGGCGAATTAAAGGCTAGATACTCCAAGGAAATTGAATTAGTTCGCAAACAATATCCCGTAGAAGATTTCAAATTACCAAAAGATGGTAAAATGATTCGTATCCAATACAAAGAAGGTATAGCCATGTTGAGAGAAGCAGGTAAAGAAATTGGTGATTTAGATGATTTGAGTACCGAAAACGAAAAATTACTTGGTAAATTGGTCAGAGAAAAATACGATACAGATTTCTACATCCTAGACAAATTCCCATTGGCAATTCGTCCATTCTACACAATGCCCGATCCAGAAGATCCACGCTACTCAAACTCATACGATTTCTTCATGAGAGGTGAAGAAATCCTATCAGGTGCCCAACGTATCCATGATCACGAGCTACTACAAGAAAGAATGAAAGAACACGGTTTATCGCCAGAAGATCCCGGTCTCAAGGACTACTGTGATTCCTTCACTTACGGTTGCGCTCCTCACGCAGGTGGTGGTATCGGTCTAGAGAGAGTCGTGATGTTCTTCCTAGACCTGAAGAACATCAGAAGAGCCTCGTTGTTCCCAAGAGATCCAAAGAGATTGAGACCATAGTATAGCTACCGTCCATAACGATATGTTTTCATACAGCCTTATTTTAGCGCTGTGAAAACTTCTCATCGATCTTCTCTTATAAACAACACTTTGTCAAACGAGTATAACCATATAAAAATGTCTGGAAACCCTGGTAATGCATTGAGAGCGCTTACTCCAACACCACCTGAACGTGGTTCTTTCCCATTGGACCATGATGGAGATTGTACGAAGCAAATGCAAGAGTATATTAAATGTATTAAGTTGGTAAAGGGTGAAAACGCTCCAAACTGTCGTTTGTTGGCCAAGGAATACTTGAAATGCAGAATGGATCATCAACTGATGGATAGAGACGAATGGAAGAACTTGGGACTCCCAGAAGATAGCAAGGAAACTTAGCCGCCGAAATGGATTTTCCGGTCATGTGATCTTTGCGGTTACCCTCTCTAGAGGCCCTGATAAGGAATAATATACTGTGGCTGAGATAAGCCCGTAGCCCTCGTTTGGTCCAGGCCCAGTGCCTGGGCCTGGACTTTTGTTGCGAGCCCTATGAGCATCGGGATCCCATCAGATGAGGGCTAGGGGCGACAAAATCGGGTTTTTTCTACCCTGAGACGCGATTGGCGGTCGTTGCTCACTTTGTACAGCCCACGGGCCCGGAGGGTGGCGGATGACTGTAGGAGATTGGGACAGATGGGAGTGATGGTGCAATGTAGGGAAGGGGGGAACAGTAAGCTGGCAGCGGAGAATTATGGTAGTGAGTGGCACATGCACGATTCAGAGAGTAAGCGTGCGGGTCGCAAATGGCTAGACATTCTTCAACAGTTGCTAAAAAGATAGTTATTGATTGTCGTGTTGAAGAGCTATTGATCTGTTGTTAATAAGGTGTGCTTATTTGTACTGACGGGTTTCGAATTGTGAAGGAAGGAGATAAGAGGGGAAATTTGAAGGCTGAACGCAGCTGTGTTGGCTACGTTTTATATATTACACTTCAAGTCCCTATTGATAAAGGTTTGCATCGAACTGCTGGTTAGATAGCATACGTACATTAAGAGGGTCTTCAAGGAAGTCGATGTCCGTGGGTACTCAAACTAGGAGGAAACGTACAAGGACCAATACAAACAATATGGTGGGAGGAGACGGTATCGGTGCAGAATCCATACTGGAGGGAATGCTTGCGAGACAAAGTTCATTTTTGCAACAAAATCTTCGAGATGGTTTGAATTTTACAGAAGGAAATGATAGCGGTGTTGCGGTTGATAATCGCAACGAGCCTCCATTTATTGACAACGAAAACGCTATTGTTGATATAGATCATAGTAGATTGGAGCGTATTGGGGGAGAGGACGATGAAGGTCATGAGGAAGATGATGATCTGATCTTCATTAAGGAACAGCCGGTCTATTTCGCCTCACCAACCATTTCGGGGTCTAAAAACTATACTTCAACAACCAGTAAGAAATTCAAGAAACAGAGAACCATCTCGTTACCACAACTTCCTCATGCAAAATTACTTTATCAGGCCATGCGGGAAGCACCCAGGGTTCAAAATAATGATGAATTACTGCATCTAACAGGCTCCACGTCTAAGACTTTAGATGGCAATCGTAAAGTAAATTTGAGGGTGATACAAAGTCCCTCACCAATGGACAACGATCCAGTTTACAGCTCATCGGTATCTCCAAAAGCGGGTTCTTCAGTCTCATCTGATTCGGAATCTATGATGGACTCAGGCCTGAATTATGGCCAAAATACCACTTCACATAAGAGATCATTCAGAAGGTTATCGGCACCCAGGCTAACTGCAAAATTAGTTGGTAAGAAGGCCAAAACAAAGAGAAGAAGTAACTTCAAGACCGACAAGGACGGACACTACGTATACCAGCAGGGCGATGTTTTCGGCGGCAATAGATTTTTAGTTGAACAACTGCTTGGTCAAGGTACTTTTGGTAAAGTTCTTAAATGCTATGATATTGCCGGTAACAGCGCAATCGAAGCAGGAACTCAGATTCATACTTGGAACTCGACCGCGTCCGCTCAGCCGAAATACGTAGCGGTTAAAGTGATAAGGGCTATTGATAGGTATAGGGAAGCTGCCAAAACGGAACTTAGGGTTTTACAAGCGATTTTGGAGAATGATCCACATGGACAGTATCAATGTCTCATTCTGCAAGAATGTTTCGATTACAAGAACCACATCTGTATCGTAACAGATTTGCTGGGCAGGTCTGTTTACGATTTTATGTGCGCCAATGGCGTTGCAAGGTTTCCTGGATCGCACGTTCAAGCTATAGGTAAGCAGCTGATCAGATCAGTTTGTTTTTTGCATGACCTGGGGATCATTCATACCGATTTAAAGCCGGAAAATATCTTATTGTGTGACGAAACATGTGTCGAGAAGAGTTTACCGTTGGATATTGTCCGCACTATGAGCGCGAGACGTAAGGAAGCAAGCGGCGGTAAGAGAAAGTTTTTAACGAACCCGGAGATCAAAATCATTGATTTCGGCAGCGCTGTTTTCCACAATGAGTATCATCCACCAGTAATATCCACCCGTCATTATAGAGCTCCGGAAATTGTACTTGGATTAGGATGGTCGTTTCCATGTGACGTATGGTCAATTGCCTGTGTCCTGGTAGAACTGGTGACCGGTGAATCACTGTATCCTATTCATGAAAACTTAGAACATATGGCAATGATGCAACGTATTAACGGTGAACCGTTCCCTCCAAAGATTGTCGAGAAAATGTTCTACAAGGCCACCCATAAACTAGGCAATTCCCCTTCAGATCTGAATTCCACGGTTCTAAAGCACTTCGATAAGAATACTTTATCACTACAATGGCCGGAGAAGAACAAAAAAGGAGATTACGTCACAAAGGAGAAATCAATCAAAAGGGTAATGAGTTCATGCGACAGGTTAGATATTCATATTTCGAAAAAGATAAGAGCAGACTACGGTGAATGGTTAAGCATCAATTGGAACCTAACACCTGAGAAAAATTGGGCTCTGATAAGGTCAAAGGCTTTAAATGAAAAGAAGCATAATGGGATGGTAACTGGTGATTTAAACAAGGAAACATTTTTATTTTGGTACTGGTTTGTTGATCTTTGCCGCAAAATGTTCGAATTTGATCCCACCAAAAGGATCACCGCGAAAGAGGCACTAGATCACGAATGGTTTAGTTTGGGTATATTGGACGAAGGGATTACTTGCTTTGGGAAATTTTGAAGGTTGATATTCACATTTTTTTTTTTTTAATTGTCTTCACGAGAGTAGAGAGAGTCAAGTCTATTTGTTGTTGTTTTGTTTTAAAGTAGTCATCACAGTAGATGCCTGTGTCGATTGACTTCTAGTCATCACACTTTGACACAGCTTTGAGTGTTATTAATAATGAATGATATTTTCCCGAAAGATTATGGATACCCATTATATACAAAACAGATAGCATAGCTACTCGAAACTCCGCTTGTAATTGAACATAGCGAAAGTAAAATAAAGATCATCAAAACTCAAAACTCCTTAGCCAGGTACCGACTGATGCGGACCTAGAATGTAAAAAACCAACTTCAATTATTTAAGACTTTAATCTTTGAGAACTGCCAATTAGTGCCCTTTCTGCGAGTCATATGCCGACATGTTTTAACATGAGCTGACAGACGCTTCACTACGGGATTCGATTCCCTTCCATGTAGATGGGAGTAAAGATTTCTAATCTTTCGATCGTAATTCTTAGACAATCGCTGTACTTTATCAAGCACTTTCTCACTGAAACTTTGGAAACTTGGTACAGATTTTTTCCAAACCCATGTTTTAGCCTCCAGCAGGGCATAATTGCAGCGCTTAATAGTTTTATTCGTATTTTTCAAAACCGTTCTCGATAACCTGTTTAACGTTGGCATTAGTTGATCATTCCATGCGTCTCTAAAAGATCTTGCATTTTCTCTGATCCTTTCTTTCAGTATCACAGAGTTATGATGTAGATTGATCAAATTAGCCGTAAGCCTTCTCCTTAGGATTTCAGAACTGTCTCCGAGTCGTTCTGAAACCCAATTTCGGCCTATGAGAATCTTATTGTGAATCCACAGGGTATCGCTCTTGAGCTTGTGTACAAATGTGTAACATTTTCTTCCGAAATCTGCTACGGACTTCGATTTAAACCACGACCGGCATTTAGATCTTACAGTATACCACATAATAACGGTATCCGTCCTAAGTTTTTGCCAGGGCAAATATTCATTCTGTGGGAGTGGGTAAGCGATATGGTTATCAAAATCCACATAATATTTTCCCGTTGGTCTCCACGTTGGCGAAACAGATTCATCGCGATTCAAGAAATTTATGTTTGAATACATTAGATCCTTATCACTAGTATTATCCGTGACCGATACGCCACTCTTTGGTTGAAATATCCCATCAAATAATTCAAAATATCTTTGTGTCCCCACTATAATGAAAACGGTAACGAGGGACGATAGTATGGCAACATGCCATATTTTCAATTCTGGTCTCTTCATATTATCTAACCGGGATAAAATCCTGTCCATTATTGTCATTTTTCTATCGTCATCTTGGTTTAAACTGCTTGTACCACTATTTTTCGACCCAGTAAGCGTATCAAATGAATCAGATACAGTCCTGGGATTATCAATACCTCTAGAACTCAAATTAAATGGATTCGTTAAATCAGCATACTCATCACTACTAGTATTCGATAAAATATCATCATCATCCACGAAGTAGTCATCCGATACGGCGCCACTAGAATTCAATTGACCCTTCTGTGGTAACTTAACAACGTTCCAGCCGTCGTCAACTTTTGACATCTTTCAACTTGAAATCGACTGATTTACAATGATTGTGATGCCAGTTTGATCCACAATCAAAAAAACGGTAAGAGACTCCTTAAATTTTAAACCTTCCAGGATTCTTCCACAAAATCTACTAAATTTATTGCTTCAAATTCTTTTATCCGGGAAAAACCAGTAGCTTTGAACACACCAAATACCTTATCTTGTAAAACAAACTCCTCCTATGTGAGTCTCAGTAACACAAACCATCTCTGATAAGTAGTCATTAGTCGTATCCTTATATACCGGAGTCCCCCAGAAAAATGCTTCGTATTGAGTGACTCATCCACAAGAATTATCCTATAAAGTCTGCTAGTTAATGGCTTTGATAGTTCAATGGTTAAGCCCCCGAGTGATCATGGCCCGGTAGGTTTCGAAATTTAAGGCGAACTTTGAGCATCACTGTTAGAAACAGTGGGAGATGCTTTAATTGAGCAATTGGTCGTTAGATAGCAGTAGTAACGGCTCAGTTACCCTCAAGTCTTGAAGATTCTTAGTTGGATTATCGAATCAGACATCTCCGATGAGTAGCCGGGTAAGGGGATTGGTCGAACTTGGTAGCGCCGTTCCAGACGCCGTCAATAACGAGCACAAAATCGGGTTACTCGCTTGTGTTCGTATACGATGATTCATTCGTATCGAATCATTTGGGACGGCAGAACTAGTTTATGAAAAAACTTGGCATTAAAGTGAAAAAGCTTGAAATTATAGTATCAAATTGCATTATTTAGGCGACTCTAAGGTTCCCAGTGATTGTATTTTGGTTCTGGTTATCTTTAGAAATTGTTATTGTACTGGTAACCTTTTTTTTTCGCCCATTTATCGGCTTAATAGATGATTTTACCCTTATCAAAGAGTTCTGCGGTTCAATCTCGTCGGCAATTTGCTCGATTTATCACTTATTTGCATTCTGGGAGTCGAGTTCGTGGTCTTAAGAGAGATCCAGAAAGTTATTTGAAAAATCCAAGGGGATTAGCGTACAATGAGCTAAATCAGACAGAAATTCATGATCAAATTGTACAAAGCCTGAAATTGAAAGAATGCGATATTGAATTACCCAAGGAAGTGATTCTGCAATGTTTGACTCATAAATCTTTTGCACATGGTTCAAAACCGTATAATGAGAAGTTGTGTTTGTTGGGTACTCAGTTTTTAAAGTATCAAGCTGCGATACACTCTCTAAGGCAGCCGCAGTTACTTTCACCAGTAGCTCAAGGGAAAATTCAGCAGTCTATCAATGGTCTTAATTTCACAAATTTGGGTACGCAGCTGTCAAAGCTGTTGATATCAAAGCCAGTAGCTGCCCGCTTTGTAAAACAGAGAAAACTGGATGCGTTGATATTCTGGAAGATGAAAGATCCGTTGAAAGATTCACATCATAATGGTGAGACTACAATTTATTCAACTGTTTTGAATGCTTTTGTTGGTGCCGTCTTGGCGACCAATGGACCGGACAAGGCAAGACAGTTCGTCAGCAAAGTTCTACTGGATGGAGAATCGGAATCTTCGCTGGTACATATTGCAAATGAACAAGTGAAGGAGCTAAGTTCACAAACTTAAGTTTTATATAATAACAGCACCTGTATATAGTCGCCGGCGCATAATTCGAGTCATGTTACAATACATCAAAGTTCCTATAGTACAATATGCCTCTAAGTATGGACTATTTTATGAGTCTCGAGTTCAGGAAGGCAATTTCTTCTTTTAAACTTGCCTCCTCAACTGTCTTCACCAATTCCTTGGTGCATTTGGCGACATCGAATGCAATGCCTGCCAAACGTTGCTTGAAATGTTTATCTGCAAAATCGGCATCCTTCTTAATATCCGTGGGCGTCCTCTCAACATCTAGCTCACATAGGGTCACCATTCTTAATGAGCAGTCTTGTAAGCTTCTTACCACCCATGAGCCATGTTCTTTTAGGCTAGCATTACGACTCTGATTCATTGATACGCTTGTGGCGTCGACCATTTGTTTTATGACCTGGTTAATAGCATCAGATTCTTTCCTCAATTCGCCCTTTGTTGCTTGAGGTTGCTTGATCGAGCTTAGAAGAGATTGAATGGTTGAAATTACCTGAACAGTTTGATGCTCAAGGTATAGTAGAAGTTCAGAAAGCGTGTTATCCGGATTCTCAATATCAAAAGCATCAAAATCGAAGTCAGCTTCATCTTCTGCCTCTTCCTGCGCATCAAGCTGATCACTGATGATTGCGGCAGGATTTGCTGCTTTATTTTCAGTATTTTCCTTCTTCAGCGGAATAAACTGATAATCCGATGATTCGTCTAAGTCGTTCTCCCTAGCGGCATTAACCTTGGGTTCCGCATTGAATGAAGGCTCAATGGACGAATGATGTTGTCCATTACTTGAATTGAAGTTGTCGCTAGCCGGCTCGTTCGAGGAATTCAGTTCCTTGCTTTCTGATCTTTTCTCGAAGATTTCCTCAGAAGACGTTTGTTTAGCATTTAATTCAGGCTTTTTTGGAGAGCACTCGCTATGAATATCGGATAGATCAGTATCACTGCCAAATCTTGTTTCGCTGTCGGTAAATTGGTTATTTTGTTGCGCTCTTGGTGAATAAACTGTTGCTTTTTTGATTGTAGGAGCTCCTCCTTTATTAGAATCGCTTTGTCGTAATGATTGCCTTAAAGCCATATACGTTGAGCCATCATCGCTGAAGTTTGAACTGTCATTGAAGTCGCTTTTGCTATCATCCTCGGTATCATTGTCAGTCATATCGTCGAATGTCTTCTTGAATTTCTCTGTTAGCTTGGATGGCGTGCGCTTATTCTCTGGTGGCCTTAATGGTGAATGGCTCACCTTTTTCGTGATTTGCGCCAATTGATGGTCTTCAGTACTTTCTTGCACGTTTGTGGTCTGCTCCTTCGAAACGACTTCGCTTCTAGGCATAATTTCTTGCACATTGGCATCTTCTTCTCCTTGTTCATGTTTATCTTCATCCTGCTTTTCTACCCTCAAACCAATCCCTGTGCTATTAGAGAAATTCTTCAGTTTATCTGCGAAGCTTTTGTTTAAACTATCGACTTGGCTTTGTGTGATAGCAGAATATTCATTTATATCAACGTTATCTTCGTTCAACTTGCGGCCAACATCCTGAATTGGCAGTTCTCTTTCATTTTTTCTCTTCTCAGCAGAACTAATGACATTTGCGACTGGAGTCGGCAAAGATGGTGTACCGTTAACAACTTTGACATTGGCATTATTAACTGACTTGGTCGGAGTTTGTGGCGGTGCGTCCTGATGTACTTGGGCGTCCTTCTCGGCAAAGTAGCCGCCGTCTTTAGCTTTGGAATCAGAACTTACAGGTTTTTTGGGATTCTCCTCATCTGTACCACTTGCCAGAACTTGCGGTTGTTTATGATAAACTTTACTCGAACGGGAGGACAACGGTGATTTTGTCTCAATCATAGCGGAAAACAACAAACTTCCGGAGAATTTTCGTGAGCTTGAAGGTTTTAATTTAGTGTCCGGGCTCATATTCGCCTTTTGGGTTATCTTCAATGGTTTTACCGGAGACATTTCATCAGTGGTATCCTCAGATGCGGTTAAAACATTGACAGGTTTGTTCAAATTTTGCTGCGAGAGCCGTGAGCCAAATACAGGTTCTATCGGGGTATGAGGGGCTGCGGTGTTGACGTTCAAGCCAACTTCCTTGGACAAGTCTAATTTGGCAACCTCATCATCAAGCTCGTCCAGCTTGATTTTACTCGAATCGACTAAATTACAGATGGCGAATGCCAACTCAGAAATGGCAGCCTGAACCGTAATTTTCGGTAGCATAGAATGATAAACGGCGTAATATCTCACAGCAGTCACCGCATGAGAAAGAGACGCTTTTAAAAGTACAACTTCATCTTTAAATTGTGGGACATCAACCAGGATTAACATTTGATGAATCGCATCTGATAGATGAGCCAAAACCTCAAACAGACTTTTTCCATCATCATCTTTCTCTGATTGGATTCTGACTGAAAGTAAACTCATTTGTTCATTAATTTGTTTGATCAGTTCAAAGGGAATCGAACCATCTTCACTAATATATTTCGAAATTGATTGAGGATCTAATGAATATTTGATTTGAAAGCCCACCATATTTCTTGTCTGATCGGCGGCCTTGTTCATATCAAGACGTTTTGCCTTGAGTTCCAATTCTGAGATTTGCTGCTTGAGCTTTTCATTTTCGATGGACAGGGAGCTGACCTGAGAGCTTAAACAAGTTAATTCCTCTTGAAGATTGGTGCTACTAGCAATATTTCCAATAGCTCTGCTGCCCGTTGAAGTTGATTTAAGCTTTTTATTTTCCTCCTCAAGTTTTACAATTGTAGCCTCCTTTTGAGCCAGCTCTGCCGTGAGGCGTTGATTAGCCTCTCTAAGGGCATCAGTTTGCTCCTGTAAAGCATGAGAAGCACCATTTGAAGCTTCATTTTCCTTACTGTTGGTAACGCCTCTTATTTGAGCCACCTCGGCGGGGGTCTCGCTATTGATGTCATCTTGAGACCTTACTTTCGCAGGCGTTTCATGTAAATCAGAATAATGATAATTATCGGTAAAGGACTTCAAGACTGGAGTGGAAGGATTGGGATGACTTACAATGCTGCTATCGGAACCATTTTTTTGGTTCGTTACAGTACTTCTCTTATTCAGAAAAGGTTCTTCTCCTTCCGCAGATGGCTCATCGTCAAGTTTTTTATCATCTTCTTCCCCAGATGACCAATCGATTGACGCCTTCTTAGGGATCACTTGTGATGATTGAATAGTAGTAGTTGCTGGAACCTGGATCATTGATCCATCCGATGTATTTATCGTGTTTCCATTTGAAAGACTCGTATTATCCATGAAACTTCTATCATATGCATTTGGTTCGTTTTCGTATCTTACATTATTAATCTCCTCTGCCATATTTGGGTTCACATCATATCCTCTTCGTTTTATTTCGAATAAAATATCATCTACAAGATCATTAAACCTTGTTTGCGAAAGATTGGCCAATTTCTGTCTAGCTTGATTTCGCTTAATATGGAACCCGGCTTTGGGAAGTAAATATTCGGCTCTTTCTTGATCAGTATCAAGTCGTCTTTGTAATTCATCATAAACATCAGTACTAAGTTCATAAAATTGAGACGCTGATAATTTTAAAAGTTTAGCTCTCGCTTTTTGAGCTCTTGGTGAATTCGATCGATCATGTTTAATCTCTGAAACCAGGAAAAAATTTCGAAGTGCTAAATAATAACCAAATATGTCCTTATGATAGATACTAGCATCAGATGAACCGCTCATTTGGAATTTCTACAAAAATCACACCGGAAAGCAGAAAACTAAAATATATTCCAACTTGAACTCAACTCAATCGTGTATCCAAACTGGTTGGCGGCTCATAGACCTTCCAATTGCAATCAATGACTAATCTTGAACTGATATATTCATCCATTTGAGTATTGAACGCGTAAGGACGTGGCTCATTTCACGTCATATTGTACGACAACTTGAAGATATTCTAAGACTATCTGTATAATGATTGTAAATCGACTTGTAGTCTGATCAGATCTGGATCTGGATCTGGATCTGGATCTGGATCCACTTGATCAACGTAAGAATCCCTTCTTCTTTGTTTGAGCCGGAGATTGTGCTGGTTGATTAGATATTGAGATTTCCAATTGATGTTTCTTCTCTTCTAGGGCTTTCAATTGTTTAGTTAATTTTTCCTTCATTTCTTTATGTCTTGCAAACAATTCAGCTTCTGATTTCTGTAGTTTTTTCTCCTTTTCAGATACTTTTTGATGGAAAACGGTTTTCATTTCAGCTTCCAGCTTGGCTAATTTAGCTTCATGTAACTGTTTTTCCTCTCTTTGCTTTGATTCTGGATCAAATTCTTTGAAAACTGAGTTGTCCTGTTTGATTCCCAATTTTATTAGCTTTTGAGATCTGTAATTTTCGTAAAGGACGTTGTTTGTTCTTTCACGTAATTCTTCCAAGTATTGACTTATCAATAGGTCGCGTAAATACACGAAATCGCAATGTTTTGCATTATCCACATCGATAATCCCCCATGGATATGAACGACCTCTGAAAGTTTTGCCCTCTTTATTGGTAACTGAACTGTTTGATCCCACCACGGCGTAAGGAATCTTTTCAAATAAGTCGTTAGAGGCTTTCACTGTATCAGGATCATCCATTGCGTAAGTTGGAGGTTGGAAAAATTTGACGTTAGCTTCATCCAATTGTTTACGGATTCTTTGTTTGAAAACGGTGATTTCATCCTCTGTCAGTATATCTGATTTAGCAATAATTGGGATCAAATTACATTTCTCGTGAACTTGTTTACAGAATTCCACGTCCAGCGGTTTCAAATAATGTGCAGTTGGTTCAATAAAATACAAACAAGCATGGATTCTGTTATCATTCTCTAAAGATCTGTTAATCTTGTTTTCAGCATCCAAATACTGATCAAAACGGTAATTGACTTCATCAGCAATAGGTTTCCATGATCCAGTATTATCAATAGCATCTCCGAAACCAGGGGTGTCCACCACACAAAGTTTTAAATTAACTCCATTCTCCTCTATCGTAGTAGTGTAAGATTTAATCTTAACAGACGAACTAACATCATCCTCCCTATCGGTTTCTATCTCTTCATCCTGGCTATCTTCGATCTTTAACCCGTCCATCTTCCCATTCACCTCATCATTTCTGTCACTAAAACCTACTTCACTTGACGCTTCAATATCTCTATTAAACAGCGTATTGATTAATGTCGATTTACCCAAACCTTTCTGACTCACACAAAGCAAGTTAAAATTAAACCCGCGACGAATAGATTTCCTATGCCACTGTTTAGGCAAATTGGCAAACCCAACAAACCCAGAAATTTGACGACGAATAATCTTTAAATCCGGTTGTTCAGGCAATACCTGACCCGATTGTTCATTAACCCCGATTACACCCTCTTTAACACCACCTGCTCCCCCGGATTCATCTTCAAAATGTCCATTAACTACCGACGAACTCTCAGCTTTCGTATTACCATCTACACTCGATTGTTCATTTCGAGAATTCTCACTGATACCATTACCGATCTCAGAATCCTCTCTTTTCACAGAAATACCACCGGTTCCAGTCATAGACATGTTCAACCACTCTCTCAATGACTTTGAAAGCCCTTACAACCAATAATACAGCCTCAACCTTCCACTAATTGATCACTTTAAATGTTTATCAGATCTAAATCTAACCCATTTTAGCGTTATTTGGATCGGTTAGATGAAAAATTCCCCAGCTCGTCCGGGTAACAGAACGCGAAACTTGTTTGTTTCAAATACAAACAGTTTTAAACAAATCATTGAAGTTGAAACAACAAATTGAACTAGTTAGCTAGCTAGGTTATGTTGTTGGTTCACTGGCTGATATGAAGTGGTGGAATGGTAGATTAACCATTTGAAGTTTTATGATTTTTTAAGGATATCGTTTTGTACGAAGGAGCGTTGACGCGTCAAGACGCGTAACCGATATAAGGTATGAGTATTGAAAGATGTTGTATTGAAGGATGTTGTATTTAAGTGATTCAGAGTGGTATTTGTAGGGCAATGAGTGGTTCTGGAGTTGCAGCTGAGATGTGTCGAGAGGTTAAGGAGTTGTTGATTGAAGGTGCCAAGTATACGGCGAACGGAGATTTGGAGAAAGCAGTTAAATGTTACACTAAAGTACTTGATTTGGAATCGCAGAAACCGGAACCGTATGTGCTGCTTGCTAGATGTTTGTATCAGACGGGTCTTAAGCGGAATGATATTTTTGGAGGTCAGCAAGATGATGAGCAGATGGAGCAAGGGGAAAGCGATGAAGATGATGAAGATATGAGTGATAGTGAAGAGTCAAGCGATGGTGGAACAGGTAGTTTGAACTCTCGGTTGTATCAGTTTGATCATGAGGAAGAGGAAGAGTTCGATGATGTGGAACCAAGGGTTAAACCAGATGACGAAGATGTAGAGAAGGGTTCGATCAGTGAAGTGGATGAGGAGCGTTCTGATGATGATTTATCACCAGCAGAAGGTTTTGAAAACTATTTGCAAGGTGATCTATTTGAAAATGCGTTGGAATTGCTGTATCGGGCACGGATTATGTATATGGAATCCGCCAAACCATCCGAAGAAATGCCAAAGGATTTCCAGATGAAACTTGTCGAAGTTTACGACCTGTTAGGTGATATTGATCAGGAATTAGAAGATTTTACGCAAGCGGTTAGGGATTATGAGGAAGCAATAACTATGTGCCAAGCTGCTTCATCCGAGCAATCAAATGATCAAATTTTAAGCATCTACATGAAACTAGCCGAAGCATTGAAATGGATTGATCCCGCAACCGATGACGGCATAACCCCTGAACAGCATAAGGATATTCTAATCAAGATAAAACGGTTACTCAAGACAAGAATCAAGAATAATGAAACGAGTAATATCGAAGAAGATGAACTACGTCTACAAAAGATCAACGAAGATTTAAAGGCCCTAAAAGCAAAACCACAAGAAACTGTATTCGATAAAGATTCAATGATGAAAGCTATATTAAAACAAGCGCTTGAAACCACCAAACGAAGTGAAATAAATGATCTTTCAAAGATGGTCAAGAAAAATAGAAAAAAACCGTTAAAGGAACCTAAAACCTAAGGCCGCAACACAAAGAAACTATTACCAAGGGTTTTACCAAGATCAAGGGTGTCAACCCTATATTTGCTGCAATTCAAGTTCAATGGGCCACATAACACGTATAAACCAGAGATAATTTGCTTTAAGCAAAGGCCTATTTTTCGGGTTCTCGCTACTTTAAACTGGACAGTACGGCTTATAAGGAAGAGAAAAAAATAAAAACTATACTGATCGACGCTTTAGAAAGGATTTACAATAGAGAATAGTCTCATCGATAATCATGCCAGAAAAGAATAAGACTGAAAAATCTACTCCATCAACTGTCAAGGATTCATCAGTTTTGAAAAAATTTCTACGTTTGTCCCGAACCCTTCAATTCGCATGGTTCGTTGGTCATGTCATTACCTTGATGGCAAGCATGTTTTGCTTTATGTCAACGAATCAAGCACTTTACAGAATTGCATGGCTTGGAGTCATCGAATCCTTTGGTATAATCACTTACCAACACTATGCTTCTAAATCCAAAACTAGTTCAGAACAAAAGTTCACTCCTCAGGCATTGCTTCAAAACGGCGATGTTCTGTATTTCCTATTGGCTCTAATGTGGTTCATTACTCCAAAGTTTACTTTGGCCCTGGTTCCGTATTCTTTTTTCTCCCTTTTCCATGTGTTGATCTACTGCAAGAGTATACTGCTCCCAGAAGTTTTTAGTCTCACAGCGGAGAACAGCAAAGTTGTCAGTCTCATTACCAATTTTGTGCGTAATTTCAATGAAAGATGCATGTACTGGGTTGGTAGTATGGAATTGAATTTATTCCTATTCTTAGCTCTACGGGCGTTACTATGGTACCCAAGATCCTGGATCATCCTGCTCGCCTACACGCTTTTCATCAAGATTAGATTTGAGAACTCAAAATACATGCAGGCTACTTTTGCACAATGGAGAGTAAGATTCGATGGAGCTGTGAGTCATCCATCAATTCCACCCGTTTTAAAGCGTGGTTACGGTAAGGTAAAGTCTTTGCTAATTCAAATTTCTCAATTCCGTTTGTCGAAGCCACAACCAGCGGCAGCCTCGTCAGCTTCAAAAGAACACTCTCAAAAGGCTAACTGAATCTTCAATCGCGCTACAATCATAGTTTATGTAACTTTGTAGTTAAACTATACTAAAATCACGTGTAGGAAAGTGGCAAAATTTAGCCGCCGAGGTTAAAGGTTGGGGAAGTTTAAAGGGAATATGAGCCTCAAGATTGCAGTAAAACATATAAAAAGAGCTATGATAAGAGGTTGTTTAGACGGTATTTCTAATCTGAAGTGCAAAGGCTAGGATCGCGTGTTTCCAGGATAAGCTAAGGATTCTAGATGGATCAAAGTGATGAGTGCATCGTAAGATGTTGAGATTGCAACTTGGCTGAAATACACAGAGTCCAAATTGTCAAGATTAAAGAGAGATTGATGAGATTGATGAGATTGTTTGTATGGTTTTACCAAATTCACAAAGAAATCGTTTAGGAAGTGGCAAAAGCGGACAAAAATTCCCAGTGGCAACCTCAGCGGTCGCACCTCGTTGTTGAAATGGGAGGGAAGGAGGGAGGGAGGGAGATATTTAAGCGAGGTAACGTGTAATCACGTGACTTTTCAAGTCTGCGGGCGTTTCGTGGGCATTTGCTGTGTCTCGAGTCGAATGCGATCGAATCTTCTGAAAGAAATCTGAGAGCGGGCCGCAGACGGCGGTTTGCATAGTGAGATAGAAATCTTGAAAATCTGAGAACTTCTAGAATCTTCTGTCGGTGGACGTCGAGTATAGTCGATTAAATGACGAGGTGGTTGATAAATTGTATAAAAAGGTGGTGCTACAGTCGATTGGGAATTACCTTCTCTGATTATTTTATTTGTGGCTCATTGAAATAGAAGCAAGACTAATCAAGAGAATTAGATTCAATTGTTGTTTTTTTCAAATCTCAATTGTTTTTTCTTCTAACTGTACTTTGAAGTCTTTTATACAAATTAATTGATTGAGAAGAAAATGTCCAAGGCTGTCGGTATCGATTTGGGTACTACTTACTCATGTGTTGCTCACTTCTCTAACGATCGTGTGGAAATTATTGCCAACGATCAAGGTAACAGAACTACTCCATCTTTCGTTGCATTCACTGACACTGAAAGATTGATTGGTGATGCTGCTAAGAACCAAGCTGCTATGAATCCAAGCAACACCGTTTTCGACGCTAAGCGTTTGATTGGTAGAAACTTCAACGACCCTGAAGTGCAAGGTGACATGAAGCACTTCCCATTCAAGATCATTGATGTTGACGGTAAGCCACAAATTCAAGTTGAATACAAGGGTGAAACCAAGGACTTCACTCCAGAGCAAATCTCTTCTATGGTCTTGGGTAAGATGAAGGAAACCGCTGAGTCTTACCTTGGTACTAAGGTTAACGATGCTGTCGTTACTGTTCCAGCTTATTTCAACGATTCTCAAAGACAAGCTACTAAGGATGCTGGTACTATCGCTGGTTTGAACGTTCTTCGTATCATCAACGAACCAACTGCCGCTGCTATTGCTTACGGTTTGGACAAGAAGGGTGGTGAAGAAAACGTCTTGATTTTCGATCTTGGTGGTGGTACTTTTGATGTTTCTCTATTGACCATCGAAGATGGTATTTTCGAAGTCAAGGCAACCGCTGGTGACACTCACTTGGGTGGTGAAGATTTCGACAACAGATTGGTCACCCACTTGGCCAATGAATTCAAGAGAAAGAACAAGAAGGACTTGACCACTAACCAAAGAGCTTTGAGAAGATTGAGAACTGCTTGTGAAAGAGCAAAGAGAACTTTGTCTTCTTCCGCTCAAACTTCTGTTGAAATCGACTCTTTGTTCGAAGGTATCGACTTCTACACTTCCATCACAAGAGCTAGATTCGAAGAATTGTGTGCTGATTTGTTCAGATCTACTTTGGACCCTGTTGAAAAGGTCTTGAGAGACTCCAAATTGGACAAATCTCAAGTTCATGAGATTGTCTTGGTTGGTGGTTCTACCAGAATTCCAAAGGTTCAAAAATTGGTTACTGACTTCTTCAACGGTAAAGAACCAAACAGATCTATCAACCCAGATGAAGCTGTTGCTTATGGTGCTGCTGTTCAAGCTGCTATTTTGACCGGTGACCAATCTTCCAAGACTCAAGATTTGTTGTTGTTGGATGTCGCCCCACTATCTCTAGGTATTGAAACCGCTGGTGGTGTTATGACTAAGTTGATTCCAAGAAACTCTACCATTCCAACCAAGAAATCCGAAACTTTCTCTACTTACGCTGATAACCAACCAGGTGTGTTGATTCAAGTCTTTGAAGGTGAAAGAGCTAAGACCAAGGACAACAACTTGTTGGGTAAGTTCGAATTGAGTGGTATTCCACCAGCTCCAAGAGGTGTCCCACAAATTGAAGTCACTTTCGATATCGACTCTAACGGTATCTTGAACGTCTCTGCTGTTGAAAAGGGTACTGGTAAGTCTAACAAGATTACCATCACCAACGACAAGGGTAGACTATCCAAGGAAGATATCGAAAGAATGGTTGCCGAAGCTGAAAAATTCAAGGAAGAAGATGAAAAGGAATCTGCCAGAATTGCTTCCAAGAACCAATTGGAATCCATCGCTTACTCTTTGAAGAGCTCTGTCTCTGAAGCTGGTGACAAATTGGAGGAAGCTGACAAGGAAACTGTCTCCAAGAAAGCTGAAGAGACCATTGCATGGTTGGACAGCAATACTACTGCTACCAAGGAAGAATTCGATGATAAATTGAAGGAATTGCAAGAAATCGCTAACCCAATCATGACTAAATTGTACCAAGCTGGTGGTGCTCCAGGTGGTGCTGCACCAGGTGGTTTCCCAGGTGGCGCTCCTCCAGCTCCAGAAGCTGATGGCCCAACTGTTGAGGAAGTTGATTAAATGAATCGATAAAACAAGATTTTGATAATTCATTTTTTAGCCTTTCTAATGATCATATGTATAATATTTTAAACTAACAAGTCGTTTCGATAAATCCAAAAGATTAAAACCCAAGAAGGATGCTTAGTTAGTTCTTAAAGATTGAATATGATGCATCAAGTGAAGATCCAGATCAGAGGTAAGAAAAAAATTGGGGCGAGCTGGGAATTGAACCCAGGGCCTCTCGCATGCTTGTGATTTTCATCCACGGTTTACCGTAGATTCGCCCAAAGCGAGAATCATACCACTAGACCACACGCCCTCGTAATTTGTTGAAATTTGGTATTTTTCTTATGTCATACCAGCTTCAATCACTTGCAAGCTCAACCTAAACAAAGCTTATGAGTAATGAAATGACGGAGTTCAAGTGGTTATTAGGGAACTCGAATAGAGGGTCAATGTTGCGAGACCAGCTAAGCTAGATTCAAATGGCAAATCATATTAGAGTTAGAAATAATTAAGTAGTAACACAGTGGTTCAAGATATTCGGATCCTAATCATCTTGGCATAGCCTGCAATATATGTTTACAGATCTCTTATTAGCCTAGATCTTGTT
Source organism: Torulaspora globosa (assembly GCA_013694445.1). NCBI lineage: Eukaryota > Fungi > Ascomycota > Saccharomycetes > Saccharomycetales > Saccharomycetaceae > Torulaspora > Torulaspora globosa. The sequence continues at coordinate 654,808 of CP059269.1, forward strand.
AATAAAATGACAATCCCGCAAAGTTTCTTCTTTAAACCTAAACATTAAATAAAATTTTAGATTATGATCACGTGAGCTGGAAAGATCTTTTTAAAAAGGAAATGGAATTAAAAATTTGCCATCCCCTGGAATCGAACCTGGGTTTCATCGGCCACAACGATGTGTACTAACCACTATACTAGGATGGCTTATAATTTTGCGAAATTTTTTGTGAAACGGATGACCATACCAAACTGAATGACCCGTATTTTTCATACTATTAAATATATACCCTTGATAAGATGTTTTATAAACAAGTAGAAGGAGAAGGATGATACAGTCTTTACGGATCGATCATGGGTGAATTCTTACCGAATTCTTGTCTAGTTGGTATTCATTTGACAATATTTACTCATTCTGGTCCACAGGTAGTGTTCCATTATCCTCCCTCTGTTGTTGGTCATTTAAAGAGTAAGGAACGTCAAAACAAGAAAGACTATTCGTCATTGGATAATGAGATCAAGTACGGTCGTGGTAGCGTTGATTATGGAAGGAAATCTAGTATAAGTGGTCCGCTAACTGCTCATTCTGCTAGATCTAGTGAATATCGACCACAAGGAGATGAAGTTAGTGGCAGCCCCAAAGTGGATAGTAATTTTGGCAACTTTCGAAATAAAGGAAACTCAGATTGGTCCAATATAGATGAATCCAAAAAATCTGAGATGGATTCTGATGTGGGATCATCATCATCTGGATTGAGCGATAGTGAACTTTCAACAGATTATGCAGACTGTTCAAGTTCCTTTTCGTCTGAATCGCATTCCGGTGGGGAAGCTGAAAGTGATCTCCATGATTTTGGGTACGGAGATTCTAAAGATGACACTATTGTTGCACGACCAAATATGATCGTGCTTTCACACGCCAATAATAGTGTTAGCTCAGAATTTTCACATTCTTCAAAACATCTCAGGGCTAAGAATTCCCAGATAAGTGCAAGCAAACTTTTAGATATCATCAACACTGATAATCAAAACAGACGACCTTCCCGTACATCCGCTGTATCGACGGTTCAAGGTGATGAAGGCGTTAAAGACGAGGATGAAATATCCAATACTGAAGAAGAGATAGAAAAAATGATTGCAAATGGTACTCTGAACTTCGATGAGACCCATTTCACAGAAGGAAACTTCCAGGATCTGACCAAAGTTTTTGGTTTCGATCAAGAGTTTGTTGCTGAATTCTGCTCGCCTGAAAGAGAGATGTGTAACGCAAGGTTCGAATTTACGGTTGACGATCTATGTTTCCTAGGTTTACCTGTCCACGTAGATGCCAATGGGCAATGGAGAAAATCAAGACGCAGAAATCATTCTAACCGGTCAAAGAGGTCCTCTAGCTCAGGGACGAAAGGTGGGAGTATCACTAGGGATAGCGGCCAGAACGATAATGATAGCTGCTATATGGAGAATTCATCCTCTGTCGCAGAAACAAATGGGTTCTCAGACAATGTCCGCAGGACTTCAGATATAACAAAGCTCGATGATCTCCGAAATAGTATGGACATGTTCCACGTATGTTTTGTGATGAATCCTTCTCTGGTCGAATACAACGAAAGGGTAGATGATATGTTCCATTATGTTGTGACTCGGTTATCGATTTTACTACGTTACTCGCAAGCCAAGTCAGCCTACGTCTCTAAACAATGCAACCTGATCCTGAAAGAGAAAGAAAAAGTACTCAAGACATCCAAAGCATACCAAAATAAAAATGATCCTGGCCGAAGAGCAAAATATCTGTACCAAAGGCTCTTTGCCAAATCGTCGCTCGCAAGGGCTCTAATAACTTGCGTCGACAAACTGCAAAGAAACGAAATAGCCTGTCTCGAAATCGATGATGATAAGGTAATTTCTTTACAGATACCCATTCAGAATGAGTTCCGTCATTTACCTAATTTCAAGCTTCATCCGGTTTTGAAAGGTTCTTACCTAACTTCCATACTCAATGCTCGATTTCTTGGATCATCACCGACAAGGGAAAACATTCGTGATCCATCAATGGTAAGGGACGAATATGAAGACGACTATGATGATGACCTATTAAACTATGCTTTATTGCTATTAGACGAACCTAATAGCATAATTAGGGATCTCGAATCTTTATCGTCAGATGATAATATTGGAAACATGGTCTTAATCCATTTGATCAAACGATTACAGCCAACAGTGGCTCTGAGATCCTACCAGGATTTGCTTAACCAGCTACTAGGCAACTCTAACGAATCATCTACATTTTCTGGATCTCAAAACTCTTTCCATACCAGTATGCTGAGATCCTGTGCATTGCACCTGCTTTATCGAAGACACGCTAGAGTGATAATCCCCATTAGCTCAAAGAATACTTACATCGTTTCACCCTTGGCCCCAATCGGAAGCGACCCGCAGCAGGATTACCATGACATTGACGACAATTCTGCTTTAAGAAGACCGCTCATTTATCAAAATCAAGAAAGATTTAAGAAAAGATTCCCATCCTTGCCCTCTTTGGTTTCATTTCTCAACTTACTATCGACTAAGAAACCAAAACCTTTTGGCAGCATAATACCTTCCAAGGAGCATAAACCCATCTATTTAGGAGCATTAACCTGGTTGATGAGATATGGATACGTAACACAGTTACTGACATTTGTTTGTATCCGAGTTGACAAACAGATCAAGATGGCGGTTGAAGAAGACTTAGAGAAGGAATCACCAAGGGTCAAAAAGGATAACTTAAATCGAGAAAACAATAAGATGGATAATTTCTCAAAGGAAACAGACTTCGATAGTCGCATGATACCAAAATCTCAACTGTACCATTCTGAGGATGACGTGGATAACTATGCATTTGACGATCATAACATGGAAAAGGATTACACCATAATATTGGAACCTGAGAGAGCAACGGCGATTGAGAAAAGATGGATCTTCAAATGTATTCAGGATCAACCAACAGATATTCAGTTCTTATTCAATAAGGTCTTGAAATATTTCAACGGTAAAACACCTATGGAATTGGTACTCATCAGGGAAGAAATAACAAGGCATGAATTGAAAAGAATATTAAATGCTCTTCCCCGTTATTGTATAGAGTTTCATCATTGGTGAATAAAATAATGATAATTATGCTTAAACGAGTGAAAATAGTCATCTTGACTCAAAGATAGATAACAAGGGAATACTATCATGAATAATAAAAAAATTTAATAATCCAAATTGTATGGTTTTGCCGCTGGGAAATCATTTGATTCAACTTGACCAAAATGGGCTTGATTTACAGACGGAGATCCATGCATTCTTGGATCTGGTTGACACATTGGCATACCAGGGGCCATCATATGACCATCAACACCAGTAGCTGGTGGTGGTGGCATGGGATAAACCATCATATAAGGTTGATTACCACCGGGACCTGCTGCCGGATGTGATGGACCTATGGGTCCAATTGGGTAATGCATCGGATGATAGTAGTATGGTTGAAAATAATATGGTTTTGGTGGTTCATTAAACCCACCACGTTTCATAAATTTCTTCTTACCCTTGTTGTTTGTATAATTTTTATTCTCGCCTAAATTACTTTGCCCAATACTGCCAGCAGATGAGTTATTGTAAGTAGTTGCCGAGTTTGTTTTACCAGCTGATGCTGAAACATCAGAGGTAGCATCAGTTGCACCATCAGCGCAAAAAGTATTATCACTTTCTGATTTTAAACTATAACTCCTTGCCGATGACCAACCATTTGGTAAAGAAGTACGTCTAAGTGCATTCCTCATATATGGATTATAGGGATTAATTTCAAAATCAGAATGAGATGGCATCGCAGGTGTAATAAATGGTAACATGGGTTCAGGTTCATAAGATCTTCTTCGATACATATTAATTGGTGGTGGTGCCAAATTAATTTGAGGTCCAGTGAAATTATTTTTATCATGATAACCATTACCATTATTTCTTCTACCATGTCTCTTACCATGATGACCACCAATAATCTTATATTGAACATGCATTGTCTTACTCAAGAAAATTGCATGATTCTCCCTTTCTAAAGCTGCAGCGGCAGCTTCTTCAGTTTCAAATTGTATAAAGGCAAAAATGTTTGTGGATTTATTGATTAAATTGATATCAACAATTTCACCATGATTTGAAAATCTATCATTCAATTTTTCTTTTGTTACAGCTGGATCCAATTGACCGATAAAGATTGATTTCTTATCAATGGTTTCAAAATTCTGGGAATCAATTTCCGAATCGGATTTTTGATCTTCAATAAAACCATTTTCATCATAATCTTCATCATCTTCATCATCATTTTCATTATCTTCATCATTACTACCCGGGTTCTTATGGTATACGTCATCTATCGATTTTCTTTTGAATAAAAGATTAAAATGTTTGGGAACTTCTATATTTTGTACCCATTCAACATCCCATTCAGTTTCACCTCTTAAATTGGCAAAGCTCTAATGGCATCGTCTCTATAAGCAAATTGAACAAACCATGAATTACCGGTAGAAGTTGGATAATTATATTTCTTAAAATGATGATGTTCCCTATTTGGTACCAATTGCTCTAATTCACCAAATTTTTCACAAAGTTCAACAATTCGATTAAATGGTAATTGATCATGATGTGTAATGAAAAGAGTACGATTAACTCTTGCAGATTCACAACGTAAAGTTCTACCATTTAATATTGAACCTTGTGCCATTTTTAATGCTCTTTTAGCATCTTTATCATTCTTATATTGAACAAATGCATATGGTCTATTAGCATGATCACGTAAAACTTTCACTCTAGCCAATTCTCCATATTGTTTAAAACTACTAGTCACAGAAAGACAAAGTTCATCATCAGATAACGAAGCGGCAAGACTAGCGACAAAAACACATGATGAGGGACGACCACGGAAATTCTTACTTCCAAATCCATCATCCTTTGATTCTGTTTCAGATGATTGTGTTTCCTTAACTCCACCATCATCATCCTCAATATCATCCAATAAATCACCTTCACCATCTTCGGATTCTGTCGAGGAAACTTCCATCGGTAAAAAACGATCAATATGTTCACTAATCATGCCATCTGATTTTGGATCATCCCCTAACATCTCAACTCCAATAGTACCATGATTAGAATTCCCATTTTCTAAAGACGCTTCACGAGCGGTCATGGAGGCCATCATTTCAACTTTATCAATTAAAAGCTAGGGCAAAAAAAATATAATAAGGGTATTGTTGCTCGGTATTATGCCACTATATTTATAACAATAGAACACAGGAAAAAAAGGAACAAAGAAAAATCAACACAATAGATAAAATTAAACAATGAAATAACAACTCAACAACAATTGATAGAGGGATAAAAAATTTAAATGCCACAAAGATTAAATCAGGAAAATATTCAACCTTTTTATACTTTTTCCCCCCTACCACTCCGATCGATTCAGAGGATGTTACACAAAAACGATAGGCGGCAAAAAACCCCAAAAAAGAAAAAAAAGGATTACCCCTACCAACATATTGAACTGAATAGGTGAATCGCTCGAGCCACTCAGAACCGCGAAGGCGCATATAAAACACTAACCCCGGTACAGTTTCAACGTGGAACAATAAACAATACAGGGGCCTCTTATCGCATTTGGTTACAAAAAGCGCCAGTCATTAGCCCTGTGTGCGGCACTTTCTAAGCGGACCCACACTCCGAACGTGCACCTCATCACAAAGATATCGCCCCACAATGGCGCGTGGTTTGTTTACTAACTCCGTGCGCGAAAGATGCCTCTCGGCACAATAATCAAGTAGCTGCCGTTGGGGCAACGCATAAAAAATAGGGTGCACATATTATTCGCGCTCAATGCATGCTGCAGCGATTTACTATGCACGCATTTCACATGCGGCTCCGGCTGTTTCAATGTGGTGCGTGCATTTTTTTTCCTTTGTTTATCGGAACAAAAACACGCGTTAATGAGGGGAACCCCCGGTTTTTTGTGGAAATGTGTTTCAGAAGTCGCGACATAAGGAATGTATGTGGTTTAATTGTTGTTTCAACGTTATCATGGGTATTGTTGTATTGATTATTTAGTTACTGGGGCATACATACACATTGAATTCTATTGGTTAGATGGGTGTTTAGTCTAATTCGAGGTTATTGTCATCGTCACTGTAGTCAACGTCCATGGCTTGATCTCCCATGGTATCGATTCCACTGTCTGGAATTTCCCTGTTGGGTAGAACCTCTAAACCTTCTTCTTCGTTCTCGGTGACACCGGAGCCACGTTCTTTGCCCGGTTTGTAGACGACTCTAACGGTTTCCTTGTCCTTGATCTCGCCTCTGAGGATACGAACGGCCATTTTGTTTAGGATTTCGTTTTGAATTAGTCTGTTTAGAGGTCTTGCACCCATGTCGTCGGAGTAGCCGTATTTAGCCAGGAACTCCTTGGCTTCAGGTGAAACGTCAAGTTCGTAGTGTTTGTCATTTTGTTCGAAACGTCTTTGGATTTCGTCTAGTCGGATGTCGACTATCTTGTGGATTGCTTTTCTTGAGAGTTTGTTGAAGACCACGATACTGGAGATTCTGTTTAGGAATTCTGGTCTGAAATGTTGTCTGACGACTCCCATGACTAGTCCTTTGGTGGCCTCTTGAATCTTGGAGCCCGGCTGGGCGCTGATGAACGAAGCGCCCAGATTGGAGGTCATGATCACAATACAGTTGGAACAATCGATGGTCTTACCTTGTCCCGAAGTGATTCTACCGTCATCTAGCATCTGCAACATGACGGTTAGGACGTCAGGGTGAGCCTTTTCCACTTCATCGAATAGCAACACGGAGTAGGGCTTGTATTGTAGTTGGTTTGTTAGGAAACCACCTTCGTCGTAGCCGACGTAGCCGGCTGTGGTACCAAGCAGTTTGGAGACGGAGTGCTTTTCGCTTAGTTCCGAACAGTCGACGCGGATCATCATGTCCTCGTCATTGAATAGGAATCCAGCTACTTTTTTGGCCAGCTCGGTCTTACCTGAGCCTGATAGACCCAAAAATAGGAACGAGGCTGGTTGTCTAGGGTTTGCCAAACCTGAACGGGCCAGTCTAACTGCATTGGACACCGCTTTGATGGCCTCCATTTGGCCAACCACTTGTGAGGAAAGTTCACGTTCCATGTGAATTAGTTTATCATTTTCGGATTCTGTCAATTTCTTCACTGGGATACCAGTTAATCTCGCTGCGGTTTCTGCAACAGTTTCCGAATCGACAACGTTTTGAATCATTGAATTGGCACCAGCACGTTTTTCTTCCTCGGCAACTTGCTCTTCTAGCTCAGCGATTCTTTTCTTGATATCGGGAATGGCAAAGTACCTTAAATCTGCTGCAGTTGCATTATCATACCTACGTTCTGCATCGGCAGCTTTATTCTCCAATTCGTCCAGTCTCTTTTTAGCCTGAGTCAATTTTTCGTGACCGTGCTTCTCCTCTTCATAACGCTGTCTCAAAGGAATCAACTCTTCTTGTAGTGAGGCCTCCTTTTGCTTAGCCTGTTGCAATCTATCCTTTGTAGTGGAGTCTGAATCCTTGTCTCTTTCCAGTGCTTGAATTTCAACCTGAATTAATTGTAATTCACGTTCTTTAGAATCCAATTCTTCTGGTTTAGAGTCTCTAGCCACAGCAACCCCGGCACATGAGATGTCCACTAGATCGATTGCTGAATCAGGTAGCCTTCTGTAAGGCAAATATCTCTTAGCCAATTGCGCCGCGGTCACCAAAGCACTATCTAAGATTCTCACACCGTGATGAATCTCATATTTTGGTTGAAGTCCTCTTAAAATGGCAACTGTTTGTCTGATAGTAGGCTCTTGAACATCAATCTTTTGAAATCTTCTCTCAAATGCACCGTCTTTCTCCACAATCGATCTGTACTCGTTGTTAGTCGTAGCACCAATAACTTTTAAATGACCTCTAGATAAAGCAGGTTTCAAAATATTAGCGGCATCATCCTTCCCATTACCCATCAACATATGAATTTCATCAATAAACAAGACAATAAGCGTCTTTGAGTCCTCGATTTCTTTCAATACACCCTTTAATCTTTCTTCAAAATCACCCTTATATTTTGCACCAGCGGTTAAAGCTGCTAAATCCAAACTGAACAATTTCGCACCTTGTAAAATAGTTGGCACATCATCATCAATAATTCTCTGTGCAACTCCCTCGATAATTGCAGTCTTACCAATACCTGGTTCACCAATTAAACAAGGATTTGATTTAATTCTCCTTGCCAATACTCTAATAGTACTTCTAATTTCTTCCTCTCTTCCAATAACGGGATCAAGCTTACCTAGTCTTGCCTGTTCAGTCATATCTATGGCATATTTGGAAAGGTACTCTAGAGCAGTATTCGTATCAGCTCCGCGTGAATCAATTCGTTGATTACCTCTCAACTCCAAAGCCTGTTGTTTAATAGCCTCAATATCTACCTGGGCTTCCTTAAACACTTTCTGAATCGAAGCATCAGTAAAAAGCCCAAATAACAAATGATCTTGCGCTATAAAGCTATCCTTTTGTTGTTTTTCAATTTTCGCAGCTTCTTGCAGAACTTGTCCAAGATTATAACTTGGTGTAATCTCAGATGGAGCTGGATGTTGTTGTGGTACTCTCACTAAATTCCTATTCACAGTTCTCTTGAATGTCTCATAATCATACCTTCCTTTTTCAATTAAATTTTGTAAATATACCACACTACCATCTGGAGATGGTTCAACAAATGCTGCTAATAAATGAATTGGTTGTAATTGAGCATGTTGATGATCTAATGCTAACTTACGAGCTAACGTAAGAATCGTCAATGCTTTCTCAGTAAATTGAGTTTCGTCGTTCATTATTGTCTTTCTCACTCAGTTATTAAACGAAGTAACAAAAAAGATTAAATCTAAATCTCAATCACTTGTTGAACAACTCATCCTTATATAATAACCATCCTCGATCGAATTAAGGGGGTTTCTTAACCACAACCATTCAATTGCAATAACAATTCCCTTACTTACTAGGAACTTCTTGCACTATCCAGAGCATTCTAGTAACACCGCGCTTTTTTCCCTCCTTACCCCGACATAGGGAAAAATGTTGCACGTGACTGTTCGCCGGGTAACAAGATATGAAAATTTACACGTGACTCTGCACCAAAGAGACCGGGTAACCTCATATGAAGAAAATGATCGCACGTGACCCTGGGTAACATTGCCTGAAGCTAGGATTATGAATTGTATTGAATTGATAATAATTAATAAATAATGATAAATATATCCCATAGCATAATGCGTTGCTGATAGTTGTAAATTGTAATTATTTTTATAGTTATCTTAGACCATGAAACTTTCACCACAACCGCAAGTTCCCTTTGAATTTGGATTTTTAAAAACAAATCTGGAAGATAATTTATCGTCTACCCAATCCATTTCACTGCCAACAATACTGAAAAGAGCTTTTGAATCGATAATGACTTTAACACCATCTTGTTCGACTATTTCATCAAATTTTCCGGGCTCCGTTATGTACTGTAACTCGTACGTTAAACCGGAACAACCTCGGTTTCTTACCCCAATACGTATTAATTTTGGTTCAGGTTGATCTAGGAGACTTCTTAAATGCGATAGTGCAGTGGGACTGAGTGTAATGAGTGCTTTTCTGGGTCTCAATGTTCTCTTCTTTTTGGTCACTGTTTTCGATGTTTCTTTGATGGCTTCCTGCGCCGCAGTTATTCTGTTTTGGTTTTCCGTATCTTTCGCATCTGCTTTCTCTTGTTGTTCTTTCAACGTTTCCTTCGAGGGCAATGAGTAACTCGACCATTTGGAAATTGAATAATCTTTGGATCTCGGGCTTAGCTTATTTCTTTCCTGTTTTTGACCACCAAATTTAAAACCCCATTGTGCGGGTGATGATGATGAACATCCAGAATCATCGCTCAGCGATGTCTGTAAATATCTCTTGCTATGTGAAGTACCGGAAGCAGTTGATGAATTTGATCGATCAGCTAGCACAGGATACGTTGAAAAGAGTCTATTGAAACCTTCAAACAGCGTCGCCCGTTCGTTGCGTACCACATATTTGATCATACTGAACACTAGAGCATGAAATGGGATCTTGATAGAAGTTGTCAGTCACATCCAGAATGATGACGAATTTGTATTGCGTTATACGCTTCCTGGTATCAATTTAAAGCTCCGGGAAAAAGCGGTTCACCAAATCCGGGTAACGGTTTAGCGTATTCCGATCTCGGCATATTCAATTGCTAGCGCCGTGCTTATCAAGAGCTTAGCTATAATGAATAGTGAATAGTTTAGTTGAGATTAGTTATTATATGTGTATCTTTAAAATTTGTATCTGGAGTTGTCTCTTATCCAGAGTATGCATATCTGGATTTCTGTCTAATTCTCTTGCCATATTTTAGTAGGATAAGTGGCACTGGAATTAAAGCGGCCGCGAATAAACCTAATAGTAAACCTGCCCAATTGGTGCCCATTCCATCAAACATGTAACCTGCGAAAAGCGGGAAACAAGCTCCGAAAGAAGATCTTAAGAAAGTGTTCGCGGCGACAGCTGATGCTGCTAACAATAGATAGGATTCGATGATGTAATTCATACAGGGAAGGAAAATACCGATCAAGCCAAAGCCAATAAAACCTCCTGCTACAGTGGGTACCATGAAATGAACTTTGTTGTGATAGTTACCGGTCCAACAAAGCCATAAGATGCCGATTGGGAATACAATACTTGGGATTATCATTGGAATCAATCTCGCTTCGGGAACTAAACCACCCTTCTTCTTAACCCTTTTAAGATAATCGATTTCACAGTACCAAATTAATCCGCCACACAGGAACATACCGATGATAAGTGCAATATAAGGTAATTCACCATTTTTCTCGAACCCATAGCCTCTGACAAATATGATTGGGTAAGCTTCTAGCAACAGATATAGGATACCATAGACAAAAGACTGGTAGACGGTAACGAAAAGAAGTACTGGTTCAGTACAAAGCATGACGATTGGTCTTGTAACCGTTTTCTGAGCAATTTCCTTGATGGATAATTGGACCTTTTCATGAGCGGCATGAATCCCCCAGTTATTGGTCAATTTACGCATAGTGCGAGCCTTATTGACGAGAATAGTTGGATGATGGGTCTCCTTATAGAACAAAGCGATCAGAACAGCAACAACGCCCGCGAAGATACCCATAACATATTCCAACCATCTCCAAGTGGTGTGTTGGACCATATACGACCCAATAACTGGTCCAAGAATGGGACCAACGAACACACCAAGCACGAAAAGACAAATAGATTTACCTCTGGTTGAAGTGTCAAACATATCAGCGAACGAAGCGGGCACAACCGCCATTGGTGCCGCACCAATCAATCCAGCGAAAAATCTACATATCATAATGGTTTGAATATCCTTAGCCGTGGCAATCGCAAAATGAAACAGTGTGAATCCAAATGATGAAATAACCAAAACACCTCTTCTACCGTAAATTTCAGAAAGTGGTGCATACACAACCGGGGAAGCAGCGAAACCCAAAACAAACAACGAAACTCCCAAAACTGCCACCACTGGAATAACATGATAAATGGCACATATTTGCTGAACACCTGATGCAAAAATCGACGATGACATCGTAATCGATATACAATTTAACCCAAGAATAAATGCAAGCATAAATCTCGTCCTCATTGGCCAATTAAATGGATGAATAGGATCATCTGGACCATCAAATGTCACTTCATATATACCACTATCTGGTAATGCTGGCGGATACGGCCTACCACCGCCCATCTTGGGACAATTGCTATAATCAACCTCTACTTTTTCCACTTCATTATATGATCCAGTTAAAATACGAGAAAGCCTTCTATTAGCATCAACCATAGATTCCTTGGCTGAAGTCATAGACGCATTATCACATAAATCTAAATTAACATCGGCATTATTTTTACCTTCAAAACATCTTGGCTCACCTTCAGGTGCAATATCACTTGAAGGTTCAGATGGTTTTTGATTTTGTAACGATTCAACTTCTTGCGATGAGCTCGACATTATGCAATGCAAACTTTAATAAACTACAGAAGCTTTCCTACAACAATGGATTTGTATCAACCGACGTGAACATAATCTTGCAAGATCATACCGCCATATATAAACGTTAGTCATTTGAAAATGTCTACTCGGCAAACTATGACTAAGCAAACTGGTAACTTATCGTAGCAACTAGGTGCAAACTTACTGAAAGCCGTGCCAACTGACGGAATTGATGTTGATCTCTTTTCACTGCGTCTACGTATATACGTCATCTCCGTTATCCCGCGGAACCTTTTTTGATCCGTGGAAGGTATATGATCCGCGGAACGACAACTGCTCGAGATCCGCGGATCTAGATCGGACTTGTATGTGTACGTAACAACGCAAACTTTAAGATATCTAACTATTATGTGACTATATGTTCGTACTAGGGTGCTTTATAGAGGTGCAGTCTCTCGTTTGAGCCATTTGAACGGAACGCTCCGCGGTTGAAGGAATGGTACGATTGAATGCCATATTTTCTTATGATACTCATTGATTTGATCTTTTTCGTCCTTTGTAAGCATCTTGATATTGATCAATTTCTTACAGTAAGGAACCATGGTTAGATTTTCGAACTGTAAGAATTTACCATTTTGAATTGAATCGACTCTCTTTACCAGTAAATCGTTTTCTATTCTTATACCGTATTCGCCGTCTCTATAGTAACCGGGTTCGTTGCTGATAATGTTACCCGGCTGCAATGGGAAATTGATTAAAGTGCCCCGCTGGCCGATTCCTATGGGACCTTCATGGACGTTGAGGAACGATCCGATACCGTGTCCCGTACCGTGTTTGTAGTCCAAACCGTGGGACCATAGGAATTGTCTTGCGATAGAATCGATGTGTATTCCCGTGGTACCCTCGGGGAATACTAATCTCTCCACAGCAAGGTTTCCCTTTAGAACTAATGTGTAGTGGTCTATCTCTTGTTGTGTTGGAGTAGTCATGTGGATGGTTCTTGTTATATCTGTTGTTCCCTCTTTGAATTGAGAGCCGGAATCGCATAGGTATATCTTGGATGGATCGATCATGGAAGAGCCCTCGACGGGTGGGGCATAATGGATCACGGCAGCGTTAGGACCTGTAGATGAGATTGTCTCAAAGGAATTACCCATGAAATTCTTTTGAGTCTTTCTGATACTGGTTAATTTTTCAGCGGCACGATATTCGTCTATTAAGGCTTCGGAAAGGACGAGTTGATCTTCTAACCATGCAAAGAATTGGGCTAAACAAACACCGTCCTTCACTTGAGCTGCACGAGCGTTTCTGATCTCTGTAGAGTTTTTCACCGATTTGAAAAGATCTATGGGTGAATGGATTTGTTTATAGTTTTGAGATGTCATTTGGAGCACTAATTGCCATGATGAGTTGTCAGGGATCAGAATGGTGCTCTTTTTCGAGTCATTCTTTGCTGCGTGTGCCTGTAGATGACTCCAAACATCCTTATATGGCTTGACTTCAACTTTGTTCTCTTTCAAGTATGCGTCGATCTCGCCATCAATAGGGTTATCCGTGAACAAAGTTGTGGTTTCGTCATCAATAAGAAGGTAACTGTAAAAAACAGGGTTGTAGTCAATATCGGATCCACGTAAGTTTAAAAGCCAGCATATCTCGTCCAAGGCCATCACTACCAAGCTGGAAGACTTCCCGTATGTCTTGTGGATATCCTTCAGTAACTTTTGGCGTTTCTCTTCGAAGGACTCACCATGAAAGTCTGCTGGTAGCAATAGCAGTTGATTGTGATTTCGATCAGGCACCACTTCAAACTCGCTCCAAATAGTATCGATCAAATTTTGCTCCACAGGCACTAATTCAACTTTAGCACCTGATGCCGCAGAGACATTTTTCTCTATCAAGCTGTTGAAATTTTTCACCTGTTCGTAACTGATCAACTTTGGATCAACACCAATTTTGGCCACTTTTCCACCTAAACCTTGAGACATATCCTGAGCCTCCTTGATACACCATTGTTGCCACGTTAGGGAATCCTCACCCTGCTTCAATAAACTCCAATTGAAATCAAGCTCCTGCGACGCCTGATTAAAATAACGTCCATCAGTACTGAGAATAGATTTCCCATCTGGATGTTTCTCGTTAAAATTCAACAGATTACGAGTAATACAAGCAATTCCTGCAGAACCAGTAAAACCAGAAATAAAAGCCCGTCTCTGATCGGCAAGCGAAACATATTCTGACTGATGCTCGTCTTCACTGGGGACAATATAACAACACAAATCATGCTTGATCATTTCCAACCTCAATTTCAAAAGTCTTTCCGATGTATTAATCTCTCTAGTCGTTTGACAAAGCGAATCAGAAGAATAAATAGATTCATTACCTGATCCACTCAAGTTAGAAACCCTGACATCTTTACCACTCTGTCTTCTCCTATTATTCTCCAACTGCTTTAAAAAAATCGATGATCTTCTACCTTGTCTGGAGAGTAATCCAGGAGAACACGTACAATCCGCACATGGTCTAAAAGGTCTCGTTATCCCGCTAGCAGCACGAAGACCGGGATCGCCACTACCGTACGACACAGATGGTCTAGTTGTCGACATTTTTTCCCAATGGATCAATCTCTTGATACTCAAACCAAAATTAAATGTAAAATTCCTAGATCTTTGAGCTAATATCTTTATATCAATCGAATTAAAGCTATAAAACCTAAGGACTGAGTCTCAGCTCTTACTCTTGACTATATCTTCTTAACCATGTCCAACTATTCGTACCGTTACTATGCCAAGAAACTCTTACATCGTTGTTCGTACAAAAGAACATGAAGAAATCTGGGTGCAAATTCAAAAATGTCCGGATTTTCCGTGGTCCGGCCGGACAGCCAGATTTTTTGAATTTTTCTCTTGGCGCTCACTATATACGGCAGTTTTAAAATAAGGTAAGTTGGCTACGTATAGCATTGAATTGATCTAATGGATAAGATATTAAGTCCATTGTTGGATGCTTGAGAGCATTTGATTTGTTTTACAATCGTTTGGGAGGAAATAGCTTAAGGCTATGGATGAGCGTTCTATAAGACGAACTCTTTTGAGCACTTCAGCTGATGAAAAACGGTTGTATAGGGCAAGAATTAGGAAATTCAGAAAATCTCATAGCTTATATGTTATTTTATTGGCGTCATTAGCACTTTTACAATTCATTGCGATAGCTTTTTTCACTAGAGGCTTTTTATTAGCTAGGCGGGTCCTTGATGATGTTGGGATTAAGACAGAAGAATATGGGAAGTTTGAAAAAGCGGTTGTTTTGGTGGTTGATGCGATGAGATTTGATTTTGTGATACCTATAGATCCCGAAGAGCCCGGGTTTAACGAAAATTATCATAATAATATTGATGTACTTTATGAGAGTTTATTTCGTGAGCATGGTTCGTCTTTGCTTTTGAAATTTATTGCAGATCCTCCTACTACGACTTTACAGAGATTGAAGGGTTTAACTACTGGTTCACTGCCGACTTTTATAGATGCGGGATCGAATTTTGACGGGAGCGTCATTGATGAAGATAATTTGATAAAGCAGATGTTCCAACAGGGTAAACAGGTTTATTTTGCCGGTGATGATACGTGGGATAAGCTCTTTCATCCTTTTTTATCTTCCAAGAGTGTGCCCTATGAGTCGTTGAACGTTTGGGACCTGGATACCGTCGATAATGGTGTCATATCGTACTTTCGTGAACATCTTATAGAGCGAGCGGATCCAGACTGGGATGTGCTGATTGGGCATATGTTGGGAATCGACCATGTGGGTCACAAGTACGGTCCGAACCATTTCACTATGCGCGAGAAGCAGTTGCAGGTTAACGAATTTATTGCACAGATAATGGGTGCTATAGATGATGACACCGTATTGATAATCATGGGAGATCATGGAATGGATCATACTGGTAATCATGGCGGTGATTCTGTCGATGAACTCGAGAGTGCTTTGTTTTTGTATACTAAAAGACCAGGAATGTGGAGCCATCTAGAGCCTGAAGCATACGACATTTCGAGATTAGGAGCAGGTTATAGACAAATTAACCAAATTGATTTGGTACCGACAATATCCATTCTACTTGGTTTACCGCTTCCGTTCAACAGTCTTGGATGGCCTATCGATGAAATTGCAAAGACAAAAGAAGAGAGGGACTTTTATGCTAAAATCACACTTGAACAATTGGAGTTGTATAAGCGCACAAGTGATATGATAACTAATACCGAGAAAGCTCGCGCATTAGAAGAAGCATGGGAGAGAGCAATCAAGGATCCATCGCTTGCCGCATCATATCAAAGCCAGTTCCTCGAAGTTTGTAAGGATTTATGGACCAGATTCGATTATTGGAGTATTGGAACAGGTATCATTCTCTTAACCATATCGTTAGTCCTTTTACTTTCCATCATGAAGTTGATACCGTCTATTGTGGTGGGCCAAATGGTTTCTGAGTTTGCTCCGTGGATTGCAGTAATGACGCTCGTTTCTAACGCTTGCCTTCACGGACTATTTTATGTGTTCAAGCAGCCGGCTTTTCTTGAAGACGTTCTTTGGTGCTCATTACTTGCCACTGCCATTGGTATCATTGTAGGTTGCTGTATTCCAGTATTTGACCGATACAGTTTAAAATGGATACTGATTAGATTTTTTGAGGATTTGTCCGATTATTGGTCTAGAATCGGTGCACTTTTGTTGACCCTTCATGCAATTTCGTTCACCTCTAATTCTTTCACGATTTGGGAAGACAGGATTGTGAGTTTTCTGCTTATAACATTAGGCATGCTCACTCTATATGAGTTCGTTTTCCTACCGAAAAGAGAGTCAACATCTGCTTTATTGACGGCTGCCATCAGCGAAAAGCAAGGTACCACTTCCGGGGTCCGTCAATCAACTGCAAACTCAGATTCCTTACCTTTAACGAGATTTGCGCGTCTGCTCGGGGTTTATCATTCCATTGTACTGATAGTCTGCACAAGAATTGCTTCCATGATCTCTA
Source organism: Torulaspora globosa (assembly GCA_013694445.1). NCBI lineage: Eukaryota > Fungi > Ascomycota > Saccharomycetes > Saccharomycetales > Saccharomycetaceae > Torulaspora > Torulaspora globosa. Next base: position 671,906 of record CP059269.1, read on the forward strand.
TATGTCGAGAAGAGCAAGGTGAATTCTGTGTACCGACTTTCACAACAAAGAACAATTACTCTTTGTGGTGCATGGGACTATGCCTTTTGACTGTGGCCTTGATACCTTCATGCATAAAAGGTTATTATAACCTTTCTTTATCATATCAAGCGGCGGCACCTATTTGGATCGATTTCTTTTTAAAAGGTGTCCTTCTAACTAACTTCGTCTACTGGACTTTGACCGCATTAGAAAACAATGCCATTGGATTAACATGGAACGTTTCAATTTTCAAATTTACTATTGCCAGAATAATCGCTGGTTTTTCGTTGATTGCGTCAAACATAGGTTGGATGATGGGGCCACTATGTGTTAAACTCAACATCCACAACACGGATGCCAAGTCGCATCAAGCAACAATATTGGGATACGCAAACGCCTACGGTGCTCAATTTTTCCTGCTGGTGATCAATGCTCTCATGGCAATCATATTATTCAACAAACCATTGGCACAAATCTCCCTGTACTTAATGTGCAACCAATTGCTGTCTATATTAGAAATTATTGACCTGCTAAAACTGAAAGAAAACATTATAGGGCCTTTCGCTTTGGCGCTTCTAGCCTACTCACAGTTCTTCAGTACCGGTCATCAGGCAACAATTCCTTCTGTTCAATGGGATATCGGTTTTACATTGTCGGAGACTATCACATTTCCATTTACTCAGCTGGCGATCATTTTAAACACTTTTGGTCCTCACATTTTGGTTGCACTATCTGTGGCTTTGATAACGCTTTGGAAACAACAGCCAGATGTTTTGAAACCACAAACGCTTTTGGGCAGAATAGTTTCCAATTGCGGATCCCTATTGGTTTATAACACAGTGTTATGCTTGAGTTCCTTCGTTTGGGTTACTCATTTCCGCCGACATCTGATGGTTTGGAAGATCTTTTGCCCAAGGTTTCTCTTCGCAAGTATGAGCTTGATTGCTGTGCAAGTTGTCGTCACCTTCGGAACCGTGGCATTCGCAAGCGGAAGAATCATAAGGCAGATTAATGACATTTTTTGGAAGTAACTACGTAAACTTCATGTGTCAATTGTAAAATTACATATAACGTAGAAATTAGATACTGAAACTCATAATTGAGAGTTCGATGATTTATCGCCGAACGTTAGAAGAATGCTGTATCAAGCTCACCGAAATCTTCTTCAAAACCATTGTTGAACGGTTCCTCTTCGAAACCAAAAATGCTTTCTACTCCGTTAGCGATTGGCTGCTGTGACTGTTGATTTTGCTGCTGCTGCTGCTGCTGCTGTTGTTGTTGTGGTTGTAGTTGTTGCTGCTGCTGTTGTCGCTGTTGTGGCTGGTTTTGTAATACACTTTGATCTTGCATCATCGGTTCACGCTGTTGCAGCTGCACAGATTCGGTTTGTTGCGGAGCCTGCTGGTTAAAGTATTGTTGGCTATTACTCTGCAACTGCTCCTGCATTTGCAAAGGATTCGAGCTAGCGCTAATTTGTCCCGGCACCGCATACTGCGGATTAGCAATTGTATGAGCTTGCGAGAACGATTCTTCATTGGAACCTGGGAATGTTAGATGTTCATGTAGTGGATCCAGTTGACTCATTGCATTTCTCTGCAATTGCTCAAGCTGCTTTTGCCTTTCCAATTCTTCTCGCCTACGTTCTTCCTCTATTTCTTTCTTTCTCTTTTCCATTTCCATTACACGTAACTTCTCCTTTCTCTGCTCTTCCTCTTGTTTCGCCGCTAGCGCTTTCTTCCTTTCTTGCTCCAACCTTTGGGTATATTGTTGCCAATAATCCGCAGGTGCTTCTCTCATATCTCCTCGTAAATGAATAAATTTGTTACGATGGAACGCAACTCTACCCGTCTGACTTCGAAGACCAAACTCTCTGAGATACTCGTCCAGGACTGGTTCCGTTTCTTCACACCCATTTTCCGTCTCTGCCAACTTATCCTTCAAAAATCGAAGTTTCCCATCCATCCCCCAACTAAAGCTCTCCAAAGCCTCCTTTGCACCACGTAATTGCTCCCTCTGCACTCTCAGTCTCTCCTTCATCGCTTCAAGAGTCCTAGAACTGGGAAACAGCGCTGGGGGACGTATTTTATCATTCGGAATCGGTTGGGTCATCAATACATCCATGTACTCTGCAGATTTCACAAAATTCATCAACAGATAAGATCTAAAAGAAATCGTATCACTCTCATCATGAATCGTGGTAGTCGACGGCTCCGGTTTCAGTCTAGAGCTTTCAAATCTTTGTTTCGCCCGTAATTGTTGTTGTTGTTGCAGTTGCTGTTGCCGATTAGTCTTGGCATTAAAAACTCTTCTTTTCCTCATAACTGCCATCACAATAGGCCTCAAATACCAGCTAATTGACCCTCTTCAGTGACCATTAATGCAATCAAAGCTTATTGAGTCTTCATAGTCCACCTTTCAAGCTTATGATCATCGACGTATGAAGTGATGAGTGTTGAACCCGTATAGAGTGATGAACACAGGCATCCGTATGGAGTGATGAATGCTAAGTTCCCGTCGTGTTAAGTGAGAAGACAACGCGTAAACAAACTTCATCAGTTGAAGAGCTTAGTTACTTCGATACAATCGTGATCCATTGAATGGACTGAATGTCTCCCACAGGAATCAGATTGGTAATGTATCCATTCACTACCTAGTGGCACGCAAACTGAACACATTAGGGAAAAAAGCCAGGTTGAAATGAGAGACTTTTGACAATGCTGATAAAGAAGCGCCGAATTTATCAATGGTTGATGAAGACAGATGCTTTGCATCAGCAAGAGCGTTCTAGAAGTGGACTGATGACGATTGGGATCAGCGGCTATACGCATTTCGTGTAACGTGATTTTACTGGCGTACAAAGTGATGACGATTATAAGAACATCACTCCATACGACAGCGAATTAACTAAGCTCGAACCTTTCAATGAGTATCAAAGCAAGTTGTCAAACGTTGGATATAAATCGAAACACGCCCACAGCTGATAGAGATGGTATTCTAGATCGAATACAGAGGTTTATCCTTTGGATGGTTTATTAAAATTCAAAATTTGATATGGACTTGTATGGAGCCGGGTAACAGGGCCGAGTGCACACATAATAGGTAATAGGAACACAAACAGATGAATAGCACTGTTTGCAGTAGCGATATGGTGCTTGAAAGGTGTTGTTGAAGGCCTCTGATATTCCAATTGATGTTAAAGTTAACTGGTTATGAATGTGCGGATATTCAGTCAGTTTGAGACATCGATATTTTGTGATGCGGCGTTCGTTTGCCGAACTGGTCGTCTTTGGAGGGGTTTAGACAAGAGGTTCAAGGGTATAGATGCGGAACAGGCTATTTACTCTATACCATCTGATGCTGGAGACATTGAACTGGTAAATGGTGGACCGTTGAAGTGGATTTATACGGCGACAGGCGTCGCGGAGGGCGGCTACGTTGAGCCAGCGATTTGGATCACGTCAGAGTTGAATGTCAAGGAGAATTCGCTTGTTAAGTTCTTTAGAACAAGTTTGGACGAGTTGGCAGAGGAATTTGATGTTGAAATAGTGGCAGACAGGAAAAATGAGGCGGATGGTTATAATCTTTACCTGATTGGTTTGGAATCGCAAGTTCTGACGGCTGAAGCACACTTTCGGACGTTGCTTGAACTGTGTCAGGCTTCTACAGATGGTGGTCCTAAAGTGTTTGTGGATTATTTCGATTTGGATGGATATTCGTTTATACCGCTAGTGGTGGGGGTAGACATGGCCAATATGCGACATTTATCTAGGACTTACAGAACGCAGGTTCGGCTTCCTCCATTGATTTCACATTTTTCGAGTTCAGAAGGCGATGAGCGTAGACCTCAAATACTTCTATCAAGCGATGTTCATTCGCTGGTTTTAGCCGCCAAGAAGGCGATATTAGCTACAGTGGAGACGTCACGGTCATCCATTTATTATCACAGGCTTGAGAATGTGTCACCGGGCAAACTTCTCTTTATTAGAAAATATTACACATCGGAACTGAAACGCTTGATTATAAAATACCAATCCTTCATCAGAGTTACAGATTCATATGTTGAGTTTCAAGCGCCCTGCTCAACGTTATTGAATTCTGTGATCAAAGTTTTCACAATCAATATTTTGCACCAAATAGTTGAGATCCAGGTCACCCTCCATGATGATCATTCATGTACCGATGATATGATTAGAGCTATTGTCTCCGATAGAGAATGCGGTCCTATCCTTGCAATGAAACTTCCTGGAACTGAATCACAATTTGTTTTAGTCAAGAATCACTCGTTATTGCAGGTAGATACAGCTACTTGCAAGACGGGGAGACCTAAAAGTAATGAAGTCATGTTTCATCTGTCATTAATCTTAAGAGCTTTGCCACAGAGATCATTGAGACAACTAAGAGCCATTTTCGAACTTCATACTGATTATGAGGAATTCATATCAGGCAAGAAAAACGGTAAAGTGACTCGTATCATGGAAACTATCCCCTGCCTTATAAAGCTGGAGAAATTTCCGGAGGATGATAATCTTTTCCTCATACTAACAGCTGACAATTTCAATGATTTTTCTAGCACATTCTTCATGGTCCTCAACGAATTGCCCGCTGAGGAATCCTTCTTTATACCGGAGCTTTATCACAGGCCTGTGATAGGCGCAGGAGGCTCGGTTATACAGGCAACTATGAAGAAATATAACGTATTTGTCAGATTCTCCAACAGTTTTTTCCTTCCCCAGAATGATTTATCACACATACGGTATGACAACGTTATTATTCGATGTCCCTACAAAAATGTTTCCACAATATTAGAAGCCAAAACAGAATTAAACTCACTTGCCAGAGGATATGGGAATACGCAAACGAGAATTTTGCTTCGATTTTCACCGGGACAGTACAGGTATATGCTATCGTTTAAACGTGGAGCCCAGATGATTGGTGAAATTGAAAAGAACTACAGCGTATATATTATGTTCCCTTTTGAAGAACCTCCCAATGATTATCATCTTGAAATTCGCGGTAGTGATAACCCAGCGGAGGCCGCTAGAGAGCTAATCAAAACTTGTTTTGGTATCGAAAGAGAACTGAAACTGAATAAACCTATTAAGCCAACTGATGACCTGTACAATAGTATTGTCGTCCCTTTCAAACATGTTATGCAGATAGAGGTGACATTCTCGAAAAGCACTGTAAGACTAACTTATGAGCAAGGAAACTCGTCACTTCCGAAGGCGATAGAGATATTGACAGATTACCTCAAATCTCTGAATTTGAGAATAGTTTCCAAGGAAGTCATTGTGGATTTTATTGTCGCCAATGGTAAGCCACTTATGTGACCTTTGCAATATTCTCCACAGGTATCAGGTATATTAATGCTAAAATTATGGCATTTCAAGCTCAACTTGCCAACTGCAATCAATCCATCAGCGATTCGATGAGCCAATTACACACATTCTCTCATTTATAAATATTGACCTACCAAGATTCTTTATAGAAGCATTACAACCTAGTGCGCAACATTTCATTCAAATAGACCAAGCTAATATCAAATTCACCAAACGCCCTATAACTCGCTGAAAAATCAACGTCTCTGATGTGATTAAATCTTAGCTTCAAATCACAATAAGGATTGCTTTTGCTTTTACCCTTGGCTGCCCGACTAATCTCCGACGCTTTCTCATACTCCATAGTCAGCAGGTTTTTCAAGATCTGTCGACACATTGTGTTGTCCCTCGCCAAATCCCATTTAACTGCCCTCGTCTCAGGAAGATAACTTACAGCTTTAGTGACAAATTTCAAACTATTCCATACTCGTTCCCTGTCACTAACGCCCGACGATTCCTTGATGATTAAAGATCTCTTCAGATCATAATCTTCAATTTTAAATTTATGCCGAATATAATCAGTATAAGTATCTCTGACCATTTTCCTACATGAAACAAACGGACGTAGTCTCATAAACCTTCGATACGCAATTCTAACCCAAATTTCATCGGGAAGAGTCCCAAAATTATCACCAATTTCCTTCGGAACCAGAAATTTTGAGCAATTCTTAATCAATGTATAGTCCCCATTAATCAAAGCATTTCTTGTAGAAATAGTAACCCATCTCATAAATAAGCACCCATCACAGCATAAAAGCCTAACCAGATGGCTATTATGACTTCAAAGTTCTTATAATTCTTAGAGGTTTAGGGCTTCGTGTAACGTGATATCGTGCAAAAGTATATATCCAAAAAATGTCCAGACTTTTTTCGTTGATGTCAAGAAGTTACAATTTTAAGCTTCTTTATAGGTGGTTATTGTGGGTTAATCGAGTTAGATTAGTTGTGTTTGTTGTAATTAGAGTTGATATTCAAGAGAGATTATTCAATATGTTACGTGGTTCTATGTTTAGTATGTTGAAACGGTCTAGTTCGGGACTGCTCAAGACGACGAGCAGTCCATCGATGCTTTTAATGGGATCTTCTATTGCTCCGCAAGCTTTTCGTTCGGTTGCTGGCGATTTGACGCCCTGTTTGACCCGAGGGTTCAAGGTAAGGACGTCTGTGAAGAAATTTTGCAACGATTGCTATATTGTGAGACGTAAAGGTAGAGTATACGTGTATTGCAAGTCTAATGGGAAGCATAAGCAACGCCAGGGCTAGATTGGGAGCGTTTGCTGGTATGACGATGTGGCTAGTTTGTTGTTTGTGCAGATCATTCTATCCTGTATATATATAGTACATTTACATCAGCTCAGCTGAACAACTGATAGTCCCACACCGCCTACGAGCGCGAGGTTAGTTGATTCGTCGATGGAGACGCAGTCAGAGGAGCCTGTATCGGCGATTGTTGTGTATGAGCTGTCGATTAGAACTAGTTTCTCTTCAGTCACGCTCCACAATCGCAGTGTTTGATCGACAGAGGTGGTGAGCAGTTTCGTTGCGTTGCAAATCAGATTGCATGATGTGATCGTAGATGCAGCTGCTTTCTCTTGGAAATCGGCGACGCGGGCGCAGATCTTAGCTGTTGATTTATTGACACTGGCGACAGTAATACCGAGCGCATTATCATCGCCTCCGGTGAATATCACAAGGTCTCCGTTGGTTTTCATGACAGAATCGATAGTCTTGATTCCTGATTGATGTACCTGTAGTTTGCAATCGAATTCGGGCAATTCCGATTCGCATAATTTAAGATCACCAAAGGTCAGACTGTTGTCATCCACATCGATTTTGAAAGGAATCTGGTTTGATATGTTGTAGTATACCAGGTGACCGTCCGTTGGTGAGGTGATCAGGTACAATTGATCCCGCAAAACCTCTAACAATACATTGAGAAGGCAGCAAGTCTTGTAATGTCCAGAAAGAATCAACGAAAACGAATTTTCCTTGTGGTTATAAAGCCACAATTTGATTGCCGAGTCTGAGTATACTGTAGCCATTATGAAATTCTCTCCTTTGCTGTCAAATTTAACATCAAAATCCATTATTCGCAGATCAGGATTGCCGCTAGAGGTCGGTAAGGTTTGTCTCAAAGTCATATAGGGACGACTACATTCCGCCTGTGCATCAATCTCCCATAAAAACAATTCCTCCCTCGCAGAGCACGATATCATTAACGTCTCATTTATAAACTGGCAACGTTGTAGACCAGAAACGTGTTTTCTTTGAGTCCAGTAGTTTGTTAAGCGGCCACTTTTCGGTTCAATATGCATCAACTTCATAGTGGTGTCTTCTGAAGCCGTACAGAACAGAAATCCGTCATTAAACTTCCTATGCTTCTGAACTGTTATATCTCTTATTTCCCTTCCATGAATTCCAGCGAAAAGAGTTTCTCGAGTTGCAGCTTTCTTGAACCGTTTAATATAAATATCTGAGGCCTTAATGTAAACCAAAGTGTAACTCTTCGAATCTTGGGAAAGCTTCCATTGGCGATGAGCGCCACCGCAAATATGGCTGAACACCTCATAGCACGCAGTTTCATTATAGACATAGAACAGACTCGACTTGAATCCAAAAGTAATGAAATCTCCTCGGTCATCGAAATCAGCTCCTTCCAAAAATCCTCGAACGATCTTGTTAGAATGAATTATCCTGTGCGATGCATCTTGAGTTAAATTAACCTTGATAATATTATAGTAACCATCTCTGTTCGTGACGGAGAATAGACTTGAGCTTCCCTGATCTTCGACATGTTTGATTGAAGTCGTTGTGTCGCCAGGATTCAGATTTCGTATCACATACGGCATACTAGCAGTTGCCGTTAAATCATAAACAGCTAAAGTGCTGAACCTAGAACCGATCAACAAGAAATTCTGATGCACATCGATGCAGGTGGATACAAAATTTGCTGGTTTGGTGAAATGGTAGGTATCTAGATGCGTTAATGTGGAAAGGCTAAATTTCAAACAAACCAAATGGTCGCGAGGATTGGGAGATTCCAGAAGAACCAGCAGTGCCGATGACGAGTCCTTCCGAATCAAACAGTTAGTGGTTTTGGACAAATTTGAACAATGGTATTCCGTTTTTGCGACTATCCGCTCGCCATCGTCGCTAAATTTGAGCAGAAGAAGGTCGCCCCTGTTGTTTGCAAATACAATAACATTCTCATCGGGGACTCCATGGGTAATACTGTAAGAGCTGAATTTGTCATTTTTCGTTAAATATATCCAACTATCCTTAGTGGAGCTCAGTAGGAAGATTTTTCCAGTTGAAGTTATAGCCACAAGGCCAAAATCAAACCATTCAAACCCTTTGATGATCTCACCTTTTTCCAAAGGCACATTAGTGCGGTCAAAAATTTCTTCAACAGTATAACATTTCTGTTCTTCTTCGGTTCCCAATTGATCCCCCAAGTTGGTGATTTTGATTCTGCCGTCATTGCCTGTCGTGACAACCTTTCTACCAGTGCTGTCGACATCCACTCCCCAAACATTTTTCGTCAAATGGACTTCGTAAATATTCTGCTGTATCAAATCGATGTTATTTCCACGCTGACAAATTTCCCAGACTCTACACGTACAATCTTCAGAAACGCTAACAATCCTATTACCGCTATCGAAAAACTTCAAATTCCAAATCCTAGCAGTGTGTCCCCATCCCACGGACAGTAATTCCCCAGTTCTTAGATCCCACAGTCTTATAGACCTATCATCAGAGCAGCTAGCCACATAACGGCCGTCCGCACTCTCAGTCACAAAGAAGATCGAACCCTCATGACCTTTCAGATTGTGTACCATTTTCTCCGCATAAAGATCCCACAACAAAATCCCTCCCATGACAGTCCCAGCATTAATATACACTTTATCTTGCGAATAAACCGTAATTGAGCCAGAGTACAGAATCGATTTCTCTTCACGAAGGCTTTTATTCATCATAAAACGTCCAAACTTATCGCAAATGATAACCTTATTATACGACGTCAACAAATAGACTTGATCCCCAGAATAACTGAATTCACCACTGATTATCCATCCATTAACCGATTTTTCACGCTCCATTAAACAAGTTCTCTCGTTCACATCTTGTAAATCCGCAATCAAAACAGAATTGCCGCCATAAAGCAGCAAACCTCCGTCCTTCCCAATACAAATCCCATGGATCTTATTCCTATGAAAGATCCTACACCTTCTTTTCAATTCACCAGTGTGATAGTTATAACAATGTAAAAACGGTCCATTTGCAGCGTAAACCAAATCTCCATGAAATTTCACACATAGTGACGGTCCATAATGGGCAAGGTATTCCATAGATATCAATTGAGACCTCACAGAACCACTAATTGACCAACAATCTTCCACTTTATAACCATTAATCTACACCTATTAACTAGCGATGAGCTTGAATTTTTCAAATTTTTCTAAGACTGAAGTCGGGTAACCGAGAACTTGAATTTTTCTAAGACTGGAGGCGGGTAACACCGTTTTTAAGACACGATAATAAGCTATAATAAGCTGTAATGATGCTTTATAGGATTACAAGTGTAAAAGAGGGCATTTGAGAGTCCAATTGGGTTTATTCTGGTGGTCCAGATTTAATCTACGGGTTAGATTTTTATTATGAACAATTGGCAGCATTCATTTACGCAATCTGTGGACCTTATAGAGCATTTGAAGAAACCATACCTGCGATATGATGATCGAGATAAGGAGGCGACGAGTACTAGTTTTGATGCGAGGGCTAATTTAGTATGGGTTGGTGATAGTTATGGAAGAATTTCATCGTATGATCCGAATTTTGCGTTGTATAGTCGTTTTACAGCTCATATTGGTGGAACAGCTGTTAGGGATGTTGTTACTCATAGGGAAGGTGTCTTATCGATTGGTGATGATTCGTTACATTTTGCAAATCGTAGAGGTATTACTTTGCTGAATTTAACGAGTGTGGATGTTGCAGCTTTTGATTCGCTTAATGCGATGTGTTTGGGTACGTCAGATCAACAGGATGAAGTTTATTGTGCAGGTAGCAATTTAGCTTCTGGTATTGTGCGTATTAACTTGAGTCGAGGATGTTTAGGGTCTATTACGAGTTACTCTTCGAAGGTTAAGCTGTTGTCGTCGAATAATAAGCACATATGTATTGGCAAGCAAAGTGGAGGGATCGATATTTTTGATCCGCTTTCAGATAGTATTGTGAAATCATTCCCGGCTCATTTGGGGACTATATCTGCAATGGATACGCGAGGGTACAATCTTGTGGCTGTTGGGAAATCGAGACGATTCAATAGTTTGTATGCTGATCCGTTTGTGAACGTCTATGACCTGCGAATGATGCAGCAGATGCCACCTGTATCTTTTTCTAAAGGCACAACTATGGGGGCTGGTGGTGCAGATTTTGTTCAACTTCATCCGCTGTTACCAACTGTGGTTCTAGTGGCATCTGAGTCCGGTTCATTCGATTTCGTGGATTTGGTAAATCCAAGTTTGAGAACCCAGCATGTCCACCCTATTCAACCTATCAAGGATGTCAAGCTATCACCTAATGGAGATCATCTTATTTTTGTGGGAAATGACAACGTTATGACAACTTGGAGCAGATCTGCAGATTCAGCTTCTTTCACTAGCACACCAGAGATATGGGAATATCCTGATTTCGTAGACGATGGTGATGCTCCAAATGTTTCTGTAAATGATTATGGTTATCCGTTGAGCAGCGTCGGAATGCCCTACTATAATCAAAAGCTTCTTTCTGCGTGGAATAATGTTGTCTTCCGAAGTCCCGGCACCATTCCCATGCCAATCGATATATTAATACAATCCTCAGCTAAAACACGGGCCAGCAAAACTGGATCATCATCCGACTCGAAAACGTTCTCACTCATGCACTATGATAAGAACAAATTCGGACCTAGGAATACGTTACAACCCTATATTTGTCTCAGAGACGTGAGGAAAAGAATAGCGTCTGGTACAATACCGGAAGACGTTTTGCGATACAAGCCGGCAAAGGACGGCGAGATTCCCCCTGCATATGGTAGACTTCAACTGAGCCATGGGCGCTATGGTTCGGATAATTTTGATTTCCAAGCATTTAACAAGACACCATTCTCGACTCTAGATACTGATGGCGATAATACATATACGAACGCCATTTTACAACTATACCGGTTCGTACCTGAGGTGTTCAACTTTGTTGTTGGCTGCTTAAAGAATGAAAATTTTGAGTCTAATTCGCTTCTTACTGAGTTAGGCTATCTGTATGATATGATAGACAGGTCAAAAGGTACAGTATGTCGATCCACAAATTTCCAAAGTTCCCTGAATTCTATTGAAAACGCACAGCAATTGGGTCTGACGACCACATCCCCGAATGATTTGCAAATGCTTGAACGGCTTAATATAGCAAAGGAGAAGACTTCAAATGGCCCGGAAAGACTTCAGATAAGCTTAGGCCAAAAGTTCAATGAATTTTTGCTAACGAGATTAATTGAAGAGGAAGCAAGCAGAGACGCTAACAGCATGGTTTTAATGGAACTTTTTGGTTTTCAGCTAGACTCTCTCATCCGCTCTGGCTCACAAGCCTATGAGAAATCCACCAGTACAGTTCCCACTTTGACTTTGCTGTCGCCTGCAAGAAACGGTTTCAAATCGGTCAGCAAGCGCTCAAGTAATCAGACTATTTTATCCTATCTGGAGTCATCTATGAACAGAGTGAAGCTCATCAATAGCGGCAGCCTAGAAACTGTCGGCTATGAAAGAACCATTAAGAACCTTCCGCCGATCCTTTCTTTAAATATTCTTCTAACGGACTCTGAATGGAATATTGCTAAAGCCACCCGCAACTGGCTAGTCAAGGATTTTTATGCTACTATTTCCAAGGAGAAAGCTCTTTTGCAGCCGACCTTGAAAGATCTGAAGGGAAATAGCCCGATATTCAAGTATGAATTAAACGGTTATGTGGCCAAGGTAACCGACAATAATTGCGAATCACGTCTCGTAACGTATGCCCGAAAATATGATAGAACATCGGACCAGTTCAAATGGTACATGTTTAATGGATACCTGGCGATTGAAATTGAAGAAGAAGAAGCACTTGACATATCATATTGGTGGAAAACACCTGAAACGATCATATACTGCGATGCCGAGGAAATTCGAAAGCCTTTTTTCTCTGTGGATACATACCCAATCAATTGTGATATCCTATATCGCGATCATTTTGCCAACAAGCTAAGAGAGTCGGCAAAGCTGGAATATAAACTTCTAACAAAAGAGGAGGCGCCTCAACCTGGAAGCTTGGTCGCTATCGATGCAGAGTTTGTTATTTTAAATGAGGAAATGAGTGATATCGATTGCCATGGTGTCAAAACCATAGTCAAACCCAAAAAGACAGCGCTTGCCAGACTCTCAGCAATCCGATGTGCAGAAGGGCCTCTTTTCGGAGTTCCTTTTATTGATGACTATATTTTTAATGAGGGACCAATCGAAAACTATGTTACAAAATACAGCGGTATTTCTCCAGGTGATTTAGATTTAAAGACCAGTTCAAAGCCATTGGTTTCTAGAGAGGTGACTTACAGAAAAGTTTGGCTCTTGATGCAAATTGGTTGCGTTTTCGTTGGCCACGGTCTGAGTAATGATTTCAAACACATCAACATTAATGTACCAGCGGCACAAATAAGAGATACTGCCCTGTATTTTTTGAGAGGAAAACGTTATTTATCGCTGAGATATCTGGCCTTTGCTCTGCTCGATAGAAACATCCAAGAGGGCAACCATGATTCGATAGAAGATGCCTACACTGCTTTGATCTTGTACCAAAAATATTTGGACCTTCAAAACAACGGTACGTTGGAGCACGTACTAGATAAAATATACTCAGAAGGGAGGGCATTGAATTATCGGGTCCCTTTCTAGCTCTTTGATTATCTCCTGTCTGGCATATCAGAGTATAATTCCGGTTGTGAAGGCCATGGTATGCTTGCTCTGTGTTATACGAATGTAATGAATTTATAGACGCTGTTGATGATGAATAGCATTCTCCATTCTTCGATTGACCGCCCGGGTCGTCGGTTGAAGAGAGTTAATTGTCCTTTGATGCTGAAGCGCTGTGCTTGATCCAAATCCACTCCTCAATGAGCTACGGTTCGGCTGATGAAAATGGTGGGTTGAACCACTCGTCCTTACTCCGCTCACTGGATTAATATCTTTATTAAATAGAGCAGTTTCGTCCTTCCATATCGAAGACAAAATCCTGTGTAACTTAGTATCTTGTGTTTTCGGAAGAAACTGGTCCACTTTGTTGTCTTTGGCACCGTCATCTGGAAAGAGTGTTTCCACAATGTCAGCATCCGGAATTTTTGACCTTCTTACTCCAACCACATTCTGACCAATGTCTACCCTTGAAAGAGCCTCTTCGACTGGATTGCAAAATCGTCTAACGTTTGTATATTCGTGTGAAATCCTTTCGAACTCACGCTTCACCTCAATGTTGCCCGCCATGAAGACGGAGTCACCACCGTCATTGTGAGCACTCAGATCCATTATAGAATTCTCTCTTTGTAACCACAATTTGCGCTGTGTTCTAGATTCACCATCCATGACATCTGATTTCAAGAACTGGGCAAAATTATTGATGGAAGAAACGGGGCCAGCATTCTCTCGATGAAGAGCTGAAGTCGGGGCATCGGTCCCATTTGCTGATCGAAGATCGGATCTGACGAGACTGTTCTGCGATGTCCTCTTACGCATCAAATGACTCATGCGTGTACTACTATGCAGACCATTAGGAGCTGCTCGAAGTAGGCTATTGGTCAAACTTGATATCGAAGTCGAGAAATGATTCTGGTCAGCGGCAGAGGATGTACCGTTTGGATAATGTTGCGAATTTCCTTCCATTTCTGCAGCGGATCTCGAATTTTTGGAATCGGAATGCAGTTCCTGCTTGCGATTATTAGCTTCTTTATCTTGGATCATATCACCAACGTTAGCTACATGATAATTGTTTGAAAGAGAATTTTGAATAGACGGCGGCTGTTCAAATCTCCTAACCGCCCCTGTCGATTGGGAAAGTATCATACTAGGAATGTATTGTTCTGTAGCGCTATTTCTTCGTTGGGAAAACTCATCTACCTGACCATCGTTTGCAGGTTGTTCATCGTGATCCGGCAGTTGTGGAAGGTCCCTTCCCTTCATCTTGCCATTATTCTGTCTTTCCAAGCTATTAGCAATCAAATTATCTGCCTCATAAACATTCAAATTAGAATTACTGATATGGTCTTCCCCGTCATGATGAATGTGATGATCATCATTTTTTGACATACTACCATCAGTGTTGTCCAGATCTGGCACCAAAAAACCTGAAACTCCTGTATCATCCATTTTTTGATCAGTTCTTTCATCCGTGTATCCTCTAGGTAAATTTGAAGACGCCTGCTGCATGATTATCGCTTCTTTCTCCTCATTCTCCTCCAGCGGAGCAGTCAAATCGCTCAAAGTCCTGGGAAGTGAATTAGACTTTTGAGTTCCAACTAGTTCCTGCTCTTCTGTCTGCTTTTTCAAATCCCCAGCCGATTTCTGACCTTTATTAGACGATTCATCTTCCTCATCGGTAAAATACTCTACTTCTTCATCAGTCGTAGTATCATTATCAAAAAGTTCATCTCCCTCATGCATATCTACCACCAAATGAGTACTCTTACTTCTACTCGGTCTCAATCTCGACGTTCCAGCGCCCGTCCCCAGACTATGAGCTGATGCCATAGATCCAGATCGGCTCCTTAAATTGTGGCCCGGATTAGAACGAACTCTAGTCAAATTAGTCATATTCAATCCACTAATAGCTCGCTTCCTATAAAGAGCATCAGAACTCTTACTCTTAACGAAACTATTCGTATTACCATTATTATCAAATTCACTAGTTCCATCATGACTCAAAATTCTATGCAAATTCTTAAAACTAGCAGCACTCTTAGTCCTTGATCTAGTCGTAAACTGTCTAAAATGTCTTGCTGGATGTCCTGCAACTGTACTCGATAAATGTCCTGCATTCTTACCACCATTTTGAGCCGTCGTCATCTCAAAATCACATCGAACTGACCTGCCTCTAACCATCACAACTAAGGGCTTCCTAAACCATCAACTAAGCCTGATACCCAGCTTTCCTGCCTTGTTCTTAACACTTATAATGATAGCTTAAAGGTTAAACTTATAGGTTAAACCTTTATAAAAAACACTTCAACAAGAAACTAGACTAATAAGCCTTTAGGAAGCCCAATTGACCCCTTAGAATCTGGAACTGAACTATATAAAGAGGGATGGATTTGTTTAAAGTCGCTGATTACTATGTGGACAGGATAATGAACTCACAATCAAGAGTGAGCCACTCTAGCGTGGCAGAAAGTAGTAGAATTAGGGCATTATTGTTGGATAAGGATACTATAGCGACTATTTCGATGTGTGCCACTCAGAGTGATTTGTTAAATCATGAGATATATCTAGTGGATACGATTGAGAATCAAGATAGAGATGTTATGAGGCAATTACGTTGTTTAGTGTACGTTAGTCCCACTGAGGAGACGTTACAGGCATTGTTACGTGAATTACAAGATCCCAAGTATGGAGATTACCATATTTTCTTCAATAATGCTGTGTCAAAGTCGCAATTAGAGAGACTGGCAGAAGCAGATGATTTGGAAGTTGTTTCGAAAGTTGAAGAGATTTATCAGGATTATCACATAATAAACAGTGATTTTTTCTCTTTAGATTTACCTGTGGAGAACCTTTATCAGGTTCGTGATACGTGGGAACCGTCGAGTCTTGTGGAATGTACAAAATCTTTGAGTTCTTTACTGTTGTCTTTGAAATTGAAGCCTGATATTAAGTTCGAAGCTAATAGTAAGATGTGTTCAAAGCTGGCGAGAGAAATTAGCATATATGTGGAACAAAATGAGAAGAGTTTATTTGACTTTCCAAAGATGGATTCAACACCAATATTGGTTTTACTAGATCGAAAGAACGATCCACTCACACCGCTTTTGCAACCTTGGACATATCAATCGATGTTGAACGAGTATATCGGAATAAAAGGTAATATTGTCGATTTATCAGGTATACCAGATATTGATAAAGATATAAGGACTGTTACTTTATCACCAAGACAAGATTCTTTCTTCCATAGCACAATGTATTCGAATTTTGGTGAGCTTGGGGATAAAGTTAACCAATATGTGACAAATTATAAGGATAAGACTCATTCAAACAGTCAGATTAATACTATTGAAGATATTAAAAGTTTTATTGAGAAATATCCAGAGTTTAGGAAATTATCTGGTAATGTAGCCAAACATATGGCAATCGTTGGAGAATTGGATAGACAATTACGGTTAAGAGATATTTGGCGTTTAAGTGAAGTTGAGCAAAATCTGGCAGTTCATAAAGACAGTCAAGAGGATTATCAAGCCATGTTGAGCCTATTAAGAGACGAAAAATTGCGAAATGAATATAAAGTGAAACTTGCATGTATTTACTCTCTGAAGCACGGAGAAAATAGCGAAAGAATGAACGAACTCGTGCAAACTTTGAGCCAGCAACTACCGGCAGAAGAGATTAACTTATTCCACAGATTTAGAACTATCTTCCACGCTGATCAAATAAGGACAGAGGGACAAGGCCACATGAGAGATAAGGATGATCTACTGAGTGAGCTCGCTAAAAAATTCAACAGAAGGATGATCTCGGGAAACAACACAGAGGCAGAAAATGTGTATATGCAACATGTGCCAGAAATATCAACGCTTTTAACCGATATTTCAAAGAACAAGGTATCTCGCGACAGGTTGAAAACTATAAGGGGGTCAAAAGCTGTAGATTCCTCACCCACGACATCTTCTCCAATTTCACCAGCGGGTCCGCCTCAAGATATCGTAATATTCGTTGTTGGCGGCGTCACTTACGAAGAGGCTAGATTCGTCCATCAGTTTAATGAAACAATGAAGAACAAGACTAGAGTAATCCTAGGAGGAACATCAGTCCTCTCCACTAGTGGCTTTATGCAATCTATTCACAATACATAGGATATAGTAACATTACTCTTGAAGGCTGGGAGTTCGTGAGTATTTCTTCTCCCAAAGTAACAAAGACCTCGTTAGATCGTCCATCAGCTTGAAGCTGTGATCATATTTTTCGAAAATAGAGTCAACCTGCTCTATAAATTGCTGATTCTCGACAAATCTAACCAGCTCGTCCTTCGATGAGTGACTCTCACTCAGCTCCCATTGAGTGCGAGATATGAACTCTAATATTGCAGATACCCGTCGCCTCATCTCATTTAGAGAGGTTCTTTGAGGTGGTATCCTAGGTTTCATCGGTTTGTCTATGCCGATTTCGCCTCTAGCTCCCGTATTGTTTCTAGCTCTGCCATTGGTCATTCCCTCCGAATTGTTTCTGTTATTTCTATTGCTCTTTTTGGCTGTATTACCAGCTCGTTTTGATCGTCTTGAAGGTGCTCGCCTCTTACTATCGTCTTCAGATGTAGAGTTAGACGATCGGGAAGCGGTTTCGGATGTGTTTTTCCCAGTTGGAGCAGACTGTGCTGTCGTGTTAGCCGTTGCAACAACCGTTTCATGACTAAACTCAGTAGATCCACTTTCTGGACCGGGAGTCAACTCTTCCTGTTGTTGTACGGCCCCGTTCAACCCAGTTTCCGGGCTCGCTGTCTTGATATCTTCAACAACATGATTGTCAGCATCTACATCCGTATCAATATCTCTATCTTCCGGGCTCTTAGCTTCGATCACCTGTTGCGAAGTCCGTTTGCTCTCTCGAATTGCTTTCTCCAACATCCATTGGTACTGTTTTTCCTCTCTAGCGGAAAAAGTCGCCCGTTTCCGGTCCTGTAACCTTTTCTCAGCTTCATCAGACCCTTCAAGACCAGTCCCAGACCCTGTAACCTTGCTATCGGCCTTCAACTCGTCCAGATCTCTATCTTCACCATAAGATACCTTCCTGCCACGTGACCCGTGAGATCTACCCGATGATGGCGACGAAACTTCCGCTGATTCTGCCTTCTGTTCACTTCCCGTCACGGTCTCCACCTCGACATCACCACGCCGATTACTTCTCCTGTTCAATCGTCTCTTCTCCGCGACCGGTTTGTATATCGATCTCGTCACCCCCGTACTATCAACGGTATACAAATGGTGCAGATCCGGCTTGCATTGTTCGCACCAGTACTTCTCCACATGACTATCCTCACCATCTGCAATACCAACACACGCTCCATGCTGCCAAACAGAACATTGTTCGCATTGTATATACAATCCGGAGTCATCGGGCGGCTCAATTTCTCCACAAACACACCGAGTCTCTCCTTCTTCTTCCTCAGCTGATGCAACCTCTTCACCAATAGTATTTTCCTCCTTAATAACCTCCATAATCAATACCTTAACCTCCTATAACTGCCTATTAATCCATCATCCCATCTAAACTCATCTTATATCTCATCGTATCCTTTAAAGAGTCCATAGTGTTACCCTACCTGGTTCGTGTTAAGTGAGAATTCAAGATGTTACCCTCCTTGTTTCGTGGGAAGTGAGTTTGGAACTGAGATCATTTTTAACGTTGTGGCCATTTTCAAAAACTAGACATAACTGGATCTTCCCATAGGGTAAGATTTAAGAGTTGTTGGAAAGAAGTTTAACGAATAACTCGTTAAATTTGTGGATATTGAAGCCTGTAATCACTCTGGATAGTGATTCAGTCTGATACTCATTTGTCAAGCTCTTTTCTCCCATCTTTTTTGGTCAAATTTTGGATTTTTTAGTCGTTTAGGAAAATCCAAGAGATAATTTCATTTTAAGACTCAGATTATTAGTAATTGGACATTGTTGTTTCGATATTATCAGATTCAAGTATAGCTAGGATATGGGGAACAGCCCGTCAAGGTCTAATAACACCAATTTCTCAGTACCGAATTCTTCAACGAATCAACAAAACTTAACGTCTAGTGATGAACTTAATGCCAATGAACCAACAGATCCTGATGATAGTAGGTTACTACCTACTATCCATAACAATGAACATTCGACTACGAAAAACATAGATATAACAATGAAAGCAATGACGACAACGAATAGATTGAGAGAGGTCAAGGGAGGGCCGAAGAAATTGTGTTCTCCGATGGAGAACACTACTGCATCTGCAGAATCTGATATGACCATGGTGCAGAGTCCGCCTTTGGCGAGAAAGAATGGGAAATCGAGTTTTGATTTCGATGTAGACATTTCTACTGCCAAGGCGTTTGGGTCGACAAATGTGGTTAGTTACAGTGGCAGCGATAGTAGCTACAGTAGCACCGATAGCGCTGCTAGTAGCGGTCACACTTTTTTCTCGCCGTCGCCGTCGACCACCACTACTAGTACCAATGCCCATAACATCACATCATCCTTTGGCAGTGATGGGGCTGCTGGGTATTTGAAACCGACTGCGAGGTCGCCCCAAAGCAATCTGCGCAAGCAGATAATGCACAAGGGTGTCGAAAACAATTCTCTGGTGAAAACGGGAGCGTCAATTCCAAACTTTAGGGATTCCAAGAAGAGGGTGTTTCTCAAGAGACACTCACACGACGCTTCTTCCAATGAAGGCTTGGATATCGATGATGCAATTGAGAAGTTGTTGAAGATTGGTGAGACTAGGTATTACAAATCAAGAGATTTCCCATTCAGCTCGTGGGAAATCCAGCTGATCTGTTATCACGCTAGGGAAATCTTTCTCAATCAACCCTCTCTGTTGAGATTACAGGCTCCCATCAAGGTGGTGGGCGACATCCATGGTCAATTTTCAGATCTTTTGCGAATTTTGAAATTAAGCGGTGTTCCAGCAGAGACAAATTATTTGTTTCTAGGTGACTACGTTGATCGTGGTAAACAATCACTAGAGACCATTCTGCTGTTATTCTGTTATAAGATCAAATATAGGGACAATTTTTTCATGTTAAGAGGTAATCACGAATCCGCTAATGTTACCAAGATGTATGGTTTCTTTGATGAATGCAAGAGAAGAACTTCTTCCAAGACGTGGAAAATGTTTATTGACGTTTTCAACACTTTACCATTTGCGGCAATTATTCAAGACAGAATCTTCTGCGTTCATGGTGGTATCTCTCCAGAGTTGAAATCCTTGAGACAAATCGAAAATATCGTTAGACCTACCGACATCCCTGACGAAGGTCTCATAACTGACATCCTTTGGAGTGATCCAGATTCCACTGTCAGTGATTGGTCCCTCAATGACAGAGGTGTGTCATACACTTTTGGTAAGAAGAACGTAATTGATTTTTGCACTCAATTCAAATTCGACCTCGTAATTAGAGGACATATGGTTGTTGAAGATGGTTACGAGTTCTTTGCCAAGAAAAAATTTGTGACAATCTTTTCAGCACCTAATTACTGTGGTGAATTCAATAACTGGGGTGCTGTTATGAGTGTTACCACAGGTTTGATGTGCAGTTTTGAACTGTTGAAGCCACATACAGCTAACACTTCCAATGGCGGAAAGAAGAAAACTTCGTCATCAACACATACAAAGTCGAAGACGAAAGCCATAAAGAATTGACTTGCAAGTTTTACAAGGTTGATTTATTTTTTTCTGCTTCGTTATTTCGGTCCCAACCGCTTTTCTTCTAGTACATTTCATATTTCTTATTAACTTATCCTGCATGTTTACGGGCAATTCTTTAACATATTTACAATCGGTTTCAATGATATCTAACTAGTTCTCTTGAGCAGTCAGTACTGATGCAGTCTGTGTTAAATCTCTTAGTCGATGAGGAAAAAATACTCCGATGCGGGGAGTCGAACCCCGGTCTCCACGGTGAAAGCGTGATGTGATAGCCGTTACACTACATCGGATAGTATGGAAATTACATATTAAATATGGGTGTAGTCCAGCTATAACGGTCACACTCCTTCGCTATTACACCTCTCAGGAACAGGCCTAGTATCTTGATATCCACCTATAATTTGATGCTGAATCGCGACATTCATTTCTTCATGTTTTTTTCCGTCTGGGTACTTAATCAGCTGAATCAAAATCAAGAAAAAGCTAAAACTGAAATGTCAAACTTTTGTACTAAACATAAAATCAAAAGACATTAACAGAAACCATGTAGAACAAGACAAACTACCCGATGAAGCTAGCCAAATGAAAACTTCAGAGCATTTATTGCTTACAATATAAAATAAACTAACCGAGAGTATGCCACGTGACCATTGGAGCAATATTCTCTTATTATTATGCAATTCACATGGGATCACTATCTTGCCTCCACGAACCCTGGTCACATTTTATAACTTTAAGAAAGTTGAGATGTTTGAATGCTTGCCATATGGTCCGGTAACAAGTCCACCTCTTACCCGGCCTCAACTCTGCGAAGTCCACGTGACCATCGTTTCAATGGCAGGGTAATAGACGCTCGTAGTTACCCGACCTTAACTCTTGTGATTTGTGGAACTTTAAGCTATAAGATATGTAGAATAGTACTGATTTGATCAAGTTTAATAGCGTTTGAGGGATCCTGTGCCGCTTTTGGATCAATATGTCCTTAGCAGAGTTTGATGAGATCAAATATGATCACTCTACAAAGAGGTTGGATACTCCTTCTAGTTATTTATTGAAAAAAGCTAGGAAAAATCCTAATGGGTTGGATGAATTACGACAATCGATGAAATCAGCTACAATTTATGTGGGGAATCTATCATTTTACACATCTGAAGAACAAATTTATGAACTTTTCAGTAAATGTGGTATAATTAAGCGAATTGTTATGGGATTAGATCGATTTAAATTTACACCTTGTGGATTTTGTTTTATCATTTACAATAAGCCAGAAGAAGCATTAAATGCTGTGAAATATCTAAGTGATACCAAGCTTGATGATAGGAATATTACAATTGATATAGATCCCGGATTTGAAGATGGAAGACAATTTGGTCGTGGAAAGAGCGGAGGACAAGTTAGTGATGAACTGAGATTTGAGTACGATGCTTCGAGAGGAGGATTCGCTGTACCATTTGCTGAACGTGTGGGCAGTGGCAGTAGTAATGGCGGTAGTGGTTATAGTGGACATAGACACACTAGACGTCATGGACACTCTGGCGGTCGCCGAGGAAGAAATGATTATGTGCAACCACCAGACGCTATGGGTTCATTCAGGCCACCTCAACAACAGGGGGATGAACCAGATGATGATAATTACGTTCCTCAATGAATCATAAAGTTTCGTAAGAGTTATTCATCAAGATATGTAAAATAGTCTCTAAAAAATGCCCACTCGTCCCGTGGAGTCGCTAGTTAACTTGCACGAGAAACTTTCTTCAGCTCTTCTAATCGATCAATCAGTTTCTTGCGTCTCGTTAGCGGGGCCTGGGCAAATCTCTTTGCTAACTCTTCTTCCTCATTCGATGACGAGGTGGCCGCTCTTACGGCGTCCTCTGTGACTCGTTCGGTGCTCTCGCTGGAATTTCGATTCCTGTTGGCCAACTCGTAGTAATCACAAAAGATCTTCCTCCTTCTTACGTTTATAAACCAGTTCGATAACTGGACTTTAGTCAGCCCTGTTTTTATTAGAAGTTCCCGCTTCTCCTGTGGCGTTGGATATGGATTTCGTAAATGATCTAATAGCCATGTGTTCAGAATTTGAACCGTTTCCTTGGGTAAATTCGATCTCCTAACATTGTGACCAGCACTGCCACCACTTCCAGGGGGATTACTGCTATCGTTTGAATTCGGATGGCTACTGCTAACCTTATCTTCAACTTTTCGTTGGTTAAACATCGGGCTGTAACTTTGCCAATTTTGGTCCCGTATAGCGGGCAAATGCTGCTGCTTTTGGTGCTGCTGCGGCTGCGGCCGCTGCATATCACCGTTATGAACTAATCGATCTTCCTGATACTCGCCATGCCCCCTAACTGGTACCGCTGGAATGACAGGTG
Source organism: Torulaspora globosa (assembly GCA_013694445.1). Lineage (NCBI taxonomy): Eukaryota > Fungi > Ascomycota > Saccharomycetes > Saccharomycetales > Saccharomycetaceae > Torulaspora > Torulaspora globosa. The sequence goes on from CP059269.1 coordinate 695,333, forward strand.
GAGGACTTCGCTCTACCGTTGAAGGGGTATCTATCGAATTCAGCAGGATGCGAATAGATGGTAACCTGACTTGCTGATTATCTGGAGCAATATTTGACATCTTTTCGAATTTTGGCCGATGATCTTTTTCTATAATGCCTCTTGAATCGGATGACTATTGAATATATGATAGAACAACTTGATGATGACGCGCTATATCATCAACTCAATACACTAGACCCAAATAAGTACTTATCTTGTTGCTCACCAGCAAAATCAAAATGGATTATGGGATAATGAGAAAATGCACAAAAATTATAGCTGAACTTAACACCGTTTTGATCCCTGACACTATGACACTTAACTGCTCACTTTAATAGACCCAGGTAAATTAAATCAACTGAATGGTTTCCATGAGGGGAAAAGAGCTGATTAAAAGAAATCGTCGTACGTTCAAAGGTTTCACGTACAAACTGCCGCAGGTCGCGAATAAGTTTGACAGCATTTTTTTTTTTCTGTTTTGTTCCTAGTTTCTGATCGCCAATTTTCTGCCTTTCATTGCCTATCACTGTGACAGAATCAATAAGGGAAAACGGTGCGACGGGCATTGAGTAGTACATTTGAACGATGATAGCTGCGCGTCTTGTCATGAAAAGAGTCATCGCATTAATGTGGGCTTATTCCAAAGAATGTTGGCTAAGTGGATGTTTTTTTTCCGATTATCTTCATTTTCCGCAGGGGAGCCAGAATTTATGTGCCGGAGGTAATACTGCGCTCTTTTCTTAGTCAAATCGATTGATAGCTTTCGCATACTGCAATGAGATTCGCTGTTGGATGTGGTATGTCAGTACGGGGAGGTTTGATCGTAGCGATTGGTGGTGGGATGACAAATTAGTCTTAGTAATTTCGCCTGAACGGTGTTAAGGAGGATGATCCGAAGCTCAAGATATGAGCTAATTGGCGTTGTCTGCAGTTCAGTATTTGGGTGGTTCCGTTGTGTCGCCATGGTGATAAGCAGGAGGGTCATCTGTAAAAGAAATATCTGTTGGCATTGTTGCTTTATGGTAAGGTGGTAGGGACAGATTATTGGCCATGTCCTGATCCACTAGAAGGATGGGCATCTTGAGGCTGAGACAGGATGTTTGTCGTGAATTGGATTGGTCATCTTCTGACCACGAGTTCTCATCGTCGGAGAGCTTTATTTTGACCACGAGGGTATGACAAATCTTTAATCTAGCTCTACCCTGGAATTTTGTGTTCATTTCGCAATAGAAAGGTTTTAGCCAATTTTTGCAATAATATTTCTTATCACTGGGCGGTATTTTCAAATTATCCACTTCGTAATATTGAAACGATTCGTTTTGCTTCAGAGCTTCAGCATCTGATTCGACGTCTATCTGGTACAATTCAACTTCGTTTCTGCTTGCATAAGTCGTTGGTAACAGTTCAAGCGTCTTTGAGTTTACGCACGGTATTGAGATCGATTGGCTTAGGCAGATGGAAATGTGTTTAATCTTCCCCATAGAGTTGCGTTCCTTCATTAAACCGAGACTAATTCCAAACGGTACATCGATCTCCATTAACCTCGAGTTCAACATCACATTATAATTCAATTGATACTTATCCCAATGCCCCTGTACCGAAACAGATTCGTGCTTCAAAGTCATGTTAGCTGAAGACAAAATCCGCTTCACGTTTATTTCATCAGTTAATAATACGGTATCATATGTCGGTGGATTCAAGTTCGGGGACTTTGCCACACGTAAGACACTCTCTACCCTGTAGAAAGTTTTCCCAAAATACGATAGAATACTTGCTGGGAAGTCAACTAAATGGAACGAGAAGGGAAATTCGTATGTTCCGAAGGAAAAGGATCGACACCCACTACTCGAGAGCAAATCCACTTCGATATCTTTATGAGGAAGCATGTGAGCATTTTCGTGTGGTTCATCCTTACACAGTTTAACCGTTCTCTTACCGGCACAGCTTTCTTTCTTATCCGGATCAACCATGCAGAGATACTGATGAACAAAACATTTCAATTTTACACGATAAGATTCAATGTAAATTGCATTCTTGGTATTCGTTACAACCATTTTAATTTTGCCGCTGATGGTAACACCATAACCCCTTTGCAAACTCTCATTTCGATCAGGAACCAAAGCAATTGAAGGATCAGCGAATATAGGTGACGATCTAGATGGTGATAAAGGATTCTCACCTCTAATACACAAATCGGGCAAATAAACATTTTTACTCATAGGATCCAAACAAAGCTCAATAGTAAATCCATGATCTTTATTCATACATTTTGTATTATAAGGATTAGTACCAATCTCCAATGGATTATAAAAAAACTCAAATTGACCTGAATCATTCCTGATCGTAGTGCCGCCATGCTTTAAATTTCTCAATCGAATCAATTTTTTGGGCTTCTCTAATGAACAATCAACATCTACCGTATCTGTCGATATGGAATTCGATCCTATACTGCCAATAGACGATCCTGAGAACCTTCTCCACTTGTATGATTTTCCCCCAGAATTAGCCGCCGATCCCGACGATCCAGTACCGCTTCCAATAGACAAAGACCTAATAGTCCTACCACAAAACCTGATGTTATCTACCATCTCTCAACTATCTCTACAGAACTCTATACACATCAACTCCTATACTCTTTTGTTGCCGCCTTTGAAGATACTTGACTTGACAAGGGTCCATCTCTATCACGGAAAGGCTAAAGATTCGTTTTTGTGTCACAAAACCACAAAAAAGATCAAATTTTAGGGGTACCTTTATGAGCCCTAATTTTGTTTTAATTCAAGCCCTAAAACACGTACCAAATGATACCACGAGCCCTAATTTTGTTGAACTCATGCCCTAAGATACGTACACAATGATATCATCATCTGCAAAGTTTCTTTTTCTTCATGTATACTGCTAGTCGAAGAAATGGCTTTCTAACCCCCCCTTTGTTTGTTGACTTATAGATTAACCAGTTAAACTATACAGACTATACTAAAATACAAGTAATAGTTATACAAGGAATAGTTATTCGATTAAAACTGATTAAGAATTATACTACATTTTGTTTACGGTGTTTCATTTGTTTGAATTCATGCAGAATAAGCTTTAAGATATAGTTCAAGATAATAAAAAAAATATTAGACAAAATGGCATTCAATACTCCACCTTCTCAATCGGAATATATCAATATTAATAATTTCAATCAGTTTCCATTGGATTTACGAGAACCACAACAACAACAACCAACGAGTCCACCACCGTTTAATTCTCCATTAGTTTACGAAAATAACGGTTCTTCTTCTTCAGGAAGTAGTAGTGGGAGTAGTTTGGATTTTGACACATTAAAATACAAGAATGATATTTCAAAATCTTTTGAAGATGATTTATTTTATTGTCCAAGATCTTTACTGTCCGAACAGGAACAATTAAATTGTGAAAAAGTGGATTTATACATGGCAAAACAATTGAGAGAATATCAATTAGCTTTGCAACAACATTCACTGCATTCATCATCACCAAACTCAAACCTCGTTAGGCCAAAATTTAATCCCTATACATCTCAAAGTTTTAGTCCAGCTCCAAGTAATGGCGCGATCAGGTGATGGGATAAAACTATTTAATCACTTTCAAGGTTGAGTGATTGTACATGTTATCTAATAAGGGTGAACAGAGATAACATTGGGTTCGGTGAAGGTCTTTCTATGTTTGTATATTTTATCATATCCATTTGAATTTTGATAACTAGTTGTATTATTTTAACCATACTATTTAACATTGTAGCTCATGCGGTACCGACAGTTCTTCAAGACTTGTCATGGTAACTAGCTGACGAGAGTTGATATCTCGTATTGATCTTGTGTACTGACAATGGCTGTTGTAGTAGTTAATCTTTTGATTCTTAAGTAGGACGTATAGAGTGATCCTGATACTCATGTTGTGTTTCGGGTACTTAAGATATATCGAGAACTACAGAAGGCATACGATGACATTAAGAATGAGTTATTGGAAGATGTAAAGCTACTTATTATGGATTCAGTAACTTTGAATAATGGCATATTCTTCAAAAATGTGTGTACTTCGAGTGTTTCAAAGATTTGAAAGACAATATGATCCCAAAGACTCATATTGTCTCAATTCCAATTGATTTTCCTGATCTCTATAAGGAGCAAGTCAACAAGGATGGGTTCATGTGGGAAAGTGCTCGGGCTCGCTTTTTTATGTTTGACACATTATCTGCTGAGAGATCCTTGGATCCAATAAGCGCTGATGAGCTAAAGCTCAAAGCGGTTGGCGATAAGGTGAAAACTGTATGGAAAGATATCAATGACGACGCTGGTATTGGAAGTGACACAGATCAAACCGCTAGTTCAGAGGGATCAAATAGATCGTCGCGTATGGGCTCAGCTGCAAAAGAACCGGACCTTGTTGAACTCTTTAAAGAGCTTGATATTAATGTTGACATTGAGCGTTCATCAGTAAGATTCGAGGAACGTAGTGAAAGTGTTGGATCAAAATGTAAAGATGAAGGATTCAAATTGAAAGAATATTTGCAATATTCAAATCATAAGGACGGAAGAATTTCAGCTGAAACGATTCCGTCAATCGAGAAGAGAACTTCAAGCTCAATAAGCCCTATCATGGAAGAGGATGAGGATGAATTAGAGGTAGATAACTCCAGCTCTGATAAAGGCAAAGAAAATGAAGTTTTCTCGCCAGTAAATTCCGGTAATCGTAGTACTGCTTTGACAGACAATAATGATTGTTCATCATCGATATCCCCACTACCACTTGACTCATCTCCCAAAGCTTTTAAGGACTTTAATGTGCATCAATCAAAGAGAGAGGCAGTGAAGGAAAAGTTCAAAGAATATGTCGGGAGATCGATACAGAAATGCTTCACCCGCAATTCTGATTCCTTGGACTTTGACACAATGGACTCATTTGCCGAATTTGAAGGTGCTCCCTGGGACGAAATGACCACCAAAAAAATTCATAAAGTTCAAATTCAAAAAGTTTAAGAGAGATTGCCGCTATTACAAACAAAGAGCGAAGCAGTTGTTCGAAGATATCCATGAAAATAGTCATCGCACAAACTGTAATTAGTTACCACAAAGTCTTTTGTATCATATGATTAGTTAAATTGCCCTCTTTAATCTCCGATTCCCGTGGACTATTGCCTAACGCTCTTCCTATGGCATGTAAATCTTGATCAAGTATACTCCACAAAGACCTGCCGATTTGTCGGTCTCGTAGCAGCTTTTCAGTTCAAATGAATGAAAAGAAGAAAACGACAAGAAGTCGATCATCATATGACGAGATGCTGCAATGACTTGGGATCATATATTGTCTTCCAAGTCATTGCAGCATCTCGTAATAGAAATATTCTTGAAAGATATGCCATTGTTCAAAGTTGCTGAATCTAATACCAGCTTTATCATCAATTTCCTTCCATATAGTTGTCATCCTACTGTCTAAAGCTTTGAGCTTCAATTTATCTGCGCTTATTGCTCCAAGGACCATTCAGCGGATAAAGTGTCATTTCGATAAATAACGACTCTTGTTTCTCATATAATAACCTGTTGAGATTAAAGGATACAACATGCTAGCGAAGCGATTCGCTATTTGGCAGAAAGAACAGTTAACGCAGCTCTTTGGGCTCCAAGGTTTTAGCTCACTGTAAGCGTCATCTCGCTCACTGTAATCGTCATTTCAGAGACCGCAGTTTCTAAATGAACTGATCCCAAGTTATCAAATTGAAAAATCCTGAGCCCCGCTTCTTTTCTCTTGTTCAGTTTGCTTGCCACTTGGTAGTGAATGGATACGGTCAATAGCTCATACCCGACAACTGCTTTTCATCCTGTTGGTCATCTCTTGAAATCTTATCAATTTAATTGCTGAGAGGATCTTCTAAAGCATTCTCAGGGCTTTGATGAACGAGGATCTAAGTGCAATACGCTCGTCAGGGGAGTTTGTTGTTGGCCCTTGCTTGTAATTGTGCTTTTTTTCTAGTTCTCAGATTATACATTGAAACCGATCGAAGCCACTTAAGCTATGCTACTTAATGAAGAAATATGGTAGAAGGGAAGTGAAGAAGTTGTTGGTTAAAGGCATGCTTTTATATGTTTCATTTAACCGCCAAGAGGTGTATTCGCTTTTGTGTTCATCACTCAATACGTTGTATGCCCCCACAGTTTTGAGGCTCAATACTGTAACAGGCTTGTTCAGTGGGTAACCGGGTAACGGACTAGGTGATAACTCTTTAACGCCATTCCGGGTAATGAGTACTCAAATAATTGTCGTCAATAGCGATATCGTGAATTTGAGTAACTCAATTGAAAAAAGCAGGTAACTCGTTTATATCGTATATTATGATACTCGGTGAACAAGTCTGGCTCATAGTAAAGGACCTTTAACTAAAGGTCTAGCTTACTGATGTTGCCAAGATTGATAGGTTTATGAATCCATCTTCCAGCAAGGCTGTTGTACGGGATCAAATTACCGATTGAGATGACTACTGAACAGCAGAGGTTACAGACGAAACGGGCTTTATCTTTAGACGATCTGGTTAATCATGATGAGATTGATGGAAAAAAGCGTTCCCTGGCACCGAAAAATGAGCAAGTAGATGAATTTAATGATTCTGATGATTCCAATTCGTCAAGATTAGCTCCGCTAATGGATGACGAAACGGATACCGATGATGAAGTGGGAGGAAATGGAGGAGTTAATTTTAACACTGAGATGACATTTGATTACGATAAGCAGGATAGAGATTCTGCAGAGAAAACCAATGAATCAGTGGTAGCAAGGAAAAAAGATACAGAGGCTAGTGCAGAAGCGAAAAGTTCTTTGAAAACGCAGAAGGATTCCTTAACTGAGCCTAAGCATGCGGAATCGTCTGTCAACACCATTTTCGATGAGAAGGCATCTTTACAGTCCAAGAAGAATAATTTGAGAAAAGATCTGAGGATTCTCAATGAAATTGCTGCGACTTCTAAACCAAACAAATATAAGAATGTACCAATATGGGCGCAGAAATGGAAACCGACCATTAAGGCATTGCAGAATATAGACAAAAAGGACTTTAAGATAGATAATTCTTTCCTAAACATTATACCGGATGATGATTTGACCAAATCGGTTCAGGATTGGGTCTATGCTACGATTTACTCCATATCTCCAGATTTACGCCCTCTGATTGAGATGGAAATGAAATTTGGTGTCATAATGGACCGAAAGACTCCTGACCGTATAAATCCACCGGTCTCTTCTCAAGCAGTTTACACCGAATTGGACGCTCATATGACTCCCAACATCGAGCAGCCAGTTTTTGACGAATTGAAGAAATATCTGCGCGGTATTAGCGAAGTGAATGAGAATTCGGGCAAGTTCAGCATCATAGAGTCACAGACAAAAGATTCACTATACAGAGTAGGAGTGGCGACGCAAAGGCCGCGTTTTCTGAGAATGAGTACCGACATGAACACTGGAAGAGTGGCTCAGTTCATAGAGAAAAGGAAAATTGCACATTTGCTACTCTTTTCACCGAAAGACAGCTATGATGTCAAGCTTTCGATTAACCTGGAAATTCCGGTTCCTGATACTGAGCCGCCAGAAAAATACAAGGATCAAACACCTATGAGTGAAAGGCTCAAGCAACGTATAAGTTTCATCCACAACGATTCTTGCACCAGGATAGACGTGACGAAAGTGAGCAATCAATCAAACGGGAGGAATAGTGCCCCAGAGATAACTCATGAAATAGAACTGGAAATTAACACGCCCGCACTGCTCAGCGCCTTTGACGATATTGCGACAGATAGTAAAGTTTATGCATCTGTGATAAGAACTTTCCTAAACAACGGAACGCTTATAAGGAGGAAACTGTCTTCCCTGTCGTATGACTTATTTGAAGGTCAAAAGAAGGGCATGTAGGAATATAGTAGCTGCAAAAAATGATGCGGATTGTATTAGTACAAAATAGAAATCTATCTAGTGCCAAGAGGCACTTTCCACTCTATCCCTGTAGATGCCAAGAATATATGCCATTCTAATAACCACCAGGTCTTTTGCCATATTGATGCTATCTCTAGCAAGATCCATCTTGGAGCCGTCGACCTCATGCCATGAGATCGATACTTCAGCAATCGGTATTGATTTACGGATAGCAAGCATTAGAATCTCCACATCAAAAATCCAGCCCTCGGTGTGCAGGTAGGGAAAGATTTCGACGATAGCCTGTCTGTTGAATAACTTAAAGCCACATTGAGTATCTTTAATTGACCTTATCCCAAACACAAATACCAAAGTATGCAACCCGTACATTAGCAAATTCCTGATAAAAGATCTCTTAACCACAGCATCGGTATTCACCATATGAGCTCGCGATCCAATCGCCACTGCAGCCCCGTTCCCTGTCGTTGATGTCTTTTCCAATTGTCGTAATGCCCTCAGTAAATTTTCCACATCACTAAAGTTACTAGCACCATCCGCGTCAGCGAAGAGTCCATACTTACCTCGAATATGCAATAAACCCTGTCTAACAGCACCGCCTTTGCCCCTATTCTCCGTAAGTTTAACAACTCTCAATTGTTCCGCCTCTAACTTAAACTTTCCATGAGACAGTTCCAAACAATATTCTGCTGTTCCATCTGACGATCCATCATCCACAATAATAATTTCCCACCTACCTGGAATCGAATTATCCAAGTGTTTAATTGCTTCACTCAACATTACCAGTATTCTATTCGTCTCATTATAACTAGGAACAACAACAGATATCAGAATATCATCATTTTCCTCAATCAGCCTATCAGTAACATCAGGAAGTCTTTTATTCAATATTAAACCATCTGTATTAGCAGTCTGATACTGCAATTCCTCTGGAAATGGTCTTCTAGGCGTATGAGACAGTAATCTAATGACCGTATACACAGAAACAACCGTAACAACCACAATAGAAGCCAGTAAAATTCTCAATTCAACATTTTCCAGGTATAAACCAACTGACTTCAACGCCATTGAACTCTAACTAACCAATTAACTCCAACAAGGATCCTCTGATCCATTTCCTTGACCTTCTCCATCTAAACCTAACGCTCAGCTTAATGCCCTCTAATTTGACTACGTGTTGACTCTCGAGATCTGCTGTGGTGTAAGGCTGTAAGGTTCACCATTGGTAAAATGCTATAATAATGACTAGAAATGCTATAAGATGGGCAACTTTGACGAGTTTCTATCAGATCTGGGCCTTTGTATTATCGTTAGAATAATTCTCATATTGAGTCGCGGGCGTAGAGTCAGCTTCGTTGTTGACATTTGGCCGAGATCGTATGAATGATGAGAAAAGATCGTGTGGTTCATCAGTACTGGGAATTTCATCTTGATAATTAAATGCAGTTGCCGGAGAAGAAGGCATCACTCTTTGTCTTTTCACGTTTGTATTTATCTCATCTTCATCGTCATTGCAATCGTCGCGGCTATGAAATTCATTAACCGAGGGCGGTGAGGAAGGTGTCGCGACTGCTTTAGCTTGATTATCGTTGTTTCCTCGGGCGGCCAGTTTTTGACATGAAGAGGATAATTGGATTACAATTGGTGGTTCTGCTTCCGGGAACTGGTTGTTCTTGGAGTTAGGATCTGTTTTCAGCTGATGGCTAAGTAGCGGTAGTCTGCGAAGCTGTTCATGGCATGAGACTAACCGGGTTGTTGAACGGTCGTTTAGTTCCATTAAAGGCATCGATAAAGTGTCTATGGGAGATGTTCTATCGATGTCGCTTGTTAGTTTAGTTTGGTCATCGTCGTCTGCATTTTCTATCGAAACGGTGTTGCAAGTGTTTGGATCTTTTGGTGTGGTGCCCGAGGGTTTGGTTCCTTGCTCGGGCAACACGTTTAGGTTTAAAGAGGGCGAGTTGAAAGGATTGAAATCGCCGAACCATTCTAGATCGCTTCTGGTGTTGATATCGGCGAAGGGCAACAAATCCAGGTCGAAACCTTCGTTAACATTGTGCAGCGGTGGCTGATTTTCTTTGTTCTCTTCAGTAGGCGTTAAATCCTTCGCCTTCTCATTGGACTGAGTGGTCAATAGTTCATTAATGATCGAATCCGTTTCGCCAACTGCCACGGGAACATTCTCATCACAAACTGAACCCGACCGCTGTTGTTTCTTGGGGTTCTCCTTCATAGTTGACTCTTTCGTCTCCGTGGGAGAGACTGGAATGCTTGCCATAGTATTAAACCTGCGGGCCTTGGCCGCCAATGGTTTCCTAGTGGCCTGTTGGGCCTTAGACTGTGATGGATCATTCGACTTCTTCTTGTTGAGCATGAAATCAAACCTTTTGCTCACTGAATCATCCACTTTAAATCTCTGTATAGTATTGTCCTGCTGCAACGCGTCCACCTGGTACGCCAAGGGTTGTTGGCAGTTTTGCTGACTTGCATCTGTCTTTCTATCGGCCAAGTAAATCTTGTGAGCGATCGAGTTCGCTGGGAATGCTGTGTTAGATGCCTGTTTTGGGTTCCAAATGGGCAAAGATTGTGTCCTTTCAGCTTTTTGAGCAGGTGTCTGATTCATCTGACGCTTTATCACCGTGTTCTTAACGGGTCGTATCTTGCTTGAACGAGCCGCGTTGCTCGATTTTGTATGTGTCGTTGGTTGTTGATTGGCGACAGTTATCGAGTGGCGAGACGTTGTTCCATTCGGCCTCCCACACTCTTTTTGAGTAATCACCCTAATAAATCTCAATTTCACTTCTAGTGTATTGGACGATCCATGATCCTGCGGATTCTTGGCCGCCATATTACTATACGATCTTTTCAATAATGCTGCAAAATTGGAACAAACTCTTCCCGTCACTAAGAAGGGCTCATCTTCGTCATATTCCTCGTTTGGCCCGGTTTCTTCTCCCAGTTGTCTTCGAAGTTTAAGCCTTATCTGCGATAACAACCCAAGACTAACCAATGGCTCATCAATTTCGCATATATCTCTGTAGTACAGGTTATAATCATGACCACTCTTTGCCACATTATGATTCAACAACTCTGGTGAGTTCAAATATATCTCTTGCAACACGCACCACAGATCAACCGCTCCTACAGTAAAATTGGCCGTCTCATTTTCATTACACGAAGAAGGATGCGGTATACTGACCACCATAACACGTTGCGGTTTCTTGGAACGTGCCAAGTAAGTACCACTCGATCCATTATCCAATGTATACAAAATTTTCAAATTCATATGACAAGTCTCTGTCATCGCTACCTCCATTAAACCAATTCCTTCACTCAAAACCAAACCAGACCTATCACCCAATGTTTTAAACTCTCACACTACAAGTACTAACGCCAACTGTACTCATGAGTACTCATCATTGGCTTTATTATCAATGACAGCTTACTATAACGCGACGCGTAAACTTTACGCGTCTTGTTTTCGCGTCACCTCCTGAACAGGTCAAACCCAGCTTACTTTAACTGCTTTACGAGTAAACAAGACGGAACAAAGCCAAAAGACGAGATTGCAGGTTAGTACGAGAATCTAGAGACGTTAGAGTCGGTACGAGAGTCTACACTGTTGCATATGCTATCTCAAGCGTTTAGGAGTTTAAGCGGTTAAACGCGTCGCAAGCGGCAATGTCGCCTGAATGATCCTCTACGGGTGCTACGACTGATTAGATTTGCATCCAGGTGCAATTTCCGCATCGAAGATAGCGTCCTGAAGGAGATGCAGGATCCCGAAATCAATGCCGCTTTCAGTACAAAGGTCTCTAATGAAAGGATCGGTACCGAAGTGGAGAAAATCTTGGAGGATCCAAACCCTTTGCTTGGATTAGTTTTGATCCAAAAGACTCACATAGAAAACCACGTCGACCTCATCAATTTAACAAACAACATTGTAAGGATCAGCCGGTCATTGACAGGCTCTGAGAGACAGGGCAACCGAGAAGCAGGGCATGCCCTGCACTGAGATACAGAGCATCCCAGCATTGAGATAGAGCATCTAGGCATCTCAGATTCCGTCTGCTTAAATACTCATCGCCGATGAGGTCATGTGACGCGGAATCGATTAGTATACAGTAAATGGTGGAAAAATTTGCAATATTGTTGTTTATTTGCAACTTTGAGTATCATTGATCAATTGATTAGCGGGTTTTCCAGTGGGTTCTCCAGTTTGGAAGTTTTAATCCTGTGAAATATGCCACCAAAGAAGTTTACAAATTTAAACGATTTCCTTGATGAGCAACCAAAAGATCCAAATTATGTGGCATCACCATATGGTGGATATTTTAAGAATACCAATACGAATAATTATCAACAACAAAGAAATTTGAATCAACAACAGCGAAATTGGAATCAACAATATAATCAAGGATATTCAGGGTATCAGGGATATCAAAATTACCAGAATTATCAAAATTATAATGATTATAATGGGTATCAACAATCTGTGGTAACACCTGGTCAAAGTAATACTCCTACACCTTCGTCGTCGACCACTTCGCTTACTTCTTTGAATAAGAATATGGCAGATTTGCAAATTACGCCTATATCTGGTCTTTTAAGTCAGATTCCACAATGTGCGAAAATTTCAGATAGTAAGAAAGTTATTGATTCGATTTTGGTAGAGTTTGAGAAATCTGACTATTCTGGTAAAAATGTAAGTGAGTGGTCAATTTTGGATGTATTGACTAAGTTTACTAAACCAAAGAGTCCCGCATTGGTTAGAGAGTCTGCCATGTTGTTAATCTCTAGATTGGCGCAAGCTTTTGCAGACAGACATCCGCAGGAAGCACATTTACTGCCTCTCTTTGATTTTGCGTTGGACTCGATAGCCGATAAGGAAAACACCGTCAAACGTGCAGCTCAACATGCCGTTGATTCTCTGCTAAACATTTATCCCGTTGAATCGCTAACAAGCTCCGTGTTACCGATCGTGCTGAAATATTTGGCGTCTGGTGCCAAATGGCAATCAAAGTTGGCTGCATTGGCAATCGTGGATAGAATCAGAGAAGACACTCCAAATGATCTGCTGGAATTAACTTTCAAAGATGCTGTGCCGGTCTTGACCGACGTCGCTACCGATTTTAAGCCAGAACTGGCAAAGCAGGGACATACCACTTTATTGGATTTCGTTTCCATCTTGGATAACCTCGATTTATCTCCACGTTATAACCTTATCGTCGACACCTTGCAAAACCCTGCTAAGGTTCCTCAATCGGTCAAGGCTCTTTCTGGTGTCACATTCGTCGCTGAAGTTACAGAGCCCGCTCTTTCATTACTGGTGCCAATTCTGAACAGGTCTCTAAATCTGTCGTCGTCCTCGCAGGAACAATTGAGACAGACAGTTATTGTTGTCGAGAACTTGACCCGTTTAGTTAACAATCGTATTGAAATCGAGAGTTTCATTCCATTGTTGCTACCGGGAATTGAAAAGGTCGTTAAAACAGCTTCATTGCCTGAAGTGCGTGAACTGGCTGAAAAGGCTTTGAAAGTCTTGAAGGAGGATGACGAGGCTGCTAACAGCAATGATTTCCCAGGTAGATTAACTTTTGCTCAAGGAAAGGAATTCTTTTTGGAGCATGTGTCGAAACTTCAGGATGAGTCAATCGGATGGCTATTGCAGGATGATGAAGTAGTTGAATATCTCAGTAAGCTACTAACTGTTGACGCGAATGTTAACGACTGGAAAAGACTTGAGGAATATTTGATATCAGTGCTAGGAGAAAAAAATGCTAAATTCGTCCAGGAAGAATTCATCGACAACCTGAGAGCAATATTTCACCAAGAAAAAACGACCCATGACGAAAATGAGGGTATTGAAATCGTGAATACCGATTTCTCATTGGCCTACGGGTCCAGAATGCTATTGAATAAGACAACTTTACGTCTCTTGAAAGGTCATAGATATGGTCTCTGCGGTAGAAATGGTGCTGGTAAATCCACATTGATGAGATCGATAGCCAATGGTCAATTAGAAGGATTTCCAGATAAGGATACTTTGCGCACATGCTTTGTCGAGCATAAGTTGCAAGGTGAAGAGGGTGATCTTGACCTTGTTTCTTTCATTGCGTTGGATGAGCAACTGAGTAACACAACTCGCGAGGAAATCTCAGATGCGCTCGAGTCTGTCGGTTTTGATGAGTCCAGAAGAGCCCAAACAGTTGGATCCTTATCAGGAGGTTGGAAAATGAAGCTAGAATTGGCTAGAGCCATGCTTCAAAAGGCTGATATTCTTCTACTGGACGAACCAACAAACCATCTTGATGTCACCAATGTGAAATGGTTGGAGGATTATCTGTTAGAGCATACCAACATTACTTCCTTGATTGTATCGCACGACTCTGGTTTCCTAGACGCTGTTTGCACTGACATCATACACTATGAGAACAGAAAATTGAAGTACTACAAAGGGAATCTTGCGAAATTTGTCGAGCAGAAGCCAGAAGCAAAGGCTTACTACACCCTATCAGATACAAACGCTCAGATGCGCTTCCCTCCCCCTGGTATTTTAACTGGTGTTAAATCAAACACCAGGGCGGTCGCTAAGGTAAGCAATGTTACATTTACTTATCCAGGTGCTACTAAGCCTTCTCTGGTCGGTGCCACTTGCGCCTTATCTCTGTCGTCGAGAGTTGCTGTCTTGGGTCCCAATGGTGCTGGTAAATCCACTTTGATTAAGTTGCTGACTGGTGAACTTGTACCTCAGGAGGGTGAAGTTCAAAAACATCCAAACTTACGTATTGGTTATATTGCTCAACATGCTCTACAACACGTCAATGAGCATAAGGAAAAAACGGCTAACCAGTATCTTCAATGGCGTTATCAGTTTGGTGATGATCGTGAAGTGCTGCTGAAGGAATCAAGGAAAATATCGGAGGAAGACATGGAGATGATGCAGAAAGAAATTGATATTGGCGACGGTAGAGGAAAGAGAGCCATCGAAGCAATTGTTGGTAGACAAAAGCTCAAGCGTTCTTTCCAATATGAAATCAAATGGAAATGGTGGAAGCCAAAATATAATTCCTGGGTTCCCAAAGATGTTCTAGTTGCTGAAGGTTTCGAAAAGCTTGTCCAAAAATTCGATGACCACGAAGCTTCGAGAGAAGGTTTAGGCTACCGTCAGTTGATCCCATCTGTCATTTCAAAGCATTTCGAAGACGTTGGTCTGGATGCAGAAATTGCCAATCATACTCCTTTAGGCTCGCTATCGGGTGGTCAATTGGTTAAAGTTGTTATTGCTGGTGCAATGTGGAATAACCCTCATCTGTTAGTGTTAGATGAACCTACTAACTATCTGGACAGAGATTCCTTAGGTGCTCTGGCGGTGGCCATTAGAGATTGGAGCGGTGGTGTTGTTATGATCTCGCACAATAATGAATTTGTTGGAGCATTGTGTCCCGAACAATGGATCGTTGAGAATGGTGTACTGACACAAAAGGGTGTGAAGGATGTCGATCAATCTAGATTTGAAGATGGTGGCAATGCAAATGCGGTCGGGTTAAAATCTAAAGCCGCTTCTCCTTCGGTCGATAACGATGATTCGCCTGCCAATATCAAAGTTAAAAAGAAGGTAAAGCGACTTACCAGAAACGAGAAGAAAGCTCAAGCCGAGCGTCGTCGTCTACGTTACATTGAATGGCTTTCTTCTCCAAAGGGCACACCCAAGCCCGTCGACACAGATGATGAAGAGGAGGAATGATATATTAAAAGATTTGTTAGCTCAAGTTTATAGAGATCCGTTTATAAAATTGTAAAATAGAGAACATTATGCTTCGAACCCATTAGAGATACTTTCTTCATCCTCCGCTGAGATAGGTTCTCCATCAAGTTCTTTTATCGTGCGAGCATTCAACGATTCCAAGAACGCTTGATGATTCGTAGTACCCAGGATACTGACAGTATTGAAACCCAAACCAAAATGCGGATACGATCCGATCTTGATCTCGGTGGATATTTCGCTCGCCTCGGCCTGCAACTTTCTGAGATACGCAGAGATCTGAGACTCGGTCAACCTGGTCCTTATAAAGAAACGAACGTACTGATTCTTATCCGCGGTAAGACCGTATATTTTCCTTAAAGTTGGAGTGAATTCTTTCAACATTCTAGTGAAAAGTTGTGGAATACCAGGTAAAATGTAAACCTTATGATCAATTGAACATATTGGAACCCACAAATCATCAGATATATAGTAGTTTTCAACTCTCGGACCATACGGTAAAGTCGCCATTCGATAAAAATCCTTCAAAGCTACAGTATCCAACCTAGTCTCGGGTTTCGAAAGCCTCTGCATTTGCCTCTTACACTCTTCATCGACCTTGGTGCCCAGATTAAAACTCCTGGCGACCGATTCATATGTGATATCGTCATGGGTAGGACCTATACCTCCGGAAGTGACAATAAACTGATGTTTCTTGCACAATCTTTGCAAAGTCTCGACTATCTGATACTCATCATCACCAATAGTAACGATTTCATTCAACTTTATACCTTGATTATAACAATACTTGGCAAAAAACTTGGAATTGGTATCCACAATCTTCCCATTCAATACTTCATCTCCAATTATCACACATGCTGCATTGATCTTCGACATTACAACTGATGATCTGAATTTAAGCATTGAACTCTTTATCTTAGCTGTCCCTACAAGAACCGGTACCTTTCTATTCGATACAACAAGTACTTACACGTGAAGAATGGATCCCATCGAGTCAAAGAGACCAGTTTAAGCTCATTACGGTTAACGTCGATCGCTGGCGTTGGCATGTCCGAAGCCAAGGTGGTCAGTCTCTGAATGAACTCAGCGTACAAGATAAAGAGGCAAGGAGAACACAGAGATACAAGCAACTACAGGACTGGGTCTCGGAGCCCTGTAGATCTAAGACTCGAGATAGCAACTACAACCTGCCACTTCAAGACTGATTTGAGCTTCTAGTTGAACTGTTGGCTCATCGAGGTCAGATTTATCCAAAGAGTATCATAAAATACGAAACCGAGTTACCCACTTCATGAAAGTGAGTTACTCGAAATTTGTGATCATTATTGACGGTTTTTGTTACCCGGCCACTCATTACCCGGTTACTCATTTGATGTGGATCACTTATGACGATTTTCAATTTCACTAATAGTATTAAGAGTCTGCCAGAACTAAGTTGAGCATCAACGGTTTGATTTGATCAGTGGTAGTGGATTTGTGGCAGGTTTAGGTTGTTGAGCTTGATCATTGAGGGATCAGTGAGAGATCATTGAGAAACTGTGAAACTTTTAGGCTAAAATGAGTACTTTTAATGCTGAGACGGCTGAAAATTTAGAAGATATTGAGAAACAGTTTGCAGTTGTTGCTGTAGAGCAAGCTGAGACTTATTGGAGTTTGATTTCAAAAGTTCCCGGATCCAAACTGCGTCTGACCAAGTATGATGATGAAATTTATGAATCTTTTATGGAAATGTTCCCAGAATACCAGGATATTGAACGTTTAAAGAAGTTCAGTGAAGATGAATTGAAGACGAAAGAGGCTAAGGAGAAATGGAGAAAATATTGTGCTTTATTTGAAAAGAAAATTGAGGATTATAATTTTGGTACTCTACTGAGAACCGATTCCAGCGCGGAATATGGTCAGTTTACGACTTGTTTTGTGGTCAGAATTCAATTTTACGCTTTCGAAATCGCTAGAAATAAGCATGGTTTGAACGATTGGGCTGCAGGTCAAAGATGAGTCGTTAATCAGCATTTTTTGTATATTAACCAGGGAAAAGACTGTATTATCGTAAGGGAAATGGTTGCAATTCATGTCCGTATATCCATTATATAGTTCATACTGTTGTCTCTCGTACTAATTTCTCGTAGAATTCGTGTCAATGGCGTTGATACCACCCTTTTCAGTGCTTGTGCGTCTCACCAGAGGTTGAGTGGGAATGATGGTGATCATTGCTTGGAACTTGCTGATCATCTAAAGAATCGTCCTCTTCAGTAGCTTCTTCAACAAATTCGATATGCAATCTCCTCAGCGCAGGAATGTCACTGTACAGTATCGTCCTTAAATGATCGCTAACAATCTCGAACTCTTTGATATCGAGGACATTGTCCCACCTTTGCAAGGGAGTCTCTAGAACCACATTGGCTCGTAGATTGGGCCCGGAGGGCAGAACGGTTAGATCCTTGATTGCGTATGGTCGGCCAGCATTATTATTCGAGATGAGTTTTCCAAGCGCATCGTTAATTGCACTTTCCACTTCCAGATACCGTTCATCGTCCTTTGGCAAAGACTGATCGGCCAATTCTCTCACAGCATTCAGCATACCTTCACCGCCAGCTTTGATGACCAGTCCAGAGACTATTAAACCACCAAATGCGTCCAGCGACTGAATATTGAAAAAATAGCCCGAAGTAATCGTCACTAAAGCCACTAGAGACGTTAGTGAGTCTATCCGATGGTGCCAGGCATTGGCCATAAGAACATTGGAGTTAGTTTGAATCGCTATCTTCTTTGTCGCTTGAAATATCCATTCCTTGACCACGATAGAAGCGCCAGCAATCCATGCGGCGTTGACGTTAGTAACTTCTTTGGTAATAGAGTGTGAATGAGAGTGTGACTCGCCGATATACGTCGCCAAAGTCTCTATCACTGTATGTGGAACGATGGGACCCACAATTGCACATAATGATGTCCATCCAATAGATAGACCCGCTGTAGCCAGTATCGTTGAAACCGCCAACGATCCAACGGTCTCGATCTTCCCATAACCAAAGGGATAATCAGATGTCGGTTTATTCGACGCCAGCCCAACCGAGAACAAGGTTAGGAAATCAGATACCATATCACTGACAGCGTGAACCGCGTCAGCCATTAAAGCTTGCGAATGGAAGACAAAACCGCCAGCGAACTTGCCCAACGCAAGCCCAACGTTTATGGCAAGACCTATCCACGTTATACGAACCCCAGGATTCTTCTTGACTTGCTCCTTGCTCATGACCAGCATGGGATTAATCGCCATATGAGAATGCGAGTGCGAATGCGACTGAGAGTGTGAATGAGAATGCGAACTAGAACGTTTGACAGGCTGTTGATGTTGCAATTGACCCAATTGAGCCTTCCGATGACGAATTGACCCCAGTATCATTGAATCATTCTCTTCTGTCTCGGATTCACGCAAATGAACATGGTCATGCGAGTGGTTCTCACAGGATCTTGCAAACCGTTGTTCCAATTCCTTCTCAGCAGCTCTCTCAGAATCAGATACCTTCAGAACTCGACCAACATGCAACCGATTAACTCGAACCAAACGACATTGGAAAGCCATTGCACCAACTTGTGCTCGATTCCCCATTAAACTCACCCTTATCATTGCTTGATACCACGACTAAACTGATCAATTGACCCTATATCTAAGAGTAATCTTAACAAGTTTTGTTCAACAAGACTCATAGACGGGTCTTATACAATGTTGCACCCAGTAAGATACAAACGATACAAGAGTAGATGAAAGATGTCCAACGATACTGGGATCACTGCTGGATCAACGCACCAAGAGTCTCCTCTTGACAGCTCGATATAGTTAACAGCTTGTTACTTAACTAGAGCAAAACTGCACATCAAGATATAAATCATATAAACGTAAACCTCCTGGCAATAGCCTACCAGTTTCCACCACCTCTGTTGGAACCCATCATCTCTTCGTTGCCCGAGCCTCTGCCAGAGCCCATACCGGTACCCGAACTGTACGTTCCAGACTGTTCGTACGAGCCCGATTGCTCGCTCCAGTCCTTGGCCATGCCTCTACGGGCTTGCTGGCTCTGACCAGAGGTAAAAGTGTCGGCGTCGGCCTCTTCCATTAGGTCCCGGTCACCTCCAAGGTTGCTCTGGGCACGAGACGAGTCTCTGTCGCGACCAGTGTTGCCAGAGTGCATGTAAGCACCCGTGTCCTCCGAGGGCACGCCCTCGTAGCCCTGGCTGGTGCCCGAGTATAGCTGACCACGGTCAGTTTCCTCTTGCTTGCGGCGAGTTCCCTGTCTGATGCCTCTCTGGTGCTCGCCCACGGTCTCGCCCTGCTCGAAGCCCTCGTCATGGTGGTCGTGGTGGTCGTGATGATCGTGATGATCGTGATGGTCGCCGCCTTCTAACTTGTCCTTAAACTTGTTTAATAGATTTGCCATTGTTCCGGTGTGATAGTCTCCTTCTCCACATCTGATAGCCTAGCTGAACTGATGCTCAACCTTATATATGTCGAATTGACGATCAAGGGTCGGTCGATCTATTGCTACCTGGCCTGTACCCTTCAACCTTGTACAATGTAAAAAGTAAAGCAGGTACAACCAATTGCTCGTAATATCCACTATTATGCTGTTCCAGACCTATCATCTTGCTGTCTTGCCATTTCCTTCAACCCTTCGATATCTTTTGCTCTCTTAAGCCAACACAAGGTGATACCCAGCACTGTAAAGGGACGTCATTGCATGAACCACCAGTATCGAGTTCCATTAGCTCGACCTCGTTGCTCGTTCAGTTCTATAGCAAGGAGCTCTTGGTAAACTCGAAGCAAAGAGCAAAAAAATGGGTAAACTTGAATCCTGAAGCTTGAAGACGACCACGATGGTTGCGTAGTATTGATAAACTAACTCCAATCACCTCTTGCTTATATATAAGTTGAGAGCTGAAGTGTACCAGGATTGACTTCAATAGAGGGCAGAAACAAAAGCCAGCATGTCAGATTTCTTTAAGCATGCTAAGGACAAGCTCACTGGCGATACCAATGTTGCCAATGAGCATTTGAAGAAACTTTCATCAAAATATCAACCTACCATGGAAGAACAACTGCAGTCCAGGGAACGTAACGAACAGGCTTATAGCACTTTAATAGGTGCTGGTCAGAAACATAAGGATTCCAGTGACGACAGAGGATCTAATCAAATGTGGATTCAATAGTTTCTGTATTGTGGAACCGGATTAACGATGTAACGTTGTATCGTGTAGAGCGAATCCAAGATATTATCAGTTTTAACCATTGATGGTTGGTCTGTTGACCCACGAGAACGGTCTAATACCTTGTGGTGACCCCGTGGAGCTGAAGAATGTAGCTTGATTTGATAACGATGTGGTATCTGTTTCTGGCCTGGAGAAACCATATGGAGAAGTAAAATTCAACATAAAAATGTATATATATGGTATGGATCATGGTATGGGTTAGAATGCATTGATCAGTTGACGGCAACTACCAGTTATCGCCACGATTGTAAACCCTATTTGCGCCAGTAGAGTTATAGGTGCCGTTATCGGCACCATAAGAGTCCCGAGATATGTTACTGGAGCTGTAATTGGTATTGGACGACTCATTGAAGCCATTGTCTCGATAAGAGGAGCTCTGTGGGTTGCTGTTTCTGATATTATTTCCGGAGCTCTTGTCCGAAGATCTGTAGTAGTCATTGGACGAACCATACGAGTCATTGTTCCCGTAGGAGTTTTCATTGTGACGAGATGTGTAATCGTCACCGCTAGGACGATAAGAGTTGTTGTTATCTTTATAAGTCCCGTTGTTATCCGAAATACTATAGTTGTCACTGGAGCCACTGTACGATTGTTGGTTCCGAGAGGAATCGCTGTTATTTCCAGGTTTGTGCATTTGGTGGTAAGATCCAGTATTGCCAGTGTTCCTGAGAGAGCTTTGGGCATTTTGAGAGGAAGTGTAAGTTTCACCGGATTGGCTATAAGAATTGTAGGATTCGTCGTTGGATTGCTTCTTTTTGTGGGAAGATTTCTGCTTACTGCCGGAAGAATTATGTGATTCGTTTCCATAGCGATTGTCGGTATTGGAAGATCCATATGTAGTGTCTCCATAGGAATTTTTGTTTGAGGAACCGTAGTTGTCATCTTCTCCATAGTTTTTCTTGTTGGAACCATAGTCGTTTGTAGAACCGTATACGTCATTATCGTTGTTCTTCTTTTTAGAGGTGCTATGGTATTCACTGTCCGATTTTTTGGATGAGCCATAGGTGTCATTATCTTTGCCATATGAGTTGGACGAATCGTAGTTGCCATAGGAATCCTTTTTGTGGGATGAATCGTAGTTTCCGTTGTCATTGCTGTAGGAATCCTTCTTTTTCGACGAACCATAGTTGTCTTTGGAACCATAGTTGTCTTTGGAACCATAGTTGTCCTTGGAACCATAGTTGTCCTTGGAACCATAGTTGTCCTTGGAACCGTAGTTGTCCTTGGAACCATAATTCTCCTTGGAACCGTAGTTCTTATTCTCCAAAGAGCTGTTCTTGGATGAACCGTAGTCATTGTTATCATTGCCATATGAATTCTTCGAGGAACCATACTCCTCGTTGGAACGATAGGAGCTGTTCTTGGAACCATAATTATTGTTGTCGTTACCGTATGAGCTCTTCTTGTTGGAAGAACCGTAGTTGTCTTCACCATATGAGTTCTTCTTGTTAGAACCTCCATAGGTATCGCCGTCATAAGAGTTGTTCTTGGATGAACCGTAGTTGTCGTTATCTTTACCATAAGAGTTGTTCTTAGAACCGTAGTTCCCGTTGTCATTGCCATAGGAATCCTTTTTGTTGGATGAGCTGTAGTTGTCGCCAGAGCCGTAGGCATTGTCATCGTAAGAGTTGTTCTTGGATGAGCCATAGGTGTCGTTATCTTTGCCATACGAATTCTTCGAGGAACCGTAGTTCTCACTAGAGCCATATGAACTCTTCTTATTAGAACCGTAGTTGTCTTCATCATATGAGTTCTTCTTATTAGAGGACCCGTAGGCATCGTCACCGTAAGAGTTGTTCTTCGATGAACCGTAGTTGTCCTTACCGTATGAGCTCTTTTTGTTCGAGGAACCGTAGTTCTCACCAGAGCCATAGGAATTATTTGATGAACCGTAGTTATCGTTATCGTTGCCATACGAATTCTTCTTGGAAGAATCGTAATTGTCGTCGTCATATGAGCTCTTCTTGTTGGAGCCGTAATTGCCACTGGAACCGTAGTCGTCACCATACGAGCTCTTCTTATTGGAAGATCCGTATGTATCTTCACCATACGAGTTCTTCATGCTCCCAGAACCGTAGTCCCCACCGTAAGAGTTCTTCTTGGATGAATCATAACCATCATCGTTGATCGAAGCCTTGCTAAAGTGACCACGAACTGTCTCTTCCAGCTTATTAAAATTTTCACTACCAATACTATTCTTCAATTGATCTACCCTTTCCTTACCAGCAAACCGTTCAACCCGGTCAACGAAATCACTGTTCCCTTGCTTGTTCTCGACATTATCACCATTGTCACCAGCTAATTGCTTGACTTTATCAAACAAACCCATTTCAGCTCTTAGTTCTAGCTTCAATCTGAAGCTTTCAATTGCCAATCCATGACACCACGGTTCCACTTCCTTTTATACCCATCAGATCAATTACTCTAGGCACTTACATCAGGGGGATGTCACTCTAAAAGGGTAATTCATCTTATAACACCGTGTCTTGATCGTTCAGCATCAAATTCTCGAGGTTGCATTCTTGAAGTCCTTTCTGTAGGGTTAAAGAATTTCCAGAATAGTTCTCGATCAGGGCAAGCTTATACTCTTTGTATATAAGCATCGCTATCTGTGGTAAATCTCATCTTTAGAAATGCGCCCATTTGTTACACTTTCCTGTGGTACTGTCTCTTGCCTCCGTATCCAACTTGTGGTCCACGCCTCGAAGTCTTGTGTCTCAAGCAGGCTGTGCTGGAACCTGTTGCGATCTTCGGATCTGGTTAGCTGCCTTACTTGCTTGGAGAGCTTCTCATTTCTATATTTCTGAGCGACGTAGGATGCGAATCATATTCGTCCTTAAGCATGATTAAACGTTCTTGGATATGAACATGCCAGGGTATCCAACTTTAAATACTCACCTTTCTTGTATTCCATTTCTAGTCTCAATATGTCATTGACTATTAGTTCGCTGCGTGGGATTCCGTAGTTAACCAGGTATCAAACCACAATGTGCTTCATTTGGAGGCGTATTCAGTCAAGACCAGCATGTCATCAACGAACACACAGGGCCATCCTTTGACTTGCTGAACGTTTGCGATTCTAGCAGAGACTCTTTGATCGTCTTTTCCATTAGCTTCTTTATTTCAATTCATATAGGAATTTGCAGAGTGTACCTTGTTGCTCATATTATATGAAGTGAAGCTCGAATGTACTGCGCTCTAGGTCTGCGTGCATAGGCAGATGATGTATCCAGCTAAGAATCATCATGTCATTATCGAGGTAATCTTCACACAGGTCATCTGTACGCAATAGCACTGACGGTACGCGGTAGCGCTGTATTTGCCTAGGATCGCAAGATATATCAATGGTTTCAATTGATCACTCTGACTGAACAACATAGCGTCCTTGTAGCTCAAAGATGGTCTTTCCCCAAGGGCTGTTGTTTGACTTTGCATAGCTGATTCTCTGTTTTGAAGATGGAGGTTCATTCTAGTCACTGATGCCATCCTGACTGCAGCTTCCTTCTCCGTTTCAACTCTTGGATCGCTTTCGCCTTTGGTCTCCCTCCTGCGGTATCAGATGGGGGATCAATCAGATTCTGAATCATCTTGTGGAGTGGATGAGACATCACTTTGACGTAGCATCCTTCTCGCTAGTTCTCGAGACTAACTTGGGCGGTAATTGTGGACTATTCTGACGAATCACTGAAAGTTCTCTTGGGACAGAAGCCTTTGTAATCTTAAGAGAAAGCGCTTAACTGAGCTCGTACCATCTAAGTGGTATCTCTCTCAGGATGTCATCAGTTCTCTTATCATCGGTAATTCTTGCTGGTTGCTATGATCCTAGGAATGAGAATAGGATCAATCTTGCTAACCGATGAAGTAGTTTGCGAAGTACTGTGTTTGCGACGATCATTTCTCCGACCATCTCATAATGTCTAGTATCGATCACATTGATCACTGCATAACCACTACTAAATGAATCATTGGCCCAAGGGTATATCAGCGACACTCAAGTATCTCACGTCTGCGTGTTATAGTATCTCGTTGAGCAAATGAGATGTGGGATATCACCTCTGAAAACACCCTGTATCATGCTTGACTGCCGCTAACTCATGTTCCTGTCCGTCGCTTATCATGACAATGACATAGGCCAATGCTACGACAAGCGAGCCTATACAATGCTTTCCTAGTATCCGCCTAGAACGGCATAAGCTCGACACTTATGGTACTATACATGCTACTACGAGTACGATGATGGCCAAAACCAGAGACCTTTTGCTCAATATAGTTTTACCCACTGTTTAGTGTATGTTCAAGAATATATAAACTGAAAAACGCCTTCTTCTTTATACTTTTCCAAAATAGTCGTTTGTATCCATGCCAGTTGTGCTTGCTATAGCGCTGGTGCTGTCTGTAATGCCGAAAATGAGACTAATGCATGTTGCTTGGTCACTCAATTGTACTGTTCCATGTGCCACTGTCATATACCGGTAAGGCTTTGTTGTAACCAGCCAATTGTTCTACGTTTCAATTCGCCGTTCTCATCTTTGTATAACCTTCTATCTTCCAAAATTTTTATCATCTCTTCAGCTGTCTTGCCCTTGCTTATGCCATTGAGGATGAATTTGTAGAGTCTCTTCCGTCTGGCGAACGTCTTTCTGTTCCGATTTAACCTCCATTTGTTACCGAACTGCTCTTCGAGCTTTTTTATCGGTGGGTTCCCACCAATGCCGACCGTATATTCTTCCCAAATGGTTTGTACATTGCTGGGCGCCTTCAAGAGTGTGTAGTCTTCATCGTGAACGTCTGAGGCATCATTCCGTTTGGAATCGTCTTTTCTTGGCTTGTTACCGCTACCGTGGCCATTGCCACGGTACGACAAGTCGCTTTCTCCGTCCTTGGTGGGAACTCTTTCATTCTTACCGGATAAGTGTTTATTTGAGAACGCCGTGCTGTCCCAATGATGTGCCTTGTTGTCAGTTAAGACCGTCGCGGTCTCGTAATTGGGATGAGCAGAAACGCCAGATCTACTGGCGTCTGTTCGTGCACCATCTGCTGCATCATCCTCATCCTCCTCGTCGCCCTCGTCGCCCTCATCGTCATCGCTGCCGTCCGAATCGTTGTCGTCGTCATCGTCCTCCTGGTAGCCGTCATCATCCTCATCTTGAGTTCTTCTATTGTCACCATTTTCGATTGATGTCTGGTTCTTGAGAGGGTCAGTTATATGATTGGCCTGCAGCGGTATCTCACCCGGTTGTCCCTGGTTTGGATTGTGTAACTGCTCTTGCAGTCGAGTGGATGAAAGAAGATTGTTACCACCTTTGAAAAGCGGCGTCATACCGGTGTGATCTAACGTCAAGTTCGGTAAACTTATCGTGCCGAAGGTGCTTAACGATGTCAAATCCTTGTACGATTGCACGCCACTCGCTGCATTGGAGCTATTCAAGCCTGAACTCATCATATTTTCACCGGAGGCGATATTCTTCTTCCTCCTCTTGATTCCATTAGGATTTAAAGTAAATGTTGCATGTCCAGTCTGCCTATCATTAAAATTACGGAATTGGCTTACATCTTCATGCAGACCATTGCTCTGTGCAAACTCATCTCCATTGAGGCTTTGGTTAAGCGCACTCATATCGTTCATTGATGACACGGGTCTGACACTCGATTGTGGAACTTTATTCCTATTCTGCGGCCTCATTCTTCTCAAATATGCGCTACTCACATTGGTGATTGAATTGAGCAGATCAGTAACAAACGTATCCTGTAACCCAGTTTCGTTTTTCTGCTCCTGCTGCATGGAAAGAGCACTAATTTGACTCGATAGTTCTTTTGACATTTGAGCATTTTCGTTCTTTAAATCCTTTATCGTTGCATTCTGTTCATCAATACTTTTACACAATTTTTGAAACATCTCCTCCATAGCTATCAGTCTTGCACTGATTTCATCCATCCTTTGAAACATCCTCAACGTATTCGCGCTAATATCCGAACTCATAATCGGCGATGAATGACTAGAATGCATCGAAGATCGCAGTCCCGACATCGTAGATGATTTATTCGTTCCCGCATTACTGCAATCAACAGATACAGTCGCGCCATTGCTCATCGCTATCGGCGTCGGAATTGTACTACTGCCACCAGAGTTCCCAATTGCCCCGTTTCGATTCGTATCGTTCCCATTCGTAATCGAAGTTTTCCCCAAACTTTCAGGAACTAAAGAAAGGTCCAATCCAAGCGACAACGAATCCCCCGTGCCGCTAGCTGCAGGAATACCAAGTGCCCCTTGCCTGCTATCACCAACAGCAAATCTCGGACCCATAGCTGTCTCCGGTACCACTTTGGAATCTCCATGAATCAATCCCGTACCGGGATCACCACCTGTAGAAACAATCCCACCAATCCCTGTTGTCGGCTCGGCGGCCAATGCATGGTTTAGATCAGACATCTCACTAATTTCACTAATCCGCTGATTCTTGAAGAAGCAATCTCAATTAAACGATGATCAAACGGGTATGGATCTTAGTTAAAGATATATAACTGGTTACATTCCATTAATTCGAAGTTTCGAGATGATCTTGATCAAATACGTCATTATCAAGAACTGACGTGTATAATGATACACCGAAATCATATTATACGAACTTAATGAGTAACCCGGTTTTCTCGTATCGTTGTTGACGGCGGTCCGAACGGCGCTACCATGTTATGGTTACCCGGCTACTCATTGAACAGCCCTGCAATAAAGTTTAGCCCTTCAAGATGACTACTTTGCTAGTCAATGGCTCAATTGACTATAGAAGAGGTTACCAGAACTCGTGTATTCGTCCAATGCGCTACTGTAGAACTCACGTACCATTGCTTCAGCATAACTTGAAATTTTGATGAAATTCTTTACCTGTTCAGGCAAGACCTGAACAGGTTGATGCATCAAGCTCTCGGCTTGAGCCTTGTTGAGCAATCAGAACTCGTGGCGATGTCTTGTCGTATTATCTAGTCTATGTGGTACCCTAGTCAAGTGACCAAAGGTGGTACCCCTTATTGACCTTGCTGTCACATATAGGTAGACCCTTGTGAAGTGGTTAGTCGAAGTTAATGGACTGGAACATTGAAGTCTTTGGATGAATCAAGAGATGAATATCCTTAACGTGTTGAAAGAGTCTGGAACTTCGAGATTTATCAGAAGTTTGACTCCAGATGCGACTATTCCAACGATCAGTAAAGCTCTCGAGGTAGCTGAAGAGCCTGAAGGTGATGAAGAGACGACAAAATTGCAGGAGAAAGTGTTTCATACGCCAAGAATTGTGTCAAATGGCAGTCATTTTGCATTCACATTACCTGAAAAGAGGCCTCATTATAGGACCTTGGTGCAATCGGTGTCGGGACTAGAAGAATTTGGACTGCTGGCAGATGCAAAGCTGGAGAGAGTTTTGAGTGGTCAAGATGTTTATTACGATGGGAATAAGGGTATATTCCCGTATAGTATGGCATATGCCGGTTTCCAGTTCGGTCAGTTTGCTGGTCAGCTTGGGGATGGAAGAGTTGTGAATCTGTTTGATTTAAAGGATAAGAAGGGCAAGTACCAGACGTTGCAGCTTAAAGGAAGTGGTCTCACTCCCTTTTCCAGATTTGCGGATGGGAAAGCTGTGTTGAGATCTTCGATACGGGAATTTATTATATCTGAGGCATTGCATCAGATCGGTATACCGTCGTCTCGAGCCCTGCAGTTGACATCTTTGCCGAAAACCAGAGCCAGTAGAGGTCTATCGTTTGAGCCAACTGCGGTCGTCTGCCGAGTATCACCGTCGTGGATTCGACTAGGAAATTTCGATTTACTTAGATGGAAACCCAACTTGACAGCTTTGATCAAATTATCTGACTTTGTTATCGACGACGTATTTGAAGAGGGCAAGGAATTTCCCAAGGAGATCGACGTTAACATCTTCAATGAGGACCCTTTTGCAGATCCCGATGAGGAACAACGGGATATCGGTAAAATGACCGAAATCACCAAGTATGACCTGTTATTCAGGCATGTTGTGAGGAAGAACGCAGAATGTGTCGCCTACTGGCAAACTTACGGATTTATGAACGGGGTGCTCAACACAGATAACACATCTATCATGGGATTATCCATTGATTACGGTCCCTTCAACTTTCTTGATAGATTCGAGCCCAGTTTCACGCCGAATCATGATGATGTGGAGGGCAGATACGCCTTCCACAATCAGCCCAGTGTCATTTGGTGGAACCTCTTACAATTCGCACAATCACTTTCGATATTGATAGGAGCCGGTGGCAAGTACATCGACCGGGTGCTGGCACTGCAGGAGAAGATGCAACCGCTACCTAGCGACGTGGAGGAAGAGATTGTCGAGCGCGCCAACGATCTAATAGGTCTCGTTGCACATGAATACAGGTTTGTGTTCACCACGAAATACGCCCAATTGATGAGCCAAAGGTTAGGAATCGACCTCGAACTCAGTACATCTGCAACCGATATCGCCAAAACAAGCACCGTCGTCAAGGATTTTTGCTCCACCATACTAGAACCATTGCTCGTAATATTGAAAACAACCCGTATCGATTACAACAATTTCTTCGTCAACTTACAGAATTATAAAGATCCCATACTAACGGACAAGGATTCACTCAAGGGTCTAAGCAAACAGTATATTG
Source organism: Torulaspora globosa (assembly GCA_013694445.1). Lineage (NCBI taxonomy): Eukaryota > Fungi > Ascomycota > Saccharomycetes > Saccharomycetales > Saccharomycetaceae > Torulaspora > Torulaspora globosa. The sequence continues at coordinate 724,980 of CP059269.1, forward strand.
CCATTTTCTTCAACATCGAACAACAAGCCAAATTAGCCGCATACTACGAAAACGAAGCTGATTTCGTCGACTCCGACTCTGGCGAAACACGTTTGCTCGTCGAAACGTTAGAACAACTAGTCAATTGGTCCAAACTATACGTGGATCTGGCACCTGATCCACAGGAAAGATACGCCATTTCCAAGAAAGTGAATCCCCTGTTCGTACCAAGATCATGGATCTTTGACCAAGTAATTGATCATTTCGTTAACGACCAACGCACCGAATTAAATGATCCAGATGCTAAATTGGATATCTCCATGCTACAAAAACTTTTACTGATGAGTAGTCATCCTTACGATCCAGACAAGTGGGATATCTCGTTAAGACCTGATTTGCAAGAGAAGTGGTCCGATCTATCGTACCCACAAACGCTAGAACACTATTTGAAGCAAGCAAGCTGTTCCAGCTAGCCTTTTATAGTCGGCTAGCCTTGCGATGAGCAACTTTAGTAAGGAGTGCCGGGTAACCTTCCTTGTAGATCAAGCATCGTGGATCAGTAATCGAAACTATATAAGGGTAGAAGGTTATAAGTAGTCAAGGAGACCATTTTATAGCTTTAAGTTGACTTAGACAATCAAATGCCATCTAGTTTATATAAGCAAAGTTCTAATTTTACTCATTCAACGGGATCTTTTTTGAAAAGTGCACCTGTTGAGCTAACCACAGTGTCCGGATACAACGATTTCATCGAAAGACTGAATAAGAAGGATGGTGGTCAAATATCGACCATCTTAAGCGAAGACAAATCACAGGGGTACGTTTTACAGGATGGTGAAACGATCGCAACGATACATGGTGAAGCTAAGGATTATTTGTTGAGTCTAGGTGGTGTAACTGATCAATAGTTATCATTAAAATCCAATCCTTTATTTTTGTTATAGAAAGATGTACGTAAAATCCATATTATTTTGCTTTCCCATTGATTATTTCGAGGTCTTTAAGCCGGGTTCACGGTTGTCGTTGTGGTCGTGGTCTTGGAGTGCAATTTTAGTGGTTTTTGTAAAAGATGTCCCATTCTCTCTATCTTGGTGGTTAAGTAACCTTCTATCTCGACAGAATGGATACCGGCATTCTCTGAACTCCAATGGATGGGTATCATGGCTACTCGTTCCACACAGTTGATCAATGGAGGTTGTTCAATCTGAGCGATCTTGTCCGGGTTATTCGTTAGGAGTCGTATATTATGGATACCCAAGTCTATCAGTATGGCCTTGCCGAGAGAGAAGTCTCTGCCGTCGACTGGATGCTCGAGCAACAGATTCGCCTGGACCGTGTCAGCTCCAAGATCCTGAAGGTTGTACGCCTTCAATTTTTCGCCTAGCCCGATTCCGCGACCTTCTTGCCTCAGATACACTATTACACCGTGTCCTGATCCACCTACTATGCCGGTACTGGCTTCGTGATCGCATGCAATCAAACGTCCCGCACGATCGAATTGTTCACCACAATCGCATCTCGCACTCCATGCGGTCTCCCCCGTATAGCATTCGCTATGAATTCTAACCAATGTATCGTGATCGTAGCCGTCCCAAGTGCTGCGAGAATCTGGAATCAATTCGCCCGTTTCCGAATCAAACTCTAATTTCAATCCCAACCGATCATCTTCATCTGCAATCTCTCTTCCGGGATACAGTTTCCCCACATATGCGCCTCTAACCATCCGATCTCTCTGCGTCTCGCCAACTCTTCGCCGGAAAAGCGACCTTGACCTTATATCTTCGCCAAATACTATCGCCAGATGTTCCTTATTATCAATATTATTCGCATACAAATGTAAGAATATATCCGGACCCTGAGTAGTTGGTATTCTCGCTCTTGCCACACACCGCACTTCGACTAACCCTTCTGAAGATCTTGTCATTCTCTATCAAACTCGGCTGCCAATCTCAAACAACTAACTCAATTCAATTACCTATCACTCTCTCGACTTTAATACTCGGACCTCTGTCTTTCAACAAGCCGTTTCTTATTAATCAAACAATCATCACCATTTTTCAGCTCTTACTAAGATGTGATCCGGGTAACGCGCTTCTTGACTCCAGATTCGTCTAAGATGACATCCACTCAAACCCCGGGTAATCTTTTAGAGATTCGTCTAAGATGACGACCGGTCGGTGTCCGGGTAATCAGGTGACTCCAGATTCGTCTACAATGACACCCTTCTCATACCCCGGGTAATCTTTTGCAGGCAAATTGCCCCGCAACCTAATGTCCGGAAACGGTTTAAAGAACCGTTTAACCGTGCCTTTTGCACCCATTTTGGGACAGGATTTACACCTTAAAAGAATGTAATACCCCTTTTGGGAACCACTACCCTTTGCGCCTTGTCTATCCCATATACTCAGCTTGAAGACCATTTACTACGTAGCCATACAATAGCTTTATAGCCCCTAGACTATGACTCTCAGTATCGCGTCGCTCTTTGCTCTGTCAAACAGCTTCTTCATAGCGCAGCTTGCACGGGAATGATGAAGCAAATTATGAAACGATTTATTTTCATTGATTCACTGATAATAACTGATAATAGATCCTCATTAGGGTGGTTTGAACAGTTTCGAAGTGAAAGTAAGAGGACGAGGCTCAAAAAACATTGTGAAAAAAATATCAAGTACCTTTAATCAGTGATAAAATCCAATACAGGTTGTCTTGATACAAATCTTGATATTCTTGAAATTTCATAAGAACAACGTGTATCGTGTTATTGTATATTGGCAATCAGTTTGACAAAGAGAAGATGTCTGATAGTCAAATGGTCGAAGAGACTGGTGGTCGTCAGCAGGAATCGCAACAGCAGGTGACCGCGTTGCCCACGATTAACCATCGGGTGCTGTTGTCTTTGAGGGAAAGTGCCAGAGTCATTGGGATTAAGGGCAATACTATTCAGAGGATAAGGGAGATGAATCACGTAAAGATTGGATTATCTGAGAAACAACCCGGTTGTTCGGATCGAATACTATCGTGTGCTGGAAGTATTGCCAATGTTGCCAATGCGCTTGGTGATGTTGTAGAGACTTTGAATGATCCTGAGGGGGAAAGTAGTGGTGAAAAGTATGCGTTCCATTTTTTGAATCATATTTTACCTGCACCGTCAAAGGATGAGATTAAAGATGCGGAACAATTGAAGAATATCGGTACTTTGAGGTTGTTGGTCACTTCTTCGCAACTTTCTTCGATTATCGGTAAGGGCGGATACAGGATAAAGTCATTGATTGAGAAACATGGGGTTAAGATCGTGGCATCGAGACATTTTCTGCCAGATAGCGATGAAAGAGTGTTGGAGATGCAAGGTTTCCCCGGTTCGATCACCAATGGACTGATAGAGATCAGTGAAATTTTGTTGAATGAAATGGATATCTCATTTGCGTCAGAGAGACGTTACTATCCACATTTGAGAAGCACCCGGGAACCTAATGCGAATCCCACGGTGCATGATAGAACTAAAAGAAATCACGATACAGTTAGCGGTGAAAGTAGCTCTGAAACGGGTAAAGCTACTACCGCGGACCATGTTATCGTTGTAAATATACCGGAAGCCTATGTCGGGGCTATAGTGGGACGCCAGGGCAATAGAATTGCAAATTTGAGAAAGTTTACCAAGACAAAGATCATCGTAGAGAAAAAATCAGAGAACAAGACCGATAAACCGATCGATACCAAGCAAACAAGAGTATTTACAATCCTTGGATCGCATATGAAGAACGTCAAGTTAGCGGAATCGATGTTATTGAAAAATTTGAATGCAGAGATCGAAAAACGTGAATCTAAAACTAAATCCTAAACAAGTGTGTAATGTATAATTCTTATACTGTTCCTGTTTATCTTAACAGGTTGTAAATAACAAAGCTATAATATTGAGAGAAATCAGTTTTGTATTTACATAGTTTTTAACAAAACTAATTATATGGAATAATAACAAACAAGATCTACAAGTTAGTTCAAAAATTATTTGAACTTTTTACCAAACATAATCATTTGCAATTGGTCGTATAGGGAGATGACACCAGCACCTGCGACACCTCTTAGAATGTTAGCACCACAACCTTTGAATAAAGATCCAACACCCTCAGCTGCAACAATCTTTCTGAAACAGTCAAAAGCACCATCATATTTAACAGCTTGACCAGAAGTCATCATCATTCTTCTTCTAACGGTATCCAATGGGTAAGAAGCAGTGGAGGCACCAGTGGTAACAACCCAACCCAATAGGAAAGAAGCCAAGAAAGAATTTTGTAAAGAACCGGTCAAAAGCACTGGTTTGGCGGAATCATAAAGACCAAAATACAAACCTCTGTAAACCACAATACCAACAACAGATGGTAAGAAACCTCTGTATAAACCAGCAATACCATCAGATGCTAAAGTCTTTTTGTAAACATCAACCAACCCATTAAATTGACGTTCACCACCTTTCTTCGATGACTTAGAGTCAGCAGCCAATCTAGTTCTTGCATAATCCAAAGAGTAAACAAACAATAATGATAAACCACCAGCAGCACCACCAGAAGCTAAGTTACCCGCAAACCACTTGGCATAACCTTCTTCTTTCTTAAAACCAAATAATGCCTTAATCTTATCCTTGAATGCAAAATTCAAAGCCTGAGTTGGGAAATAACGAATAACATTGGCAGTATTACCTCTCCAGAATGCAACAATACCTTCAGTTTGTGCAGTTCTCTTAAAACAATCCACAATACCATTATATTTTCTATCCAATGAACCTTGTTTAATCATTTCATCCTGATTTTGAATCAATAATTTAACTCTTTCAATTGGTGATGCTGCTGTCTTGGCGACAGCAGCACTAACACCACCCATTAAGAAATCCACAAGAAAATTAGATTGTTGTTTCTCTGCCATAATGCCGTATATGAGAGTCTGGTAATCTAACGATTCAATAAACAAGAGACAACCAAGAGTAATCTCAAGAACTATCCATTAAAATATATATATATAATCCCAGTATCTTCCAACCCGATACAACGATGAAAATTTTTCTCCTTCTTTCTACGTTACACAAAAACGATTTTTTTTAAAGCCACTTGATTGGTTCCACGTGACCTTGTGCGAGTTCGGTTACCGAGCCAGATTTTTCTGCTCTTGTACGACTTTATCTACTTGTTGTCTGGTTTTAAAATCTTGACGCCATTGACATATCGGACAACGAAGTTGTTTACCCCAATAGATTGGGAACAACGGTATAAACCAAATTGAGATAAATTCACGTCGTTTAACGGGACCAACACTATAATTATGACAATTGGGACAATATAGTGAATTTAATTGTGGATTTGAATCATATTGTTTATCCCATTGTTTAATTCCACACACGATAGGAATACAAAAAAATGACATATTACCATATTGGTGAATACGATTATATGACTTTACGAGAGTCCTTCTCTTTATAATGATGGAGTCACCCTTAATTTGTAATCCGGGTAGTGTTTCGGGCTTCTTGTATTTTAAAAAGAAACAATCGAACGGACATGTCACGCGCCTTTGTATTGTATTGCTTGGCACATGGACGAATCGGGACAGATTGTATCTGGTTGTCAGGACTTCTATACGTTAACTACAAGTCCTTTGTAAGTGAGTGAGCGCCGGTAGTTGTGTGATTACTTTTTAGTACTATACGTGGGTATCTGATAATGATATGTTATGATAATATATATATGAAAACTATGGTACGGAGACTAGTATGAAGTCATGTAAATTGATCGGTAGTAGTATATAGGATGTTTTCTCAAATGGCTGATGGATTCTGGTTAAATTCAGTTGGTGATTTTGAATTAGAGTCATATCAATTTGATGAGATTGTTGATGATAATGAAGGTACAGTCGAGACAATTTCACCTATCTTGACTGTATCGATACCACCATTTTTTGATGATTCGGTTACGTTGAGTTCAATGGGTGGATCTTACTCGTTGGACGAGTCGGATCTCGATTCTAAACAACAATCCCCACCGCAGACACCTCAGACACCGGCTGGTCCGTCGCCTGTTTCCGCGGAACACAAGAAAGTTTCAGATTCACGGCTTAGCGCTCAGGGTCTCGCTAAAGTATTGAAATTGGACTCCCCAGAAGAGGCACTCAAGAGGGAAAGATATATCTTGGATATCTTTGAACACGAATTGCATTATCCGCTCGGTTACAAGACCTGGGTACGTGATACGTTTAAGGATTATCGAGTTAAATTGATCGATCAATTACACGAGAGAGTGAAACATAAATACCCAGAATACGATCATGCCGTGTTAGAGACAATTATAAGAAGAGCTACTTACTATATGATGCAAAGTAGACTAAGACGAGAAAGAAGAGCTCGTGCAAAATGCATGAAAATGTCAAAATCTAAAGTAAACACTCCATAGCTTTAAGCGCTGTTGTTTATAGTAATGTACAATGATCGCGCTTATGTAGTATACAAACCAATTCTTTTAAAACTTGGTGAATGAACCCTTCTTCTTTGAGTTCTTTATCTTCTTTGCTTTCTTGTAGTTATGATGTCTGGCGTCTCTCCAGCCACTGGTACTTATCTTGTTGAGTTTCTTGTTAGATTCTTCTACGTCCATTGTTTCTCCGTCCTTTAGATCTTTCAGTTTTTGTTTGATAAGATCTTCCTTTAGCTTTTCAGATATTCTGTTAGCTCTTGCATCTACCACTTTTTGAAATACATTACGACGTTTAACAGATTTGGCTTTCAAATGAGAACTTGCACGTAATGATTTAGCCATCTTGGTCTGATATACTTGATGTTTCTAGCTCAGTACTTGGTTAGCTCATCTCATCTCATCGATAATTAAAATTTTCGCTGTGGGTTCGTGATCTTGGGACTGTTTTTCATTTGCACCCATACATCCATCAAAATCCGTACATTTTATTTTCTGAATTTTTTTTTGTGCGTCGGTCGCAACGCTTAGTCTAGGAAGAACAGTTGCGCAACGGTTAGGCTGCGTCCCACTAGCTCCAGAAGGAGCAGAGTAGAGTCTAGGCAGGGGGGCTAGACAGAGCGGTTTGTAACTCTCCTTCCACGGGAGGAGACTCTACTGTCCAGGAAGCGGTGAGAGATGGGAATTCCAATGAGCAGAGATCGCTCATGGAACAGAATCGCAAGGTTATTCAGTAAATTGATTAAAAATTCATACAGTTCAGGCCCTTTGTAATTACTAGTTAGATCATAGAACGACCAAAGCAAAAATGTATGTGAATTGATGTTAGAAACCATTCAAAGTGTCCAAGTGAAGTTATGAAGAGACGAAGTGAAAGCAGCCGAAAATATGTTGAAAGCGATGAATGTTAGGAGTTTTAAGTCTCTGATTACTGAATGATTTCACTTGGGTAAGCTTATACCATTGGCATAACACTAACAATTTTAAAATTCTTATAGGGCTAACCTACGTACTCAAAAGAGACTTGCCGCTTCTGTCATCGGTGTTGGTAAGAGAAAGGTCTGGTTGGATCCAAATGAGACCACTGAATTGGCTCAGGCTAACTCCAGAAACGCCATCAGAAGATTGGTTAAGAATGGTACCATCGTAAAGAAGGCCGTTACCGTCCACTCTAGATCCAGAACCAGAGCTTACGCTTTGTCTAAGAGAAATGGTCGTCACACTGGTTACGGTAAGAGAAAGGGTACCAAAGAGGCTCGTTTGCCATCTCAAGTTGTTTGGATCAGAAGACTACGTGTCTTGAGAAGACTATTGGCCAAGTACCGTGATGCTGGTAAGATCGATAAGCACTTGTACCACGTCTTGTACAAGGAGGCTAAGGGTAACGCTTTCAAGCACAAGAGAGCTTTGGTCGAACATATTATCCAAGCTAAGGCTGATGCTCAACGTGAAAAGGCTTTGAAGGAAGAAGCCGAGGCAAGAAGATCCAAGAACAGAGCTGCTCGTGAGAGAAGAGCTCAAAGAATCGCTGAAAAGAGGGAAAACTTGTTGAAGGAAGATGCTTAAATATACTAAAAAGCACAAAACTTTCTTCATTAATATCTCGCACCGCTTTTTTTTAGTATCATCTATCTTCTGTACGTTTATGTAGTATAGGTTCTACAAGATCTTATCATCCAGACAATGGTTTTAAACTTAGTTCAAAGTCTTCTTGCTCAATGAAATTTTCTATTATACAGTTGGTATTAATTATTCAGTATTTAATGTTGTCATGATACACAGGAATGAAATCTGGAGAACCCGGCATGAATTGACCAGCAATTATTGGTGGAAACAGAACATGTCGTTTTCTGTATTCTAGTCTTATTATTACACTCTTGTCAAGAGCTTTGATGGTTTCTTTGGATTTCACAACTGCAAGAAAATGCTCCCATTCACAATCTTGAGTCACCATCAGGATTGCCGGTCGCAATGCCTCCTGATGCTGCCTTTCTATCATTCTTGTCTTTTGTATGCTTATCTTAACGATCAGAGAGTACCTACCCATTCGCGAAGGATAGAATCAGTAGTATATTTAGGCAGAATGCCGACGATGGAGAGATAAGACATCCTGGCTCAGATATTCGTAGCTTCAAGAGTGATTCTGTATCATTAGTAATTTACATAGAACGAGGCCTAGAATAAACCTTCAATTTTACCATCTTTATCAATCTCAACGTTCATGTAGCCCGCATAGGTGGAAAGACCAGGTATAGTTTGAATCTCAGCCGCTAATGCATAAAGGTAGCCGGCTCCAATAGATGCCCTGATATCTCTTATTGGGAAGGTAAACCCAGTGGGAACGCCCTTCAGTGATGCGTCGTGCGATAACGAATATTGTGTCTTGGCGATACAGATAGGTAATTGACCGAAACCTTGCTTCTTGTAGGCTTCAATCTTTGCCTGAGCTTCGGGTAAGATCTCAATCTTAGAGCCACCATACATTTTCTGGACGATGGAAGTCAACTTTTCCTCGACAGAATCTTCAACATTGTAGAGGTATTGAAAATTCGAAGGCTCTTTAGTGACATTCACAACTGCGTGTGCAAGCTCAATGGCACCTTCGCCACCTTTTTCCCAGTGATTGGTTGCGACTGCATCGAAGGCCCCAGCCTTCTTGGCAGCTTCTTTGATGACTTCTATTTCAGCATCTGTATCGGTTTCAAATTTGTTGATAGCAACCACAACTGGAATTCCAAATTGTCTAGCGTTTTCAATCTGTTTGCATAAATTAGCGACTCCTCTGTTAACTAGTTCAACATTTTCTTCAGTGTACTCCGAGGGCAATGCTTGGCCCGGCTTGACATCAGGAGCGCCTCCATGTAGCTTCAAAGCCCTTACAGTGGCTACTAAAACCACCGCATCAGGTCTCAAACCTGAAGAGCGACATTTGATGTTCAAAAATCTTTCACCTCCCATGGTAAAATCGAAACCAGCCTCGGTTACCACGAAGCCAGGTTCCTGGCCCTCTGCTTCGCCATTCTTTGGTAAACCGACCAGCTTTAGTGCTATCTTATCAGCGATGACAGATGAAGCTCCAATAGAAATGTTAGCGAATGGCCCGGCGTGCACCATAACAGGAGTTCCTTCCAAGGACTGCATCAAATTTGGTTTGATAGCGTCTTTCAAAAGAGCCGTCAAAGCACCAGCACATCCAATGTCTTCCACGGTGATGGGCTCATTATTATAGTTTGCACCAATGACCATACGACCAATGCGTTCTCTCATGCTTTGTAAGTCACTGGATAGTGCAAGAATAGCCATAAGTTCAGATGCTACTGTGATATCAAATCCGGTTTTTCTCACTTGCCCTTTTTCTGTTGGAGCTTCTCCGATTGTAATTTGTCTTAACATTCTGTCATTGACATCTACCACCCTCTTGACAGTAATAGTTTCTGGATTGATATTCAGTCTTGCGAAGGCTTTAATTTCTTCAGCTGTCAATTCGTCAGGGTTTGTCTTCTCAATACCTAATCTTTTCAGTCTCCTTAGCATGCTTGGTGTGAAAGTACGCTTTCCACCCTTCTTAGGAACTAATCTGTTGTAAAATGTTGAATCTTTTTTCTGCGTATTCTCATGGAAGATCCTTGTGTCAATTGCAGCTGCTAGTAAGTTATTAGCAGCACCAATAGCGTGAATGTCACCGGTCAAGTGCATGTTGAACTCATCCATTGGAATTACTTGCGAGTAGCCACCGCCTGCTGCTCCACCTTTGACACCAAAAGTAGGACCCATGGATGGTTGACGAACATTGGCAATCGATGGTTTTTTCAGGTGAGCGGTCAACGCTTGAACTAATCCTAAGGTCGTTGTCGATTTACCTTCGCCTAATGGCGTTGGAGTTATACCACCAACAAGCACATATTTACCATTTTGGCGATTTTTCAATCTATCCAATACTGCTAAGTCAATCTTTGCTTTATAATGACCGAACAGTTCGAGCTCATGATTATGAATTCCGAGTTCTTCTGCAACTTCCTGAATTGGTTTAGGTTGTTGACTTCTCGAGATTTCAATATCAGACGGCACTGGTGTTTTCAAATGCAATGGAATCGGAACAATCTCGGGCATCTTGTTTGCGTCCTTTAGCTGCCTCTTGGCAGCGAGCAAAACGTTCTGCACTAGCATCGCGACAGTCATTGGGCCCACTCCGCCCGGAACAGGTGTAATAAAAGATGCCTTCTTCTTAGCGGACTCGTAATCTACATCACCGACTAATCTTTGACCAGACTTCTTTGTAGCATCTGGAATATAATTGATACCGACATCAATAACCACACATCCCTCCTTTAGCCATTCGCCTTTCACATAGTTCGGCATACCGCATGCTGCCACAACTACATCGGCCGAAGCCAATATCTCTGGGATATTTTTGGTACGACTGTGACACATAGTGACGGTGGCATTTGAGTTCTTCAGTAAATTCCCAACAGGTGTTCCAACGATATCAGATCTGCCAATCACGACGGCATGTTTACCGTTCAAATCAATGTTTGCCTCCTTAAGCAGCCTCATACAGCCATTTGGAGTACATGGAATGAAATAAGGCTCTCCATTCTTCTTTGCTAATTCTCCCGCATTATAACGATGGAATCCATCAACGTCCTTTTTGTATGAAACTGCATTGGTTATTCTTGCCTCGTTAAGATGCTTCGGTAAAGGTAATTGAATCAAAAGACCATGAATAGAATCGTCACCATTTATCTGTTCAATTTTACTCATAAGCTCGACTTCAGCGATATCTGCTGGTAGTTTCTCAACAACACATGCAACTCCACTGTCTACTGATGCCTTCAATTTCATACGCACATATGTTGAAGAATCAGGTCTGGCACCAATTTGTAAAATCTTTAAAGTTGGCTTGAACTCTGGTATCTTGGCCTGGATTAATTGAACTTCACGCTTGGCCTCATCTCTAATCACACTCGCAATCTTGGTTCCCGAGAGACTGTGGTAAAGAGCAGCAACTCTAGGAGTACGTAGTGACTGGCGAATCAATCTCAGCCTACACAACATTGCTCTTGATATTTGTTCCTATTGTACAATGCAAGCTTACAACTCTTGAGTGAAATAAGCTTAACGAATTTTTCTATAAGAGCTCACCAAAAATTTTTAACTGGCATATCAACGAGTTGTTGATGTTCAATGGCTCGAATCTGTCTACCGTAGGCTGGCCATTTGAACTATATTACAACCTCTTGTCTTTTTGTCGTACGTACGTGATACATAGAACGCACTAACATAATGGATTCATGCCTTACCTGCCGTGGTATTCCGGTTGGCGGTGTCTTCGTTATGGATTTACTGCTTCGTCTGGTTGACCTGATTAGTGCCTCGTTCTTTGTGAATGTGGTCGTCATTTGGAGAAGCCGAAGAGGATGAAGATGACGGTGATGATGCCTGCATACGTGGCTGTTGTAAATCATTTATCGGCAAACGAGCGAATTGAAAATTACCACAGTTGTTTGAGCGGCCGGGACCTACCGAGATCGGTACGTAGACTTGTGGTTGTTGATGGTATGCATGAGGAGATAGTACCATGCCAGCAGGTACGTGTTCCATAGTCTGTTGATACTGATGGTATGCCAACGGGTAGTGAGACAAGGTTGTCGTAGTTAGACCTCGTGAAGAAGGCCTATATAATGATGGCTGTTGAGGATGTTGCATGTTCCTCATGTATAGATCAGGTGAAACCGGTGGCAGCTTAAGTTGGCTCTGTGTGTACGAAAGATTCTCGATCAATTGCCTTTGTTGAAGTTCCAGATCTTTTGCTGACTGTAAAATTGGATTATTGAAATCCTTTTGCCAGTAAACGGGCTGTAAGGGAGTCTTAATACCCGGTTGCATGGTCATTTGTTCTTGAACTTTCACGGGCACACATTTATATGTTTTCAAATTCCCATAGATCGATTTAGCGTACTCCAAAGGCGTAGCCGGAGTTGAAGACCGTTGCAAAGACTCTGCCGGCAGCGGTTGCGCCGTGAATGCGTGAGACGATGCATACAAAGTGTTAACACTGGCACTACTTGCAGGTGTCAAATACGGATGACGTTGAGTGGTATCGGATGGCGATGAACTCTGATCTGTTTTCTCATTCTTAACCAACGCAGAGACAATCTCTTCAAAAGTCGAATAAAAAAGTTTCACAGATTCACTCGTTTGTGGAGCTCCTTCTTCAATAAGCTTTAAAATTTCCCTATCCAAATCATTTATCTTGAAATTACTTGCAATCTTATTCGAAATAGATTTCTTCCACACCTGAATATGTGAAGAAATCTGCTTCTTAGTCCTTATTTCATTAGTATGGTACTGCACAAATAATGAGATCAACTCATTCCTTCCATAATTCTTGTCAAATATCTTAAACTTCGAAGTCCCGTTCTTTATGATCAATCTCAAAGCTGCAATAAAAGCTGATTCCATTTGACTTGGCCATTTATCCGTTTGTCCCAAAGCTATATGTTCACTCGCTAATGACCCGCTACTCGTCACAGTCGGACTCGGTTCTTTCTTAACTATCGGTAAAGTTAACAACGGTCCATCTAATTTAATCCTCTTATTCTTCAATTTCTCTAAAAAATCACCAGAAAGCCCCTCTGGTCGCCTTCCAACCCCCGAATTCTGCAATTCCACATCTTCTCCATGTCTCTTCTTATCTTCACACGCAAAAATATCCAATAATTGCGATGTTTGAGAATTTCCATTATCCATATAAACATCAAAAACTCTTGTATTTGCAGGATTCCAATTACCATTATCATTCACAACACCTTCCCTCTTCAACTCAGCATCTTCAACTTTACTATCTTCACGAACCACTGACGATGAACTACTTACAGTTACACCGCTCATCACTCCGATACGTGTGGTTGTCAAACCAACAAACAATTAATTCAAATTAATCTCAAGAATTATAAAGAATTCTTAAATTCTTTAAATTCTCAAATTTTTAATGCTTTGTAACTAAATTAACTAACAATGTTTCAGATTTCATGCATTAACGGGGAACCAATTTTCAAAAAAACTATGAAACTTAAAACGGAAAATTCATCAAGATAGAAATATATTTATATATAACTACTACAACTACTGCAAGGGTTGTTGAAAGACCAATTGACCAACTATAATGTAAAGAATAGTCTTGAAACTTGAATCAAATTTAACGAAGTCACGGAACAATTCTTAATAGCCGTCTAGGGACAATTTTATCTATGCAGGTTTGAATAAATAATAATAATGAATAACAGATTAAAGTAATGTGCGCACTTTTCTTGTTCTGCCGGTATATAGATAGATTCTGACTCGGGCAAGTGAGGGGCATCGATTGTGGCTTGGCTGTGCGGCACGGCGCAGAAAATTGCGCTCGATTTTCCTACGGCTGCATGTCCCGCCATGGCAATATGGCTTGTCATAGCTACGGACTCGATTGGGAAACGTAGTGACCTAAAAAGGGAAATTTTTTTCGTTGGTTTAATGCTATGACAACATGGAGGGAGTTGGTGGGGCGGAGATAAGATTTTAAAGGGTTACATTCTATTTATTCTGCATCGGAATCTAGGAAGTTTCGGTAATCGTCGATTGAGGCATAAAGGGGCAAATCCTTGAGTTTCCTCTTTTTACTTTTCTTGTTGTCCTGGTTCTTGTTTGGACGTTTCTTGGAGGGGTCTTCTTGTTCGCTATTTTCGTCGTTTTCTTCTTCTTTAACTTCATCGTCTAAGAAGCTGTAGAATACATCATCATTGCTGTCTTCGCTGTCGTTTTGTTCTTGCTGTTCTTCTTCAGCAGATGAATCGTTTTCTGATTCCTGTTCTTCAATTTCGCTTTCGCTTAGGGATTCGAAATCTTCATCTTGGAATCCGATATCGTCGTCTTCACTGTCGTTCTCCACTTCGGGTCTTGATTTGACCAGTGCGTTCCACACTTCGTCTTCATTTAATTCATCATCGCTGGTTTCTTGTAGTGTGGGTTTTTCTTTTTTAGTCTTGATAGCACTTTGTTTGGTGGTAAAGTATTGGTAAAAGAACATTTCGTCCGGTTTGATATCCTGTACTCTTTTGTTTAACCAGTTTTGGGTATTGGCTGGGAGTTCGTTTGCAATGTAATCTGATGACTTAACCAGTAAACTTTGGTCTATTTGCGAGCCGCCGTATAGCGGTTGCATGATGGAAGAGCCTCTAACGGTTGGTTTTTGCTTTGCATTTCTGTAGACAAATCTATCAAGGAAATGGGCTAATGTGTAGAGACCCAAATCTGGTTTTACCACTTGGTCTTTCTTGTTTTCTAGGAAAGCTAGTGCATACATTTGGACGGTTGGATGGTAATGGTCGGTAAATTGAAGGATTTCCCAAAGAGATGATTGATCCGCGTTGGCGAATCTTGGATCACGCTTTCGGCTATCGTACTGTTTGGTTTTCGGCTTTGATTCTTCATCTTGTTCATTTTCCGATTGATATTCATGATCCATCGGGGTGTTTGTCAACAAATTTTTGATTTGTGGGACAACTTGAACAAGTTGTAATAGGAGGTATAGGAAACCTGCAATGGTTCCAACGTTAAGCCAGTGTGAACATACTTGTAGAATTCTTTTCACGAAAGCTTCAACACGTTCCACATTGGCGGCATCTTGTTTCAAAGACTTGTACAGAAGATTCAGGTAGATACCTTGCTTGGAAGAAGTGACCAATCTTGAATCTAACAAACTTTCATAGAGTGTTCTGTAATATCTATCATTGTTCAGTTCGGCTTTGACGACAACTTGATTGATCAAGACTAGGGCTTGCGCAGAAGTGTTGAAATTGGAAGAATGTGTAATCTTGAACAAAGTCTCTAAGTGAGCCTCATAAACGGAAGCTGGAATCTGAGCAAAGGGAAAGGCCCGATTTACACCAGTCAGTAAAGCATTAAAGAGTTTTGAATTTTTCTCGCTAACAACATCAGCTTCAGTTTTCTCGTTCTTTACCGATTTACCACCTTTTTTACCCTTCTTGAAATTCTTCTTCCTCTTTGTTTCATAGCTTTTCTTGGAACTTTTAACAGCATCACCATCATGCTGACTATCGGAATCGATTAAAAATTTCTCAAAAAGAGTGAAATACGTCTTGATCAATTTATTTGCTATGTCGTCTTCACTTCTCTTCAGAATCGTTTGATTAAGCGTGATCACGGAATAGTAGGTTGTATGGTAATCGACATTGGGCCTTAGACAGGTGTCGACAATTGCGTCTATCAAAATACTTTTCATATTAGGATGTGCCTGTTCAAGTTTCAGTAGTAAATAGGAAGCCTTTGAGGAGACCTTGGAGTCAATGTCACCTAACTTGTTTACCCCTAACCGCAATAAATTAAATTCCTGCTCTGGCTTGCTGGTTAAAAGATCAAAGATATGATTCAAGCATTGTAATCTGACATGTATGATAGGATCGTGTGATAATTTCTCCAATACCTCTAAAATTTTGAAATAGGTTTTCTTGAGTAGATCTTCAAAATAAAAGATTGCCAAAGTTTTCTTGTTCAACATCATTGAGAGCCCGGGTTGATTTTTGAAGTACCTCAATTTTCTATCTGGTAAAAGTCCGTTCAAAAACAAGTCTTTCAAAGCGTTCAAACTTTGTAAAATGGAATTTCTCGATTTCTTGCTACAGAATGACATCAAAGTTTCTAAGCACTTTATGTTGTGAATGGGAGATTCCTGCATCAAAAGGGTCAATGCTGAGATTTTATCGTTCAGAGTACCACTTGATAACACTTGAGTCATAAATTTTCTCTGGGATGATTCCTTCGTTAACTCATCATAGTAAGTCTGATTATCAGCAAGCAAGCTTTCTTTACCTCTCTCATACAACTTGTCGATTTGTTCTTTGGTTAAAGGAGCATCTTTCTCCTTCAAATTTAGAGCAATTTGTGGGTCCAATGGTATTTCGTACCATACAGTCTCATATGGGATAAGTAATTTATCTGAGCTAACCATGTCACTTTGAGTTACGAATCCGCTATCCATTTTCATTTCTTCTTTATTCTCCTTCTCTTCGACGTTGAATTCTGCGTCCGATCCTGCTTCCAATTCCTCTTCTTCTGATGTTGAATCTGAACTAAGTGTTTCTTGATCTTGATTTTCGATCGTCTTTGGCTCTTCTTCATCAGCTTCAACAGCAAACTGCTCTACAGTTTCCTTATTTAGTCCAATGTTCTTCAAAAAACTTTGTAATTCATTGCCAAACTTTTCATCATCTTCTGCTGTTTCAGCGTCTTCAAATTCTTGCTCACTAGCCTCGTCATCATCGTCAAGATTCCCAATTAACTCGAGATCCTTTTCGGTAGCTCCTAAAGATAAAGCCTCACGACGTAAAAGATCCTCTTTATCATTGTTGGACTGATTGTCAGTGGTATTCTTCACCTGCTTATCAGAACCATTTTTCTTTGAATGTTTCTTTTTGTTTTTTTGTAACTTCGACGAAACCTTGTCCTTGATGCTCGACAGCAGAGAATCTCCAGTCATGTCTTGCCACGAATTTACTGGGATAACAAGCTTCACCAAGAATCAATTTCACATCATCACATCTCATCTCATCTCATCGCATTACAAGCTTGTACCCATCACTATTGAAAATTTTCCGAACTCTCGGGAGGGTAAATTTTGATTCTAACACCCAGACATCCGGCCCATAGGCGGCTAAAATACGCAAATACCTTAGATCACCTCAACGTAACGAAAATAGATTGAGTTTCATCTTAGTAAGCTCTGGTGCAGTTAGTGTAGTTTAAAGATCATGTTGCAATGTACACCCTCCTCGCAGCGGCTAAGACGCGCTTTCTTCCTCCCTTCCAGTTGTCCTCCGTGCAAAGATATCTTCTAAAGCTTTCAACCTTCTCCGGGTAACACATCTGCTAGAACTTTCATTCTTCTCCGGGTAACACAGCTCAAAAGAATCTTCTTTCAGGTTCCATAAATTTTCTCGTCTAACATGCTACAAAAAAGAAACATGTAATGATCCCGAGAGAAATGGGCAAATTTTCTTACCGTAATGGTGGTAACCTGAGCAGCATCAGTAGCTGACACACTTTCTATGATCATTCTAGTAGTTAGTTTTGCCACTCTGTAGAATCTGTAAGTCTTGTCTTGAATATCTACATAAAAGTTTATTTAATCATTTTGAAAATTTAGATTTAGAAGTACCAAAGCTTATAGTAATTGGAAAGTGATTAACAATGTCTTTGAAACGTATTACAAAGGAACTTAATGATCTAGGAAGGTATGTGATAGTTGATATTTTTTTGATAGGACTATCAGTCAATTTTACTAACAGAATTATGTGTTTGTTTTCAGAGATCCACCAACTTCATGTTCAGCTGGTCCAGTAGGTGACGATATATATCATTGGCAAGCATCCATTATGGGACCACCCGATTCACCATATGCTGGAGGTGTGTTCTTTTTATCGATTCATTTCCCAACCGATTATCCTTTCAAACCACCAAAGATTGCTTTCACTACAAAGATATATCATCCAAATATTAACGCAAATGGTAATATTTGTTTGGATATCTTAAAGGATCAATGGTCCCCGGCTTTGACAATCTCTAAAGTGTTACTGTCTATCTGTTCTCTATTAACAGACGCCAATCCTGATGATCCATTGGTACCAGAAATTGCGCATATTTACAAGACCGATAGAGGTAAGTACGAGGCCACTGCAAGAGAATGGACGAAGAAATATGCCGTTTAAATTTTTCAACCTCGTTCTGTGTCAAGTCATTGCGGGCAAATTAACTGCAGCCTCGATCGGTGGAGTGCAAATGATTGAAATGTATTTATACCTTATAAATAGTAACATACTTTCACTCATGGTCTTCCAAACTTTATAAAAATATGGCCGCTGTTACTATGCGTTCCACAGCAGTTTGCTGCATTATTACATGGTAATGAGTAGTAAAAAAATCTCCGCGACGGGGAATTGAACCCCGATCTGGCACGCGACAAGCGCCCATTCTAACCATTAAACTATCGCGGATTTAAGAGGAAAGCACTCACGGTGGGGGTCGAACCCACAATCTTCTGATTAGAAGTCAGACGCGTTGCCATTACGCCACGCGAGCTACTTTTTTTCTTGGAAATTTTGTTCAGAACATACTCGTTATTTCTGGTCATTCATCAACATCTCTGTCGTTATGCTTTCTCTAGTTCATTAAAGTCTATTTCGCTCTGCAGTTACTATGTGTATGACTAGCTGCCCGGCCGCAATTCTCTATAGCCTACAAGATGCAGTGGGTTTCGAGGAAGGAATCCGAACTTCGCTCTTGGCCTTTTGCTTTATAGCCTTTTATACTTTGTCGTTTGTTGTAGCTTGTATTTTCTGTCACATCAAAGCGCGATGCTAGCCAGGTCTTGAAATTTTGATGTGCGATAATAGTCTGAGCAGATAGAGTAGTGAGAGGACCTGTTCACTTTGTCTCCAGTCTGTCATATCATTGGCAGGAAATTTCCTGAAGTGGCTCTTTGTGCAGCTATATAATTTCTCAACATGGAGATACCTATTGTGAATTATCAAAAGACGAACATCGAATCGTTACTGAAGCTGACGGAGAGACTGTTCAAGTTAGGTTTCTTTGCGTCCTATCTTACGTCACAACAGCTCATTGTGCTTGAGAATTTGCTTTCCATTGAAAACGAGTCCAGTAAGGTACATGTCTGGCGGGAGCTGATGAAGGGCAATGTGATAATGGAAGTCGTTGAGGTGACATGTTCAGCTGATACTAATGGTTTTGAAGAACCCAGCAGTGGTGATTCTACTGGCGAAGTGAATAATTCAAATGATAATAATTTGGAGGGCGACGATGAGCCCGAAGAAGAGAAGAAGGCGGAAGAAGATATGGATGATTTCTCTCAACTAGACCTTGAAGACTTCAAACAGCAGACAATTGGAAAAGATTTTATAGGGAATCTTTCGCTGAAGCTTCGTTATGTCATTTGGCAATGCGCGCTCGATTATCTCTACAAGGACGAAACCGCTGATCTTCAAACAAGCGATAATGATGATCCTTTCAGCTACGTTCTATTAGAAGAAGATGTTGAGCCAACAGAACCGGAGAATCGTGATTCTGGGAAAGAAGATGCTAAAATCGCTAATGATGATGACGATGATAACTATGATTACGATGAGGAAGAAGATGAAAAAGATGCTCAACGAGCTTA
Organism: Torulaspora globosa; assembly: GCA_013694445.1. Classification (NCBI taxonomy): domain Eukaryota; kingdom Fungi; phylum Ascomycota; class Saccharomycetes; order Saccharomycetales; family Saccharomycetaceae; genus Torulaspora; species Torulaspora globosa. The sequence goes on from CP059269.1 coordinate 744,642, forward strand.
TGATAAAGATTCTAACTCAAATTCAAACAGTTCAGGTATCGAGATAGTGGATGACGGTAAAGATGATCATCTTACGGTTAGGCTGAGAATCACGAAAGAGGTGTTAGTGAAACTCCGAAATGATAATCACGAAAAGATCTTGAAAAATAGCAACAAGATATATCATAGCTTCGAGTATGACAGGGAAAATATGTTGAAGAGATTGAGATTGGAAGAAAACGATAAACTCATTGATGGAAACGACAAAAAAAGGAAACGTAGCAGTTCGATCGATACAGTAAATGTTTTTGAATCTGCAGAAGCGAGCGAAGATAAAATTGAAGAAGTTGATGCATCCCAGGAAAGTAGCCAAGGTCTCGATGGGAAACGACCAAAACATGATCCTATGAATTTACCTGTGAACCTAGGGGCGGCTAATCTGTCATTAAAACATCTTCTGGCGTCGATTCAGGAAAATAAGCAGAAATTGAAACTATCCGATTATGAATTAAAGCATCTTATTGTGGATGTCAGAAAGAACAGATCAAAATGGGCTTCCGATGAGAAGATTGGCCAAGAGGAACTTTATGAAGCATGTGAAAAAGTGGTGTTAGAGCTTAGGAATTATACTGAACATTCAACGCCATTTTTGAATAAAGTGAGTAAGAGGGAAGCGCCTAACTATCATCTTATCATAAAAAAATCCATGGATTTGAACACTGTTTTGAAAAAACTTAAGACATTCCAATACGATTCTAAGCAGGCGTTTGTGGATGATATTACGCTTATTTGGAGAAACTGCTTAACTTACAACTCAGATCCCTCTCATTTTCTGAGAGGTCATGCAATAGCCATGCAGAAGAAATCTCTACAGCTGCTGCCGCTCATCCCAGATATAGTAATTAGAAACCGTGCTGATGTGGAAAAGGAGCTTGAAGAAATGGATAAGGACAGAGAATGCGAAGATGTAGATGAAGAGGTAGCAGGATCGGGGAGGAAAGGTCTGAATATGGGAGCCCATAAACCTGCAAAAGCTGACGGTAACGTCAGTATAGCTCAGAATACCGAAGAGGCTCCAGAGGAATATGTACAGGCAGACGGAAATGGTCAAGAACCTTCAAAAGAGGAACAAACGCAGGTGCGGAATACAAGCCAAGATCAAAAAAGTAATGAGGATGCCGTTGAACAGAAGGCTTCCGAAACGGAGGAATCTAAAGCTGATAAACAGTTGCCATCAGCTCAGGAGGTCACAGAAGAAGACGACGACGAAGATGATGAGCTGGCGGAATCTCAGTCATTTGTTCTGGAGAAAGACGATGATAGAGACGATGCTGAGATTTCGGTTTGGAAATCTTTAACTGCCAAGGTACGCGCTGAGATCTGTCTCAGAAGGTCTTTGTGCTTTGAACACGGGAAACTTAATCGAAATTCAAAGGCCCTAATTAAAGATCCTAGACGGTTGAAGACTTTTGAGCAGCTTTATGCAGAGTATGAAGAACAGAAAGAATTCGAAACTCAAAGAGAGAAGCTTGAAAGAGAATCCATAATGAAAAATGGCTTTCAGACCATGGTAAAACAGGAGGAGGAAGATAATACATCATTTAGCACTGAGCATGCCGCTGAAAGCTCGGACCCTTTCCAGAAGGAATCAGATGAGATGGAAATTGATAGCACTATCTTCTTGAAAGAATACGATAGCGTTAATTGTTTCCCAGCTACAGTCTACGCAGGGGTAGATTCAAAGTTATTGGACAGAGAAGAGGATGCTTGTGTGAGAAGAATTCTCGATGAAGGAAACAACAAACCAAGCGCTTTCTTAGTTAACCGTGATAAAGGCATGACCCCGAAGATGAACAAAAATATCGAGCTTATACAGCAGATAAGGCATATTTGTCATAAAATTTCTCTGATCAGACTATTGCAAAGCTCATCAAGCAGCCAAAGCACTAGGACAAACCCAAACCAATTGATCGGTTCTCATCAGTATAAATATGAAGCAATAGATGATTCAATGGATATTGATCCTGTTTCTAGGCTCCAAACACACGACTATAAAAGTAACAGGCAACTGATATGGCGATTTATGCAAAAAAACGTCTCAAAAATTACTATGTCGAACGGTTTTGAGACAGCTCAACCCACTGCCATCAACGCTTTAACGGAACTAGCCGGCGATTACCTATCGAACCTAATCAAAACAGTTAAAATACATCATGAAAGCAACTCGTTGAGTCGAGCAGATTCAAGTGAAATTCTTCGAATGAGTCTTTTGGAAAATGGTATTAGCAGGCCTGATGATCTCTTCATCTATTTTGAGTCTGAGTTTAGTAAGAAAACTAGGAAACTGCTCGACATCAAGTCAAAATTGGAAAGTTTCTTGAAAGAGCTTCTGCGACCAACGTTGCAGGAACTCTCAGAAAGAAATTTTGAAGATGAAAGTCAAAGCTTCATGACGGGAGATTTTGCAACCGAGATCACAGGTGAAGATTTCTTTGGATTCAAAGAGCTCGGCTTGGAAAAAGAATTTGGAGTTCTGACTTCCTCGGTTCCATTGCAGTTACTCACATTTCAATTACAAGCAAATGATGCGGAAACGAAAGAACAACCTAAGAAGTTACAACCCGAGGAGTTTGGTAATGTTGTATATTCGAGAATTACAAAGGAAGAACTAATGAAGCAGTCTCGCTGGGCAACTCTTTTACCTTTGATTGATAAAGCATTTCAGCGATCGAAAGCCTACCGCCAGAAAGTGGCAAAGAGTAACGCAGCCGCTGACATGCTAATACATGAAAGCCTTGAACCCATTGAGTCGCCATGGCTGCTCGAAGATGAGGAAATGACATTTAAGGCAAAGACTGGTAGGCCACGTTTACCTCCGACAGGGAAAATTAGTAGTGCGTACAAGAAGAAACCTATTGCTGATGCTTTCATTCTTCCTAGTGAAGATGACGAGACTGAAAATAGTGAAGATGTGAAACAAAAGATAGACAAAGGAGCCTTCGATGGAGCTTCACTGTTGTCGCCAACTACGCTGCAAGTGTAAAGATCTATAGAAAGTCTTCAGTATGAAGATACAGCTCTGAATGGATCGCTGAGGTGGAAGCAGTTCAGTGGTTAAACAGCAGCCGGAAGAATGATTAAGTAAAGATGGCCTTTAATGACATTTTTGTAAACAGGCCTGCATTTCTAAAACCATGTAGCTTCGGTAGATCGGTAAGTTGGGTGAGATAAATCTGAAGAAACCTCAAGGGCTCTCAGAAGCCAATATTTATTACTTGTTTCTTTCCCAATGCTCTTCCATTGAGCATTTGAGCACTAGGCTCTTGGATCCCTCACTTTCATGGTTTATTCACCTTCAAGTGTCTCTACTGTTTGGTCAGAACCGATCAAATGCTCAACAATCTCTTTAACCTTCGGATCGGCGACGAGATATAACGATTCTGCGTCAAATAAAGCGAAGCCATTTTTGCCATCGGTTAGTGGGAGTCTGGTAGAAAGGGAATCGTCATTTGTCAACCTTTCGACATTAGGTCTTTCATAAAAGAGAAAATTACCAGGGCCTGTAAAATGTAGAGAATCGTCAATAGCAATTTCAGCCAGTGATGAAGTCAGGTTAAAACTAACCATTGTTAAAAATTGTCCTTTTGCATCCAGAACTTCAGATATCCAGGCAAATTTGTCGCCTGGTTCATAGGGTGACTGATCCGGTGAGAGAAGCAAATGTTGGAAGAGCATTCTTCCGATAGCATTTGCAAATTTTTCATTGATCCCATAACTCTCTTCATACAGTGAGTCTGTGATGGGTAAGTTACCGGTGTATAGTAGAGCAGTCCTGTTCTGTAAAGTACCTTTGTGATGCGGCTCGAGTAGATAGAGCTCGTTGCCAATGAAAATGGGCTTATAGTAGCCAATAGTTTCTATTAATCCAGAAGTTTCACCGTTCTCTTCTGTCTTAGCGCAAACAATAGAGCCTGATATATCTTCATCGCCGTTCTTGGACAGTAATTCCAGGCTGCAAAGCTGTGGAACAGCGACTTGAATCTCATAATGACATGTTTTGACTTCTCTTACCCATTGAATAGTTGCTGGACCAGCTGCAGGACGGCATATGTATTGAACCTCCACAACTCTGGGACGACCCGTAACATCACAGATATCTCCAGAGCCCATAATTTCACTGATGTAATAACCGAGGTCATTGTATAGAAGCTGAAATTCTCGATCATCCACCGAAGGTTTAGCTCTCCCAAGTACGTAATACAATGAAGTTGTCTTGGAGTTACCATGGAATTGAGCCAGCCCTGTATCGCTGCAAAACTCATAATTCCAGAATCCGCTCAAATATGATATACAGCCATTGAACGACTGTGTAATCAATTCGATCCCATTCTTCAAATTACTTGAAAGAACTGCCTCTAACTCGATTTCATTAAGTTCTGCTATTGTATCCTGGTTCTTCGCTGCACCAGTCGGTATATAGCATGAGAGACTATCTCCTAGTTCCACGATCCTGCCCAAAGACAACGCACTAGCATTATTGGCAATCCAATTTCGCCAGTCTTGAGATGGCAAATAGCTGATTAGATATTTCTCGCTAGCGTAGAGGTCCTCGACAGGAGCCAAAATGGCTGCAGCCATGACCAGCCAAGTGATCAACCATAAGTACCACATTGTAGTTCGTGATTTTCCAGCTCGCTCAATAACTGTCGTCGGCCAGTATAGTAGATGAGATGTCTTCAACCGGCATGATAGATGGAGCGGTCATGTTGCGAAATGCTGCAGTTCAATCAATGATAAAGTGAAACTTGTAATTGGCAGACAAACAGCTGATTGTTGTTCGTTGGCTCAAACGCTTATAAAGGATGAGATTTGAACATCTGATTTTACTAGTCTTGGCTCCCCTGGCCATAGCTCGAGAAGTTTCGCTAACTGCAAGACAAAGAACAACTGGTCAACAAGTGAGTTTAGGAGCTTTCGATTTTGATGAGCAAGCAAATGCCGTTTCCACAGTTGATCCAGCTCCAGAGAGTTTACCAATAGAAGGAGCCGTTTGCATCGATGCATCTTTTGACCAAGGAACAGTCGAATTTCCCTGTTTCTCATTTCTAGAGCTGCAAGATCCGTTACATTACTCCCTTACTCTAGAATTGCATGATACGGAAATAAGTAAGCTTTCTTTGGTTTATGATCCAGAAGTCGATGGTATAATTCCCACCATCAGACGGCCAAAAGCTGGACCACAGGCGCCAGCTATCAAGTTGAAGAAGATTACCAAGACTTATCGGGATAAGAAAGCAGCTAAAAATGCTGCTACAGCTCAGTATGAGGACAATGAAGAAGTAGATACCAGATCATGGATGCAGAAGAATTGGAAGATGCTTGTGATTGGACTTGTAGCATACAATTTAATCGCTATCACAAGCAGACAACAACAAAGGCAAGAGTGAAGTTTGGAGCTTGTATGCCACTTGATGTAAGTTCAATAGATTTCTCTGTAAGAATTTAATGTTTAGTTCTTCTAGATGTGCTTTTTTGTCTGATGCGCCATGGAAGCTTAGTTACGGTACTTATACCTTGGTATTTAAATAACAGATAATTACAAAATCAGAGTGTTAAAATGAGCCGACATCTTATAATTTATGCCTGCCACGGAACGACAGCATCTTCGCATACCATGTTACATGGTAAGGGACGCCGTCAGTGGCCTTCCACATCGCCGCCATTTGCTGAAAGAGGAGGTTCATGTCATATCCTAAAATCCATTGATGTGTGTGAAGTGGTCCTGTCGCTTGAGCCAACAATAAAGCATGATAAAGGAAGCGACTTGAAATTTGCACTCATGATATCTTTCTTAAATTCTCATTGTCGTCTCTAAGTCATCAATTCTTCTCCGTCGTCTGACCACTCTATCCGGTCTGATTCTATCCGATTCTCTCTTTAACCGTCTCAGATTTCTCTCCTTTTCGATCTCACGCTTTTGTATCTCCTCTTGCGTCAGAACTTCAACTTTAGGACACCATCTAGCGCCCAACTCATCGACGTCCAACCTTATACCCGAAAGATAACCGAATGCAGCGCCATTTGGAACATGTTCCTGGTTCAGTTGACCTTCTAACCACTCTTTCTTGACTTTCAAAAGGTATTCGTGATGAGCATGAGCTATCGCTGGCATGAACTCTCGAGGTAGGCCCAAATCCTGTACTATCGTCTCCGCGAACATCTCTGGCGACATACTCTTGTCGTTGAGGTTCCATTGAAAATTGTCCTCATAAAGTCTATTATTCAAATTGCAAGTCAAATTCACTATAACCTGCAAATCCGGCACAACCACGGCGGCCACAGTTTCGTATTCTTGCAGCTGATCGTTTATCGTAGAAACGATCTGACTATGCAAAGCTGATGAACTAGGGAAATCCAAATCTCTACAATATATCGTCGCGAAATCCTCTGGAGTCACCGAATGATCATTTATGTTCCACGTAAAAAAATCTGTGATGGTATGACCACCATGTTCCAAATTAAGGCTTATCGGAATTATAATAGGTTCCTGCTGATCTTTAGACAACGGTGGTGCTATGTCTAACCTATATGGTGCAGCCAGTTTGCTTTGCAAAAAAGTCTCTCTTATCTTAGTATATCTTAAAATACTCAATTGATCATCTTGATCTTGAATATCCGGTAAAGCCACGTCTTCTGCCTTTGCCTGTTGGTTCGCCACTCCATTACTACCATCTGCTGCATTCCCATCAGCGCCAATCTTATTTTCTTCATCCTCCCCAGCGCCAACACCCGCATTTTCGCCAACTTGAGACATGTCATTACCTCCCTCGATACCCATACCAACATTTGCAAACTCATCAAAGATATCGGTATCAAATTCTGCATAGTTGACAACTTTAGCCCTCTTATGACCTCTCGATGGTTGAGCCGTTACAAATATCGGAACATTCTCATTACGTATTCTGTTGTGAAAATTTGTCAAATAAGCCTGCGGCAGGAACTGCTGTTGTGACATGATACTCCAATAAGATCCAAAACCAACCTAACCGCTTATCCTTGCCATTAATGTCTGTATATCAACTACACATTCATCTTAACTGTCCTTCCTTAGCTGTGCTTAGCAAAAATTCACTGTCCGACGCTACCCGGGTTATCGGACATAAACCATATTGTCCGACATTACCCGGGTTCCGGACACATCCAACCCTGTTACCCGCACAAACAAGCGAGATCAACGAAAAACCCATAAACCACACGTGGCGTTAACGTTCGCTAGGGCTACCGCTAAAGAAGTGGAAAATTTTTCATTCATCGTCCGTTGTATGGAAAATGTGTGTAGTTGGACGACACAGCTTTATAAAGCCAGTTAGTATTGAATATTCGGACAATGTATATATATATATTCTTTATTTACTTGCTTTTCAATAAGCCATATCTGGATTTGTATATCTACGAGTAAAGATGTCCTTCACCGATTTCTCTAAAATTGAAACTCTAAAAGAATTGAACAATTTTTTGGCTGACAAGTCATACATTGAAGGGTATGTTTTAATATATGTATATGGGATTGGCAAGATAAAGCAATTTTGAAAATGATGAATTTAATTCTTTGGTCCGTGTTTATGACGGGAAGTAAGACCCCCGGTATGAGTGACAAAAGAGATGTGATTAATTTCACGATTTCTGATATGAAGTTGCATACAATGCTAAATTCCATATTACCAAATAAAGTGGTTTTCCTTTACTAACAACGAATTTAGTACTTCTGCTTCTCAAGCTGACGTTACCGTTTACAAGGCTTTCCAACAGGCTTACCCTGACTTCGCCAGATGGTTTAACCACATTGGTGCCAGAAGTGAAGAATTCTCTTCTTTCCCAGCTGGTTCTGCTCCAGCTGCTGCCGCTGAAGAGGACGATGATGAAGTTGACCTTTTCGGTTCTGATGAAGAAGAAGACGAAGAAGCTGAAAAGGTGAAGGCTCAAAGAGTCGCTGAATACCAAGCTAGAAAGGCAAACAAACCAGCTAAACCAGCTGCTAAATCCATTGTCACTTTGGACGTCAAGCCATGGGATGATGAAACTGATTTGGAGGAAATGCTTGCAAACGTTAAAGCCGTTGAAATGGAAGGTTTGCAATGGGGTGCTCATAAATTCATTCCAATTGGTTTCGGTATTAAGAAATTGCAAATCAACTGTGTCGTTGAAGATGACAAAGTTTCTATGGATGATCTACAACAAGCTATTGAAGACGATGAAGACCACGTTCAATCTACTGATGTTGCCGCTATGCAAAAATTATAAGTAGCAGTAGTCATTCAAAGTAAATAATGGTGTTTGTTCCTTGAATTTTAATTATCAGTAAATCAGTACTGGACAAATGAAACGTATAGAGTGATGAATAGGTCTGTGAATATTCGTATTGAGTGATGTAGAGAGTTTGCCGTGAGAAGTGATAGTGATCGGTACGCGTTAAGTGAAAAGTGGAACGCGTAAAGACTTGACTGCAATCAACAACTTCATCACTTCCATCGGACCATGTCTAGTCACTAAGTAGCAGCTTAAGTGGCTTCGATACTTCTATCCTACCATGTCTAGTCACTATAATCTCAGAATTAGGAAAAACGCACAATTGTAAGGGCAACAACACGAAAGAAACTCCCCTGACGAGCGTATTGCTCTTAGATCCCCGTTCATCAAAGCCCTGAGAATGCCTTAGAAGATCCCCTCAGCAATCAAATTGAAAAGATTTCAAGAGACGACCAACAGGATAAAAGCAGTTGTCGAGTAGACCTATTGACCATCACTAACAAGTGGCATGCAAACTGAACAAGAGAAAAGAAGTGAGGCTCAAGATTCTTCAATTCGATAGCTTAAGATCAGTTCATTTAGAAACTGCAATCTCTGGAATGACACTCACAATGAGGTAAAACCTTAGAGCTCAAAGAGCTGCGTAATTGCTCTTTCTGTGGATCCAAAAATCCAAATTGCAAATCATTCGGCAGCGATGTTGTATCCTTTAATCTCAAAAGGTTATATGAGTCGTTATTTATCGAAATGACACTTTATCCGCTGAATGATCCTTCGAGCAATAAGCGCAGACGAATTGAAGCTCAAAACTTTAACCAATAAGGTGAAATTGATGGTAAAGATGATATTGGATTCAGCAACTTTTAACAATGGCATCCTTCAAAGATATTTCTATTACGAGACGCTGCAATGACTTGGAATACAATGTGGTCCGCAAGACTTATGACGACTTCCTGCCGTCTTCTTCTTTTCATTCATTTAAACTGGAAGCTGTTATGAGACCGACAAATCGGCAGGTTCTCATGGAGGATACTTGATCAAGACTTACATGCCATATAGGAAGAGCGTTGGGCAATAGTCTACGAGAACCGAGATTAAAGAGGGCAATTTAACTGATCTTATAATACAAAAGTGTTTCTGGTAACAAATTACAATTTGTGCCATGACTACCTTTCATGGATATCTTCAAAGAACCGCTTCGCTATTTGCTTGTAATAGCGGCAATCACTCCTAAACTTTTTGAATTTGAACTTTAGGAATTTTTTGGTGGTCATTTCATCCCAGGGCGCACCTTGAAATTGGTCAAATGAACTAACCGTGTCAAAAGAATCAGAATTGCCGGCGAAACACTTCTTTATCGGTCTGCCGACGTATTCTTTGAACTTTTCCTTCACGACCTCTCTCTTTGATTGGTGCACATGAAAGTTCGTAAAAGCATTAGGAGGTAAGTCAGATGGTATTGGGAACATTAATGGTGAGCAATTATCATTGTAGCAGAAAGGATTTTTTAGGTCGTTCGATGAATTTGAACCATTATCTGGTGTCAAAGGGGGACAAAGATTACCTGAACTGAATGTCGAAAAAACTTCCTTGCCGTTATCAGAGCTTAAGTTATCAGCTTCCGATTCATCCTCATCCTCTTCCAAAATGGGACTTATTGGGCTTGAAGTTCTCTTCCCGATTGAACAAATTCTTTCAGCGGTAAATCTTCTGTCCCTATGATCTGAATATTGGAAAGATTCTGTCAATTTGAATCTTTCTTCTTTACATTTTGATTCAACACTCTCACCACGTTCCTCGAATCTTATTGATGGACGTTCAATAGCAACATTAATATGATTCTCTTTAAAGAGTTCAACAAGGTCCGGTTCTTTTGCAGCTGAGCCCGTACGCGAGGATCTATTTGATCCCTCTGAACTAGTGGTTTGATCTGTGTCACTGTCAATACCAGAGTCGTCATTGACATCTTTCCACACAGTTTTCACCTTATCGCCAACCGCTTTGAGCTTTAGCTCATCAGCGCTTATTGGATCCAACGACCTTTCAGCAGATAATGTGTCAAACATAAAAAAGCGAGCCCGAGCACTTTCCCACATGAACCCATCCTTGTTGACTTGCTCCTTATAGAGATCAGGAAAATCAATTGGAATTGAGACAATATGAGTCTGGGGGATCATATTGTCTTCCAAATCTTTGAAACATTCGAAGTAGAGACATTTCTGAAGAAAGTGCCATCTTTCGAAGTTATTGAACCCGTAATCTGGCTTCAACTCTGCAATAAGTATTTTCACCTCTTCCAACAATTCATTCTTAATGTCATCGTATGCCTTATTTACTTCTCGATACATCTTAAGCAACGAACTAGAAAGGTCTTCCATCGAGTACCTACTAATAGGACATGGTTGGTCAAACATTTCAACAAAGTAAACAGTTGGACACCTCTGAATGTGTGATGATACTTCTTGCAGTTGTGTAATGCATAGTAACATCTTAAATATATAATCTATTATACCCCAGTTCATTTTAAAATCTTCCAAACGAACAGCCTGAACACTTTCCAAACCGTTAGAGTTCTTCTTCAATTCCTTGAGCCTATCTTCCGGTGACTTGATGGCATGGAAACGAAGTAGTTGCAAATATTTATTGCCAAAATTTTGGTTAATGATACTATATCTTTCTAAACCTGAATAATCAACAAACATCTTTGAATAAAACTATGCTTGCTGGTTAAATTAAATAAAGAAGGAAATAAAAAGTGGCAAGAAGTAACAGAAAGAAAGTACCATTAAAACACATAAATTCAATCAATTTATACCTGAGATTTTGAATTTGTGACACAAATTTGTATCGTGTCGCGCTAATTCCGGGGTTCCCAGAAAATAGAAGATGATAGTAATTTGTGACACTTTAATTTGTGACACTTTAACTTTGTGACACTTTGAATTTGTGACACAAATTTGTGTCGTGTCGCGCTAACTCGGTAGCGCCAGAAAAAAATTATTGCCTATTCTTACTAAACAAAATCTCGATATGACGAATGAGACTCGCGAATATCAAGAAGACTGTGCAAGAATTCGCAGATCTGCTGTATTGTATTTTTTAGATACCAGGAATAATATACGTGTTTTACAACAATAAACTGGCTTAAGGCAGTTACCTGCCATGGTTGGAATCCATTGAATCGAATAATTAGATTCTTAGAGCCATCAGAAATCATAATCTAACTGATAAACTGCTTCTTGTGCACAAGCTTTTCCTGTCTTTTTTTTTTTTTTTTTTTTTTTTTTTTTGGTTCGGACTACCGCGCGTCAGTATTCAGTTTTGTGACACTTTATTCCTGTGTCAGTATTTGTTTCTCTGTCATCGAGATAGATCGAGGAATTAACATATAAAAGGAGATCACAGACCCATTTACTCTCTTTCTTGACCTTATAACATTTATTACACATTTTTTTCTTTCTAGAGGGATAAGAAAGAAATTCATTTGAACTATTCTTTCTTTATTTCATATTTTAATTAAACCAATATTTAATTTCCACCAACAAAAATGTCCCCCTATGAAATCAACTACAATATCTCTGCTTCTGATCCATGGGCACCTTTTAACGAAGCAATCAAAAGAAGACAGGAAAATCCTGAATCTTTCAACGATCAAGAACAAACGCCATGGCCATGGACATATGAAGCTGAAGATGAAAACGATCAGGGATCATTGATCGACGAAGATAAAGACAAGCAGTTTTGTGACCAAGAAAATGCATCTGAATCTGAGGATCACGAAAACAGTGAATGTGAAGCGGAGACTTCAAGCAGATACGACGACTCTGAATCTGAAGAGTCCGAATATGAGCCATATGATGGACCAGATGATTACATTCTTGATCTTTTCGATATCAAGAATGTCAATCCTGCCGTCGAAGATGCTCTCGTTCACTTTAACAAGAAGGGCGCTAAGCGCGAAACTTTAGAGTATAAAATAGAGTTGGCGGCTATTCTTAAAGAACAAAAAGAGCAGTATTATAATCCAACTCCGGTTGATGAAGAATCGGGTGAGTCATCCGAGAAGGCACCTGAGATTCCATTACCTCCTTACAATCCTTTGTATGATGAAATTAGGGAAAAACGTTCTCAAAGGAGGCTTCAATTTGGAAATACTAGAGTAATACGATTCAAGAGATCAGATATTGTTGCTAAAGATGGCTCAAAGGTACCAAAAGATAAGCAGCCAGGGAAATCGATTTTGAAGAATGATAAGGATCATCAGCTATTTGTGACACCCAATCATGACTACGACCTGGTTGGTAAAGATAAGCTTTTTACAGCTATTGCAAGGTTATACAATCTATGTGATATGCCACTGGAGTTTCTAGACAGGAAGTCAGTGTTTTATTCAATTGAAAATTTGGCCCGCGGCTTTGGAAATGCATTCAAGTCAAAAGAACTTTGCTGGAAGCGTATGAGTGATGAAGCAGTTCGCGTTAAAAATAAAATGCTCAAGGAATATGATGAAGAAATTGAAGCCCTTGAGGTTGAGAATGACTCTCTATATGCGGAAGTTGCTGAGCTCAAAGAAAAGTTGCGAGAAAAAGAGAATAACTTGGAAGATGAGGTGAGGGAAAGCCGTAGCAATCTAAAATTGCTAGAACAGGCGAAGCGTGATATGAAACAAGCCGTTACCGAAGCTGAGACATTGAGAGTGGACTTGTTGCAGGCTAGGTCAATGGCAGATGGGCTGCTGGTTGAGAATGACGGCCTGAGGAAGGAACTCAGGGACTGTCAAAACAATCTGTGCGAACAGAAAAAAGCCAGTAAGCCTCTTCTCAAACAAATCAAAGAACTGGAGGCAAGAGTAATAAAGGAACAAAAATGTGCGGTTGATTGTCAGCAAAAACTAACGTTCTTGGAGCGTTATAGGAGTGAAAGTTTCGTGTTGCAAAACAAAATTGAGGAGCTCGAGGCATCTAATAGGAAGTATGTTAGTGAAAGTGGAAGACTAAAGGAGGAAAATGAAGATCTGCTTCGCAAAAGCAGCCTCTTGGAGAATTCGCTGGCACTAACTGATGATGCCTTGATAACATCCAGAAAACGGGCAATTGAACTCGCAATGGCAAACATTGATCTAGCTAGCCAGCTAGATGAATCCAATGCGAATGTTAAGCGGCTCGTCGACACGAATAATGCATATAAAGAAAAATTGCACTTGACATACCAAAAGTTCGAAAAAAAATATGCCCAAGTGTCAAAGCAATGCATCAATAGACGCCAGATCGAGGAAGCCAAACTCGAGATAGAAAAAATGGGTGAATCCCTGAAAGAAACCAGAAAACAGATGGGCAAGAAAAGGGGGAAGAATACAGTGGGTATTTGTAGCGAAAATATGGTGGTAGATGAACCACCCCTTGCCGTGTCAACAGCCCAAAGTTCTCACGTCAAGCGGCGGGATCGGATATTCCAGTCGCTCACAAATAAATTTTATTCTTCCCCTGTGGTTAACATTGGAGATGTTTAATTCAGTGGTAATCGCTTTTCTTGTACATCTATCTGGCCTCTTTACAGGGCTATTCATTGAATAATATCGTTGCTCTATTGTTGCAGTTTGTGCGACTCCTAATACCATAGTTTGACTTTAACCGCCGTAACTGTTCACAAAAAAAAAACCAAAAAAAAAAAAACTACTTTCCTTCAGTTCTTTGATACCGCTTCTGTCTGGTCCACTATGACAGCTACAAGCCCAAATCTCTCATCTTCCCGCATCTTCCTGCCGGTGGCATGTATAGTAATGTATCCTTGTATTTCAGAACCTTTTTATCAGCTTTCCACGGGATCTTCAGGTTGGGCGATGTAACATGCCTTCTAATTTCCACAGTACCTTAATTGGTCTGTTAGATGTGTACCGTTATATTTACCGGCCACCAACTTCTTCGAAGGATTCTAATCAGCAAGCTTTTAACTCTCCCACTGAATCTTGCATAGCGGTATATTTCAACATGACCGGCAATCATAGAACACTGATCCCCACCTGTCATACTCTGATATATTTGAATGTGGGCTTGATAAAAATGCTACCCAGCCCAATTAACGTCTAGCAATGCAATACGATGTTCTAGTAAAGCCACCAACCGAAAACTAGATTAGAATGTTTCTATAAAGCTCAGAAACGAGCATCAGTTGCTGAATCTCGCTGACATTCTCGACATATGAAAGGAACTCCTTGTCTTCCAGTGGAATTACTTTATTGCACAGCTTTCGTTTTACCCTCAAAATAAACCCTTTATAATAATTGATTTGACTATGTTGGTCCTCAGAAGAGCTACGATCTGTTCCAGCGAAAACTCACGCACTCTTAGCAAGTCCAGCGTCTCCTTGTTGAGGTCTTCTTAGTTTCAGAAGTTTACGCAGTTGTCCGTTTTTCCTGTATAATATTTCATCCCTAATATTTCATCTTTCTTTGGACCTTCCAAACCGTTATCGCTAGCAGAAAGGCCTGATAAGATCCTTTGGCTCAGAAATCGGTTAAGAAACACCGTATCGTCTTACCACCTTCGAAAACCGCTCGCTCTTGGTTCTTGGAACGAATATCAATGCTCCACGATACTCTCTCTTTCTCTTCTACCTCGTTCTGCCGTCTAAACATGCGGATTCAGATTCTCCGCATATACAGCGGCTTTTGCGGTACCAGCAATTGCTTTTACTCAGGACTCATAACACCACCAGTTTTGATTATGTAAAGGATAGTTAAGCATGTTTATTCTTATGGTTTAGCATCTTATATAGTAAGGACGTGTACTTTTCGTGTGATATGACCAACAGCTCGGCGGCTAAATTGACGCCCGATCTATCCCAATCATATGGTGACAACTTCGAATTTAAGTTGTTGAGCAGCGGTGCACCCTTTGCAATAACGTCGATAGAAACCTCGGATGCGTAACATGGTAGATCAATGGGTTTTTGGTCTTACGATCAATGAAGAGTGAGCGAGGATAGAAATAATGCACTACCAAGTATACTACAACTCTCAAGGTTATTTATCAGTCAAGCGGTTCCGACATTTGTTTGATCGCCAAAGCTAGTGATTGAGATAAACAATATATGCTTATTTCTTAATGACCACTAGCAGATGCTATTAAATTCCGAGAATAATCTGCATGATAGGTGCTAAGATCACTGCGACGCCCGAAGATCCCTTCATCTCGCGACATTTAAGGGCGAAGTTACTGAATCCATAATCTCATTTCAACTCTGCAATAAGTATTTTCACCTCTTCCAACAATTCTTAATGTCATCATATTGTGTCGTGTCGCGCTAACCAGTCGCGCCAGAAAATAAAAGGTGACGGGAATTTGTGACACTTTGAATTTGTTACACAAATTTGTGTCGTGTCGCGCTAGGTGACAGGAATTTGTGACACCCGTTCATAATGACTACATTCCAAGGAAAGCACAATTACAAGCAAGGACGACAACACGAGAAGAAATTCGCTTGACGACCAGCTTACATTAATGTATTACGTCGAAGGTGATTGTATTCACGTATTCGCTGGCTATTTTCCTATATTCATCGTATTCGTCCCCTGTACTGCAGCAAAGACAAGTTGTTAAGCACATCAAGAAACTCTTGGAAGCTGATTAGAGATTATACAGCGTCGATATGAAATATGGAAGATGAGACTTTCGAGAAGAAAGTCAGTTCAGGTGTTGTAGTATCTGAAGGTTCGAGTTTCCTCGATTTTAGATGTACCAGTCATTCAAGTGAAAAGGCGAAAACCGAATCGGTTGAAGAAGTAGCTCATTTGATCAATAGCTCGCAGGGGTCCGATAATGATTTGTTTAAGAATCCGAAGGATGTTGCATCCTTGATAAGGTGGAAAGATTGCAATGAGATTTATCCTGCATTGGGCGCCTATGGTGGACCTTCGATTATCTATCCAACGAAATATTGCTGTGTAATTGGTACCACGAGAGGTCCGATTCTGATCTTTAGCGTAAAGCAAATTTTACTTACCAAGCTAATCCCGCAGATGGAGACGGACGATGTTGAAAATGATTATATACGCTCAGAGGTGAGTCAAATAGCGGTGAGCGCGGATGGTACGCATCTGGCGGCCGCATACCCGTGTGGGGATATTTTCATTTGGAATTTGAATGCATCGGAAAGCGGTAGTTCGCCATCGTCAATTTCTAATGTCATTACCGGGCCTCTGAGGGCTATACTTCATATAACAGATCATCAGGGTAAGAAAATTAATGGTATTGGCTTTGTTGGCGGTAGGCATACAGCTTTGGTTGTTAGCGACGACTCTGGTCAGATATTACTGCACAATGGGTTCCGATCTCGTCTCTGGTCCTTGACTTATAATTCACGTACCATTGCAAAATTTCCTCCAGGCCAGCTGCTCCGCTCAAAATTGGGACCCTACGAGGCGGGGAAAAACAGTTCACAACTGATCGCAGTCCTAACAAAGACTAATTTGGAAATTATTCGCTTAGATCCCAAGCCTGTCACTGTTTTTGTGGAAGATTTCGCGGCCAAGACGTCAGGTATTCCTTTGACTAATTCTTGCCTCTCATGGTCCCAGAATGGTTGCCTGATTGCGCTTTCTTTGAATAACAGTCTCAACATGTTTATGTTCAGCTCCTCCCCTCCATGTACCTTACTGAAAAAGTCTTCTTCAGCAATTAACGGATCTATCATCTCATTGCAATGGATAAGTGACCAAGTTTTGGGCATTATGACAGTTTCACACCAATTATTGATGGTTGATATCACAGACGATTGTTTGCCGTTAGTGGATTTGGACCTTCTGATGTATGATCTACTCATTCCACCAGATAAACATGTAGCCCTGCGCGATAATCAAATTTATGCTCTCACGCAATATACTTTTAAAATAGGGAGGTTTGCAACATGGCTGGATGTGACCTTGTATCGTGTTCAGAAAGCAGATTATATTGGTGCATTAAACTTCTTCGAAACGCTACTTAAATTACGGTCGCCTGTGGCAGAATTGATAAAGCTGGAAAGCGAACAAAAACGAAGAGAAGACCAACTAGGACGATTATTTTTCAATCTAGCGTTAGCAGCATTGCGATTTATTTTTGAGAACTCCAATGTCGATTATGATGACCTCTACCAGCTTTTTTCTACTATTGTGCGCATCATAGGCTTGTTCCACGATAAATTCATACGCGCTACTTACTTCAATTCTTTCCTTGAGCAGTCGTTGGAATATTTCAATGAAGAAAATATTGAAGTACTATATGAAGTCCTGGTTAACTCCGTGACTGCTGGCCTATTAACGTCGTTGCCTCCAGTTGTCTTTAAAGATATGCTAGAATATTATGCGAAACGGAAACGGACCGCTATTGTGGAGGAGCTTATTATGGTGCTCAATCCAGATATGTTGGATATTGACCTTGCCGTCAAAATCTGCAAAGAATATGGGCTATTCAATGTGATGGTTTACATTTGGACAAGGATATTCGGTGACTATATGACTCCCCTTGTTGACGCTTTATGCAAGATAAGTCAGATTACCGAAGAATGCAGCTTGTTCAAGAACATGCCTTTTGATGAAATGAAGAAAATTTATGATTATCTGTCTTTCACTCTGACAGGGCGACAATATCCTGATGCAACACCGTTTCACTCGAGGGAATTAGAAGTTGAGGTGAAATCTGATCTTTACCAAATGATTTTCAGTGGCTCATGCGTGGAATGGCCTTCAAATAATTCACGAAAGTTGCGTACCAAGAAAGAAAAACTGGACGAACCAGCTTTTCCGTATTTTAACTTACTTCTGGACTATAACCCCTTCAGATGTCTATCAACATTCAATGAGGCTTTTGAAGATTCTTTTCTCAATAACAGCGAAGTAAATGTCAACGAAGAAGCACAAAGGCTACCTGTTACTCGTCAAACTATCATATACATCATGTTAGACATAATACGGAAGAAAGAAAACAGTGACAGTCCAGAAGCAACATTACTGGCAATATTCATATCCACGAATGCTTTTAAGTATCCTCAGTTCATTCGCCTCAATAAGCAAGACTTCGAGAAGCTTATAGATGTTCTTTGCCAATCTGAGCAACCAAGCTTGGACGCTGATATACAAAGAGCCTTGGAGTCGATTCTTGCTCTTTACGCACCGAGCAATGTGAATCAATTTATCAAACAGTTGGAAGAAAAGAAGTTCACCAGAGTCTTGTTCAATGTTTACATCAAAGCAAGAAAATTCGTCGGGCTATTCCAACTAACAATAAAATCTGAAGATGCAAGTCAGGATTTTGGTATGAATATTGTTTCAATTATCCAACTTGTTTTGAAAGAAACTAAAGGTGATTCGGTAACACATTCTTCAGTCAGCGAACTAATCGAAGATAATTTTAGTCTGTTATTAAGAAGGTTGGGGCCCAAGGAAGCCGCTTTACTTTTCGAGGGATTCGATAATCAATTGCATAATTGCGTGACGACTGCAAAAGACAAGAATGTGCAGTTAGAGTATTTGGATCAAGCGTTCAAGATTTCATCACCGCCTCAATTTGACCAAGAAATCAAGAAACTATACATTGACTTGACAATTCATCAGAAAAAAAAGGAAGAGCTAATTTCCTGGCTGCGTAACGTTGATTTGAAAAGTGTAGATAGCCAGTACATTCTCAGTCTGCTCATCGCCGACCAAAAGCATGAAGAAGCCTATGTGATGCATGACCGTTTGGGAACGTTCGGCGCCATGGTCGATGATATGATTTACTGTATTGAAGAATGGTTTCAGAACAATAATGGACGCTTTGAAACTCTCGATAGTTATTTAACGGCAGCAATTGATGCCGCCAATTCCTCCAAGCTGGACAAGAAGCTCAATTGGACCAAGCTCACAGCCTGCCTTTTCAATCTCTTCGGACGCAATGCTGCCGATGCGAACAAAAGGATGGCTTGTAACCATGCTGTGCAAAAGCTATTCATTAAGTTGGCTATGTCAGAAAGTACTGTCAAACAGGAAGAGTCTGGAAAAGCGGAGAACATTTTAACGAATGTTTTAGAGCATCAGGACATTATCATGAAAAGAATACAGGATTTGAAGGAATTGCTGCTTGACATATTCGCTGCTTACAACATCGAGCAGCATATCTCAAGGCTAATTTTGAAGATCTTGCAAAGTTCTTCCACAGATATGATATATTACTATAAAGACCATGTTCAGGTTGGACAGTCAATTTATAATCACGAATGTGTGATTTGTGGTAAGAAAATTTGGGGTTTGGGTCTGGATACAAAGGTGTTTGAAATGTGGGAAACAGCAAGCAGAAAATATTCAACCTCATTAGATATGGGAGAAATGGCGATTGTTTTGTTTTCTTGCCGCCATGCATTTCATAGAGAATGCTTAGAAAATTTGGGGCAGCGTTCAGCGACCTACTTTTGCTTGACTTGCAATAAAAGAGACAAAAATTCTGGATGACATTTTTCGAATCTGTGCAATATTAAATATTTTTAAGTAAATAATTGATACCAGCTGCTGCATGCTCCATAGCCATCACAAGGCATTTCGTAAATCAATTGCTTCTGTCGTAACCAGCCACAGATTTCTGACATCTCCCTAAGCGATAGAATGCCGTTGCAGCTGAAAATTAACTGTTCGAGGTCAATTCCAGGATTGAATACGATACGTTTCAGGACCATCGTAACCAGCGCTTTCCACACCGAATCTCTTATGGAACCCATTGAGTTGATCCAAAGCCTACTGTTAGCAGCTCCAATAGGAATTGATACATAGCTTCTTTCTTTGCAAGGCTCAAACCTCGACGTAGGAGATAGGATAATTGGCGGTGTAAGGGCAGTTACTCCGAATCTTCTCGTTGTGTAGCTGAGAGGTGTGGCATCTTTCGTATTCATCAACGCGTTGAGCTCTACCTGCTTTTGAGCAATCAAGCCAATAATAACCCAAGAGGCAAAGTCCGGAAATTCGCCGCTGACCAAAATTCCATAGTGTGCATCAAACATCTCGCTAATTTTACTCCGATATTTCTCTGACCTCTCCATGTCTTTGTAATTACCTTCATTAGCTAAGTACTCTTGAAGGAGTCCTGTAGCCTCAAGTTTTGATCCCACGAAGTACACTTGCTTTTCTTTCGCCAGATCCATTATGACTTTATCGAGAGTTTCTTTGGTAACGACTTTCAAGACTGACAACTGTTCCTTGGTTAGTGTTGGGCGGTCGTAAAGCATTGACTGAATAATGGCTCTCGCTTCATCTTCACTATTTGGCTCCTTTGTCAGCTTTTCGTCCGCCGCATCATAGAAATAGACTTTTTTGAGCAAAAATGTCTCCCTCTGAACCATTGAAGACATCGCGACTCCCATCTTTGATTGTCTATGATTTTTTTGTTTCACAAAGGTAAAGCATCTTCTATTTTCAGCGTAGTCTCGATATAAAGACACAAATCTTTTCTTCCGATCGTTATCGGAAGCCATCCACAGCCTGACTAACTTCAGTAAATCCAAATTTTCGGCATCTTCTAGAGTTGCTTCTTCATTCTTGATGGCATCAAGCAAAATTTTGTGCCATTTATCTACATAGGCTCTCCATCCGTTATGTCCCATCTTCACTCTACGCGCCGTCCATTGTTTCTTTAAATTATCGACCGAATTATGAGGAAACAGAGCCGTTATTTTATCCCACAAGATTTCATTCTTTATACTTTTGGATATGACAACCGCCATCACCAGAGCTTTAGCACCAGTTTTTTTCCCAACGTGATATAAACCACTGTTGCTTGAGATATCAAGTTTACCACGGGATGCCTTTCCTTTGCTTTTCTTAGCAGTTTTTTCCTGAATGTTCAATGACCGCTTTGCAATTCCCGGTTCATTCTCGGCGTGTGCTTGGGATTTAATGGTCTTATCAGCTGCAGACGTCTTTTTCTGAGCTTTTGAACTGTTCTGGAAGTTGCGGACACGCCTTGCTGACTTGACACCTCTGTGAAATTTGTTCTTTTCGGTTTGATCAAAGAAGTAGAGGTCTGCATCGTGAATTACATCCGTGAAAACAGGCTTCTTATTATCCTTCTCTTTTAAAACATAGTTGGAGATGCTTCCACTATCAACATCAGGTAGGAAAATTATGCAACGCCCGCTGTTGGGTTCTATACGATCCCTCAATTTATCGCACTTGATCATCAGAGCTACATCGCCACGAATAGTTTTCTTGTCGATCATTGTCTGAGATCCCATAAAGTGAGAAACATCTTCGAAAAACTGTTCTCGCAAATATGTAACGCCACCAGCTCTTCTTACCACTTCAATGATGGCTCGCTGTCGCCATAATGACCGCAGAGATTTGGCAGAAAAACCCTCATGACTAAGTACCTTGATTTTCTCTTGAACGTTTTCCATCCGACGGCCGGAAGTCATATTGTCATTGCAATTATTGATTTCCTCGAGCCCGCTCGATAACCGGTCGGACTTCGCCATTTTGGTTTCAGGTTTAGGCTTATCTTCAACGCTTTCATTTGCTATTATTTCCTGTTGCTTTCTTTTACGTCCACGTACTGGCGCATTTGGATTTGCTGCAACTTTGAGCTCTCCATTCCAAAAAAAACGTTCCTGATCACCATCTCTCAAGAATCGCAGCGTGTTGTTCAAGGGAACAAAGTACTCACTATTCATGGAAGCAATGCTTTTCAAAACAGAGCCGATCGGCTGGAGGCGTTTCTCATCATTAGTCTGCTGTACATTCATCAGTTTTAAGAAGTTCGCCTCTGTGAAAAAACGATAAAATTTCTTCTTGCCTTCAAAATCGTAGGCCTTCACCAGGCTACAGGACCTTGCCCGCTTTCCTTTATTGCCTGCGTTCTCCACATAATATTCACTAACCTTCGTAAATGCTCTCTTATAATCCTTGCCCGTCAGCCTGCTGACCATTTGCATGGTCGAAATGCCAGCCAAACCTGATGCATCCGCCAAACTATAGGCCTGATTTTGCATCGGGTAAAAGCGGTTGACGAGAGCATTCTCAACAGATGGAACATTTTGCTCTTCCACAATTAAATTTTGCTCCTGGAGCAAGCTGGTAGCATTGAATGTATCGAGACTTTCATAAGGATCTTCTTCCTCCACACCCCCCTTCTCGTCAGCAGCAGGCTCATCGTCGCTACTTTCGATTTCGTTTTCGAAATCGTTAACCGATTTTTCCTCTGGCAGATAGTCGCGCAGATATTGAACACATCTTATTCTCACAGAGGGATTCGTCGGTGAAACCACTAAAACTTTCTTTAAATATCCATTCTCATCCAGCCAGCTGATAGCGGCAATGAAAGACTTTGACAATCTCTTGTCTTGATCAAACTGAAATTCCCGTTTCAAGTCGATGATCTGTCGAACGCGATTTTTTGAATTCTTCACTACTTGGACAATATCCTTAAGATGATCTCTCATGTTGATATATTGCTTTACAGGACTATCACTTTCTGCGAACTTTCGTAACTTCAACAACTTCACAACATGCCCTTTGTAAAGCATCTGGACAGCAGAAACCAACTGGGACAACTTCTTTATACGCCCTGTTATGCTTCTGGGATCTTGACCTGTTGCAACTGCCAAGTCCTTCGTGTTGATGCCTCGATCCTTCGATCTCGCTATCTCAAGAAGCAATTCGAATGCATGACCTCCAATATTGGATTCTTTTTTTGTATAGCCAGTCAATATGGTCCAGAGCTTATCCTCAGTTATGGCAATAGAGAAATCTGCTTCATTAGACGCGATAGCTGAGTATGGTAGCTCAGTTAGATGGTCTCCACAATAAAGTAAAACGTCGGGACATGATATCAAACAAGAGAAAACGAACTCCTTGATTTTATTATCCTTTAGATCCACATAATTCTCAGCGATATCCCACAAATTATTAAGATTTATTTCTGATGAAAAGAGTTAGTCGTATACCTCCCGTGAAATGATGCAACATGTTTAAACATACTTCCTTTATTATACGCTATATCCTGCTGCAGGAGATGGACCAATTCATCAGGATATACTGACATCTCGGTTCGTCGATATTTCTCCAACGCGCTTAACAAACATTTGTGAATCAACATGCTTCAATACATTCGATTCAAGGTAATAAGGCTGAAATACGTTTATGATGATGTCCTTTTTTTCCATCGAGTTCATGATCAATAAAGACGTTAACTTAACCATCGCTATAGATACCTATTGAGCACCTTGCGTAAGAGATAGATTTTCGTCATCATAATGTCAAAAGATTCTGATACGGAAGATGAGCTGTAAGTAGAGTTGATGGCTTGTCTTCGTCCAAACTTCAAACTAACCAGCGACATTGAAGAGCTTTATCTGCTCATGCTCTAGCAGCATTACAAGAGTTCCGTTTGGAACAGGAGAAACACCAGGAGGAGTTTCGTAAGATCTATCAGGAGGCGGACAAAGAATTCTCTGAGGCTAAGAAAAGAAAGGAAGGGATGAAACTATTCAAGGAAGATTGGCAGCTATCTCAATTTTGGTATACCGATTTCACAGCCGACTTATTAGCCGACGCTTTGCTTGAGGGTGCCGATTCAGATACTGTCATTGCAATCGTTAGCGCCCCTTCCGTTTATGCCGCCATTAAGAGAAAACAGGACAAAGAGATACCAACGAAACATATTTATCTCATGGAGTATGATAGAAGGTTCGAACTACTGGCCGGGAAAGAACATTTCTTATTTTATGATTACCAAGCACCTCAGGATTTTGATGCAAAGTTAAAGGGCAAGGTTAATAGGCTTATAATCGACCCGCCTTTTCTAAACGAAGATTGCCAAACCAAATGTATGTACATATGATGACCGACTTTGAGGATACCATATCCATCATATTACTAACCGAGACATTAGCCGCGATAACTGCTAAAGCATTGCTAGCAAAAAATGACAATAGTAAGACTAGAAATGGTCTTTTGAAGCATAGACTTATTTCTTGTACCGGTGAAAGGATGTCCGATGTAATTTCTAAGGCATACCCAGATACAAAAATGACGACTTTCTTACCGGAGCATGCCAACGGATTAAGTAATGAGTTTCGCTGTTATGCTAATTTTGAGTGGAGTGGATGGCGTTTCAGCGCTAAATAGCTTACATCAATAAACTTACATCTCTTTGTATTACATGAGAAGTCACATGATAATTTGTAACAAAACAATTAAAGCTCTTTTTTACTCAAGTAAATTTTTGAAAGAATAGCTAAAAATTACTAAAAATAAAAAAAAAGATATTCACAAATAACACGAATAAACAAAAAAAATAAAACATAAAACTGTTTTCGGCTTCCGAACAGAAAAAAGACTTTGATTTAAAGAACAAAACCATTGAGAGTTTATTTGAATTTATTCTAGAAGAATCAATAAGGTCGCCTACTTCATGCCAAGATGAGGTCAGTCGGTATCCACCCGGGGCCGAACTTCAGCCAAGCAGTTGCAATTGTATATGCTTTCATTCGCTTCGTTTGTGAGATCCTGAATTCACGTGAAGTTTAGTTGTTCGTTTAATAGCGAGCAGACAACATCGGATGTATGCCTCTGAAATAAAGTTAATCAGAAAGCTCAACTATTCCACCATTAGTCCCAGGCTAGCAGAGGAAAAGCTGCGGTACGTGTAGAGTTCATGATGGAAGACATTGAATCCGTACTGCTTATTGGCGGAGCAGGATTTTTAGGTCTCCATTTGGTTGAACAATTTAGCAAGGTTGCTCCGAAGCCCAAGATACATGTCTTTGATGTAAGGCCATTGCCCGAAAAGCTTTCCAAACAGTTCACATTCAATCCCTCGGATATAACATTTCACAAAGGAGATCTTACATCTGCGGATGATGTGGAGAAAGCCATTAAAGAAAGCGGTTCAAAGGTTGTCGTGCACTCTGCATCTCCAATGCATGGCAATACACAACAGGTTTACGAATTAGTGAATGTAAAGGGCACCAGAAACGTCATCGATGTGGCTAAGAGATGCGGAGTGAAGGCTTTTGTTTATACGTCTTCCGCTGGCGTCATCTTCAATGGGCAGGACGTGTACAACGCAGATGAGACTTGGCCGATACCTGAAATTCCAATGGACGGTTATAATGAAACGAAGGCAGCCGCTGAAGCAATGGTCCTGGAAGCCAATGACCCTAAAAATGGATTCTTAACTCTTGCCTTGCGTCCCGCAGGCATTTTTGGGCCAGGCGATCGCCAATTGGTTCCTGGACTTAGAGCCGTTGCCAAACTAGGTCAATCAAAGTTTCAATTAGGAGATAACAACAATTTGTTCGACTGGACGTATGCTGGTAATGTCGCTGATGCCCACGTTCTAGCAGCGCAAAAGCTGCTAGACCCCTCGACGTCAGCTAAGGTTTCTGGTGAGACTTTTTTCATTACAAATGACTCACCAGCATATTTCTGGGCTTTAGCTAGAACCGTCTGGAAAGCAGATGGGCACGTTGATAAAAAGGTCATCGTATTGAAAAGACCAGTGGCAATCTTCGCTGGTTATCTTTCTCAGTTTTTCTCGAAGTTTTTAGGGAAAGAACCTGGCTTAACACCTTTCAGAGTGAAGATTGTTTGCGCTACTCGTTACCATAATATTAGCAAAGCCAAAGAATTGTTAGGCTATCAGCCGAAGGTTGACATCGAGGACGGCATTTTAAGGACTTTGGCGTGGATGGACGAAGGGCTATAGAGTCTTAGCCCGCGCATGCCCGATGAACAAGATATTGAGCGGCGAGGTGTAGCAAATCGGCTTCATTTATAGACATGAGCGAGGTTCATTTTATGGGAAAGGGCTCTAGTACCTTAAGGTAGTCAAGAACTCAAAAACCATATATCTACATTATAAATAGAACGCAATAAATCGTACCTTGTTAAAGCACTTGAATTTAGGATCACGCATCTTGCTCTTTTGGTAGTGCTAAGGTGCTGATGATCCTTTTCTGTAAAGATCATATTTAGGACAGGACCTTTGCTCCGTTAAGCCCTTGTAGTAAATGGTTTAGCGCCAAATGACCGACGGGCTTCACAGCTACTGCAAATTGTTTGTTAGTCTCTAAAGGTAAATAATTATCAAGATAATGAACAAATCATTTAGCTTACTTATTTCTAACCCTAAGACTAAGTACACATGAATTGCCACTTGGATCTAACCTAGCTGGCTTCCTATGTTCACGTTTCAAGTCCAATGGGTAATGTTAAGTTCATTAGATCAGTGTATTTGCTCAAGATGTCAAACCCATCTGTGACAGTCTATTTCGTATTTATTAGTTAATAAACACTGGTCTTAGTCCTATGGAATCCCTTTTTTCCTTTGGGACTGGGTATCTACCTGATAGCTCTCAATAGGTCCCTTTTATATGTTCTATTTGAACCTCTGTTCATCTTGCTATCTGTAGCCTAACAACCAGCATGCTGGTTGTTTACTTTACCCAGCCCTTCACCTTAGCTAGCCTTCCTATTTACTATTCCATGTTGACGAGCTGGTATGTTCATTGCATCCTATTGCGTCCTATTACACCATCAACCAATTACGAGGGCGTGTGGTCTAGTGGTATGATTCTCGCTTTGGGCGAATCTTCGGAAAACCGTGGATGAAAACATACAAGCATGCGAGAGGCCCTGGGTTCAATTCCCAGCTCGCCCCAAATTTTTTTTTTCTTCGTAGCTTCGTTAGTGGGAACTTGACTTGTAGATGGAAGCGTCGAGTCCTGAAATATTTCAAGTAGAGCATACATTAACAGGACTGATGGATAATGAGCGCATCGCTGCATTAAGTACTTGACGAATATGGCGCAGCAAAGCAAATCATACCGTTATGGAAAGCCAACTGCTCCATACAAACAGCGTGTTGTGATTAACAATTCAAATAATGGCTCTTCTTTCTTCAGAAAGATGAAATCTCTTTTCAGCCGGCAGCAAAATACCAATAAAACGATTAACCAATCTAGTAAGGCAAGTTTAGATCAAGATGAGGATAGCCTGCCCAGAATACCCGGTGGATTTTTCGCTGCCGAGGATTCAAGGGTTAAACTCGATACAAGTACTGGTGGACTCCAGCGGCCTGAAAAATCATCAGCGAATGTGACCCAGAGCATTCAAGGAGAGGAGTCCGGTGATGAATCCGAAATTGTCAACACGTCCAATGCGAAATTGGCAGAGTTTTTCAGCAAAAAGGGCGATCAGCCATTGACTGACATCGAGATGGAGGGAGTATTGTCACTAATGAAAAAGGCAAGTCGATCCGCTACTCCACGCAAGCGGCCTTTAATCGCAACAGATTTTGATGATTCTACTACAGTAGAGTCATCTCGAGTGCTCAAAAGTTCTAGAACTCCGTCGATGGCTGCGACCTATTATAAAGCGCCATCTTTTACGCCTGGATATGAAGATTCAATAGGCTCCCAGTCATTAGGAAATGCAAGTCTGCGATCTACTTCTTCAAGGAGGCGAGTGTTTGATTATTCGAGTTTCCCAACGCCTTACAAAACTGTCGTTTATAAATACAGTGCAGCGGATGGGAATAGATTCGGTAGTGCAGCAACTGCTTCTGAAACCTCCCCCAATGAGCCAGGTCCGCAATCAAAGACTAATGATTCATCCACACAGAGGTTAAGCAACACGGCATCAGCATTAGTGTCTCTCCTCGAAGACTCCAACCAAGGTATTGCATCGCTTTGTTCGAACCCATACTCATCCTATGTTGAACCGCTACGTCAATACAAAAAAAAGATCTCTACATCACTTCCAAAGCCAGATTCTGCAGCATCCAGCAGCTTAAGATCTGAAGCTTTGGAAAAGATTCAAGATGCGAAGGATGACTCTAACACATTGGTTCTGCCAAAGCAACGTCAAAGGGTACAGCAAAAACCGCCTTCAGATAAGTACAAACCAGCCAGATCCTCGTCCCTACGCTCCAGCATAGTTCCCGTTGAGGAAGTAGAAAAGACGGTCAAGGAAGGCGGAGAAAAGCCAGCAGTACCCACTGCAGCTCACTTCAGTTTCTCTTTGCAGGGAAAGCGCCATGAAAAAGAGCAAGCAGAAGTTCGGCAACCAGACGCAACTTCCTTGCCCGATCATGCCGGAAGTGCTAACACTCCAAAACCATGGCAGCGTATTACTGAACTTGCGGTGAATGAAACTAACAGCAGAAACGGGCAAACAAAAACAACTGGCGGCAAAGAATTGAATTATGAAGAACATGCCAATGGGCAAATTGATAATAAATCCAAGTCTCAAGACAAAACCAGTCTCTTTTCTTCAGTGAGCTTGACACCAGAACCTATGAAATTCGATTTTGGTGAACCTTTGCCTTCAAATGTTGACGCTAGCCTCATTGATGGCGCCAAGGTGGAAAAATTCAGATCGTTGTTCGCTTTCTGATGAACTGAATGAATTCAAGGGCTATTGTGTCGACA
The DNA here is from genome assembly GCA_013694445.1 of Torulaspora globosa. Classification (NCBI taxonomy): domain Eukaryota; kingdom Fungi; phylum Ascomycota; class Saccharomycetes; order Saccharomycetales; family Saccharomycetaceae; genus Torulaspora; species Torulaspora globosa. Next base: position 773,358 of record CP059269.1, read on the forward strand.
ATTGGTGTATATGTAGAAAGTATAATATATAATTTGCCATGATGGCGGCTAAAAGATATCGAATTCATCAGTAATTACCATTTACAAAACTTTTTGCTTAACAAAGAAAGATCTCAAATGTCTCATTTGCCAAGCACAGGTAATTCCAAGTACAATCAATTGCACTATGCTCCACCACATGGCACGAGAGTTGACAGCTTCAGAAGCATTTCTAAACTTTGCCTCACGATCTCTAACAAGTTTCTGTTCCCTTCTAATCTCCATAACTTTCTCGCTAAGTATTTCAATTTTGCTTTGCAACGACTCAACCGTGCTACGTTGCTTCGAGTCTAATTTCGAATCTGTACCAACTTCAAACTCAAGATCAACCTTAGTCCTACCTTTATTCAACCATCTAGTCGCCTGCGGTTGAATACATATTCTATGTTCTCCAGAATCCAACGCATTAAACGCAATTTCACCCCTTGGTGAACCCTTTTGATGTGAAACTCTATGCATATCATCAAAAGTCTCATCGATATCTACCAAAACGTCAAATTCCTGAGGAATCGCATCCCTAAATGCATCTAACTTTTCATCAAAAATTTGTACATTATATCTGCCCTGCAACAACGTACCTTTAGACAGTTCTTTGTGGAAACACTTACGTTCTCCACCGTTCCCATAGTAGTAAAAACCATTCACCTTAGAAGGCAAAATAGCCAATAAAAAAGCCAATTGAATGAACACACCACAAAGCATTCTTTCTGGATCTAGATCAACGATTTAACCCTCTGTTTGCTTTACGTTTGTAACTATCAACACTCTTGATTAGCTGTTCAAAATGTACGATCTTCTACTATAGGCGTACTGAAAAACTGACGACGGGTCAAGCTTTGGAAACTCGATTACACGAAACAAGATAAGCGGTGAAAATGACAAATCTACTACTTCAAGACCCATTTGCTGTACTTAAGGAGTACCCAGATAAACTTGTTCACATACTAGAGAATCCATTGCGAACAGAATGCCTTCAATTCAGTCCAAGAGGTGATTATTTGGCGCTTGGTTGTGCAAACGGCGGGGTCGTTATCTACGATGTGGATACTCATAGACCAATTCAATTCCTGGGAAGCAAGTTAGGCGCTCATATAAGGTCAGTGCAGTCTGTTTCGTGGTCATTTTGTGGCAGATATATTTTATCAGCTGGGCAAGATTGGTTTGTTAAATTGTGGGATTTAGGGGCGCCCGAACAGCCATTGAAGCAGATCGCGTTGCAGTCATCTGTGTGGAATTGTCAGTGGATTGATTCAAAAGTCTTTACGTGTATTGCCACGGCGGTTGAAGAAGATACGGCGTTTATTATCGATTTTAGTGGAATTCCCAAGTTGAAACCATTGGGTGAGTCCGATGAAGATGGTTCAGTGACAAATCAGGGCTATGGTTTGACTTCAGTTGTTCATAGTAAATTTAGAGACATCGTTATCACTGGTACGTCGAAAGGGTGGATAAATTTCTATCGTATTTGTGGTGATGAAGAATTTGAGCTGATCAAGAGCCTGAAGGTCGCAAATTCGAATATCAAGCACTTAATCGTTTCGCAAAATGGGCAAAAATTGGGAATTAACTCTTCTGATAGAATTATTCGACAGTATTCTTTGAATTTCAGCGATGATATAACCGCGGTCGAGGTTGAATTGGAGCACAAGTACCAGGATGTTATAAACAAATTGCAATGGAATAGCATTTTTTTCGGCAGTAAGTCTGCTGATTATCTGGTAGCATCGACTCATGGGTCATCCGCACACGAATTGTATCTTTGGGAGACCCACTCGGGAACCCTGGTACGGGTTCTAGAGGGAGCAGAAGAGGAATTGATGGACATAGATTGGAATTTTTACAATATGAGCATTGCCAGTAACGGTCTGGAGTCAGGCGACGTGTACGCGTGGTCTATCGTGCCCGCACCCAAATGGAGTGCTTTGGCTCCGGACTTCGAAGAAGTGGAGGAAAACATCGATTACCAAGAGAAGGAAGATGAATTTGATCAAGTACACGAACAGGAGCAACAACAGGAGATTGATCTGGTAGAAGAAGTTGATATCGATCTTCGAACTCGAGAAAAGTATGATGTCCGAGGAAATGATCTACTCATACCACGGTTTACGATTCCAACTGACTACGAAAGGATCATTATAATGAAACAAGCCAACAAGATGGCTCAAAATATGGCCAAAGAATCCGCATAGTTCTCTAGCCAGGCTTCGGCTAACTTGTTGTGCTTGTCGTTGTGAACGAGATAGGAAGGATCTAGTTCCACTACAATATTTCAACCATCTGGTGGAAGAAATATCGCTGATAGATATAGACCTTCTCATAAGAGGATCGTTTTGTTCTATTATTCATTTGCTTTGAAATCCAGAAGTCTGCAAGGATTGCATGTCGGGATATTTAAATAATCCTTTCATCAGCAACACACCTTCCTCATCACCGCAGAAGGCGCGAGATGGCAACAGGGTACTTAAACGACCGTTTGGTAGCTCATCGTCATCTCTGTTATCTTCTCCAGTTAGACAGGGAAGGTCTGCTGGGAATGTGATCTATGCGGATCGTTTTATTCCCCATCGAACCGGAATTGACTTGAATGCTTTGGTTTCGATTGCTAGTACGGCGAATCTTCCGTCACTTGCACCGTCTGTCAATGATGATCAGTTGGAATTGCAGAAGGAGATCCAGGCACATGAAACCTTCGATGCTGTACTGAAGAATGAGCTGTTCGGTGAGAAGCTGGTGCGGGATACGGTGGGCAACGAGAGCAGCATAGATCGCATAACAAATACGAGACCTCCTACGGTTGATTTTCAAGGACACTCTTCTGATCAGAGGAATGATGTACAGGAAGATTCTCCGTTCGGTGATCTTGAGCTTAATTCAGCCCCAGCTACACCCCGTCGGATTCATCCACGTAATGATGATCATCATAGACCATCCAGCAACTCTCTTCGAGGTGCAAGCCTGCTTACTTATACCGAAAGCATGGGTGCAAGACCATCCACTGCGTCGCTAATACAATCTCAAATACATGACTCACTGTCGCCAGTGCGGCCCGATTCGGAAAGGTTCCTCCAGTCACCAGGTAAGAAGTTTAGAAATATCGTGAAGATTCCTTACCGTGTATTGGATGCGCCGTCGCTTGCAGATGATTTTTATTATGACCTGGTCGATTGGTCGTCTACAGATATGCTCGCCGTGGCTTTAGGAAAATCGATATTTCTTACAGACAATATTTCCGGTGATGTTATTCATCTATGCGATACTGAGAACGAGTATACAAGTTTAAGCTGGGTGGGAGCGGGCTCCCATCTAGCTGTGGGACAAGGGAACGGTTTGGTCGAGATTTACGACGTTGTGAAGAGAAAGTGCATCAGAACCTTATCTGGACATATAGATCGTGTGGCCTGTCTTTCATGGAACAATCACATTTTAACGTCAGGCAGTAGAGATCGGCATATTCTGCATAGGGACGTTCGCATGCCCGATTCCTTTTTCGAGCGTATTCAAACTCATTCGCAAGAAGTCTGCGGCCTCAAATGGAACATTGATGCTAATAAACTGGCGTCTGGTGGAAATGATAACATGATTTGCGTATATGATGGGACATTATCATCACCTGTTTTGAAATTTGAGGACCACACGGCAGCTGTCAAGGCCTTGGCGTGGTCTCCACACAAACGAGGTATACTGGCATCTGGTGGCGGCACTGCAGATAGACGCCTGAAGGTTTGGAATGTGAATAATGGAACAAAAATCAATGATGTGGATACGGGGTCGCAAGTCTGTAATATGGTATGGTCCAAGAATACAGACGAGATTGTGACCTCCCACGGGTATTCGAAGTATAATTTAACATTATGGGATTATCCTACGATGGATCCAGTTGCAATATTAAAAGGACACAGTTTCAGAGTATTACATCTTACTCTATCAGCTGACGGTACCACAGTAGTTTCAGGCGCAGGCGACGAAACTCTAAGGTATTGGAAAATATTCGACAAGCCTAAGGCAAAGACTAAGCCGGATTCCTTGATATTTGAATCACTTGGTCGAATAAGGTAGCTTCAACATTCGACCAGAATGTATTAAATAGATGAAAAATATAGACTTTATAAAGAGATTAAGGTCAAATCTTAGCTTAGTTTTGCAAATCAATCAGCCAACTAGTTAAAACTTTGTCTATACTGATTGGGAAATCTTCAGACTCCCAACCTTGCATGCAATCCTCAAGGTTAATGCTTTTCATGTTTTGCATGTGAACCGATCCAGCGGCAAAAAAATTGGAGTTCTTAACAGCATTGATTTCATCTTCGTTTTGCTTGATCAATTTCTCATTAATCTGCCATACCTTCTCTTTTAAATTCTGGATTAGAAGAAATTTATACAAATCTTCATTACTCCATAAGGCCGCTAGCTTCGATTCGATAAGCGTAAGCACACCGTCTACCAAAGCATATCTGAAGAAGCTCGGACTACTATCGATGACTTCCCGCATATCATTATCAATTGTCTGACGAGAAGGTGCCAAAAAATTCTCCGTTTCCAAGGCCTTGCATGGGTTGTGAAATAGATCGTTCATGATCACAAATAGATATTGCATGACAGTTGAACCCCTTGTGTACCAGGCATATTTCTCGATATCCGCCTGAACTAGCCGCTTATACGTTTGGAACAGCAATAGCAAAGATAGCTGCACGACTTCTTCCTTAAACGTTTGTCTTATCCCTAAAACGCTTGTAAGATCCATTGATTCAAAAGACGTGAGCTGGTTACTTGTCTTCTGTACAAGCTTATCTTCTTGAAATTGAAGACTTGATAGGGCAAAGAATCTCAAATGAAGTCGATACAGGAATACCATCAGGGTACTTGCGAAATAAGCTTGATACACTGGAAAATTTCTCTTAAGAGACAGAATAATATCATGCATATCATCATAAAGTGCGGCGATCTCAGACTCCCTAGAGAGTAATTCTTCCCGAGAGATCTCCTTGACCGAAGTTAACTCCATTACTTTACGCAGAACTTTATTGATTTTACATCTACCCACAGTATAGGATACTGGGAAGTCATAATCAATATCATCGTTGTTGCCAGGTAAAGGAACGGCTTCCATCAATGCCGACGATGTAGAGAATGGAAAGCCACGCACCACGGAGGATGAGCCCTCGATATACAGAAGCAGATTCCATGTGAGCTTACACTCGATAGATTTTGTGTTTGGGTCCTTGTGCAGGCCCAGTTCCTGACCCATTCTTACCAGCATCGACGAATAAGCGGCCGCATTGACCATGTTTGGATCAATGACAAAATTCACTACAGTGAAAGCTTGCAACGATTCAAGCTGAGAGATAAAGGGAAACTCGACGATGTCCAGTAAGTGTCGAAATGCCTTATAGTAATTATTGCACAACAATAGGTCCGGAATGATACCCGAAGCCACTGCCGAGTACGACGAACAGAAGAACACCGCCATAACGATCAAAGCACTGCCCGCATTAATCACTGTTTGTGACCTGAGTGATTCATATACATCTTCAAAGGCATTAAGAACCCTCTCTCGGCTCATAATCGGCAATATTGGATGCACTCGTTCAAAATACGTATCAGCATGGCTCAAAGCAGCTACCTTGGATTCGGGCAAAAGTGCTAACATTTCCTTGATATCTCGTAAAGGACTTATCGATCTGTTAAATTTATGAATTTCATTTCTCGTGAATACGCTAGAGAGCGCACTCTTATCATATCGATCAGTACTGAGTATCTTCTCATTGATAGTGCTCGTAAAGAAAGGATAAAAATATTTTGGTTTATAGACCACTGAATTCTTGCCAGTCCTCTTTATACCCTGTGTTGCGACCTTTGGAGTACTCAAAGTAAGTGGTTCCTTGGAGAACCCATAGATACATTGTTCAGTTTTTTTCAAAGTAACACAGGTAGTGCAAGGATGTCCTTTGTCACATCTCAACTTATGATCATAGCAGTATTTGCAGGATTTGATTACTCTTTTCCGTGTAATTTTCTGCCCAGACATTCGTTACAGTCTCGATATCTTTAACATAATGGTTGAACACTGATCTTTGTTGTGATCACTAGTTAACAAAACCTTCAATAACTTTCTTCTGGGCCATTAATCAATCTTATGATTCTATCTGACCGTTCTACCGTTGTAGTTTGACGTAAACGACAGTGAAAGGAAGCCTTAAGAACAGATCATGTGAAAACTATCATAATCCAGGTCGACGTTAAGACGAATAAACCGTTTAAATTGTGGTATATACCGCGATATGCATTGTTATAGCCAATGAAGTTAGCTTAGGAATGCATTTCTTAGCTCTTCGGCGAGGTAATCGGCTTCCGCTTTGAAATTTAGCGAATGAAGATTGACAACACTGTATCTTATTCTACTTTGATTCTGGTAATTGTCCTCTCTTGCCCTGATCCTGAAATCGTATTGATTCATCTGTATGTTCTGAGTCGTTTCGGTGAAGGCTTTTGAATTCGCGGTTTTCAAAGCTACTAATTCATTAGCATCGATTCCCAGGAGTTGTTTTGCCTGATCGTTGAACATAGTTACCCACATTCGACCGGTCTCGTCGATAATGGAAAGCGTTAACATGTATCTCCAATCGGGAGCTTGATTGTTGGAATCGCATTTTTCGCATCTCCAGGTACCGTCAGTTTGTTCAATAACTTTCTTGTTACAATTGTCGTTGGAACAGGCTGGATAAGCAAAATTATCAACTTTCAAGAAACTGACAGCTGCCTTGATATTGAAGAAATCACCCTTTTCACTCTTTCCCAAATTTTCGTTCTGCGCTGCAGCTATAGTAATACGTTGCGAGATGAATTTAGCCAAATTGGCTCCGGATGATGTACCAGGTTCCTGCTTCAAGGTGGAAAATTTCTCAGTATGACCCTTGGAATCGTACCATCCTTTCAAAGTATAAGCCTCGGGGACCTCTGGGTTGGGGATCATGGTACTTGTGAAGCCCATCGATAGAGACTTGCCCCCAAAATCTGTAACTCTGATACCTTTGAAAGCAACGACTGAACCTTCAGGCAAATTGAAGTCGACAGCTTGCTGATTCCAAAGACCAACGGTGACCGAGTAACCGGAGTCGTCAACAATTTCAATGTCACGACGATCGAATTTCTTGCCTGCTTTCGATGTTAACTCGAATTGTGGGCTAATGGTCTGGATTATTCCGACAACATCGATTGCAGAATTTGCTTCCTGATTTTGTATTGCACTTAACTTGGTGAAGTTGAAATGTGTCTTTGGAACATTGCTTTCATCGTAACATTCCTCAATCACAGTGTCACGATCCATGCTCAACTCGTAGGGATGAGTTAAATTCGAGAATTGAGGTTTAGCAGGCTGTAACCTCGCCTTTGACACATAGTAAACTCTGCCCTCTTGCAAAATTTCATTGAACTTAGTTGCCATTTCGTTAAACGCCGTAGCTCTTATTTCACCTGAAGTATCCAAGAAGTTCACATTGAACAGTTTACCTTCTCCCTTCTGATTATGCCAAGTCTTAATATCACCTTTATAGGAAACCCTGGCTTTGATAGTCCACATATTCTGGTATGGAGACAACTGCTCAATAGCAAAGATAGGTTTAGATTTTTGTGACGAAGAACCCAAAGTGTTAGTCTGATTTTGATCAAATTGTGGACCTTTCTGCACTTGATGCGACTGTACAGCTTGCACAGGTGCAGGTTGCACCGGTGCTGGTGCCCCCGGAGTAACGGTATCTTTCAAGCTTTCATCGGGATGTTCAGCGAAATACGCATCCAAAAATTCACTCGATCCATTGAAAAGTTCAAGTCCAGATTGTACTAACTCAAAATCGTCAACTAACAACACATATTTCTTCCGTTCCCTGACAATCGCAGGTTCAGCCACTGTAACACGAATCACATCTCCTCGCTGTAACTCCAAAGATTGAAACTTAGAAGCTGCCTGATTTCTCAACAACGCCTTCATATGATACACACCATCAGATATCATAATAAGATTCTTCCGATTACTATTCGTTGACTCAGATTTCCTAGTGTTGTAAACCTGGTACACACCACCATTAGGATTATCAAACCGTTGCTGATTAGTGAATATTTCACGGAAATCTCTGTTGGACAACCGAACGCTACCCATTTTATACTTCTTCAATCAATCCTGGGGTCCTGAATCTCTACTTGACTGCCTTAAAGTGTTCTTGTAAGTGGTAACCATTTTACTAAGGACGCGTCTTACTTAAAGGTTACGCGTAACTCATCAAATCAGGGCTTTATAAGCAGAAGTGACGGAAGAGGTCCCGTTGGGAATCATGACGACCGTGAACGAGATTCAGAAGGTTCGAGTATGCCATATTCAACATGATTTTGAAGTTTGTATCGCGGAAGAGGGAGACCAGGGTCGGTTTTACATTAATGTAGATGAGTCTTTGAATGAAGTTAAGGAATTTACAGTAGTTGTTTCGCAGAATGGTTCAAAGTTTGAAGTTTCTGAGGGGAATTTGTTCCAGAGAGTGGATAGACACTTGTACAGTGCAATACTAGATGGGAATCAGTACCAGTTTTGTACGATGGAGGAAGAGTATACTGGGGCAGCAGGGACTGATGAAGATATTGAATGGACGGCTATCGACTCTACAAGCGCTCCGAGGGAGCGGTATGCGTTGGGGGACTCCAAAGGTAATTGTCGGGTGTATGGCGGAACACTTGGGTTGGAAATGGAGCTGAAGGAAGCACATCGGGGTGAAATTAGTTCGCTTAGATTCTTCCCCAGTGGTGAAGTTCTGCTCACAGGTTCTGCTGATATGCAATTGAAGTTGTGGTCAGTGCTGGACGGATCTTGCCCGCGCACTTTTGCGGGCCATCGGTCAGCAGTAAGTGACACATGTCTGATAGATCGGGGCAGAAATTTCTTGTCTTCTTCGAGTGATGGGACTGTTAGATTATGGGAATGTGGTTCTGGTGAAACGTTGACCGTTTTCTCAAGAAGAGAGGATTCCAATGATGGTGTAAACTGCATTTGTCTACGGGGAACTTCTCGGGATAACAGATCAGGTATGGGCGAAAATCGTCTCGAGTTTGGAACTTATGGGAAACAGGTCATCGCAGGTCATTCCTCAGGTGTCATTACGGTTCATGACGTTTTTACCAAGGAACAAACTTGTCAAATACCAAGTCACTTCATTTCCTCCTGTAATGCGTTGACATCGGATCCCAAGAGAGATGAATACGTGTATGCTGGTTACGAAAACGGAGCTTTGGCTCAATGGGATTTGCGGAACTTCTCGAACCCGGTTTCTTCGGTCTATATTAATGAGGGAACAGCTATCAATGATATTTACTATGGATCAAGCGCGCTCTACGTGTCTTCTGGGCTAGATACAAGCCTGAGGCTGAATTTGACTGGTGACAAAGGCTTCATAAGCTCAGATTTACCAACTTTTTTAGTCTCCAATGACTACAAAGTTGCCCAATACACATCGACTCCAGATCGAAAGCACATAATAGCAGTGGGAGACTGGGGCTTCTGCGGTAAGTACGGAGTGCATTAGAGACGGGGAGCTAAAATATACTTTATATAAGCGTCACTTGATTATAATGTCTTGAAGCGATTTTCTCATCAGTAGTAGTTCAGCGATGAGCTGTAGTAGTAGCTAATTTAATAGAGAAGAGAGACCAGGTTGCTTTGAACCATTGATCATTATGTCGTCCAACCAGACTGAATCGATATCAGATGCCGCAGTCAAGAATGATGAAATCCTGGAGATCTTTTTTGATCAAGCGTTTGTGCCGCAAGCATTCGTTGACATACTTCTGACCAATGCGGCAGGCCAAGGATTAAATGAAGCCCAAGCAGTGTCATCATCTCTATTATCCAGGCTGGATTACTATACGAAAAACCTTACAAAAGAACTGGAGTCTACTATCAAGAAATTGGAGAATCTTTCAGAAGCACTACCAACAGCATGGACAAGCAGCGATTTTATTGACAGTGGCGATGGCAGCTCACTGTTGGGAACGAATTTAGGAAGACCTTCTAAATTGGAGTACTATTTGGATACTCTGGGGAGTGCAGTTAGGGCAATAGACAGTGATTTAACGAAGATAGATACCCAGATGGTAGAGATAAATGATCAGTATTCCGGCAGCAGAGAAGTCGCAGAGAAACTTAGGAAACTTGAGTTGATCAAGGGAAGGCTTGAGAAGGCTTCACAGAATTTTCTTACCCTTAAGAGCTTTTTGGGTATTTCGATGGCTTCTGATACCAGTAAGGAAACAGATTCTCAGTTGACAATAAGCGTTGCTGAACTCAAATTGTCCTTGAAAACTTTGGAAGAGACGATTGACCAATCTCTGCAAGATTGTTTAAATAAGGAGAGTTCGGAGGAGAGGAATCAAGAATTACTGGACAAGATTGATTTATTTATCAATTTAAAACCGATCTTCAAAGGGCTGGAAAAGTTCTATCCCGTTTACGCCCAATTCGCCCAGAGTATTGGCAGTAAGGCCCAAAGCTATTTAAGAGCGAAGGATTTAGGCGAATAATTGATTTTACGAAATTGATAATGGAATCTTAGACGAGATACTTAGTACTCGAAAGCATACCGTGAGCTGCGGAAGATCAATTCTCTTCTGAGCGGCTGTTCAAGCCGTCTTTAACGGTTGAGCTACGCCAAGGTTTCCCGCAACTACAAAAACTACTAGATAGAGATGGTCCAACGGTCAATGTAGGCTAGGGACTTCGCTGGAGACGTTGATCTTGAGCTTCTGGTATAGGCAGTGTATTTTAGCCTAAAGCCGCACATGAAGGTGTCGATCTTGTCGTTACCATGTAATTCTTACTTTCTAACCTAAACATTAAATACCTCTGTAATGACAATCATAATACTATTACATGAATCCACATCAAAATAGAAAATACAAACGTCATAATTAATGCTTCATGAATATCTTTTCATATAAAACCACATACGACTACTCACTACTCATTCCAGAGTTAGGAGTTCCATCTCTTTCTAACAATGATTCTTCATCTTCATAGTAACGCTTATTCGACGACCGAGTGAATTCGAAGGTGATAATGTACCTAATACCACGAAGGAGCCTACTTGGGAAGATTTTCAGTACCCATTCGTCGGGACAGATTCTAACCAAAATTCCAACAGGTATGGAAAGTGAGCCCAGTATAATTGCTGCAGCCCACATCGCAGGTGTTTGATGCGCAATAGAGAACGCAGCTCCACCGAAAAACATGATTAAAGTCTGACAACCTCCAATAAGAATCATGATTCCAATAAAATATCCGTTTCTGCATAGATCCTGCAAGAAATTCAAATTCGTCTTGCTTATTCTTTGTCTCCAATTCGATATACCATCGCCTTCGTCTAGTTTTCTAGAAACAAGAAGAGTGAAGAACTGTAGCCAGACGAAGGTATTGAATATACAGGCATTCAATTGCTGCTGTTCATGGCCACTGAGGGAGTCCTTCCCAGGGAAAAACAATAGATGACCACAGAAAACCAAGAAAAATGTTACAGCCAGTTGCAAAGTTGACTGTATTAATATCATTTTCCATGTAGAGACAGAGATCAGAGGCGCAGAACGGCCCAAGGGCTTGCGATCCATAATTGTTGGATCTGGCTTATCAGTTGCCAAGGCTAGTGCGGCCAAGGTATCCATTATAAGGTTTACCCATAGCAATTGCACTGCTGTTAAAACGGATTTATCTTCGATTGAAGAAACGGAGGAAACAAAGGTCAAAATAACTGCAGTTACATTTACAGTAAGTTGAAATTGAATGAATTTCTTAATCGACACTGAGACGCACCTACCCCATTTAATCGCGTTAACGATTGCTGAAAAATCATCTGTCATCAAAATAATGTCTGAGGCCTCTCTTGCAACTTCTGTACCTGAGATGCCCATCGAGAAACCTATGTCAGCAAGTTTCAAAGCAGGTGCATCGTTGGTACCATCCCCCGTTGCAGCAACTACTTCCGACATCTCCTTCAATGACTTAACCAGCAGCCTTTTGTCTTCTGGAGATGACCTTGCCAACACTTTTAACTTTGGTACTATGCGCATGCGCTCCTTCTTACTTAGTTTCCTGAACTTTGGACCTTCCATGGCGCTATCCGGATCCCTTGCAGATTCTTCAGAAAGGATATGACAGTTTTTCGCAATTGCTTTCGCGGTCATTATATTATCACCTGTTACCATCTTGACTGAAACACCAGCTCTTTGACATTGCTCAACAGAATATTTAACACCATCTCTCAAAGGATCTTGTATACCGACGATACCATCAAGAACAAAGCCCTTTTCCTCGTCATCCAATCTATGATCGCTGGGGCCTCCTCTGTCAGGGTTGAACATTGCTCCAAAAAGCTTTTCTTCTGAGGCAATACTGGAGTCATTATCATCACGCAGATCATCGGGTGGCCAGGAAGGACATTCAACAAAATCCTTGTGGGCCAATGATATAGCCCTTAATGCACCGGAAGCTAGTGATTTGATCTCATCAGTGATAGCTTTCTTGGAATCTTTTGTAATGACTTCAACTTCATCATTTATATTCCTTCGGTATTGGCACCTGCTGAAAACAATTTCTGCCGCACCTTTGATAAAAACTCTGTAGCGATCAGAGTTTTCATACTTAACCACTATAGCGCCCCATTTCCTTGAGCTTTCGAACGCTATGACCTGCACGATTCTCTCTATGTTAAAATTAGACCTTGTATTGCGACGCAGCTCTTGAACTGTTATCATTCCAAGGGACTTTCTAGCGAGTCCCAGTAGTGCGGTTTCTGTCTTGGACCCAATGAAAGGCTCTTGTCTGCCTTGTAGTAGCTCATTGTCGTCATCATCATCACTAGTAGCACCTAGTTTGAATTTGAACAAGGACTTTGGTTTAATTTTGTTGAGACGACCAGCAAATGGGTTTGAGTCATTTCTACCCTCCGAGGTATCATCATCTTGATCTGCGCTATCGCTGTGGTATGCTTTGTTTTCGAAAGCCGTCGAATTCAATGCAATATTCGATAAGACATCTTTCCTCAGTTCCGAAGAACATTCATCCTGAAACACTCGGCTTGAATCTTTACTTGTATCTGGGCCGTCATCAATGAAATGATGACTTCCCAAAAAACCTTTAACCACTGTCATCACGTTCTCCGTCAAAGTACCGGTCTTATCTGAACAAACGGTCGTGGCAGAACCCATTGTTTCGCATGCACTCAAGTTTCGCACCAAATTACCATCTTTAGTCATTCTTGTTGTTGCAAAAGCAAGAGCCAAAGTGACCGCAAGAGGCAAACCTTCGGGCACAGCGACAACTATAATAGTTACTGCTGTGATAAAGATGTTCATGAATTTAGCACCTCTCTCAGCGGGATTTAGATCATCATATTCACCACCATCCTTGATCTGGATCAAAAATCTTATAAAAAGCACAACAAACAACAACATCGCGGCACTGCAACCGTAGATTGATATGTTGTCGGATAATTCATTCAGTCTCTCCTGCAAAGGAGTATTCTCTGGCTCGCCATGCAACGACATCATTGTCTTACCATGTATCGAGTTCTCGCCCACCGCAGTGACAATAGCTTTACCTAAACCGGAAAGGAGCTTGGATCCCGATATTAACAGACAATGGGGCACTTCTTCCACATCGTTCTTGTATCCCTTCCAAGCTGTCGCCAGTGATACCATTTTTAGTGCATCAGACTCACCGGTGACTGATGATTCATCCACTTCGCATTTGCCCTCGATTAAAATACAATCAGCGGGCACAACATCACCCGTTTGTAAATTTATCAAATCGCCAACAAGAAGATCAAAAACAGAAATCAAAATCTCTTCACCATTTCTAATCACAATAATCCTACGATTCTCTTTCTTACGGTTCAATTTCATAAATTGCAACTCCTTTTGATAGTCATTGATAGCTCCAACAAATACCACCACCACAACAGCTATCATGATAGCTACACCTTCAATCCAGTCCACTTTCGTGATCTTATGACCTTCCGGATCGTATTGCGGCGATTGTCCCCAAAGTTCATATAACCCAAGAGCAAACGATACAATCGCTGCCGCTGTCAACAATAGCATCGTCTTATCATTAATACCTTCCCATATAAGCTTAACAAAACTCTTTGCAGGTCTTTCTCGAATCCTATTATCACCATATTTCTTATATCTAGCAGTCTCGCGGTAATTATTACCGTCTATCACAATCCCATCGTTACAATCAGTCTCCAAATACTCATATAACTTCCCAGGATCATGTTTAAACACTTTATCAAACGCTTTCAAGCTTTTTTCCTCATGTAATTCGGCAAGAGACTCTATTGAAACCACAAATTCACCATTTCCACTATCCCTACTCTCACTGCCGCCATTAACCGTCCCATTCAATAACTGATAATCTACATCATCATTCTCCCGATCTATATCCTTCCAAAACTGCCTTTTACCTACCATTTCCAACTCCCAAACCAAATCTGTTCCACTTTAACCTAAGAATATCGTTATTACAACTTTCCAATAAACTATCAATATCGTATTACAACCTTCCAATAACCTATCAATACCGTTTTCCCAAAACCTGACCAACTTTCACTTCAACACTTCAAACTAAACCTTATCATAAACCACATTCCTTAGAAAACTTTGCAAATTCCTACATAAACTGATCAATATGATCACAGGGACTCTCTCGGGTATCAAATTGATTGAACCCTGAAGATCGAGGCTTAGCTTTGATGAGAAATTTTGTTAAACTATCTCTAACAAAGAGAAAGTTCCGTATATAAGATGGTTGCTATTATTCAAGCTTTACAATTACATTGTTAATCTACGGAACAGGGTGCATAAACGTAGGATCTTGTTGAACTAAGTCAACTTTAAGAACTCTTGTTTTAAGCCTTCTTTATAGGTTTAAGTAACCGAGTAACCGAGTTACTCAATTCAGGAACCGTCAATAATGATCACGAATTTCGTCAATAGCGATATCAAATGAGTAGCCGGGTAACCGAGTAACCGAGTTACTCAATTCAAGAACCGTCAATAATGAGCACGAATATTCAATTTGACAAAGTGGGTAACTCGTTAATATTGGTAATGAGTAGCAACTCATTGAAGAGCTATTAGCTATGGTGAATGTGAAGTGGTGTAATGGTATTGGAACGTGTAGTGATTAATGTTAGTGTGGGTGATGATGGTACTGTAACGAATGCGTTAGTTTTTAATTTAAAGGATATCAGAAAATTGAGAGATCAAGGTATTTGTGGTGTTCTTTGTGGTAGTTTACCCACGATTGCACAGCAGAATGTGTTTCTTTCAGTTCCTTTGAGATTATCTGCTGAAGAAGCTGTTTGGTTATTGGAGAAAGGTTACGCTAAAGCGAATGTGAGCAGGCCGAGTAGTATTAGTGAAAAGTTACGAGATGAGAGTTTAGCTAATGAGTTATCAGAGAGGGCAAAGTTGAAAATGGAGCGGGAGTTTGAGCGACAGAGAGTTTACAAGAGGGAGCAGCATGTTTTGAAGTTACGGAAACTTGGAATTGAGGAAAAATATAGGAACGAGGATGAACAATTGTTGGAATCTTCGTTGTTTTACGAGGTAATGAACGATTCGACAATACTGCGAGATGGGAACGAGGTTGTAGAAGATGTAGTGGATCGTTTGAGGTCGAAATATTCGCGAGATGGTAATTTTAAAGTGTTTTGTAGTTTGAAAAATCACGGTTTGGTTGTGTCGCCAGGCGCGAGATTTGGTGGTAAGTTCATCGTGTACCCTGGAGACCCACTCCGATACCATTCGCATATGGTGGTGAGCTCGCCGCTCGATTACAGACAAGACCCGATCGATTTCCGCGATATAATCAACGGATCTAGATTATCCACTACGGTTAAAAAGATATGGGTTCTTAGTGGTATCGATACCGAAGAGGAGCAAGACGAAGAACAGGTTAAATTCTTCTCGATTGAATGGGCGGGATTCGGTTAACGCGACGTATGTACAGTCTATTTAGTACCGGTACCGAAGAATTTGTTAAACCCGACCAATGTAAACCTGTATCTGACATCGCCTTGATCCAGTCTAGTGAGACCCTCGTGCACACCTGCTTCCGACACATCGATCGTTTCAACCCATGGCCTAAAACCGTGTTTTACCGCCAAATCGAGCAATTCGATCGCTTCCTGTCTAGAACCTAGCTTAGAGACACCGATAGAACAACCGCTTCTAATAAAAGTAAACGGATTAAGATCGAATCTCTCGCTCTTTTCGGGCAATCCTACAGAGATCAATTGGCGATTCACTTTCAAGACGCTAGTGAAAGCACCAAGATCCAGCGCCGTTGTGGAAGACGCACAGTTTAAGATTAAGTGGAAACTATCGGCCAAATCACAGTTCCAATTTGGTTGCTCTCCGGTAGCTATAAATGAATCAGCTCCCATTTTTAAAGCATCCTCCTTCTTATTGCTTGAACGAGAGAACGCCGTAACGTGAGCTCCAAGTGCTTTGGCGATCATGATCGCCATATGTCCCAGACCACCAATACCGATGATCCCAACTCTAGGATTCTCAACCCCCTCTAAGCTGCGCTTAATCGGCGAATACACAGTAAGTCCACCGCACATCAATGGCGCGACAAACTCAGACGCGATACCATCAGGAACTGGAAAACAAAACTGTTCATGAGCCCTAACATGCGACGCGTACCCGCCCTGTGACACGTACCCATCAGGGTACCTGGAACAATAAGTACCAACACTTTTCAAACAATATTGTTCATTATTACTCGAGCAACGCGTACACGCCATACACGATGAAGCTTGCGCACCAAGACCAACCCTTTGACCTAACTTACAAAGAGAAACTTTATCGCCAACGGCAACTACTCTACCGATAACTTCATGTCCTACAACTTGACATTTGGGTCCATAACTAGACGAGAGACAAGCCAAGGGTTCACCCGACCATTCATTCTTCAATGAAAATAACTCCGAAGCACAAATACCACAACATTCAACTTCAATATCCACATCATATTCACCAAATTTCTTTGGCTCATAAGAACTCAATTTGGGTTTATCCCAATCCTTTGGATCTTTAATGGCGAAACCTTTAAATTCTCGGGGATAATCAACTTTAACCGTCATTTCACTGTTTCTCTTCTTCACCTTCCCGCTCATCCGTTACCAATCACCATCATCACTTTAACTAAGAAATGGACAAACAAGAACATGGGAAACCTTCATTACGTCACAGATCTTAAAATGGACAAAGATAAACATGAAATGCAAGACAAACCACACACCGTGCCGTAACCGGCAATTAAGCCGTGTCAATATCAAGATTAAGCCATTCCGAGATTTTTTTAATTGGTCAAATTACAAAGATTACTGAGTGAATTATACTTGATCGTTTAAACGGATTACAACGGAATCGTTAAGCCAAGTTCAAAGAAACAACAGAATAACTTCATATCGTAATTTCCGCCGCATACCATTTGAAATTATCCCTCGTTCAATTACACAGTTTCTTTTACACGAAGTGTTCGTTTGAGCGAGAATTTTTTCACTTCCACTGTTATCGACAGCGTCGTCGATAGACGACGCTGTCAAGAGAAGACAGACAGAGTGTTTTCATTTTCTTTTTCCAGCAAATTGTACACATTAACAGTACAAATTAAATTTCAGTTAGTTCAAGACGATTGAATTTTACGACTTGAACTATATAAAAAGGGTTACACTCGACAATTTGTTATTTGGGAAGTGTATTCTTTGATACAAAACCAGTCAGATCTTTTTTCTTTCAATCACCCTTCCCAACCATCATTGAAGCAGGGCTTTTTTACTACAAGAGATTGCCATAACTGCTTAAGATAGTAAATAAAAGGGATTTGGATATTAAAGAGAAGAAAAAGTATGTTTCCCCTTTTAGAAATGAGTTGATAAACCATGTTTCTCTATTTGTTTATGGTTGATTACCGAATTGAGCGATGGGTTCCGAAAAAAAAGACGCATCTTATTTGGGAAATTAGTAAACAAAGGACTCGGAAAAGCTTGGCAAATTATTGATGAGTTTACCAAGTTGAATGATATAAAGTTCGAGGCGGTGATGCTATGACATGGTTTTGTTTTACTCATGATTTATTTTTTGGGATGTTCTTTTTTACTAACTGTGTTGCGTTGCCTTTTACTATAGATGTCTGAAGCTGTGCATGAACCAACGACGGAGAAGGCTCCACAGGTTGCACCTAGTGAATCTGATGAAGAGTCTGACGACGATGATATTGATGCTTTGATTGACGAATTGCAATCCAACCATAATTTGGATGATGAAGAATCTGAGGATGAAGGTAGAGCAGCAGCTGGTGAAGCAAGAGTTATTCCCGAAGAGATGTTGCAAACTGACCCTTCGTACGGTTTGACGTCTGACGAAGTGACCAAGAGAAGAAAGAAGTATGGTCTTAACCAAATGGCCGAGGAGAATGAGAATTTAGTTGTTAAATTTTTGATGTTCTTTATTGGTCCAATTCAATTTGTTATGGAAGCAGCCGCTATCTTGGCAGCTGGTTTAGAAGATTGGGTTGATTTTGGTGTTATCTGTGGTTTACTTATGTTAAATGCAGGTGTTGGTTTTATTCAGGAATACCAAGCCGGTTCTATTGTGGATGAATTAAAGAAGACTTTGGCAAACACTGCAATTGTCATTAGAGATGGTGAATTAATTGAAATTCCAGCTAACGAGATCGTGCCAGGTGACATCTTGCAATTGGAAGATGGTACAGTTATCCCAGCTGATGGTCGTATTGTTACTGAAGATTGTTTTGTTCAAATTGATCAATCTGCAATCACTGGTGAATCCTTGGCTGTTGATAAGCACTATGGTGATCAAACTTTCTCTTCTTCTACCGTGAAGAGAGGTGAAGCTTTCATGATTGTTACCGCTACTGGTGATAACACTTTTGTTGGTAGAGCAGCTGCCTTGGTTAACGCTGCTTCTGGTGGTCAAGGTCATTTCACCGAGGTTTTGAACGGTATTGGTATTATCTTGTTGGTTTTGGTCGTTATCACTTTATTGATTGTTTGGACCGCTGGTTTCTACAGAACCAACCGTATTGTTCCAATCTTGAGATACACTTTGGGTATCACCATTGTTGGTGTTCCAGTTGGTTTGCCAGCTGTTGTTACCACCACCATGGCTGTTGGTGCTGCTTACTTGGCTAAGAAGCAAGCTATTGTTCAAAAATTGTCTGCTATTGAATCCTTGGCTGGTGTTGAGATCTTGTGTTCCGACAAGACCGGTACTTTGACCAAGAACAAATTGTCCTTGCATGAACCATACACTGTCGAAGGTGTCTCTGCTGATGATTTGATGTTGACTGCTTGTTTGGCTGCTTCTAGAAAGAAGAAGGGTTTGGATGCTATCGATAAGGCTTTCTTGAAATCTTTGATTAACTATCCAAAGGCTAAGAGTGCTTTGACTAAGTACAAGGTTTTGGAATTCCACCCATTCGACCCTGTCTCTAAGAAAGTTACCGCTGTTGTTGAATCTCCAGAAGGTGAAAGAATTGTCTGTGTTAAAGGTGCTCCTTTGTTCGTCTTGAAGACTGTCGAGGAAGATCATCCAATCCCTGAAGATGTTCACGAAAACTACGAAAACAAGGTTGCTGAATTGGCTTCCAGAGGTTTCAGGGCTTTGGGTGTCGCTAGAAAGAGAGGTGAAGGTCACTGGGAAATTCTGGGTGTTATGCCATGTATGGATCCTCCAAGAGATGATACTGCTCAAACTGTTAACGAAGCTAGACGTCTAGGTCTAAGAGTTAAGATGTTAACTGGTGATGCTGTTGGTATCGCTAAGGAAACTTGTAGACAATTGGGTTTGGGTGACAACATTTACAACGCTGAAAGACTAGGTCTAGGTGGTGGTGGTGATATGCCAGGTTCTGAATTGGCTGACTTTGTTGAGAACGCTGATGGTTTTGCTGAAGTCTTCCCACAACACAAATACAAGGTTGTCGAAATTTTGCAAAACAGAGGTTACTTGGTTGCTATGACTGGTGATGGTGTTAACGATGCTCCATCTTTGAAGAAGGCTGATACTGGTATTGCTGTCGAAGGTGCTACCGATGCTGCTAGATCCGCTGCTGATATTGTTTTCTTGGCCCCAGGTTTGTCTGCTATCATTGATGCTTTGAAGACCTCGAGACAAATTTTCCACAGAATGTACTCCTACGTCGTCTACCGTATCGCTTTGTCTCTACATTTGGAAATCTTCTTGGGTCTATGGATTGCTATTCTAAACCACTCTTTGGATATTGAATTGATTGTTTTCATTGCTATCTTTGCTGATGTTGCTACTTTGGCTATTGCTTATGATAATGCTCCATACTCTCAAAAGCCTGTCAAATGGAACTTGCCAAGATTATGGGGTATGTCTATCATCTTGGGTGTTATCCTGGCCATCGGTACTTGGATTACTTTGACCTCTATGTTCTTGCCAAAGGGTGGTATCATTCAAAACTTTGGTTCCATTGATGGTGTTTTGTTCTTGGAAATCTCCTTGACTGAAAACTGGTTGATTTTCATCACAAGAGCTGTTGGTCCTTTCTGGTCTTCTATCCCATCTTGGCAATTGGCCGGTGCTGTGTTCGCCGTCGATATCATCGCCACCATGTTCACTTTGTTCGGCTGGTGGTCTCAAAACTGGACCGACATTGTCACTGTCGTCCGTATCTACATCTGGTCTGTCGGTGTCTTCTGTGTCATGGGTGGTGCTTACTACCTAATGTCCGAATCTGAAGCATTCGACAGATTGATGAATGGTAAGCCAATGAAGGAACCAAAATCTACCAGATCCGTCGAAGACTTCTTGGCTGCCATGCAAAGAGTCTCTACTCAACACGAAAAAGAACATTAAACTTGTTGCAAATATGACCATTGTCCAAATTATGGTTAATTGATTAATCTTATTGCTACAAGTACAATGATTAATACCTTTTTTCTCTGAATCAAATGATATCCCTAATTTCTAATAATATTGAACGCAAGAAACGGCAATAAATGGAAGAATATCAACTCAAAAAGTTATTGATAAGATGCTAAAAGTCCTTCAATGAGTTCAAGATTACGATGACTCTACACACACACACACAAAAGAAGGGTTGTCTAGTCTTTTTCTCATCATTGATGGCATGCTTTGATTCAATTTACTACTTGCTTAGATATTCAAATCACACACACACACACATATCCATTGACCGATATTTCATTCTAATTCACACACCAAGGGTGAATAGGAAGGTTCATTTTAAAGCTTGGATAGATTTCAAGCACAACACGCACACCAAAGATCATTGACTTTTAATTTTGTTTTT
This sequence comes from Torulaspora globosa, assembly GCA_013694445.1. Taxonomy (NCBI): domain Eukaryota; kingdom Fungi; phylum Ascomycota; class Saccharomycetes; order Saccharomycetales; family Saccharomycetaceae; genus Torulaspora; species Torulaspora globosa. Next base: position 794,803 of record CP059269.1, read on the forward strand.
GTTTCTAATGCACAACATTCTAGTTTTTCTATACTGTTAATTTCTATATATTTGCACACACACACACACACACACGCACACATACTATTTCTCTAATTCATTCTAATACTATTGTGATAAAGCACTGTATCACAATGATGGAACCCCGGCAGACACTACTTGATGGATTAAAAGATCAACGACACAATTTATTTTATTTTATTTTATTTACTGACACTTGATTTACTGACACTTGACGAGATCACTGGATACGAACGGTTTGATCCAAAATTTTATATGGAGGGTCTCTGTGGTATGGGAAGGTGGGAATAGAGCTATTGAAGTTAAGATATACAGAAGAAGTCCTGAAGTTTCGAGATATTAGTGTACTATAGACTATCAAGCAGCTTGTTGAAGAGGATATAAGAGAGAGTAGTAATATACCGTTAAAAAAATTGAATTTAAAGGGATATTTTTAGGCTTGTATCTCTACTAGTGTGATTTGGTTGCTCACTCTAATTTGTACATTACAACCTGTATTTTAGCGGAATAATTTCATTGGGAACGGTTTGGGAATACGTTTTACTTTGAATTTGTACATTAGTCACTGCCCTTTTTTTTGTCTTCTGCCATCACTGTTTGTACATTATCCATTTGTTAGTTTGAAATTGTCCCAATGTCTATCCAGGAATCTTCAGAGAAGAAAAGTAGCTTTCCCGGTGTTGATCCGATTGTTCCTGAATCTTTAGATTCTGCTTTGGGTCAATTACATTTAGAAGAGTTAGAAGAAACACCAGCAACTGAATCGGGCATGAGACCTTCGAATGAGACGAATCCACCATTTTCGTCGGTGCCTCCATCACATCTTTTCCCGCATCCTCAAATGTTTGGTATGGGCTTTATTCCTTATTCCCAGATGATGCCTGTTCCTCATCATACGGGATTTTTCGCTTCACCTGATTCAGGAATAGGTATGACGGGTTTGGGAAATAATAGCCCTGGAGGTCCGATTATGTTTAACAATTCCAACGACGCATCAGTGTTTAGTCCACCACCTGGTCCTGCCTCTGACGGATTTCGAGTAAGTGCGCTAACGGGAGAAACAAGTGCAGCTACGTCAAGTGATCCATTGTGGGCTTCTGGTTCTGGGCCGCAGGCTGCTGTGGATCCACTGACTTCTTCGGCAACCAAAGATGCAGCTTTTATGAACAGTTCTTCGCCATCAAAGGTACCGGCTGTCTCTAGCGCTGCATTCAGAAGACAAACTTTTCATGCTATTTCAGCTAATGATCTAGTCGATTCCATGGTAAGCAAGTCATCTGCAGCTGATTCGGCTATCGATTCTGGTCCAGCGGATAAGCCTTCTACAACAAGCCTTTTGCGGCCTGAGCAACTTGAGATGCCCACTGGTAGAGCTCAATCTATTTCGATAGAGAAGAACAATAATAATTCGATCTTTGCCGCTCAAGAGTCTACCGAAGGCCAGGGAGATTCTCAAACTGCAGCCGTTGAAGAGCCAAATTCCTCAGTTTCCTACGCGGCCGCTTATCCCTACGGCGGTCCTCTGATGCAACCTAATCCCGTACTCTCGGGCCATCCCATACCCGGATCATCGCCCGCTTATGGTGTTGCATCTCCGTTCCATGGTGCATACGGATTTCCATCTCCTTTCCAGTTCTCGGGAATGCATAGTCCAAGCTCGCATTTGCAACAAAGTTCACCATTTCCTGCTTCGCAAGCTGGTGAGCAGTCAGCTGAAAAACGGCCGGTTGCTTCACCCGCGCATGGCGAGCATCCCGGAAGTGCCGTGTTAGAGGAGCCATCATCTACGGCTCAGGTGGCCTCTTTACATCAACATCAGAATGGCACGCCACCTCCTTGGATTTACGGGAATCATCCCTTCGGGATCGTTCCTCATCCATTCTCCCAAGGTCACCATCATATGTTGCATCCTAATGGCGGCCATACTACCGACCACTCTAACCATAATAACCGCCGTTCCAACAATGGTGGGCATAAAGGAGGTAAGTTTGGCCACTATAATAACGGCAGGAATAAGAACAGAAATGGAGGCCATTATCATCAGAATGGCTCAAACTATGCAGGCGACAATGCTAACAGACAGCGCAAAATGGAAGAAGCGGCGCGCTATGCGGACGCTTCCTTAGAACAATTCATAGGGAACATTTATTCCCTTTGTAAAGATCAGCATGGTTGCCGGTTTTTGCAGAAACAGCTGGACGTTTTAGGCTCCAAAGCCGCAGACGCCATTTTCAAAGAAACTAAAGACCATACTGTAGAGTTAATGACTGATTCGTTTGGAAACTACCTAATTCAAAAATTGCTAGAGCGGGTGACTTTGGAGCAGCGAATTTCCTTGGCTAAGATGGCCGCTCCTCACTTTGTGTATATTGCATCTAATCCTCATGGTACCAGGGCTTTACAGAAATTAGTTGAATGCATCCAGACCAAAGAAGAAGCACAAATTGTTATCGATTCATTGAAGGGTTCCGTAGTTGAGTTGAGTAAAGATTTGAATGGTAATCACATCGTTCAGAAATGTTTGCAGAAGCTCAAGCTAAACGATGTGCAATTTATCTTCGATGCGGCGTGCAGTCATTGCACGGAAATTGCCACCCACAGACATGGCTGTTGCGTCCTACAACGGTGTTTAGACCATGGCGATGAAGAGCAGCGAACAAAACTTTGTGCCAAGCTACTAACTAATATCGATCATTTGACTTTGGATCCTTTTGGCAACTATGTTGTTCAGTACATCATTTCAAAGGAAACTGAACAGGGAGATTACAAATTCACCCACCAAATTGTACATGCCCTGAAGCCTAAAGTGACGGAGCTTTCTTTGCATAAGTTTGGTTCAAACGTCATTGAGAAGATACTGAGAACACCGGAGGTGTCTGACATTCTAGTAGTAGAATTGTTAAGTGCAAGAGGCGAGACCGATGTCCAGGCTCTCTTGAATGATGGCTATGGTAATTATGTTCTGCAAACAATGCTTGATGTCACGCATCAATATAACCAGTATCTGCATCGAAGCTTAGTTGACATCGTTCGGCCGCTACTTGTTGGGCCTATAAGAAACACGCCGCACGGGAGAAGAATTATGGGAATACTTCGAATCGACTGAATTGAAGGTCATACCTTCAAGAAGATGACAACTTCACGTATTCCGTTAACTGCTGTATAATAAATGTTCAATATCTTTACGATTCTATCTTTGTACACATGTGATCAAAATACACTCACTACTTTCTGGAACAACCAGAGTTTATATCTTTATATTAACATGATGGTTCAATGAACTCATTTCTCTGTTGAGCCAGAATATTCATCTGGCAGCAGAATCGTTTGCGGTACGTCCTCTGAGTACAAGTCACTCCACAAGGTATTGCATAGATCGTTTAGATCACCGTTGGTTATAAACTCATCCAAAGTTCCAAGATTGTAGCCTGTGTATGGGAATCCCAAATTTTTAGGACTAGCTTGCTGGAACCGTTCCTGATCGGGACTATTTGCCTGTTTGAACTGCTGTGAATCTGTGAGTGACGGTTTTTCGCTAAATTGAATCGATCCCTGCTCGACATCCGTCAACGATCGAATTGAAGGTAATGATGGATAAGGAGATTCTTTAGAGGAAATTTGTCTAGGTGACGAAACATCTCCTGCCGAGCCAAAATGATGCATTGGTGCTCTTTCATGATTTCGTATTGGCATGAGCTGAAGAGCTGTTTTTGGATAAGTTTTAGGCGCGTTGGTGTATTTGCCATCTCTTTCGAGCATACTAGATACCTTGACGTGAAAGCCTGACGTTTGAACAGGTTTCATCAGTGGCTCGTATATCGCGGACTTTGGATTCAATATTAAAGGCGGGAGATCAGCAACATCGGGCGCCATTTGTTTCACCTCTTCGAATAGCGTATCTTTCGTAATGTTCTTCAGACGCATATAACCCAACATCATACTATGAATGTTAATGGCTAGGAAAATCTGAAATCGAATGTAGGAACCATAAGCATTACTAGAAGCGACTAAATCATTATCTTTATTCTCATGAAATATGGTGATGTTTCGTAGCCTCTTAAACATCTTTAAGAGAGACACTAAATCTTCGGCAGTTTTAGCAAGTGAGACGTCGCAAAATGCACGCGAGATAAGTGCCAAACATACCACACCATAGCTGTCGAAAATTCGACTGACAGTGTAGTCGTCATCAAGGGATAAAACCAATTGAGTCATCTCTCGCCATGATTGTCGCAGAAAGCCTGCATATTTCGTGTATTGATCAATTGTAGAGGCCCTGCTTGTATCAGTCAGAAGTCTGGCAATCAAATTGTTCGCTGATGTGGATACTGTGAAAAAGAAGCAACCATGAAATAAAGCGTACCTGGCGGCCAGAGATCTTTCATCTTTTGCGAGGAACATATTCAATGATCCATCTGCTGATGATGATGCAACTTCAAAAAGCTTTTTGGTTTGTTCCTTTATAGCATCGAACTGTGCCCTTAAGGTATGGAGTTTTTGAAAGACCTCTTTTACGAGTCGTTCTTTGATAAATGGTGGTTTAGCAGTGTTTTTAATCGATGTGTATCTCTCGGAGAAGAGAACAGTCGAATAAAAATGTGAGACAACCTGAGAGATCGCACACTCTCCATAAAATTTCAGATCTTGAATAGACATATTATCAAAAGCCCATCCTCTTGGTGTGGTCAGAACTTTAGACAGAAAATCCTTGTTGTCCGAGAAGCCTAAGCTTCTGAACTCGGAAGGTAAGAGACAGTTCATCTTGTCGTCATCGATCGAGGATTGTTTACCCTTCTTAAAACAATAAAGTTTCTCTGTGGTGTAGAGCTTCCACCAACATTTCCTTCTGCGTTCTGCCGTTTCTTCATCCAATCCAACGCAATGTTCCCAGCGTGAAAGACCAATATCATAAGCATAGCGCATTGCCACTCCGAGCACTTTCTCAAAACAGTAAAACTCATCTAGCCATTTTTGAATATCAAGCAGAGTCAGAAGAGCCTCGAAATAGTTTAAATTAGCGACAAATTCGTTGACATGATACATGGTTGAGTTGTAGTAGTTGTAGCAAAGGGCTAATAGAAGTTCCTCTTCCTCACAAAAATGAATAAAATCCTCCCTGTCGGACGGTGAGCAATACGCTGTAGGTGAATCCTTCCTCTGTCGTCTGGTAATTTTCATCATTAATGATTCGAAGCCCTTCTGATGATGACCGTACATTTTTAGTACCAAATTGAACATGGCAAAATCATCATACATCACTTGACGTAGTTCTTCATTCGATATATCCGTCAGCCTTTTCACAAACGGTTGAGGTAAGCGATCGATAACGATGGATATCAAGTCTCTATTATTACTGCTACTGGGACTTACCCCGTTCGTAGCGGAAATCGGTACGCAATCCATCAGATTTCTTCTTTGAAGATAGCTTTCAAGTGGATTTGCTATGGAGACGCAGCTTCGATTCATCTGATCCAAGCAGATATCGAAAAATCTCAAAAGCAGATAAAGCGATTCCTTCAATTGTATAATTTCCTCCTTCGATTCACATCCTGATGTGAATCGTTGGAAGAAGCAACCTATACCTCTGAGCGACAGTCCCTGCAAAGGTGAGTAAAGACCAAATATTTCGTCCACCAAAGGTTGATTGCGGAATATAGGATTTTCAGATCCGCTTTTTTTGCTTACATCTGTCCAAACAGAGTAGCTAGTTAAGAAGACCTGATCAGAATATTTATTCTTCATCAAATGAGTCTCTACAGACTTTGATTGTTCGAATCCACCCTTAAACGTTTCATTATATCTATCACAATTGTACTTGGGTTCCCAATTTTCTATCAAAGACTCAGCTCGTTCATTTAATTCTGCGATAGCTTTCTTAACATGAGGATTAGAGCTTCGCATCGAAACAAGTTTCTTTAAAACACATTGTAATTCACTAATATTCTCTTGAAAATCCATATCATCCTCATATAGACCATTATAACCTTCGATTGGGTAACAAGTAGTCAAAGAGGCCAAATCCGTCTTACTACAGTCCACACGATCGGAATCATTGGCGGTGTCTGCACCGTTCGTATCCTGACCTTCTTTCAACCCAATACAGCTAGTATCGTTTCCCAAACACTCAGTACTATCAAACACACAATCTAAGACGGGATCAAATGTCGCATCTGATGAATTCTTGGACCGAATCTTTTGATCATCAGACTTACTAATATCGGCAGATCCAGCCTTCTCACTCTCACTGACATTGGCATCCGTACTATTCTCTGAACTGATCGATACACCTAATTTTTCAACATTTGATGGCTTCGTTGTTATATTAACACTCGATATTCCATCTCTCTTATAAACACATTCACACTGATAAGTCACACAATTATTACACGGTTGTTTCCCAGTACATTTAATCTTTCTACGACGACAATTCTCACAAGCTTTGGTAACTTTACTTCGTTTCCGTATCGTACCTGATTGACTTTCTACCGTTCTTTTGCCCACAAACATCTCAAGTCTCAACACCAAGCTTCCCACTGTAAAGCTCCTACACTATCCAATTAGCAATCAGCAAATAACCACTATTATCCCTCACTATTCTCTTATTTCAGCCACTATTTCAGCCACTTTGATCGTTCTTTACTGTTATTCCCTGTATTACCCAGCTTTCTCTACAAGTTTAGCTACTTCTAGAGCTACTAAAATCACATACAAATGGCATTCCCACACGGGCCAACGTAGTGCCTTGAAGCTGACTGATGCCATGGACCTGGCTTTAAACGTTCAAGCGGAAATTTAGGCTTTCTAGCCACTTCTTTATGGCATTTGTCCTATACTTGAGCTAGCAACCTTCTAATGGGTGCAGCTGACTTAATTGATCAGTATGTGGAAGTTGTTCCATGCATACATCTCTTTTGATATTGGTTTCGAATCAAGCAGGAATTTTGTAATTTGTGCAAGTAACTCTACGAATGTGAATCTCCACGTTACTGAGTGCGACGATTCATGCAGTGTTTTACGCTGTGGGTTTCATTCGTCATAATTAGCTTGAAACGTAAATCATAGTGGGGGCCCCGCAATTTTATGCAAAAGTTTTTCCGGAAGGCACGACCGGAAGATTGAGAGTTTTTCCGGAATCCTTTATTAGTTTTTCCGGTCGTTTAAGAATATTTTGAGAAATGAACTTAAACGAAATGAAACTTCATGGGAATTTTCGCTTTTCTAACAGTGTTAGTTAGTTATTTACTTTCAGAGTACATTGGTCTGTTTATGAGAGACGGATTGTCACTGCTGTAATATATCAGATGTCTGGCGCTAGCGAGAAACGCAGAAACTTTCTGCCTCAAGGGAAGTACCTTAAACCAGATGAGATTGAATATGAATTTGGCGGTACAGCCGGTGTACTTGGAATGTTGATCGGATTCCCCTTGCTGATGTGGTACATGTGGATTTGTGCTGAGTTTTACGATGGAAAGATCGCTCTGCCACGCGCTGGAGAAAGTTGGGGACAATTTATTGGTCATCTATATCAATTGTTCTATGAACATGCGTTACCCACAAGATACGCGTGGACTATCTTTCTCACGTTTTGGGCTTTCCAAGTTTTGTTCTACTACACTTTGCCAGGTGTTTGGACCAAGGGACAGCCCTTGACTCACCTGAAAAATAAACAATTACCATACTACTGTAACGCTATGTGGACCTTGTACGTATCGACCGCTTTAGTGATCACTTTGCACATCACGGGGATCTTCAAGCTCTACACTATTATCGATATCTTTGGTCAGATCATGACATGTGGGATCTTCTCCGGCTTCATCTTCTCAATTGTTCTGTACCTGTGGACTTTATTTGTTACCGGTGATTACCACAGAATGACCCGCAACCACTTGTACGATTTCTTTATGGGTGCGCCTTTGAACCCACGTTGGGGGATCCTGGATTTGAAAATGTTCTTCGAGGTCAGATTGCCCTGGTTCACTCTATTCTTCATCACGTTGGGCGCCTGTTTCAAACAGTACGAGAAATACGGCTACGTTACTCCACAATTGGGCCTTGTCATGCTCGCTCATTGGCTGTATGCCAACGCTTGCGCCAAAGGCGAAGAGCTCATCGTCCCCACTTGGGATATGGCCTACGAGAAATTCGGTTTCATGTTGATCTTCTGGAACATCGCAGGTGTACCATACACCTACTGCCACTGCACCTTGTACCTCTACTACCACGACCCATCTGAGTACAATTGGTCCAAGGCTTACAATATTTCACTATACGTCATTCTGTTGGTCGCTTACTACTTCTTCGACACCGCAAATGCACAAAAGAACTCCTTCAGGAAACAAATGGCCGGTGACAACCGTATCAGGAAGACTTTCCCATTTTTGCCCGGTCAAATACTCAAGAATCCAAAGTACATGGTCACCAAGAGCGGTTCCTACCTTTTAATCGACGGTTGGTACACCTGGGCAAGAAAAATCCACTACACTGCTGACTGGACTCAATCACTCGTTTGGGCCCTATCATGTGGATTCAACTCGTTATTCCCATGGTTTTTCCCCATCTTCTTCTTTGTCGTTCTTGTTCATAGAGCCGCAAGAGACCAAGAAAAGTGCAAGAAGAAGTACGGATCTGACTGGGATGAATACTGTAAGCATTGCCCATACACATTCATCCCATATATATACTGATTGGACCAGGGAAACGGCACCATTCACTGATTAACTTGACTAGATACAGTTTATATAGCTAACTAGTCCATGTTACCCGACTTAGGCCTTCTAATAGTACCAATAGTTGAAGATATAGGCAGTTATGAAGACTATTGGTTCATTTAGGAGGTAAAGCTGGTCGATATCGTTCTTTGTCATGAATGTAACGAGGAAGAAGGGCTATTACGATGTGATAGCGGGTCTTTCTGCGTTCGAATGTTCTCAGGAAGTTACTTTTAGTCGAGAAGACTTGTTAGAGCTGGTGAAAGCGGAAGAAGAGGTAGCGAAGCAGAATGGCAAGCCTGAGGAGGATGTCAGGAGGAAGAGAACCACAGTTCATGGGTATCTTGGTGGTAAAGTTGATTTGAACGAGGCATCTAATGCGATTTATGATTTAAGTCATACGTTACTTGGTGGATACGTACCCAAAAGACAGTTGGAATCGTTATCGAGCGTTGATTTTGCACATTATTTCCATAAAACACTAGAATGTGAAGATGCATTACAAATATATGAAGTTTTCGTCGGAAACGGATATGGTCAGATAGCTGCGCAACTCAATAGTCGAATGATCAACACAGGGGATACTAGTCCCGGTACTCCCGCGAGCGGGTCAGACAACAACGGCACGGAGACGGTTCCAGCTAAGGTTGTACGGAGAGTGATTGTTTGTAGAAGATGTAAATCCCGGTTTGTCGGTCCCAGAAGGAAGCAAGAACTGGAAAAACACGAATGCAGGCTGACTAGAGGCTAGGATAGATATTTGTATATGTATAATAATCATTACGACAAGGGCTGGATCAGTCTTGTTCCGCGATGGCAACGAGTCTTTCCTCGATCTCATCCTCGCTCAGGACAAAGAACTTACCCTCGACAGCTACACCAACTTCGAGATCTCTCTTTGTGAAATCGGTCCCCAGTGAGTCAATCAGATGGCTTATACCAAATTCGACCACTTTTTCCCACGAATCCTCGTTCACTTTGTCCAGTGAGTTGTTCTTCTTGAAGAAATTCTCTAATCTAGTTGTTATCTCCTGCTGTTTGGGTCCCGTAGCCGTGGCCTTGTACCCAACAAAGTATCCTGCCGGATCGGTCTTGTAAATAGATGGTCCCAACTCCTCATCGACCGCCACAAACGTCAAGATCACACCTAGCGGTCTCATATACGCCCTTTGCGTGTAAATTTGCGACAAATTAGCCATTCTCTTGGCCAAAACGTCACATGGCATATCGTAACCGTATTTATACCGAAACTCCGCCGCTTCCGCCTTAGCTCTCAACGCTGCGTTCCTGGCGTCTGGTATACCACCGTTGGCCACCATACCGATACTTTTCGAAATCGGAAAGATATACGAAACGGTAGAAGCATCGAGCAGCTTATCGGGAACTTTCTTCTGGTTTATTACCACAGTACTACTATTACCTCTCACTGCTAATGAGTTTATATTGGTCTGATTCGTAGCCTTGAAAGCGTACTCCACTTGGTACAAACGCCCTTCGGGCGAAAAAATCGTAATATGCCTATCATAACCGGCAGCAGACGCAGCTGCAGCTCCACCAGACATCTCAATTCACCTTAAAACCTCTCTCTTTGCAGCTTCAACTGTGCTTAAAGGTGGCGAATATATGCTATCAGACCTTATACCTACTCTCCGTGCAAAGTGACATCCCTAACATATATATAAAATCGATTCTCCAACTCTTCTTACAACTTTAACGACCGTTAATCAAGTCGATATGGCCGTTTCAAGTCTCGTAGGACAGTGTTACGGCTTTGTCTTGTTTCAAATCCAAGAAATTACCGTTTCAACGACCCCAACATGTCTCGGGTCGCTAAAACCTAGAGAGGCTAAACTGACAGCCTCACAACCAGCTCATCGGCAGCTGGATCGTAACAACCTTGCTAATGCTCGCTAGCGACTAGACGTACAGAATTATGTATGTATTTAAGACGATGCTCATCAAATCAATCACTGCATACCGTCCTGTCAAATCAACAAGATGAGTTCCGCTACAGCGCTGGATCTGCGTTCGCAGCTCAGATTCTACAAATGGTACCACCACCAGAAGGTTAACGTGGCGATCCACGCCCTATTTGTTCCAACGATTCTGTTCTCCACAATGTGTATCCTGCACCGCGTCAAACTATACAATGAAATTACATTAACACATCTGTTTACGCTGTGTTACTCGATCTACTACCTGCTGCTGTCGCCAGCAGCAGGTTTACTAGCCACTAGTATCCTCATGGCTGTGAATGTCGCCCTGGACACAAACTCGATCCACCTATCGCTACCCAACGAACTATCGCTGTTCGTTCTGGGCTGGATATGTCAATTCACAGGACACACATTATTCGAAAAGAATAGACCAGCATTGGTCGATAATTTACTACAAAGTTTAGTTTTGGCACCATATTTTATCCTATTTGAACTACTATTCAAGCTGGGATTCATGCCCCAGCTACAAGCTCAGTTGGAACAAGACATCCTGAAGCTAAAACAAGACCGTGAAGCCTTCAAGTGAAGCCCTCGAGACCGTGAAGCCCTCGAGTAGTGAAGCCTTTATATATCGCTAGCTTAGCTGGTCTATATGGTGATGATGTTACCCGCTCATCTGGTCTAGCCCCTGTCTAGTAAGAGATCGGTAAAGAACGTCTTTAACAGTGGATTAATCGTTGGAATGGGTACCAGTAGAGTTGTTTGAAGCTTTTAGAGTTTGTTGTGGTCATTTTACGGGTCTGAATTGGTAGGTTAGGTTGTTAAAACGGTTGTTTAGCTTTTAATTGAGCCGGTAAAGGACGAAAATTAGTCAAGAAGGTTTAATGACGGTGTTTCTTGGGATCTATAGGGCATTGTATGATTATGAGCCGCAAACTGGTGAAGAATTGGCTATTAAGGAGGGAGATGTTTTGTATTTATTGGAAAAATCTGATGTTGACGAATGGTGGACTGTGAAGAAAAGAGTTATTGGAAGTGATGCAGAAGAACCTGTTGGGTTAGTTCCATCTAATTATGTTGAGCCCGCGACAGCGATTTCTGTAGTTCGGGCTGTTTATGATTATGAACAAGTACAAAATCCGGATGAAGAATTGGTATTCCATGAAAATGATGTTTTTGATGTGTATGACGATCAGGATCCCGACTGGCTGCTTGTGCAGTCGCAAAACAGCAAAGAGTGTGGGTTTGTGCCGGGGAACTATGTGGAAGCTGTTGGGGCGGGAACAACGGTGGAAATAGCGGCGCCGGCACCTGTAATGGCGCCTGCAGATTTCAAGCCACCGCCGCAGCATCCAAGTAAGATGTCTCCCGAGAGCCCCGCGCCAGTGGATGAGCAACGGACGCCCGAGAGGAATGCGTCGCCAGAAAGGGAAGAGATTCCCCCACCAAAACCTGCCAGACCTGTATCTTTGAATCCAGATGCAGGTAGAGAGAGAACTAGAGACAGGATGTCATACAGCACACATGATTCTGACGATGATTATAACATTTCTGATAGACATGAGAGAAATGGATTCGAGGACCGTGAAGGTGTTGCAAGCAATGAAGCTCGTGGGATGAATACCGAGTTTCACACTTGGAATATTGCCGAAGTGGATGGGCGTAAGAAACGCAAATGTAAATTATCGATTGGTAATAACAGAATTTACTTCCAACCACAAAAGGGATCACCCATGGAATGGACTATTGATAAGCTGACTTCTTACGATAACGAGAAGAAACATATGTTTTTGGAGTTTATCGATCCTTATAAGAGCCTTGAATTTCACACGGGCAATAATGATACATGCTCAGAGATTATGACTATAATCGGGGAATTCAAAGGTGCCTCCCGCGACCGAGGTTTGCGCGAAGTTGAGATGGCATCAAAGACCAAGAAACAGGGCACAGTTCTTTACGATTTCATCGCAGAATCTCAGGATGAACTGAGCGTGAAGCAAGGTCAAACTGTCTACATCTTGAACGATAAGAAATCAAGAGACTGGTGGATGTGCGAATTGGTGGGCACCGGTAAACGAGGTGTTGTTCCGGCGCAATTTATCGAACCGTCAAAGGACAAAAATACTTCTTCAAGTGGTATACTAAACTCTTTCAAAAAATTCACCAAATCAAATAAATCCCCTTCCAAGCCTGCTGCTGGAAGCAGTTGGAAGAACGATGAGGAGCAGGATATCGGGAGCTCCGAAAGGAAAACTAGAACACGAAGCAAATCAACATCAGAAAGGAGGAAAAGGTCAACATCGGCCAACAAGGCGGAGTTTCCTGATCCCAAAAAAACACGTATATGGGTTGATAGATCGGGAACATTTAAAGTTGATGCCCAGTTCATAGGTTGCTCGGATGGCAAAATTCATTTGCATAAAGCTAACGGTGTCAAGATTGCAGTTGCAGCTGATAAATTGTCTGAGGACGATTTGCTATACGTGGAAAGAACAACGGGATTCAGTCTGGATAGATACAGGAGCAAAAAGTCTGATAACAAAGATGCTAGAGAATCCGAGCGCGAGAGAAGGAGGAGACTGAGAGAACAGGATGAAAGAGAACGTGATAGAAGATTAAGAGAAAGAGAACTCGAAGAATTAAGAAAAGCTAGAGATTTACTGGATCAAGAGAGAGCCAAACTACAGGAGAAGGAACTAGCGCCACCGGCAAAACCCCCCAGACCTACCACCCAACCAGACTCCCAACGGACTCCGATGGCATTGGCTGGAAATAAGGTATCTGGGCCATCAGCCGAAGTTAATCAGAACTATGACTGGTTCGAATTTTTCCTCAACTGTGGTGTTGATGTGAGTAATTGCCAACGTTACACAATCAATTTTGAAAGGGAGAACATTACTGAGGACATGATGAAAGATATAAACCCCGCAATGCTCAGGACTCTAGGCTTGCGTGAGGGAGATATTGTGAGAGTTAATAAGTATCTGGATCAAAAATTTGGCAGAAATCCTCAACCTCAACCTACTGGAGGACTATTTTCAAAACCCGATGGATCACTGCTTGTTCCTGCAACCCAGGGCAATGCAACTGCGGCACCAACAGTCGCTCAACAATTATTACCGCAACATACTGCACCTCAGGCAAGTGCTACTGCTGATGACGACGCTTGGACAGTTAAGCCTGCTGTTAAATCCGAGATCAACCTCTCTTCAAACAAAACAGAATTTACGGGTTCCATGCAAGATTTGCTTGATTTACAACCTTTGGAGCCTAAGAAAAAGCCAGAAACCGTAGCTCCCGAACCTAAGATAAAGGATTTAGAACCTGTGAAAACAGGCAATAACTCCCAAGCACAAGCTAGTCTCAGCTCAGTTGCTACTGGCGGCACCACATTAGTTCCTCTTGATCCTTTCAAAACTGGTGGACACAATCTGCTACCGGTGGCCACAGGCTTTGTGATGATGCCAATTGCAACCGGGGGACTAATGCCTATACAGAGAACTGGTGGGGGACTAATGCCTATCCAACGAACTGGTGGGGTAGCCGTTCCTCAGACAACTTTCGCAGCCGTAGGTACGGGGAATGTACTACAACCTCAGCGTACTAGCGGAGGTCTAATTCCGATATCAACGACTGGTGGAATTATGCCACAGACTTCATTTGGTGTGCCAACGATTAATAACGTTCTTCCGCTGCAAAGAACTGGAGGCTATCTTGCTACGTCAACCACTGGGGGGATGATGAATGCACCACCAATCGGATCTGTCTTACCTCTCCAGAAGACCGCTACAGGACTTCTACCAGTTAACACGACCGGGGGTTATGCATTACCGCAAAATACAGGAGGTATGATGCCTTTGCAAAGAACTGGGGGTGGCATACCTCAAACAAGCTTCGGGTTTGGAAGCCAACCACTGGCTACTGGTAACGTGATACCATCAACCATATTCAATAACCGTCCTCAGATCATACCTACTGGTAACATGACTGGCGGTATGAACATGCTTCCCCAGACGACATTTGGGACGCAGATCACCGGTGGTGCTAATATGATGCCTCTGGCGACTCCCGCTATTCAACCCAGCTTCCCATCCATCACTGGGAATGGTCTGATGTCTCAGCATACTTTCCCGAACAACAATATGACGGGTGGTGCAAATTTTGTGCCGGGCGCAAATATATCTGCGAACTACGCTGTCCCACAGACATCGTTCGGTGACCAGATTGTCGGTAATGCTCCTCAGACATCTTTCGGAGCGGCACAATTGACAGGAGGCCTCATGCCAATGCAAAGAACCGGTGGATTACCTATAACTCAGCAATTTGCACAAATGACTGGAGGATTTCAACAGAATGGCCAGCTCGGCATGCAAGGTGCTCAATACACAGGGCAGCCGCTTAATCAATTCTCGAATGGTTTCAATAACGGTTTGAATAATATAACACAAGGCTTACAAAATACTTCCATATCGCAACAACCCTTGCAAACGCAACCAACAGGCTTCGGATTTGGAAATGGTCCTGAGCAACAAGGCCAACAGCAACCTCAACAGCAATCCAGACAGGCGAATATTTTCAATGCTACGGCAGATAATCCATTCGGTTTTTAATACTACTTGTCTAAATAAGCGAGAAACAGTAACTGTAGATACAATCATATCTAATGAAGAGATACTAAACCTAGGTTAGATCTTGAATTGTCTCAACTTCAGCTCTTCAGCTTAGAAATAGACGATATATCCAATTCAGATTAATTTAAATAAATAAATAATAAATAATAGAAGTGAAATAGTATTCAACTTCTGGTGAAATGACTAAAATCCCTTGCATGATTTCAGCATCAATGCTCACCATTCCTGAGCAGTAACTCCAAATGGGCTCTTCTTAGCACCTCTTACTGGGTGAATTAACTTGGATCCACCCTCCAAGAAAGAAAATTTCTCCTTTCTCATAGCCTCATACTTGGAAATGAATTCCTCCTTCTGTAATGTCAAGGCAATGTCATCAAGACCATTTACTAGACAATGCTTTCTGAAGCTCTCGACGTCGAAGTGACCGACTAGTTCATTACCCTTAGTATCGACAATTCTCTGGTTAGGTAGATCAACAACGATACGTTCACCTGCTTTTGCTAGCGGCACTAATTTGTTAAGAATGACATCCTGGTCAAGTCTGATAGGTAATAATCCATTCTTGAAGGAATTGTTGTAAAAGATATCACCGAACGATGGGGCTATTATGCACTTGATACCGAAGTCCTTGAGAGCCCATGGTGCATGCTCTCTCGAGGAACCACAGCCGAAGTTGTCACCAGTAACAACAAGAATTTCCGCATTAGTGTATGGTTCAACGTTCAAGACAAAATCGGTCTTCTTCAAATTGCCTTCTTGATCTTTAGTGAAACGCCATTCGAAAAATAAACCAGCTTTCAAGCCTGTTCTTTTAATGGTTTTCAAAAATTGTTTTGGAATAATGGCGTCAGTATCAACATTGGCTTTATCTAATGGAGCAGCAATACCTTCCAATGTTAGGAAAGGTTTCATACCAGCTGGAGCAGACTCAATCTTAGTTTCCTGGGAAACGGGAATATCGTTGATTTGCTCCTCGGCAAGATCTTCGCTGACCTCAGTAGGCTGTAGGGGCTCTTTTTCGTGCTCATACACAGCATCCTGTAAAACCTTATCGTCTTCTTGAGAAATTGGGAGTTTGGGAGAGTCATTGTTTTTATAGACATATTCTCTGATGTCAACAAAATGACCGGCAATACCGGCAGCTGCAGCCATGGCTGGTGACATCAAGTGAGTACGAGATCTAGCACCTTGACGGCCTTCAAAGTTTCTGTTAGAAGTAGAAGCACAACGTTCCTCAGGATCCAAAATATCAGGATTCATACCTAAGCACATAGAACAACCCGCTTCTCTCCATTCAAATCCGGCTGCTTCGAAAATCTTGTCTAGACCTTCCTTTTCAGCTTGTGCTTTGACCAAACCTGAACCAGGTACGACCATACCTAATTTAACATTATCGGCCAACTTATAACCTTTAACCACAGCAGCGGCATTTCTCAAGTCTTCAATACGAGAGTTAGTACAGGAACCAATGAAGACCTTGTCAATGCTGATATCCTTCAATGGTGTGCCTGGAGTGAGACCCATGTATTTCAAAGCTCTTTCCATACCAGACTTCTTGATTGGATCAGAAACTCGAGCAGGATCTGGGACAGAAGCAGTAATAGGCAAAGCATCCTGAGGAGAAGTACCCCATGTAATTGTTGGGATAATATCAGAAGCATTAATAATCACTTCGTGATCGAACTTGGCACCTTCATCGGTATGCAAAGTGTTCCAGTAAGCTACAGCTTTATCCCACTCAGCGCCTTTTGGAGCAAGTGGTTTACCCTTCAAATAGTCGTAAGTTATCTGATCTGGCTTGATCATACCAGCTCTGGCACCTGCCTCGATAGACATATTACACATCGACATACGAGCCTCCATACTCAATTGCTCGATTGCCTTACCAGCAAACTCAATGACATGACCAGTACCACCAGCAGTACCAATGACACCGATAATGTGCAAAATCAAGTCCTTTGAAGTGATACCAGGGTTCAATTCACCTTTCACTAGAACTCTCATATTCTTTGACTTGTTCTGGATAATAGTCTGAGTAGCTAAGACATGTTCAACTTCCGATGTACCAATACCAAAAGCCAAAGCACCAAAGGCACCATGGGTAGATGTATGAGAATCACCACAAACTACTGTTGTACCTGGTAAAGTGAAAGCCTGCTCGGGACCAATGACATGAACAATACCCTGTCTAGATTCCGTCATACCAAAGTAAGTAACGTCAAAATCCTTGACGTTTTGTTCAAGTGTTTGAACTTGGAGACGAGAGTCTGGCTCTTCAATGAAAGTGGCAGTAGATTTGAAATTCTTTCTTGAGAACGTTGGAATATTATGGTCAACTGTAGCTAAAGTACAGTCAGTTCTTCTCACTTTTCTACCAGCATTCTTTAAACCTTCAAAAGCCTGTGGTGAAGTAACTTCATGAACCAAATGTCTGTCGATATAAATCAGAGTGGAACCACCTTCTTCTTGATGAACAATATGGTCTTCAAAGACCTTGTCGTAAAGTGTTCTTGGACCTTTGGATGATCCCGATGTCATAATCGATAAAAGGTTACTATTGATTTGCAATTTTAAAAGTCTCTTGACTCTTAGTGAACCATCCAATGGAATTGTAGCCCCAGAATCAATGAATCAGCTCCTCTTAAGTACTCTTAAAGCTATTCTTCTGACTGATCAAAAGGCTACTGAGTTCTTGGAGAGAAGAGACCGAAAAAGGGCCGGTACCGGCCAAATCCGGCCAAGAAGACCGGTACCGGCCAACTGACGACAGCGTCACTAAATACTGGCGATTATAGAGAGTTAATGCTATCAATTACTGTTACATATCGTGTTGTGATGCTAGGTCTTGCGACCTGGGCATGAGTGACCAGCAGCCCAGGTCGCTGTGCCATTGAAACCGCTCGTCGGGATTAGACATTTGCACGATTAGAGTGTTTGGATCTTGTGCTAAGTAGAAATTCTTGACACGTTTGCTTACTCTAACCCTGGATTTTTCCGACATATTGCCAAATATTATTGGTGATATGGGCACTTCTTTCCAGATCAATTTCTGGTGTTTGAGATCCCAGGCGTAGAATAGACCTCGTTCTGTCAAAGCGATGAGACAGTTGTATTGTGTGGAAAGCTTGATAATTCTGTGACCTAGGCATATTTTCGGGAGAATATAGGGACCTCGTCGTGAGATGCAGTATATGGAGCCGTTTGCAGTTGCAATGCACCAGCATTTGCATTCCTTGGAGAATGCTGCGCAAAGAACAACTTCTGGAATAAATGCTTCAATGATTCGCTTGCCCTTGAAATAACCGAGTATACGTGTTGGATTTTCCAGAAGAGCTTCGTCGTCAAATTGAATGGATCTTTCAACGCCGTTGCGGATCTCGAGAACATGGAAATTGTCGAGATCGCCACTTTCGAATAACACAGCATCGGTATCAGGTACTACTCCTGACTGCTCGACATATCGCGCGTTGGGTTCGCTGCCCCATACTCTTTCGAATGTCATTTTGCTATTCAACGTCATCGTTTGCTCCGCTCCATCATTCAGATCATCTGCGGCAAGTTCCTCGGCAAGTAACTGTCCCTCTAAACCCCGACTAGCTACCTCAATGGCATCTCTAGACTTGTCTTCTTCATCCAACGAATTATCACCAGTTGATTGAAACAAACTTTGATGACGGTCTCTCATACCCATTATCAAAGTATGCAGTCCAAGCCGCGGTAATGGAAAGGCAGTTATGCTCATCTTACCTTCGATCCTCCCAACTGCTGTATCCCTTGTCTTCGATGATGAACTGGAGAGAGACAAATCTTTTGTAGAAGTATCTTTAAAGCTGCTCCGGGTGGGCGAATAACCTACTGATAATAATGTAGGCGCGACTCTTTTCCGACCATCTCGCACTACAGCGGTACTCAATTTCTCATCTTTCTTGCGCTTCGGTTTCAGTATATTTATCTTCTCCGGATTTATACTTTGTGGAACCGAAAGCTTAGGCTGTTTGGGCTTTGGCTCTTGTGCAGCATTACTCGTAGTCACTCGCGACTCTAAAAGCCCTTCGTCTGGTTTAGAGACCTTTTGCTTCTTGAGTTTTCTCATCTTCTCTTCGAAAAGCAACTGATTAACGTCCTCTGGGAAATCTAACGAATCTTTATCCACACCATATCTATGCAACTGTTCTATGTTTCTCTCCATAGGGATCGGATTCCCTAATTCCTTGTCCTCAAAAGCGATAACCGTGATCGAACTATCCAATGATGTGATAAACAACATACTGCCATCCGGTGTCCATGCCATGTCCGTAATTGATGCATTGGTGATTTCGTAGGCCACGAATATAGGTCTAACCTTACTTGTACTCCAGACAGCCAAAGACTTATCTTGACCAGCTGTAGCAACAACTGATTCCAGTTCCTTTTCTGGAAGTCGTTTCGGTCCCTTCTCATCCTTAGGCTCCACTACAGCATGATTGGTGCTACATTGCGATTCAAACAGTCTCGGGTTAAATCTGGCAACCTCTGTTGGAGCATCATGCCCAATGAGACTGATATCAGTTTCCCATGTACCCCGATTTACAATCACCACAGAGCTGACGGGGCCGTTAGTTGCGTTCGGTACAGCGATATGTTGACCATCAGGAGACCACGAAAGTCTCCTGAAGTAAGTGGTAAGCGGTGAACCTTTGAAAGGTTCTGTTATGATATGTTCAATCGTAATAGCGTAATCCCCGCTCTTATGATACCTGAATATTTTCAAAGTTCTGTCATCTGAAGCTGTCGCAAAATACTTGTTCGCTGGATCAAAGATTACTCCCTTTACCAATGATTGATGTACATCAAATCTCTTAATTTTCTCAAACGTTGATCCATTCCAAATAATAATTGATCTATCCAAACCAACACTAACGAGAATACTAGAATCCGGAGCCCAGCATATATCTTGAATGTCATTATCATGCGCTACAAGCCTCCTACGGACCGTCCAATGTTCTCGCTCGTACTCAGATCCAAAAACAGGCTCAGTACGGTTTTCTTCTTCTTTTGCCCAAATAAGAAGGATACGATCATCGGAACCACTTGCAAGATACCGTCCATCAGGTGAAAATTTCAACGACGTAACTGAACCTGTATGACGACTCATACTAGCAAGCGGTCTTTTAATCTCATCAGCAGTCGGTTGTTTCGCACTGCTCTCTTTTATAGCTTTCAATATATTCTCAACAGACCATATTCGCACTTTCCCGTCCAATCCTCCCGTAGCAACTCTCGAACCATCGGGACTCACATCTACCGTGTAAACTTCATACTTACGGTGTTCCTCCTGATGTGAAAACCAAGGAAATTTGATGATTTTCATCAACCTCTAGATCATCTCCGATGTCAACAGGGATCAGTCTTATCTTGTAGTCTGCTCAAATTCTACGTCATTTTTCAAACTTGATAGGAGGTGTATGGGCGTGAACATCAACACTTTTCGATGGCCTTTAAAAGTTACCAAACTTGACTGAAATATTGAGATCTATCATAGTTACAAACTTGGAAGTTGATTACATTCTAACCACCATTCAAGTACAACATTACCCGCGGCTCGATTTCCCCTAGTGACTAGTAGCTTATTGGTAAATCGTTCGTGTGCTGCGTTGTTTGCACAGATTTGAGGCAATGCATTACCGAGCCAAACTTTGGTTTGCATGGGGAATTTGGCGGCAAATGCTCGCAGAAGATCTGTGTAACTGCTCAAGTCCGATCTTTGAGTATTGTACAATCCGAACATGGCTTGGGAAATAACTTGTTGGCCAATGTCATTGATCAAGGCCTGGGTAGCCGCTAGATCTGCTTCGGAATATTTTTTGTTATTGAGAACTTTTGTCCAGAATTTTGTTATCGCAACTATGGTAAACTTCTCTCTGGCTGAAAGTAGGTTAATGAATTCTGGTAAAATGAAAGAGTGCCAGTGCGAGGATTGAATAGCCAGGGAAGGTTTGCAATCTAGTACGCTGTTGATGAAGCTGACCGTTGTTTGTAATAAATCAGGATCACTAACGATGGAAGGACGATAGTATTTCAAGAAAATGTTCTCGAAAAGATAGTCAAACTCCTGCGGCGATATTTGATCGCGATACTGATTTATGAGGCTCTCTAATAGATATGAGTAATATGGCAATGAAGATGATATGTTTGCCTTTGGTAGCTGATTCAGAATGAAAGACAAAATCTCTGACATGGAAAACGTTAGGAAAAATGGTTCATCTTCGCATAATTTTAACCCCTTGCCTAGTATTAGACAACTGACTTCAACGAAACCTGAATCTCCACAGAATGCTGGGTCATTGGTAAATTGCATAAGCAGTCCCAATATCTTGGTTCTAATCTGTAATGGATCACGTTTCCAGAAGTCTCGGAACTCGGCGAGCCTTTGCAAAAGAGCGGGACTTTCAGTATCCTCTGTGGGCAGTAATGCTGATCCCAGCTCTGAAATACAAGTCAGCAAACAGAGGAAATAATTTTTCTGCTCCTGTGGTGTTATTGTTGACATGCTCAAACCCTGCTGGATGAAATGTTGAAGCATATCTATTGTTTGTAGGATATATTGTCCTTGTCGCTCAGGACCTTCATCAACTTGACTTTCGAGGATGAATCCAAGCGATCGAACCAGGGTTTCTCTTGTAAAGTTGGAAATATTGGCCTCCGCGGCCAGCAGAGTACTTAAAATGTTGAAAATCTGCAGTAGATATGAGCTCAATTCCGAGCGACAGGTGTCGCACAAAAGTGAAATAGCTTTGATTGTCAACGTTTCCACCTTATCCTTGAATTCTCCATCAGTACCTTGACGATTTAATGTACAATACTCTAGTCCCTTGAACAGCTCGTCGATGCAAAGGTTCAGCCGCGATGGAGATTGCTTCAAGTAGCCCGCTAGTTGTCCTATCAGAGTGGTACTAGTTCTCACAAAATCCAATCTTATGAGCAGCTCTACTGCGCTGTTATTTTCCTGTTCATAACCTGCTTTAAAGAGAACCACGGTATTTTGAATGAAAAATTGGCAAGATTCCAAGACATCACAAATCCACGGGCTTTCAGAAAGGGTCATATCTGCAAGCAGCGTATTAAGTACTAATGACATGGCCTCGATGCCAAATATATCAATATTCTCAGAAGAATTGCCAATATTAGAGATCAGTACGTTTGTTAATTTATCGTTGCCCAAAATTGACCACATAGACTCCATAAGATCTGAAACTGCTGCCCTAAAATCATCGAACTCATGAGCATTCGCTTGATCTGGATCATGCTCCAAAACTTTTCGCTTATTCAGTAAACTTATTTTCGGAAGGTAGATACTGAGCACCTGTTGAAAGATGCCAACCGCAAGCTCTGAACCATTAGGTGATAATGTTCCCGAAGGAAGATTTGTGTATGCATCTGCCAAATCTAACCACAAATCTACCATTCTCACTGAAAAAAATTCCTCTAGAATAGGCGTCAGAGGAAAATTGGCCATCTGCAGAAGCACTTTAACGTATTGTTGAGAGCTTTCTTGACTTATATGTGAGGCTGGGACACTGCTGAAAAGTTTGTTGCAAAGATCCAGTGTGTTGACTTGTAAGAAATCAACTATGCAAACCGCCAATTCTTTCAATTCATCTGTCATTTCATGTGTTACCAGATGATTCATATATTGAAGCATCCATTGATGTTTTGATGCGTCAGTTGCTCCGGATCTGGAAACACCAACAAAGATTGCCTCCAATTGCTCACGCAACTCATAATCCATCAAAGTAGGATCATTCGAAAACACATTTGCTAATATAGTCAGAACCTTTTCGGCACGAACAAACTCGTCAGTATCCTGCTTAGATTCGCACATCAATCTAATCAAATTTTGAAACATTTCACTAAGATCCATTCTCCCATGAGGTGACACATTCCTTGCCATAGATATGTAATTTATCCAAGCGTTGATACAACTGTAAAGCACATTATCCGTATCTTGCACCATAACCAAATTTGCATTGATAAGTGCCATAGTAGTCACGTAAAGGTGCTCATGAACAATTTCATAAACCTTGGTCATCCGATTCTTTTTGGATTGCAACTTAGTTAAGTCCTCGACGATAATTTCAGTAAACATTAGAACAAAATGATTGAACACAGGCGATGATTGAATGAATTGAATAAGCTGAGGATACGGTACAGAAACATTCAGTACCTCATCAATAACATGACCAATTTCCACAGTTTCGGTCCATTTTCCTGTGGATTTCCGTCTGAAAACAAGTTGAATAAACGTATCAATGGGATTATTCCAATTCTGACTCTCTGATCCCTCTTGCTCATTAATTTCCATAAAGATATGTGATAAATTTGACATTAGTTTCCTAATTGTCGCCAATAAAGATCCATAACACTGAGGTTCCGATTCAAATTGAACACACATATTAATCAAATGCATTAGATTGCATCTCAATAACTTTAAAAGGTCTTCATTAGACGCAACTTTCGTTGTAAGTTGTACAGTTAACGTCAAAGCACCAAAATATTTAACATTTGCAGAAAACGTATCATTTCCCAACAATGCATTAGCTATTTCAAATCCATCACTAGATTTCTGAATCGTTTGTAGATTTTGTTGCGTTTGATTAACATCATGACTGGGATGAACAGCGTATAAATCCTCGATAAGCTAAAAGATGTTAGTTAAAAGAAAACGGGAAAACTGACTCACTCAGTTTACATACGTTAACAACTTCTTCTAAGCTCATATCACTAAGCTAGAATGGCCAGCTACACAATTGGCTCTTACCAGAGTTACTATAAGACTCTTAAGTATGGTGAAATTTTCAAGCGTTAAGCCTTAGCTCTAATGAACAACTATACAGCTAAGGAATCGATGGCTTTACCAGCCTGAGCTTTCAGATCACTATATAAGCTGCATCTTAAGCCATCTTGGCTTTGTATCACAGCGTCTTATTCTTGCGCAGGAGAACTGCGACTCTGTAGTCGTGATGAGAAGTGGCTAAACCAGTAGCAACAAACCTTTGGTATTCTCTAGACCTATTAGTCTCACCACATCACATATGATCTTTTTGATTTCTGGAGATTCGTCTTCAAAGTTTCCTAACCGTCGCATTTCACCTTCAAGCATGTCAAATAATGTAACGTTTCCTTTTAAAATGGAGATTCTATCTTGCACAATCATCTGTAGGATCTCCTTCAGAGGTACTAATCCCGGGACGACATTTGGAATACTGCGTATCTCTTGTGGTTGAGGACCGAACGGCAGTTCGTCAGCGGTATATGGAATACCAAGGGTAGCCAATGCTCGGGCCGCTTCATTTGCTTCCGAGTAAGCACCTCCATTGACACCGTAGATCTTCTCTGCAACGTTATCCACTGCAGAGGCCTCACTAACAGTTCTAGGAGCACCAGCAAGCGCATCATTTAAAATAGGCTCAGTATTTTCAGTCTCGCTCTTCGAAGTCGCTTGGATAACGAATAATTTACCAGGACGTTTCAATTTGGCAAGCCGATCCAGCGGTACATATGTATGCGATGATACGTCTAACAATTCTCCTCCATATTTTGCCTTATAACTCATCTTCGGACAATCATCAAGATAGTAGCCCATGTAGTAATATTTAAGATTAGCCTTGCTGATGATCGAGAGTTCTCTGAGTGCACTAAGCTTCCCCAAGGACCATTTGTAATATTCGGGATCCCATATAAAGTAAACGGACGAGAGTCCAGAAGGTAGAATATCGGTCACCGCCATAGCTATCAGATTTCCTTCAAAATAATAACATTCATGTGCTGGTCCCAGTCGTTTTAGTCTGCTGCCCTGTGGCAACTCCTTCCAATTATTCAATTGCTCCCATTCCTCCTTCGTTCCTAGCACAGTTTCTTTCGAGAATGGTGAATCACACAGAAATCTCTTGAACGACTTGGCACTATGGTCAAAATCGTTGTGAACATGTTCCTGATACTTGGCGAAAAGCCTATATTTCTCCTCAGTAAACACTGCAGGCTCAAAACAAGTCTTAAAGCTCTGTGAAAGACTCTCTGTCTCGATAATTTCGTCAATATAATGGCATCCGCCTTTGGGATTCCTGTGTAAGGACTTATCGCTAGGCAAAACTCGTTTGCTGAATCGTCTCAAAGCAATTTTCAATTCCTTCGACATGATAACCATGTCTGGTTTCGTTCTTATAGTGTACAATCGACAACAGTTCCTAAGCATATCAACTTTGTAGATGAATTTACCTGATCGTCTGTAGCCCATATTACACAACTTGTCATACATTTCAACTGACATCAATTCTGCTTGGAAACCCACAGTACAATTCTCAGGTAACGTTCCCTCATTGGCATGATACCATGAGTCTAGGCAATAGTAGTCCTCATCTCGGGTCTTCTTGGCACTGCAATAACCACAACGACTTCTGGATTCCGTGAAATAGACTGGTCTCGAGATAATCAACCCATCAAACATCCCTAATGGACCTCTAGTGGTATTTCTGGTTACTTTGACCTTCAAGCGAGCTTTAAAAGTGATGGTAGTCAAACTATAGATACAAGAGTACTACTTAACAAGGGTGATAACCATCATTCTGGATCCAAGACGATTGGAAATATGATGAGAATCGTCAATCAAAGACGATTCTTGGCTACATTTTATGAACTTTTCCCCAAGACTTTCCCCAAGGGCAAACCAACCTGGAATGTTGAACAAGCTAAACTACGCAAGGAGTATCGAGCTTTACAGGCCCAACATCATCCTGATATGGTATCCAACTTGCAATTGAACAACCAGGACGCAGATCGATCTTCTCTGCTTAACAAGGCTTACCATACTTTGAAAGATCCGTTACTGAGGTCCCAATACGTGCTGAAAGTGATCCATGGGATGGATTTGAGCCAGGAACAAGTAGCCCAGCAGATTATGCAAAGCAACCCTGATTTGCTGATGAAAGTACTCGATACTCATGAACAACTGGAAGAAGTAGAGAACGAACAGGACGTACGAGCCATTGAACAGGATAACAAGCAGAGAATCAAGAGTATAGAGTCACAATTAAAGACCAGTTTTGATCAGGAACAATACGAAAAAGCGGCACAATTAACCGTTGAATTAAAATATTGGGTTAATCTAGCGAAAGCTATTAAAGAATGGGAACCGGGGAAACCAGTCAATTTGACTCATTAGATTACACGATATGTATTTTCTATACAATCATCCATTAAAGACACAACCCATATGCCCTTTTCCAAAGATATCTTTGCAACTCACTATGTATCCGCGTCAAAGACGCTTGGAATTTCAAATTCACATTTAGCAAATTCTTGCCACTCCTCGTCCGTGCTGGGATACTGCCTTAGCCATTTCATTCTCGGTCCAGATACTGCCGTATCATTTATCCTAAATCCAAAAACTTTCAACTCGTAAGCTTCTTTATTCTTCCTCTCCACATACTCCTCTAGCTCTTTAAAATGTTTTAAGAACACTCCAGGGAAACTAGTCCCCCAAAATGCTCCCTCTAGACACAGATGCCGTGACGATTGGGGCAAATACAGATCTTGACAACTGGGACAGTACAATCTCACTGTATGTTTCCCCACGGTATCACTCAATCCACAGGGCAACAACTGCATACCACCACAGTAATAACGAGGACACGTACCAAACTCCTTATGGTCGAATTTCTCTGCCATCGCCTGTAACCCAGGTTTGGTTAAAATGTATCGCGCATGAATTAACCCATATAACTGTTCCGCCGCGTGTTCCGCTATACTTCTATTAACCAATTGCGGCTTTCCCTCACCACCATTCTGCTCACCTTCATCTTCATCTTCCTCATCGCTCATCGCTTCCAAGTCCAGTATCAAATCCAAAGCTTTCCTATAGTGAGGAACTTCCTGAGGTAAGGAAGTCATATTAAAGTCATCCTCAATGAAATCTGTAGGTACCTGACAGAAATATTCATGTCCAAACCTTGTACAAAACGAGGGAATCCATTCATCGTAAGTTCCACTGTCATCGTCAGACGAACCAGCCTGTGATTGACCTTCAATCAATTCCTGTGACATCTGCTACGGAAACCAATCGATATAACGTCCTAGATCGACTTTACAGTAACCTTCTTGTCAATGCAACTGTGTATATCTAGTGAATAACTAGCTAAATTTTCAGTTAGTAAAAATTTTACCTTTAAGACAGATAAAATCACCAAAGGATCCCGGTTTCCACTTCAATTGTTGCTCGTTGATGGTCCCGTTAGCTGGTAAAGTTGCGATGTTGTCCGAGAACTGGGTGGTCTACGTGTCTTTGCTGTTTGTTGTGTTGAATAAGGTGCTACAGTATACTAGTGGTTATCATGAAAAGTTGAGTTCATATCTGGGGTTACCAAACGTTGGTGGTGTTGGCAGGAAGTATCGTACGACGTTGTTAGAGTACCAGAAATTGAGTTCTGTTAATAGATCGATCTCTGCACAGGATGACTATGCTCGTTGGACTAAGAATAATAGGAAATTAAACCAGTTGGAGAAGGAATTGCAGGGATTGAAGGAGGAATTGAGTAAGCAGAGTGCGAGGAATAGGAAGTTGCTTGGAAAGTTGAGATTGGTGAGTTTGACTTTACCATTTTTGGGTTTGAAATTGTGGAAAGGTAAACATGTAGTTTACTTTTTGCCCAGAGCCGAGTTGTTCCCGAAATTTGTGTCTGGAGTGTGGTCTCAAGGTTGGTTTTATGTTGCCCTGTTGCCGTTGAGATTGCTGAAAAGACAGTCTGTTGGTACCGCTTCAACGACTGAAGTTGGAGTTTCGCTTGGAATCTGGCTTTGGGCTTTACAAAGAGTGATCGATACTGTAGAGTTATTGATCAAACAGCTAGTTCTGACGCCAGTTGTCGCACCACCTTTGTCGTCTGGCGCAGAACAAAATGTGAAGCATGAAATTACAAGCGATAGAATCGACTTGGATTGAACGATAATTATACAAGGCTATTTAAACCTGAGCAAATCGCCGCAGGTTCTAATCTCTATGTCATGTCGTTTGAATAGACCTCGTTTACCTGTTGAGCATTGATCGATTAATTGTGTTAGTTTGATCAGTTTTTCCCTGCTCGAGCCTGATCTGTTCAGCTTACCTTCATATCTTTGGATAAATTTCACACACAGATAGTGTAACCACATAAGGTTTGTTCTAGGTTCGTATTCTTCCCAGGAAGATGCCTCTGCGAGAACGAACCGCATAAGTTTGTAAATTTCATATTGGTAGTCCCCACCGCCTTGGAAGAAAAGTGGATGATCTAGTCTGGTGTAGATTACAGGTTGATCGGGACCTTTTTGAGCTCTACTGCATTTCAGATCGCATAATGTGACGTTTAGCTTTCTGTCGACTAAAATATGTTCCAGGATCAGATTCCTATGTTCGAATTGAAATTTTGTCTCTGCAACGTAAAGTATAGTGACACATTGCCAAAAGATGTACAATGCTTGCGACCAACTTGTTAAATTGACATCACTTAGAGGAGTTCCGTGATCTTTTAAGATGAGAAGTAAAAATAATGGAGCATTTGTGTCAATTTCTGTTTCTGAATCTTCTTGTATCACATAAGAATGCAGCAGCCATGGTAATCCAGTGGTTCCTTTACAAAGTCTTAACATTTTCAGCTCTTGTAAACACATCGTTTTAGAGTAAGTGACATCTTCTAGCATTCCCAGCGGTAGTTTTTTGAACACTACAGGACCATCATTGTTTTGAGAGCTCCATACATGAGTAGTCAGCTTTTTAGAATTTTTCAGCGAAGCCATTGTATCTTTCTCTGGGACGATATGTTTGATATCACAGATATCTAAAATTTGGCTTAGGATTGCTTCATCATAATCTTTCATTATAACAGGAGTGGAAGACGACAGTGAAAGAAGGGAACTGGAGTTCCTAAGTTTGGCTCTGATTTTATCGCGAGAAGCCTGATCTGGTACAGGTAACGAGATTTGTGGACCCTGGGACGTCAATGAAGAAGAATCATCACCCGTATTGTTTGATTTTGTTCTGGTCTTTAACCTTTGTAATGAATTATGCGAGCTCTTGTGCTTTAAACTTGATTGCGATGATCTGTGTTTCAACCCATTCAAAGAAATATTAGATGATGATGATCTCTTCTTTAATGAATTTGATGCAATCGAAGAATTATCATTATAATCAATATTCGCATTGGTCCCATTATTATACGAAAAGACAGCTTTGTGTAGATCTGCAAAAGAGCTCTTCCCCTTTATTTTGGTATCTGTCATCAATGAACTATTATCGTGACCAATATTAAGTGATTGACTCGATGAAGACCTTGATAGAGAAGCGCTGCCTCTTTTCCAAAATTTCCATTTGGAACCAGTGGAAGTGATCGAGGATAGCGAAGACATGCTTGGTGAATGTGTATGGAAGCCCGTCACATTGCCTGAAACAGTAGTGGTACACATCGAGCTACCGCTATAATAGCCATTGGCGTTGTTTTGCGCGAGCATGATAGAATGGCGCTGACGATTTGCTTCGTTTACCACAGGTGCTAAAGGAGCCCTAAAATTTGAATTACGACGTTCCTTAGCCTGTATACCGTGATGCTTGGAACTCTGCGAAGGTATTATCGATGGCGCTTTAAACAGATCGCGCTCTTTCTTCACCTGGTTTTCTTTATTCTCATCGTTAAGCGCAATAAGACCAAATAGTTGTCTCAAAGATGATCCAGTCGAGCTCCTCTTCATAGAATGCGGCGACTTGGCCACGGGATCGCCTTCAACGCTCACAACAGACCCTCGCTTGTGTGATGAAAGCGAACTATGAGTTGACACTCTCTTAAGAAATTTCGAATCTCGATTCTCCTTATCCTTAGATTCCCTCGAATGACCCGTTCCAGAATCCAACGTAAAATTCGATAACGCTGACCATCTCTTCTTTGCTGCACTTGAAGAAGACGAATGATTCGACATAAAAGACCACCGTTTCTTCTCTTTTTCTACACCATTCGACGAAGAACTTACCCTTAATGATCCAACGGGTATACCATTAACTCCTTGATCATTCACAACCTTCAAGGCCGATCGTACACCATTTTCACCATCAGATTCCTCCTGTGAATTATAATCATCCTCATTATCCGACACAACCAATGCTATGAACTTGGTATCGTCAGAAGGCCCTTCAAAAGACGTATCAAACTCCATTACTGATCCAACGGACTCTGATCACTGACAACAACCACTAACAAACCAACCTGAACGAACTTAAACCTGTATCAGTGCTCATTAACCTCTTGTTTATCCTTCAATATCTGTTTATTTCGCTTTGTTTACCTTCGTCGCGAGTGATGTTGATTTTTCGCGTCTCAAAGTTTGTCCGGAAGGGACCGGGTATGTTTCGGACAAAGGAAATTTCACTGTCCGGAATGTACCTGGTCGGTTCGGACACACTTGGATTGTCCGGTCACTCCCGGGCATCCCCGGACAGTAGAATCTAGCTTGTCCGGTACCCGGTGCGTCCCGGACACCACATTTTGCCAAGACCTATACCAGTTGAATAATAAGCTTAGCTATTGAAGGTGATTGACCAGGTAGAGAGGTTGTTAGAGGTTCGTAATGGTAGCGGAGGTAGTTGGTGTGGGTTCTGAAACAGTTGGTGTTGAAGAGGGCTTTGAGAGCGATGATTTTGGTAGTTTCTCGGATGCGTCGTTCAAAAGCGACTTGGAAGAAGATTATGAGAGTGTTACCAGATATTTAGACGAGTTATTGCCTGATTATGGGGAATTTGTTGGATCTGATTCTGAATCAGCCGAGTTGGAACAGTTGTTGCAGGACGAGAGACCGCATGTCATTTACGAACAGTTAGTAGAGCTGCGAACAGCATTGCAGCCATTGAGTTGGGATAAGTCTCATCTGAAGGCGAACTTGTGGCATATCTTGAGGATTCCAGCGGATGAGTCTGTGGAAAAACAGTCCCTGCGACAGGACCCGCTCGACGATTCGCTTTATAAGCAATTGATGTTGTTGCTGAAAGATAACAACGTTAACACAACGCATTTGCTGCGGGACCAGCTTAGAATGAATTATATTAGCCCATTGACTCCTTTAAGTCCACTTGTGGAAGAGGAGAAAGAGCAGGAACGCGCGATACGGAGTTTGCTGGCCAAGACCGTCGACGCAGTTGATGATTTAACCGAATATCATGATGCACTGTGCAATGCAATTGATGGTCTGATTGTCGAGCTGCGACAGCTTAATAATCGGCAGATGGCTTTGATGAAAGATAAAGATACATTTGAGAGTGTTATCACAAATCTTACAGGTCATACTCAAAGGTTATATAGAGATGAAGTTGCGCTGTACAATAAGAGGATTAAGAAGAAAAGTAGATTCAAATGGCTTAATAAAGTTTAATGAAATCTACAATGCATTTATTAAAGCGCTAAACTCTCAGTTCGAGGTTTGGCTTCTTCATACTTTTTCTCTTGGATGCTTTGACCAAGTTTCTGTCAAATAGACCAGCATCATGTAAATCTCTGCCAGCGAAGTCCATGTCTTTGAGTTGGTATATTCTCACTAGCCAGTTTTCGGAAGTGAAGACTTCTTCGAAGTAATCAAGAGGTTCCACGTCTGAAGCTGCGACGGTTTGACCACGGGCTTTATCTTGGCCATGACCTTTGTATAGTTCTGGGAAATCCTTGTAAGACATCTTGTATAGCAAAGACTGCTTCATAGTTTTTGTTGCTTGTGAATCGACTCGGTACTCGTTGTTTGTCGTGAAGAAATTTCTTTCTTTGATCTCTTCAGGCCAGATACCTTCGCTAATTCGGATCATCCATAGAAATTTGTTCAAATCATCACCGCTGAACCCAATCACACCGCCAAAGATGATCAAAACGTAGTCAACGTCATGTTGCTTAAAGATCTCATAGGATTTCCATTCCGGTGAGGACATAGCTTTACCCACTGTCGCTATGTGAGTGTTATTCCATGTGTTATTGTCGACTAGGGTTGTCCTGTCGGCCATGCCACCGATTTGATAACCATAATCCCACCAGGCGGCAACTTTGGCGTCTTCATCCGTATTCATTCTCAACCAATAGTAAGCTTCACGGAAGTCATCGATGAGTGCTGGACGACCATCAGCTGTCTGAGATGGCATAACGACAGAAGGAGATGAGTAAGCGATTCTTGTGACCCAGGTACAATGGAAAACAAACAGATACATATAGTAAATGAATGAGCCTGAAACCACCAATTTTGAAAGCAGTGAAGCATAATTCTTTTTAGCACCGGTTGTGCCTTTGGAGAAATCCAGGTAGACATCAAATAGCTTGGACAACGTAACGGCCGCACATACGCAGATAACGGGAGTCAAAGTTAGCATCAATCTGATCATGACACCTGCAAAATACGAGCACAATACAGAGTATGCGATAACGAAGACATGCTCATCTTTCAATTCCAAAAACAGCAAGAACACACCTGCTGGGAATAGCCAGATAAGGAAATGCGTGTCAAAGAAGAAAGCCGGCCATGCGACGGGCTGATGTTCTGAAACGGATGCAATGATTGGAATATGGATCTTAGCATAATTCGTGTCCCATAGAGAGTAGAATCTACCGGTCCATGGAGCAATGAACCCCATATAGGTCAATGTGAACAGACCGGCAACGCCAACGACAAAGATCACCAAAAGAGACACAATCATAACGATTTTAAACTTCTCGGAAGCAACCTGCGATTTTATGAAATTACCAAAAGCGACGATTTGAACTAATCCAAAAACACCTAATGCCGCCATATGATCATTTGATTTAATGGGCAAGAATCCAACAAATGGAATTTGCATCGAAGCCAACGTACCAATAGTGTACCAAGTGGTATAAGCCGCATACAATTTCGAGTTATAACGTCCCATCAGAATCAAGATAAAGATGTGCAACGGAATCAAATTGGTGATAAACACATAGCCACCCCAAGCAGATACCATATAGAAGTAAAACAACGCAGTCAACGACGCATAAAAGATAGAACCTCTCTTTTGAGCTTTGATCCAAAACATAAACGTTACCATCAACAACGTGATAGCGATCGCCTCGTTATCATACGAACCGGCCACAGATCTCGAAATATACCCTGGAACAATGGCCATAAATGCCCCCGCCAACAGACCCGCACTCGAATCCTTGATCTCTTTCGTAAACTGATAAGTAGCCCACGCAGTAACGCCCGAGAAAGCCGGTGCAAACATAACACAAATGTTTCTAATATCAACGGGCAACCCCAATTTCCTAAATAAATGCCAAACAGCACCACTAGTGGTCATTAACCCGGGATAAAGCGTACCACCAGTGACTCTCCCGAGCGGATACCACGTTCTATCATCAAACCAGTTGAGGAACTCCAAAAACGAATGCGACACAAGATATTTTGTAGCTCTAAAGTTAAACCAGGGATCAAACTCATGAATTATCGACTCAAACCGAATCACAGAAAACAATCTCGATGAAATAGCTGCTCCAAACATCGCTACAAATATCACCACTTTAAGAACCGTTTGAACCCATTGTACCCAAGGAGAAACCACATCTCCATTCTCGTATACTCTCATATCACCCTGAACTCCCAAAACAACGCCAATTGACCTCTATAACCCACTCCTTGGCTCATGACACTCTGTTTAATAGGCTTGATATCCTTCAATTGATGGTATTTTTTTAATATTTTTTTTCCGTCTAAGACTGGGTCCGGGTAAGCTAATAGCCGGGTAATACAAAGTCCGGGTAAATCCGGGTAACTAATAGTCCGGGTAATGTAGTAGCCGGGTAACAATTTGTCCGGGTAACGTGAAGGCCGGGTAACGCTACGCCCGGGTAACATGATTGCCATAAGGCTTCGAGATCCTCCAAATTGACTGTATATCGCAGATAAGATGTAAGATTAGAGAGTTGAAGTTGAGAGGTTGGTGCTAGTTGTGCTGGCTGATACGTTAGGAGATCGGTAGGAGTGGTAGAGTCTTGAAGGTGCCCTTTTTTCCGCTTTTGAATTCAAAGTCTGGAACGTGAATTAGATTTTAGTGGATTTGTATCGAGATTAGGAGTGGGAACTGGACTTTGTGTGGTGCTTTTGGGATAATAGGAGTATATTTTGGAAGATTTATCGTTGAGACGGGAGTTGTTTTAGTGATTTGGTTCGATTAGGCTCTTACGACTGTTCGAGAATAAAAAGGGAGAAACCAGTGAACGAGTGGAAAGTGAGTTTTAGGAGGCTTGTTATTTAGAGATTGGGGTTGTTGCAAGGTAGATTATGCGAAGGATGAGCAGCGTTCATAGTCAGTCAAGTGATACAGTTGTTCAGCAGCAAATGAACGCGAGCGAAGTGCAAACTCAGGGATATAATGGGAAGACACCAGCAATAAGAGAGGAAGAGGAAGAGACTGAAACGGAGAGTAGCAGAGAAAAGAGATCTTATGGTTTGAGGAAGAAGAAAAGTTTCCAATCGTCGTCAAATTCGTCGTTATCGTCGAATAGTAATGGGAATAGTAACCGGTCTGTTTCAACGATAACTTTTGAGAAACAGAAAGTGATACCGCATCGGGCGAGGACTCAATCAGCACAGAGTGTACTGAGTAGCATCTCTTTAAGATCACTACTGCATCAGAATAACGTGCAAAATCAACAGACACAGCAACAACAGCAGAACGGAGAACAGGAAACGCAACCTGTGAGCAGTTACACAAATTTTAATGAGCAAATTCAATCGCCTGCTATGTCGTCGATACGGAAGAAAGGTATAGCTGGAAACCATGTCAGTGGAGCTGGAGGTTACAACACAACGTCTGGGGTATCCGGGACCGCAACGGGCGTATTTCGAAGAAATAGCTCTGAGAATGAGATTGGAATGCAAATGCCCTTTACGGATGATAGTAGACCAAAATTGAACCCAGTAAGCACACGGCAGCAGTTGCAAAGACAAAGCTCTGATGTTTCATTCAAGAAGGAAAATGTGAATCCAAACGAAGCGGTCTCTATGCAGCGAGAATCAAGCAGTTATAAAGATGATGATGCAGATATAGATTCTCAAAAAAGACTAACTAAACAGGCGTTGAGAAAACTTTCTACTTTGAAACATGGTGTGAAGGATATACTGAACACGGACGCCGGTGACTATGAAGAAGGACAGGAAGATCTTGCGTCGTGCGACAGCTCAGCTGGGAAGGGGGAAGATAGTGGTGAACAGAATGAAGAATGGGTCGAGAGCCGGGACGTGGGTGATGAAAGTTTCGTCAATAAGGTGAATTCAATGACTCATTTGAAATTTGGCAATAAGAACGTTGTGTTAGATTCTTCTTCCTTCGATCCCAACGAGTATTCTAGCAAAGCTTCTCAAAGTCATATTGCTCGACCGCCTGTCAGCAACAGAAAGCATTCATTGGATGTTATACGGCAGCCAAATGCTTCCATACCGAGCAACTCAACTATTAACCATAGCAATAAGCGGTCTTTGAAGCAAATCGGAAATCCAAAGAAGCCTCTATATGTGCCTGCTGTCCTACGCGATGTTTCGGAAACCAATATAACTATCGATGATGTGGTGAGGCCAGTGTCTCCACAACATACACTGGTATCGCGAAACCAAAACATGACCTTAAGGAGCACAACGTCTGCTTCCTCGCAGGCTAGTGTCATCTCAAACCACTCGTCGATCTTAGAGGCATGTAAAAGACGTTTGGGATCTTTTTTTCTTGCTGCATCAGATCACCATAACTCAGATTCCCAGCTCGGTCTCAAGTTGGAGCCGCCTGCACCGCCAACTAGAGAACATTGGTTGCCTGACTCAAAGCGCAGCTCATGTCACTACTGTCACAAACTGTTCACCTTTCTGGAAAGGAAACATCATTGTCGACATTGTGGTGACATTTTTTGCCAGCAACATTTAGCTCATTGGTTGTATCTCAATTCCAACGCTCAGTTCATGATAGGTGGCGGTGGAGTGGGAACGTTATCCAAAATCTGTGATAATTGTCTGGAGGATTACGAAAGTATGATAAAGAATCCCACCTGGAAGGACAAGAAAGACACAAGGCAAATTGATGGTCGAAATTTAACAAATACAAGCTCATCAGTTTTGCAAACTGGCCAATCGCGTATTACCCAGGCTATTAATGTTGCAAGTAGCTCTGAGGCAGGCGATACTGCCAATGATAAAGATGACGTTATGGGAAGCGTCGTGGGTTCTGTTCCGGCTGACTGGAACTGGAGTAGTTTTTGATTTCTGGGTTTACTTTCTCCTCTGTATCTTTGATTGTTTTATCACCTTTGTAGTCTTTTTGTTTATTGTACTTTAAAGTCAACTTTTAGAGACTTCTAATGCGATTATATCTAGCCTAATGTGTTTTGATCAGATGAACTATTTGTTGATATTTACATAGTTTGCGGCGTCGAGGCTAACCAGCTTCATTGGCCATCAACGGAACCTCTCTTGTCCCAAACAGCCTGCGCGATCTTGTCAGCAAGTCCATTCTTTGAAGTGGTTTTCTCCTCGACGAAGAATTCCGAAGCAGAAGATTCTCCTGACATATAAGATGAAAGTGATGTCTCGGATCTTCCTCCATGGGTTGAGAATAGTGGGATATTGGATAATGTGTTATCACTGTTCACTAGCGAGACGGCATCAGACTCGGTATGATCGAAAATCACCTCCGGCTGTTCGTCGAGACTGCGGTCCTTCTTTGAGTCCTCTTCGGCTTTCTTCCCTTTCTTATGTTTAACTAGTCTTCTTCTTTTCAATTCAGCAGTCTTGCGATCTTCTTCTTCTTCGTCAGCCTCATATTCGTCACGCAAAGAGTCAGCATCAAAATCTGGGAATAGTTCTGGTCCAAACGTATTCACAGTTTCAGTGATCTTTCTCTCCAGTATGGCCCTTTCCTTCTTTAGGTTTTTCAAACCTTGTGGAGAGATGATGGAATAGTATAGAGGCCTTAGAGATTTGAAGATATCCATACCAATATCACCAATGATAAGCGCCGAATAGGTAACTGCACAGCAGGAAATATAGGAGATGCAAAAAGTCAATATTCTGTTAGCGTACCTATCCTTGAGGTGATATGTGATTAAAACAGACCAAAAAATGTATAGCAAAGGTGCAAACCCCATTCCAATCAAGATTTTCCAAGTAGCTATAACGTCATTTGCCTTGATCTTGACTGTTGATGCGGCAAGGGCCTCGGCAGCTTTCTTCTTTGAGATTCTTTTAGCGATGATAAACACCGGTGAGAACATTATGATGCCAGGTAAAGCCAAAACGACCGAGACTAATAAACGAATCGATCTGAAAACCAGTAAGCTAAAGTTTTTGACAAAATTTATTCTTGCCGTTTCAACGAGGTGGTCTGGTAAATTATAATGACGCAAGTGTGCATTATATGTCATAATATCCTTTTTCAAAGCAATAATTTTGGGATCGTCTCTGTAGGTTTGATATCCTTTGACTAGTCTTCTATTCATCTCAACAACCATCGGCAAAGGTAATCTTGAAGATAATTGACCAGCATATAGCCGTCTCATGGCTTGAACGACCATCAAAGTTTCGTAATCTGAGCATGTAACGGTAACGGCCTTTAGACCTTCAGAGATAGTATCCAACATCTCTTTGACAGCTTCTCTATTGGTCTCTGGGTTTCTATATTTGGCTACCAATTCGAAAGGTATCTCGATAGGATCACCAAACTCCAAAACAGCTCTGGATCTAAACTTATGTGGATGGAAATAATTCATACCGCATGGAACAATTTTAACATTAGCGTCAGGATGTTTATCCATGCATCCCAAGGCCATGATCGCGACACCGGCTTTTAAAGGCAAAAGATCGGTTCTATCATGAGAACCGCCTTCAGGAAAGATACCAATACACTGGTTATGAGCCAAATGTTCAAAAACTTTATGATAAACGTGAGATTGATTCACCTTGTCAGCATACTTGAACGGTGTACCCTTTGTTAAGGCATTGATAACCTCCGGTTTCCCCATCTTGAACTCTTTTCTAATTATGAGCACCGTATCGCTCTCAATAGCCTCTACTTCAACATTCCCCATCGATTTGGGTAATCCAAGAAGACCCTTGGGACTACAATCCGTAGTGAAATAAGTTCCATGTCCAATAATCCGTCTAGGATTCTCCGGATCCACAGTAATCTTTCCCCGACCTAATTTCAAATTATCCTGAGCTCTTACAACACCAATAGACATCACACAGCGTGCTAGAAATCCCACTGCTTTCCTTCTCAGCGATTTTTCAGCAACCAAGAACGAAACTCGTCTATTGACAGCTTTCTTGACCTGTCCCATCAAGATAACGGGATCAACAAACTGGTTAGCATGTGGTGCAGCAACAAATATCACAGGAGCCTGCTTAGGAACTTTAAATCCACCTCGAGTCCTTATTTCTCTAAAGAAACAGTCAAAAATATTCGTTAACAGGTAAAGAATGAAATCATAAATGATTATCCGATAAAGTGATGCTTCTTCATAACGAGTTCCTTCAACTTCTTCAACGGTTTTCCCATTCGATGCAGTCTCTTCAACTGTTTGCGAAGAACCTTTCTTCAAGTCCCCCTTGGTTACCAATGGCTTCTCCATGAAGTGACACTAAATTCCTAGGGATTAAATCAGCGATAGTAAGCAACTAGATCAATAGCTCAAGCAATAAACAGTTAGTTTGGATCTTTTTGTGTTGTTCTTAGTGTTAGTAACTTGTAGTTCCCGATAAAAGCTGCTTAACTATGGGCTTCCGCACATCTAAAATCCAAGCTCATCACACAAACTATGTAGATCGTTGATATAGATTTCGAGCTTGCCAGGATCCTTGCAAGCCATTGAGGGTCCAAACTATGCCAGTTCCGAGTGCTGCTGGGGCAGTAGAAGCTTGTATTTTAGCAAACTTGTGCTGGAAACGTCTTGCGAATCTTACAAAAACAGTCTTTGTTCAGCCATTGTCTTGCCACACCTCTTGCGTAGGCTTGTCATGAATTGAGTTGCGTTTTCTACTTTGTATCCTTCGAACTGGATCTTGCTTACTTGGATACAGTACGGTCCTTTACATTTCACTAGAAGATCGCTTGTTTCTTGGTCGAATGTGAAATTGCCGGGTTCTTGTAGCTGTTGTGGGTGTCTTGAAGCTATGTGGAACTCATGGAGTATAACTCTTTTCATAATAGATGCTGTATCTTTTCTCTTGTGACATGTATTCTTGTATGTGAACAATGGACCGAGAACTGCAAGTCTTCTCACTAAAGTAGCAGCGTCGTGCGAGTTCCAGTCGATATGTTTCATTTCAGTGGTGATTTTGGGAGCATAACTGGGCTCGATAGTATCGGTCGTATTATTCTTTATCTTAGTGTACAGTTCCTGCGCGATAACTTTCTGCAAAAGCCTTGAGCCTTCAATACCGAGTTGATCCATCAATATGGCTGTAGCTCTTGGTGTATCGTCCTCGAAACGGCTCACTGTTCCCTTGGATAGAAGCTCATCGATGTTAAGCGCTCTCGTTTGCGCAACTATCGAGCCCTGGTCGAACTTTGAAGGATGTAGAGTTTGAACAGTAACTCCCGTTGTCTTATCGCCATTCAACAACGCATGTTGAATCGGTGAAGCACCTTTATAGCGCGGTAGTAACGATGGATGTACATTTAGGGCAAAAGGTACCGCATTTATCAGTTCACTAGGTATCAATTTCCCAAATGAAACAGCTACAATGAGATTATAGTGCTCATCTTTAACAACTTCACTCAAATCAACCAAATCTTGTCTGGAATCGCATACCAACGGTTCCCGTAATCCGAGTTCCCTAGCGACCTCCACGATAGGTGGATATTTCAATATAGAGTTCTGCCTTCCACACCATTTGGGAGATCTTGTAACCAGCTGTATCTGGGCTATTTTAGAGCCCTGTCTTTTCAATTCATCAAGACCTTTCAATGAATGGGAACTGAACTGATCACTACCAAAAAATAAAACGTTTAAAGGCCTGTTGATCGTGGAGAGTAGTCGATTGCATCGTTGGAAACTCATCGATCAATGCTTTGCTTGCCGGTTTTTGAGATAATCCATTGAATCATCAAGCTGTTCATGGTCAGTTGGTATCGCTTATCAGATCGATCTGGTGCTGGAGAGGATGGTTGATCTAGATGAGTTGAAGAACGATTCAACAAGGCTTCGAAGGCTTCAGAAGTTCTCTATTGAAGCGAGAGATAGGATAATAAACGATCCATTAAATGACAGGGCATTGTTAAGTCGGTCTAGTTCTAGCAGTTTAGATTACCTGAGAAGCTCTGTAAAGGCCAGGGAAGAGCTATTGGAACATATCAAGGCCATTTGGACGCAGGACAATCGTACCAAGGATAATCAGGTCGAACACGGACTGAGAAAGCTACGAGAAGTGATTATCAGCATTTTTGAGCAACATAACCAGGACCAAGAGTTCATACTATTCACTTTTGATGTTTACAGGTTGTCGTACGAGTACTACCATGTCAAGAAAGAGCACCACAAGCTAAGCAACCTGGTACTGGCGTCTATGGTCACCAACATACCGAGAAATCTGGTTGCAGAGTACGCAGAAACCTACGCTATCTGCATCTCACATATCGAGCGTGATACGGGAAAGTGTCTCGAATTTGTGAATAAATGGCATTCCTATGGTAAACTAGACGATTCATACAAGAGGTACGTTCGCATGTCTATGATTCTTAACAATCGTACCGAGAGTCCAGAGAAATGGTTTGAACTACTAAAGGAAACCCCGAGCTCATTGCTGGCTTACAAACTGTTAAGAAGCACATCAGCGTTTATCGAAATGCGCGATAGATGCTTCACAACTGTTAGTCGATGCTACAACCAAATTTCAGTGAACTTCCTGCTACATTACTGGTTGCACGACTTCCTAGATGAACCAGAGCTCAAGATACATCTCAAGACCAAGATTAACCACTATGGAACTGAAATTATAGAATTTAAACGGACAAGACGTTAAAACCACTGATATTTGTCCTATACTTACGCAAGAAGTGGGAATTTGATGCCAGCAAGAAGACGAGCCTGATCATACGGATGCCAATGGCATAGCAGGCTCGTAGCCTGATGATTCTGTAACTATTCAAAGCTTGAAGTGTTCACTCTTTATAGTCGCTTCCAACGTTTAAAGATGGCCAATCTTATAGTACTGGATATCTTAAAGAGTAGGCTAAAATATAGCTAGTAGGGCATTAGTAGGCATTCTACGTTATCTGGCATTCACTGATCGATAGAATAGGTAGTTACGATGTCTAGCCTTGCTGATTTGTTAACTCCTGATTTGAAGTTGGACGACCTAGAGGCATCGCTCGCTGGAGGTACCAAGGAACCGCAAGAGAAAGTGATGAACGCAATTGATAAAGCTCAAGGGTCTATTCTGCCGATGAGATTACAATTCAACGATTTTTTACAAACTATGTCAAGTTTAGATGATCTTCAAGACCAGACACCATTGGAAAAGTTCACAATGATAA
Source organism: Torulaspora globosa (assembly GCA_013694445.1). Classification (NCBI taxonomy): domain Eukaryota; kingdom Fungi; phylum Ascomycota; class Saccharomycetes; order Saccharomycetales; family Saccharomycetaceae; genus Torulaspora; species Torulaspora globosa. The sequence continues at coordinate 836,651 of CP059269.1, forward strand.
GAAATAAGGTGTTAGATTTGACCAATAGACTTCAAATGATCTCTGAGGACGTGGGGAAGTTACAGCCTTTATTTGATACTATACCGGAATATTCAGAGAGATATGGCACTAAAAAGTTTCAACCATTAGAGACATTAAAATTAACGTCACAAAATAGCACAATTTCAACTCCACAGACGCAGAATAGTGGAGGTTCAAATCCATTAACAAGCAGGAAAATCAGTAAATCAAGCGGTGGGACACCTGTGAGTCATACAAGCACACCGTTGGGCTCTACTGCACCAAGCACATTTCCAGCAGCAGGGAAAAAACCGAGGAAGCCAAGACAGAGTAAGAAGGCTCAAGCGACGGCTGTTGCTGCTGATACCGTGAAAAGTCAACCATCAACAGTTTTATCACCGACTCCGCCGGCTCATATGATAAATTCTGCACCGCCCGCGAATCCCATGCAAATGATGAACGGCGTCGTGCCAAACACTATGATGGGATCTCCAATGCAATCACTGATGTCTCCCGTCGGTAACACCCCTAATGGATACGGCATACCTCAGCAGCAAATGCAATCGCAACAGCCACCACAACAGTTCAATCAGCCCGCTGTTGGCAACTCTGTCCCACCGGTGCAACCACTGAACATGAATAGCATAACTCCCGCCAATATACTGAACATGAGTATGGGAGCCGATCCGCAGCAGCAGCCCATTCAAAGAAAGAATTTTGATCCACTCGATTTCAATAATCTCGATTTTGGTGATCTAAACATGGATATGATATAACCTCGTGTGCCAGCAATGACCAATGCCATTATGACACTACAGCAAGAAGCAATAACTCTCCAGAGTTAATGCTATATTTTACGATCAAGACATTTTAGCCCTACTACGGTCAATATGGGCCCAAAAACAACGGGTTTTCAGGGATATTCAACTTCAATGCTCCAGCAAGTACCTGGACTACACCACAAGAGCATTCAATGCACTGAGATGGCCACTTGACTGGTTCTTTTATAGTGAGTACTCGTTAAGTCGTAGTTAGTTATTTTTCATTGAAAACTTACAGTGATGAGCAACAAGACTTGTTGAACAGTGAGTCATCATCAAGAAAGGTCAATTATAGTGATCGATTGGACTTTAAAAGGGCCTGTTGTGTTTGAATTTAGTTCAGGAAATTTTTGTGAATCGATCAATACAACTTAAGAGTTTTAATAATCATTATAATGTCGACACATTTAAGGCAAACATTCGCTAATGCCAAGAAGGAAGGCCGTAATGCATTGGTTACTTTTATGACAGCAGGTTATCCTACTGTTGAAGACACTATTCCAATTTTGAAAGGTTTCCAAGATGGAGGTGTTGATGTCATTGAACTTGGTATGCCCTTCTCTGATCCAATTGCAGATGGTCCTACTATTCAGGTAGCCAACACTGTTGCGTTGGAGAATGGTGTAACTATGAAGAATACTTTGGATTTGGTTCGTCAGGCTAGAGAGACCGGTATTACGGTTCCGATAATTTTAATGGGTTACTATAATCCGATCTTGAACTATGGAGAGGAGCAATTTATCAAAGATGCAGCTTCCGTTGGTGCTAATGGTTTCATTATTGTGGATTTACCACCTGAGGAAGCTTTGAAAGTGAGAAATTTTGCAAGAGAATGGGGATTGAGTTTAATTCCACTGGTTGCACCATCTACGACCGAGGAACGTTTAGAGTTGCTTGCTGAGATAGCAGATTCTTTTGTGTATGTTGTGTCGAGGATGGGTACCACGGGTGCTCAGACTTCTGTGGCCAGTGACTTGGGTCAATTGGTTACTAAAGTGAGAAAGTATACGAAGGACACACCGCTCGCTGTCGGGTTTGGTGTTTCGACCAGAGAGCACTTTAAGGACGTTGGTTCTTTGTCAGATGGTGTCGTTATTGGATCCAAGATTGTAACACTGTGTGGTGAAGCACCAAGGGGAAAAGCATACGAGATCGCCAAGAAATACGTCGAAGAGATATTGGCTGGTCAAAAGCATAAGGTATTGACCAAAGAAGAGTTTCAACAGTTGCAGCAGAAGTCTATTGAAGAGGCTAGACAAACTGAAGAACTTGTCAACAAGTTCAACGAGACACACAAACATCCAAGCAGATTCGGCGATTTTGGTGGTCAATATGTGCCTGAAGCGTTGCATGCTTGTCTCAGAGAGTTGGAGGCCGGTTTCGACGAAGCTGTAGCGGACCCAAAGTTCTGGGAGGAGTTTAGGTCTTTGTATTCGTACATTGGCCGTCCTTCCTCCTTGCATAAAGCTGATAGACTGACCGAATACTGCGGTGGTGCTCAAATCTGGTTGAAAAGAGAAGATTTGAATCACACCGGTTCTCACAAGATCAATAATGCGTTGGCTCAATTACTGCTAGCAAAGAGACTGGGTAAGACTGAAATTATCGCTGAAACTGGTGCTGGTCAACACGGTGTGGCTACTGCCACCGCATGTGCCAAATTCGGTTTGAAGTGTACTGTTTTCATGGGAGCTGAAGATGTTCGTCGTCAAGCCTTGAACGTTTTCAGAATGAGAATCTTAGGTGCTAAAGTGGTTGCTGTTACAAATGGTACAAGAACTTTGAGAGACGCAACCTCCGAGGCATTCCGTTTCTGGGTCACCAACTTGAAAACGACATACTACGTTGTTGGATCCGCAATCGGACCTCATCCTTATCCAACCCTAGTGCGTACTTTCCAAAGCGTGATCGGTCAGGAGACGAAGAAACAATTCGCCGAGCTGAATAACGGCAAACTGCCAGACGCTGTAGTCGCATGTGTGGGCGGTGGCTCCAACTCCACTGGTATGTTCTCACCATTTGAAAAAGATCTCAGTGTCAAACTGCTCGGTGTTGAAGCTGGCGGTGACGGTATCGACACCGAGCATCATTCTGCCACACTTACCGCTGGCAGACCCGGTGTCTTCCATGGTGTCAAGACCTACGTCTTGCAGGACCAGGATGGTCAAGTTCACGACACGCATTCCGTGTCTGCTGGTTTAGACTATCCAGGTGTCGGTCCAGAACTTGCCTTTTGGAAATCTACAGGCCGTGCAGAGTTCATAGCGGCCAGTGATGCACAGGCTCTAGAAGGATTCAAGCTGCTTTCGCAGCTTGAAGGTATCATCCCAGCATTGGAATCTTCTCACGCCATCTACGGTGCATGCGAACTCGCCAAGAAGATGAGACCAGATCAACATCTTGTGATCAACGTTTCTGGAAGAGGTGACAAGGATGTACAAAGTGTTGCCGAAGCATTGCCCAAATTGGGCCCAGTCATCGGCTGGGATCTAAGATTCGAAGAGGATCCTTCGCTAGGCCAGTAAATGGACTTTTTAAAAGTGTATGGACCAGCCAACTAATAGAGATCACCAAGTAGTAAATAGATACTCAACAACGCATAGTATTGAGCGTTCAGCCGTCTCCGTGGGAGGCGATGGTCTTGATGTATAGTAAAGGTCAAGCGATGAGCTAGTTACAACTTACTTCTTATTTAGTCAAAAAGGTATAGCACTGAGGGTCTTTATACCCAGTGTCATTGATGTTGTTAAGATGAGCGATAAAGCTCTTCCTAGAAGGTGCTCTGTAGGAGCTCAATTAGGTATAGGTGTTAAGAGTGCTGCTCTTTACAATCCCAGTAATGGAAAGGTCGAAAATGGTAAGCCTGGATGGATACAGGCGTATGATGATGAGTTGGCTATGGACTTGAGCAGATTGAGAATCTCTTCCAATCGCTGTATGGTGGATGGTTTATCTCGAACTGTTTACACAGACGAAATAATGGACGATGGTTATCTTGTTGATGATGAAGATGATGAAGATAGTGAATCTGAAGAGCATTGGAGAGAAATTCTACTTTCAAGGTTGAGTTGGGAGTCTCTTTCGCCTGTTATCCCACGCAATTTCCAGTATTTCAAAGAAGTTGAGCTTAACAGGGAATACATGTACGATATCAAGAGTAAACTTACTTCTGGTCATGACTTTGTACCAGGGAATTTGATTGCAGATTTATCGCAAAGTGATCTGATCTCTAGTGGTCAAGCGGGAACTCAATTTAAGACGAAAGGCGCAACGTCTTACGATCCTACAGTGGGTCCTTTGTTCGTAACTGGCGAAATCCAGACGATACCAGACTTGAGAAATAACATTCAGCCACATCGCATAATAGTGTATAGCGGTGGTAAGGCGAATTCGGTTTTAAACATTGCTGTAGCGGGCGGGAAGAGGACTAACATGGATTCTGTTTCATTCGATCAAATTGAAAGCTCTTGCACTGTGGATATGGCATCCGCCATAAAAAGCATCAAGATCTCGAATCTATCGGGAATGCTTGGCAGGAAGGGCGATCTGATAGGTGTAATGACGGAAAGTGCACTTCATATTATAAAGATTGAGAATATCAGTTCTCGCCATGAAATAAAGATAAGCTCGTGTGAACCGCTTCCATTTAAGCAATTTGGCGATTTCCCCTTCGCCGATTTTGCCTTCAATCCGTGGGACCTTCGGCAGTTCGCAGTAGTTGATGTCAAGGGCAATTTTGGTCTTGGTCAGCTGCCGAAGTCTCTCAAGGCTGGAGGTAGGTGTCAGCTCTCGAAAGACAATTTCGGTACCATATTTGATCCCGAAGAACTCTCAAATTGGCGAAGGATCGAGTGGTCGTCATCATTCACAAGATTACTGGTGATGGATAGATCCAAACTAATCGAACTAGACTTTGCTCATGATTGGGAGCTTGAAATAGTACAGGCAAAGACGTGGTCGAGGTTGCTTGATTATCATAGAGTGGACGATGATTATGGTATTTTATTAACTAGCAGAGAAATCATCGTCGTAAGCACGAAACAAAGCAATGAGCATTTGACTAGAGAGATTTCTTGGAAGCATGATCTGAATTCCGAAGATACAACATTGAGGCTTTGCGTGCAAACCATCAAACCGGGCGGGAACAATTTACTGCTTGTTTGCATCTTTTCGAGAAATCATTCTCAAATTTACGTGCACTGCTTCTCATTGAATGATAAAGAAACCTCGATAAAATTAGGTGGGACACCTGTTCTTCTACAGGTACCTCACGTTACAGCAGGGCTTAAAGATGTTTGCCTTTATGACCGCTCAGTGAGTGACGAGGTTGAGCTTTCAGCACTCGAATCTCAACCAAGCATCCAATTAAGCATGTTTATTAATGAGACTGAGAACAGAACAATTTGGCATTATATTGTGACCAGCGGCGATCTCCCGATCAGCCAATATGAAGTAGGCTTAAATTCCAAATTTACCAACAGCCAGGTAGTCTGTCAGAAAGACCAGTCATATTTCCCACTTAACGTTCCTAGCTTGATGACAAAAGTCTATCAGGCCACAACGGCAATTACGAATCCTACGAAGATCGCGGAACCCGAAAGCGAAATCTTTCAAACCTATGGTTATCAGCTGTCTGAAGCTATAAACAAGCTTTTGCCAACCTGGATCGACTCTGAGAAATCTTTAGCAGAGCTCCAGTCGCCTGTACGACATCTCGCAGCGGTACCGAATGATATTCACAACCTTTCTGAATTTACTTCCTTATTGCAACAACTATCTCAACACTACACAGATCAGGGATTGGTATTCACAAGCTTTAAAACTGTCTCATCACTATTGCTGCGAGAGGCTGCTGAAGATTTGGACATATTTTACAATAAGTTATTACAGTGTTGGGATCTAGTAACGGCCAATTCGGAAGCGCTTACTAGGTATGTGATAAGAGACGTGGTTATGAGTTCTCTTCATTTTTGGAAACCCTCACTGTATAGTGCAGTAGAGGAGAAATTGCGAGACTCTCTAAAAGGCCCGTATCGAGAAATCGTTGATTCATGGGACGAGGAAGATCTCACGACCGCTATGACCCAGGAGAGCTCAGCTACGAACGAATCTCAGCTCTTCCAGGGCAGCCAATCGCAAATTCCTACAATTAAATCCTCGCAAACTCGTTCTTCTAAGCGAACTAAAAGAACGGCGGTTGGTCTAACTTCTGGGAAAGTATCAAAGATCACCCATAGCCAACCGCTCTTCAATAAAGAAACTCTGGCTGCACCTCCGCTACTTTCATCGACCCAACAACTCCCCAGCACTCTTCCAGAGACAATGACTCCAGCGTTTAGTCTGCAATCAATGGCCAGTTTCTCTCAATCACAAAGTTCTCAAAGATCAAAGCGAAAGAAGAAGGTAGGTGGGTTTGGATAATTTACTAGTGGATTTTTGGCATTTTACTAAAAGATAGAGCTACAGGACAGCTTTATGATGGTTGTATTCTAATCTGAACTTGATACAAATAAATCAATTGGTGATTATGGATTCTTTATTCCAGAAAGCTTGGAAACTGAACTAAGCATAAAAGTGCGATGTTCAGATTAATCGATACTGGGCATTGACCTAGGTACTTGTCAGTATATAATGTCCTGTGCTGATGTTGTCACTGTAATGGCAGCGAAATCTTGACTACAAGAACAGTAGTATCACAGAGCCAGTAGCACTGCGATATTCTACTATCTAGCCCGTAAAACCAGGCTTTGCTGAAGTCATTTCTCGATGATCTTTAGCAAGACCTTCGGTCTTGTCAACCAAACAGTATTGTTATAAGAAGCCCAAAGTAAAGATAAGCATACAGAGACTAGCTTCCTCTAGACTGATCAAGAAGCCTAATTTACTACACTTGTTACAGCCTAAGAGGGTTTAAGCCAGCTTTCTGTACTAGGCGAACGATTTGTACTACATTAACTGAGCTTTGAACAATCTTTGCAGAGATAGTCATTGAATATGCGGTTACTGGCGCTGGTTTCATCATTGCTAGCGGTTGCAGCCAGTACAATTGCGAATAGCCAGTCAAATTTTGAGTCTGAACTATCATTTGATGAGTACACTGAGCGGTCGTTGTTATGGGCACCATATAGACCCAATTGTTATTTTGGAATCCGTCCAAGGAATGTTAATGAGTCCCCATTCATGTTGGGAATAATGTGGTTTGATAACTCTGATGCTTCAGGGCTTTCACGTATGAGACACTTTGTAGAGCAGGGGGATAAACTGCAGAAGTATGGTTGGGAAGTCTACGATCCCAGAGTAGGTGGTAGAGAGGTCATAATCGATGATACAAACAATCTCAACCTTACAATTTACTTTACTAAAAGCCACAACGGCGAAAACTGGGCTGTAAGGGTTCACGGCGAGCCGCTGGACCCTGGAAGAGGCACTGTTGCTTCCATTGTGGTCTATTTTAACCAGAATGGTCAAGATGGTCAATCTAGACTTAATAAGATTACAGGCGAGGGCTCTGGGAAGATGTTATTTCACGGTATCTCTAAAGAGCTGGGTGAATATCAACTCACCGTTAGAGATAATTTTGGTTCATACTATTCAGATGCAAGCTTGCGTACGATGGAAATTGTACCGGGATGCGATTCTTCTAAGACCTCACATCTGTCTATGACGGTACCGGATGAGAATGTTTGGATGGCTCGCGATGTATTCCTATCCATTTTATCTGATTCAGTCAAGAAGATTGTGGAGGAGAAAGGAGCTGAGGCAGTAAATCCATCGTTGTTTCCGTCTACTTTTACCATAAGAAACTTGTATGATTTCCCGGCGGGCAATTTCCATTACTTACAGAAATCTTTTGATAACACCAGTCCAGAGGGCTTCGAGTTTGATATTATTTATAATGCGTTGGACACAAAGGAGAGAATAACATCGATCCCAGATGTGACAAATTTGATCTCTAGGACGATTGACCACGTTGAGACCAAGTTTGCTAAGTTATTTGCCCTAGAGCCAAAAGGCCAGCAATATCATTCATTTGCGCTGGAGACACTTTCCAATTTGCTGGGCGGGATAGGCTACTTTCATGGGACTCAACTGGTCGATAGAGTTACCATATTTGATGATGAACAATTTGAAGAAGTGAAATTACAACATGCTACTGAGGAAGGTCCATTGAGCTTATTTACCAGTGTTCCCAGTCGAGCATTCTTCCCGCGAGGATTTTACTGGGATGAGGGATTTCATCTGTTAGAAATTATGGAGTACGATTTTGACCTTGCTTTTGTAATATGTTCCAGCTGGTTTGACCTCATAGAGGCTGACAGCGGTTGGATCGCTAGAGAGGTGATCTTAGGTGATGAAGCTAGAAGTAAAGTCCCTGAAGAGTTCAGGGTTCAAAATCCAAATATCGCTAATCCACCAACACTTCTGTTAGCTTTTAGTGAAATGCTGGACAGAGCAATTAAAAGCCAGGAGAATGCCGCTCTTGAGTTTCCTGGACCAGTGGATGATGAGGTAGCTGCAGACAAGCAAACCAGCCAATTAGAGAACAATCCAGATTTGCTGTTGAAATATGCAGAAAGAATCTACCCGAAACTGCTCAAGCACTACAACTGGTTCAAGACCTCCCAAAAAGGGTTTATTGAGGAATATGAAGAGATCTTGGAGGATGAAGGCATCCTGGAAAAGATCCACCAAGAAGAGGCCTACACATGGAGAGGACGTACAATCAATCATTGTTTACCAAGCGGAATGGATGACTATCCCAGACCGCAGCCACCTGACGTGGCGGAACTCAATGTTGATGCTTTGGCTTGGGTCGGCATAATGACGAGATCCATGAGACGAATCGCACAAGTTTTGAGCCTGAAAGACGATGAGACGGAATATCAGATCATAGAGAATAATATCATCGAGAATCTTGATCTTTTGCATTGGAGCGAAGAACACAAATGTTACTGCGATATAACAACTGACAGCCTAGAAGACGGTCGCGTTTTTGTGTGTCACAAAGGTTACATATCTCTGCTACCCTTCGCGTTGAAACTCATGCCATTAGGCTCCCCCAAATTGAAGCACATCCTTTCGCTTATGTCTGATCCAGACGAAATCTTCTCCGAGTATGGCTTATTATCTCTCTCACGAAAAGACGAGTATTTTGGCACAGCTGAAAACTATTGGAGAGGACCCGTGTGGTTGAATATCAACTACTTGTGTTTGGACGCATTAACCTACTACTTCCCAGCGATCCTGACTAGCACCGCCCAAGATCTATCCCCAGAAGAATCACACGCCAAGCAACTCTTCACTAGTCTCAAAGCAAACCTTGTCAAGAACGTATTCAAGAATTGGGAAGAGAGAGGCTACTGCTACGAATCTTACGACCAGTACACTGGAAAAGGCAAGGGAATCGAACATTTTACAGGCTGGACCGCTCTGGTTGTCAATATAATGGGAAATAAATAGAATGACGCGGCCTCTCAGCTTCCATCTGTCGCTAACACGCTAAGCTAAGCAACCAACAACTAACCCGCTGGTTACATCCTCCGCGTTAGCTAATGTTTAACTTTTCTGAGTATGGTGTCAGCCAAGAAGTTAAGCAGGAGACACCTCGCTTTTACACAGGCTACAGCGACTTAAGCTATGTTTACCAATCGATGTCAAGCTCATACAACACCAATTGCCAAACGACTCTTAAAGTTTCGAGAAGACCAGCATTGCTGGTTCAGCCGTGCATGTTTTTGTTTACCTTTCGCTGGTCTTTATGCTGGACAACTAAGAGATGAAAAAATGTTACCAACCATAAACACGAATTAGAGGGCTTTAGTCGTTCTAATTGTTGTTGTTTTGGTCTTGTAACTGTATACCCATCGCCATCTTTGATCTTACTGTTTTCCTGTTGCTGGTGATGGTTCGCGCTGGAATCTCTTGAGTTGACATCAGAAAGCGGCGGGATTGATTGCAAGGATCAATGCTTGGCATATTTGCTGGTTTGATCAGCACGATTGGTATGCTTCAGTATTGGACGAAAGTTTTAATATAAAAGAGCATGTCTTGGCAGTTCATCGTCATGGTCAGTTGGGATCGGTTTTAGGACAAGCAATTAGTGATAAGCTATCGAATTTAACCATTGATTGCTTTGCTAAAATGATACACTCGTTAATTTATATGCTGGCTATACTAGTCAGCTTCTCATGTGCTTTTCCTCTACATTTTCGCAGACATGAGCTTGAGAAACGTCAGGTCATCACTAGAGTCCACACTGCTAGTACTACCAATACTGTCACCGATTTTTACTCGACTACCACCAGGATTGTGGTGGCGCCAACAGTGGAATTTATCATCAGCGGGAGTTCAACATACACGACAACTTTGCTTCCTGAGGGTGTAGATCCAACGGCTCAGCCCACTGCTACTTTAACAACGGTGGTTCAAGTGAAAAATGTTAATGACCTTCCGACAAACTCTGGTAATCAGAACATGCAGGTGACTACCCCGGCTCAGGACACTGTTCCGGCTCAAGGCACTACCTCGAATGCTGCTCCAGCTCAAGCAATTACCTCGGCTCAGGATGCTCCCCCTGCTCAAGTGACTACCTCGGCTCAGAACGCTGTAACTACCTCTGCTCAAGGTTCCGCTCATACTCAGGCTGGCTCAGAAGCTACCGCAACGGCGGCTGCTCAAACTAGTGCCAACGAAGCGCTATACACTATAACGACCCCAGCGGCTGTTCAGTCCACGGTGTCCACGACAAACCATCAAGAGACCACAACGCTGCAAGGTAATCAAGCCGGAGCCAGCCAACCTGCTTCCTCTCAAAGTTGGAAAGATGCTATCGATGAAAGTGTGGTTTATACATCGGCAGTTACTCAGCCGCCAGCTCAAGTGCATTCGACAACACCAGCAACATCTCCGACATCCAGCGATGCTGAAACGACATCTTTCACTTCAGCAACAAGTTTGTCCACCGATTACGCTACTACTTCAACCAGCTCTATCGCGACCTCTCAAACAAGCACTGTTAGCTCGGGGAATAATGATATTGGCGGAAATGTACCCGTCGCATTTACCTACTCTCCATATAACTCGGATGGAAGTTGTAGGTCGGCTGATAACGTTTACAAAGACTTGCAGATTATAAAATCCCATGGCGTTTCACAGGTTCGCATATATGGTACAGACTGTAATTCGCTACAAACGGTTCAACCGGCATGCGCTAAACTGGGAATCAAAATCAATCAAGGCCTATGGATCGATTCAAACGGCGTCGAGTCGATCAATGATGGTGTCAAGGCCATTATCGAATACGGTCAAAGAAATGGTTGGGACATTTTTGAATACATTACAGTCGGTAATGAAGCCATTATTTCTGGATTTTGCAGTGTGAACGATTTGATTTCCAAAATTCAATCTGTCAAAGCCCAATTGAAGGCCGCTGGCTATCCAGGCCCTATAACCACCAGCGAACCTCCGGTCACTTTTGAAAACCATCCTGAATTGTGCACTTCATCCGCCATTGATTTTGTCGGCATCAATCCACACTCATACTTTAATGCTGCAATCGATGCAGCCGGTGCAGGCGCATTCGTCGAGGGCCAGGTCGAATTGATAAAAAAAGTCTGTGGCACTTCTAATGTTGTGGTGACAGAAACAGGCTACCCAAGGTCAGGCAACACCAATGGCCAAAACGTTCCATCCGCTGCAAATCAAAAAATAGCCATCGAATCAATTTTGTCAAAGCTCAACAACCAGGTCACAATTTTGTCATATTTCGACGACTTGTGGAAAAATCCCGGTGTATATGGCATTGAACGGTCTTTCGGCATTCAATCTCTCATGGGATAAGGCTCAATGAGTTGGGGTATTTGGGTTAAAAGGGTTTATTAGTCATTAATGAGATGTTCTGTAACATTATGAGTATTGTAATATAAAATCATCGATGGTCATGTTAGAATTCCACATATTTCTCAGGGAAGAATTCATCTATCAATGCAAGGTAGTAAGGTTTCAATTTTTCGATATCATATTTCTTTAAACTCTTAGAGTAGAGATCGTATTTGTTAAATTCCTGTACTGCTTCCAACAATTCGTAATCTCCGTCCTTCATCAAATATCTATACGCTCCCTCACGATGCCATGGATAAAATGAATGGTATCGAATCATTGCTAAAGCCTTTTCATTCAAAGTTGACTGACTCTTGGCGACATAATACATATATTCATCATGTCCCCATGATATAAGAATCGAGCTTAATCCACAGTTGGGTTCGTAAATTCCAAATTTGGTAGAGTAGATGGGATGAGAATTATCTGGATTGCCCTCAAAGAATTCACTAAAGATTATATCATCCACAAATTTGCAACCAACGGGAAATGTGTCGCCCACAACATCCCATTGTCCCTCGCTATCAAAGAAATACAGAATCTTCCCCAGATCATGTATCAATCCCACTAATTGCATCCACCTGGGTTTACTGTCCCTTCTGATCGCTTCAGCGGTCTGAATAGCATGTTCGATCTGCGAAAGCTCTGTATCGGGATCGGATTCATCAATCAGTTTACTCAACTTAACAAGTGCTTCCCATACAGTCATTCTAGCCCTTATTTTCGTCTTATAATTGATCCTAGCTTGCAAATTGTAAGCCATAGTCTGCATCTCATGCTGTTCCTTGTAAAACTCTCGTACTCGGTCCTTTGCCTTATGGTACTGTCTAAACTCTTCGGGACTCACTTTATCCAATATGCTATGACTCGTATCCTTCTTCTGTCTCTTACTAACATGCTCCCCAGCTCCTGGTCCCTCTACTGACCTGTTCATCTTCAGCTTAGTCTCTATCGCATTGACCGACTGCACATCTTCATCGATAAGCTCCAAGAGGTGTCCCTGCTTCTTTCCTGGCTGCTGTGTACCCATTCCCATGGCTTAAATACTCTCACCAGATCCAATAGAGTTCATTATGGTTTCTTTAGTGGTTGATCTACAAGTAAGTCCCTGATATAAGATGAGATTTTACTTGTCTAACACAAGAGTACAAGCAAGAAGACTTTAAGCTGGCTGAGTCGCTGCTATTCGACAACATCATGCTGAGATACATCAATTGACAGGTTTTGGGCTCTTTTGCTTATAAGAATGATGCTACAAGAGGTGGTCCAACAGTACCGTGAAAGCATCTCGTATTCCTGGCAGGGTGGTAGTTGCTATGACCAGTATCCTTGTTGCGAGCCATTCATCTGAAAGGTCCACGCTGGCAGGGCTCAATGAGGTGAGATTGGAGTGTCTATCAAGACGGCAGCACTACGTTCAAGGCATTTTATGGTTTAAGGACAACTTGATATGGCTATTGCTCTAGCGGACCACGTTGCTGACTATAAATCAGTCCGAGAGTCCTGACCTATCCCACCAGTGCAATGCACTTCGCATCGTACACGCCATGGTTCTATCAACCAGAGCAATGTATCCAGTGTCCTGATTCAAAGCAAAACGTTGGAGCCTGCTTTCCAGAGACACTTTGGCTAACATTGCATCATAGCTATTCGAGATCGAAACACCAAGACGATGTCATGAAAGTGTATCATGAATACACTAGTCCAAGGACTACTGATCTGAAAGAATTCAGCAAAACAGCCCAATTATTGCATAAACTACGGCGTTTGATAGCTTAGTACATTCGGGTGTTCAATGTCAGCTAACAATTCATTGGTCTCACCATGATGGTGAACTGTGGGAGGATGGCCTGATATTTCATTGGATTCCGGACTGCCGCCAACAACGAAACATAGTCGTTTGACGAGCCAAAGGTGCTCGTTTGTCCCGACAAGAGAGGCCTAGATACTTCAGAGCTGGCTGGCACCGCTGTGCGTTTTCGTATCATGGTTCCCAGAACAATCTCAAGTGATGGAGATATCCACACCACTGGCAAGCACCAAAAACTTACGAAACTTTTGGAATCTGACATTTCAACGCCAACCATCCGCCGAACCCGAACTGAATTTTGGGTGCACGTCTAGGATACGGACTGTGGGCTTAATACCAGTGCTGGCTTACACTCCCAATGTCTGAAACTTACAGTCAAGCGAAGGACGCTTGGAAGCTGGAAACATTAAAGCAAGAAACCTGTTGATCCTGAACATTACAGTGCATGAACCTAACCTGGATCTTCTAGAGCATGCAACGCCTAAAGAAGCTTACGGTCCTAGTGTGTACCGCGAGCCAATATAGCACTTGCTGATCTGGCATACGCATCACACTTATGTATGCCGCAAGCAGGGCATAGACTCGACAATAACGGTCGAATACTCCGAATCAGAACCTCAGTTCACAACTAGCATACACAAATTCCTGCTCGGCCAAGACGTACAATTCTAAGAATCCCGAGAGGGAAGAGATGTTGGACCGATACATGCTTTACTTGAATCGATGAAGCTCAAACTTGGCAAAGTTGACGATGTCCAAGAGAATTTGTGGTCAAGGAAAATCTATAATGTGGTTCACTTAGGGCAAGCTGGTCCGACACCCAGATTGCTGACAATGATGATACATGATTGGCTGTACAAAGGTCTCAGTGATTAAGGAACCGATGGCAAGATTCAAACATCAGCTAGCTTAGATCCAAGTTGACGCTTTTATTCTGGCGCTACCAAATGTTGCAATACAGATCAATACTACCAGGGTGCTTAGTCTTTGACCAGGATATCTTGAACTTAAAGACACGCTTATCAAGATCAGGATCAAATGTTTTTACTTTACTAACTCCAAGAATTGCCATTGGATCTAAGCTAGCTTGGCGTATGTTTATGCGTTCCAATTCCGTCGTCAGACCATCAGTCTGAGAGCTAGAAGTTAGACGATAGACAGCATGCTACGGTTCCTGCGTTGTTGCCTTGCAGACATCATGATGAATGGGTTTGCTTTGGTCAGACAACTCGCTTGAGCCCGGTCCAGTTCTGGATACAACATCTTCTCCCCTCTGGGCTTTCCTTGAAATTCATAGAGTTGCCTGAAGTTGGCAAGCCCGATTTGCGTATGTTGTCGGGACTTTGACCTCTGCTTCGAAGTAGAGGGTTATTATCGAATCGACGTCCCGCCGAGACGTGATGTAGAATCATTCCAACAAGTGCTATGCGCCTTTGAAGAGTCTAAATCATATGCGTTGTCATGTACGTTCCTCTGTTGAAGTGTGGACGAGAAAGTAATGTCCTACACCCAGGATTAATGGTTTAAGTCCTCTGTTTAACTTCCGTCTCGATCTGGCAGCGTCCAGGCACTCCCTTATGCAATTGCTTTCAAACGACGGAACAGTTCGACAGCTGCTAGCATTGATCTCATCACAAGTCTTGATCACAGGTTCTATCTCAAACTGAGCTGTACTTAAAGTTGGGTTCGTAGAGTTGTGAACAACTCAATCTGCGGTGGAAACTGTACTACGGTTAGAGCTATGCTCTAAGTCCCTGATACTTGTCTACAGTAATGTAGACATCTCTAATGTCCGTTCTCCAGAATCCATAAAGCGTAGTGCCTTCTAAGGTGCATCTAAGCTCTTTTGTTGCGATAAAATGGCTCCTTTAGAAAACGATCTACCTTGCATGTTGAAACCATACCTACCAGAATACCTAGGTAAGATAGCTTGCTTGACTCAATTATAAGTACCTCTACCATTTGGTACTACAATACAGACTGTTTTTGCAAAAAAATCACAAATTCATAGCGGATTTAGCTCAGTTGGGAGAGCGCCAGACTGAAGAAAAAACTTCGGTCAAAGTAATCTGGAGGTCCTGTGTTCGATCCACAGAATTCGCATCTTTTTTTCAATACTGCAAATACTATATAACAAGCTCAAGTCGCTATTGTAAACCACTCTAATATATATATATATCAAGCTCAATCGCTATTGCATGTCCATTCACTATACTGTACATAACTGTTACCAACAAAGCGGGATCAACTCCTCAACGTTCTTTTAAAGCTTTATTTCTCTTTTCCCTCCTTCTTAACCTCTCCACTTTCTTAGCATGCATCTTGGCCGCTAGCAGCTGGTACCTCTCCTCTTCAGCTTTCTTCTGTCTCCTTTCCCTCAGCGATTGGATCCTCTTTTCACGTTCCTCCTCTTTCTCCCCCTTCAAAACTTTCAATCGCTCTTTAAACTGTTTATCCTCGAGTCTTTTCTGCTCCCTAAGCTCCCAAGAGCTCAACTTCTTATTCTTAACCACTCTGCTCTTCACTCTGAACTGATCCTTCTCGCTCTTCCAAGTCCTCCCACTCACCGGAACGCCCTTGGACTTGGCAGTATCATCCTGGTTGGGCTTCTCAACGTTAACACTCATCGAATCAGGTCTCAGATGGGCTGCTTAGTGGTCTTTAGCGATGGTTTAACTGTAAAGATCTGTTAACTATGTAAAATTTTCAGCGATGAGCTAGCTCATCGCTATAAAATTTCACAAAGATTATCGATAATAGTGGGAAATAGGTAGAATAGAGACTCGTTGGGTTGATCTGGTGTGTCAATATGATCAGGGTGGTAAATCGAGATAGTTGCCGTTTTTCCAGGAAATTTTACGGTGGTTTTAGTGGTTTTATAAGAACTGCAGTGATAATACCTGGTAAAAGTAGCGTTAATAGACGAAAACGAAAGATTAAGAGAGTCTCGTTGGATGAATTGAGTCCTGAGGGGATTAGTGGATTAGATTCGAAGGCATTGCAGTTTAAATTGAAGCAATTGCAGGAACTTACGAGAAATTTGAGAGAACAGATAAAGAAGAGTGATTGGAAGAATAAGGATGATACGATTAGGAGTATTGATAATGAGGATTCAAAGACAGTTTTTAATGAATTGACAAGTTCTCGTAAAGCGGATTCGTTACCGAGTGGTAATTTGTCAAGTATAATTATGGCAACTGAGCCCAAGAGATTAATGCCAGGAGGATTGAGGGAAAGAATTAATGATGATCAATTTGTGATGGGATGTTTGATTGATAGATCGCATCGAGATTGGAATGGGATTGTTAGTAGACTGCATAGTTGTGAGTTGAAATTGAAAGATATACCAATGACAGAGTTAAAGACATGGTTACTGCCGAGAGTTAAACGACTTTCCTATGAAAATATCGAGAAATTGGATCAAATGCTTCTAGAGAGGGTTAACGGAGATTCAATCAAGTATACTACGCCCATGTATGAATGCATCTTTCAGAATTTGGCAAGTTTAAAGCCAGCACAATATGGTGATATCGTTACGAAGAAGATGAGAAAGATGTTGGAAAGATATGATAATTCCAGGGAAGTGGCTGAATGTCAAATGACTCAATTCATCCTTAACGCATGCATAAGTTACTCAAGCAAATTACAAAGTTTTGAAGATATGAACTTCTTCTTAGCCAAGTTCAAAAATGACTATGGTATAACTCCAAATAAGGAGAATTATACTACGATTATCCAATTTTACACCAAGATGGGTCTGAAGAAGCAAGCATGGGATGCCTTTGATACAATGAAATTTTTATCCAAGACTCATGAACCAGATGTTGTCACATACAATTCTGTGCTTCATCTGTGTAACGTTGACCGGGACTATGCCAGGGCTATTGACCTTTACCAAGAGATGATAGATAGAAATGTGGAACCGACAGCGCAAACTCTCAGCATTTTGGCAAAGACTTTAGCTAGAGCCAGCGCAGATCCAGTTACGAGCGAGAACAAAGCTGAGTCTCTCAGATTAATGGGGTGGAAATATATTCATGAGATTGACGATAAATATCGTACGAACCATAAAGAGATGCCCTTCTACTATACTTTGGAAGCCATGATGGCAATGGCAGCATATGATGGTGATCTTGGGCTTACAAGAGCCTTATATTACAAATACACGACTCAGAAGTACAATCAATTGAAGACCAAAGGACTGGGAAAGTTAAATGAAAGAAAAATTTGGCAGTACGCACTAGATCCACAACTTTTCAATTACCTGCTTCTTGCATATTCAAAATATGACAATGGTGCATTACCATTATTGATGGGATATGAAAAGGGCATAAAGCTTCGGAGAAATATAATGAACAGTGTCGATTATTATGGCAGGCAGGATGGACTTAATGAGATCGGTGCTCGATTGCCTATGCTTCCGATCATGGAAATGACTGAACCTTGGCAAATTTTATCAGAATCTCGAGCTCTATGGCAGTTTAATCTGGAGTACGGCGGAGTGTATGATCTGCGTAAGGATCCTAGTGACTTATCAGAAGAAGCATTGAAAGAGTTGTGTTCAAAGGCAAAAAGCTTGGAGGATTTCAGGATTAATTTGATACAAATGATTGCCAGATGGAAGACAAACACCGTGAATTATTCTGCGTTTAATCCCATCTCTCTAAATTCATTCCTCACAATACCGATAAAGATGAAGGATAAGAAAGAGTTCTTGTTAAGATTGAACAATTTTTGTTTTCAGCAACATGAATTTGATTCCGTGGTGAAGCAGATATATGATAACAGCTTGGCGATACAGGCTAGTGATCAGGCTTCCCAGGATAATACCGAGACCCAAGTCGCATTGAATCAGAGTAACTTAAGCCATGCACTATCTTACATTGCATCCATGAGGCACAAATTATCGACTAATTGTGCAACATATGAGCTGATGTTAAAAGCAGCAATTGCATTTGGCGATGTCGAGATATCTATCAAAGCTTGGAAGGACCGGGGTAAGTTTAGGAAAACTGCAGCTTTCACCAGTTTAAGTAACGAGGAGAAAACCAGACGTGACAGTGACTTTGCGGCATTGATGGTAAGCTTTTTTGCGAAGCAAGGCATGTTCACAGACGCTCTTGCGATTGTCATGACTTCACAGCGGTACATCAATTGGACTTTCAGCATGGTCAAAGCTCTTTACACTGGGTTGTTGAAGATTGAAGACATGAGAAGTGCTGAAATATTATTGGAGATTGTCAATAAGAAATCACCAATTGCCAAAATAGAAGAACAGATAATGGAACTCGAATTTTAATTCGTGTGGTATTTAATGCACCTTGTAAATAGCTTGCATGAAGAAACAATAGCATTCTCAAAGGCTTTTCATCGAATTTAAACTTTCTCTCTCTGATGAGTCTCCCGTACTTGCGCTACCTGTCCCGCAGTCAGCTCCAGCGCCGTTGTTTGACGAAGTTCGTAATTGCTGTTGCAAACTCATTACTTCATTGCGCAGCTTATCGACCTCTTTCTCAAACCTTTTCCCATATATGTCGATATAGTAAGTAGCACCATTATGTGCTGCACAAAGGAATACCATGGACAGGAATGCCGCTGCAGCATATCTGTAATGGAACCATATACCGCACAATAGCATAGTAGATAACTGGTAGAAATATTGTGCCACTGTGTAAATTATCATCGGCCAAGGTTGACGTAGCTTGACAGCCCAAAAATTCTTGAATTGATGAGTGGTCAAATACTCAAAGCTGGTCATTCGTTCTCCAGATTTGATCTTCTTAGATTTCTTCAACGTTATGAAGTAATGATAAAGCGACTGCCACGTCAAATAGTATAATGAAGTCCATATAATATTTCTCTTCAGGTCCCAAGATTTGGAAGCTGGCATCGATGCTGCAGGGAACCTTTGCAGCTTGAGTGATTCCGGTATTCCATGATGGATGATGTACATCGTGCAGGTAGGCATGATATGTATAAAACACGAAGTGGTCTTATCGATCGAATGAATAACCAAGGAATTTCTCCAAGTGATAACTGCAAAGCTCAGAGAACCAAAAGTTAACGCAAAACAGGATTGATATAAGTGAACTGACTCTGGGAAGCACCAAACAAACAACATGCAAAGAAAGTTAACAAAATAACACAAATCTGCCAAATAGTAATGATTATTTGTCTTGTAATAAGTGTAAAACCGGATTGGCATAAGTAGCACATATAGTGCTGTATGATAAACATGAAACCATTCTGGGAACTTACCCATCATCAGTCCAACCAGGAAGATGTTAAACAAAGTGAATGGGTAGAAAAGTTTGCTTAATTTTGAATCATCTCGAAAGAATATCGAATGTAAAGGTTGATCCAACGCCTTAACTCTCTTTAAAACTTTAACCTTCCATTCATCTAATTGAACTCGTTTATCCACTGAATCTAGTTTCAAATGTTTCTTAGCCCTGGCAAGATAGTTATTGGGATAGTAACTAGAAGTAACGTTTGATGCAATAGGGTCTAATAACTCCAGTAAACTTGACAGCGAAACTCCAGATCCCGGTCTGGGTTCATCATCAGAGTATCTTCTCGGCATGATACACGACTTTTCCAAGTCCAAACAGTCGATATCTTGTAGTTTTAAACGTTCGTTCTTCTTAAACAGTTACTCCTAACTTGGTAGCAACCTATATAAGCAAAGCCCAATGAGATATACAATGATCGATTAGATTATACAGATTATTATGTCTAGACATTGGAAAACTGTATTTAAGCCAAAGCGGTCAAGATATCAGAGTCACCAGCGTCCAAGATAGTGACAACACCGACTCTGAACAACTTACCGACTGCGGTACCCAATTCGTTGTTACCACCTTGGAAGTAGTAAACCTTGGTCTTGGACAACATGGCGTAGTATTCCAATTCAGATTTTCTCAAAACTGGAGTGTTGGCAGCGATAATAACCAACTTGGATTTGCCCTGTCTCAAAGCCTTAACGGTAGATTTGTAACCAAGGGTGTACTTACCAGACTTGACAACCAAAGCCAATTTCTGGTTAATGGATTCTTGTGATTTAACTGGGGCCTATAGCATAATTTCATTGTTAGTACCACTGTTAACATCGTAAACCGATCAAAGCAGAAAATCATACGGTTATCATCGGGCGTCAGCACACATTCAAGCTCCCAACAGGAGCTTTTTCGCCAACGAGATACCTAGTTTCTCAATTGAAAGGCTAAAAGATTATCAATATACTGACCATCTCTGTGTAGTTGTTTGAATAGGATATTAGCTAAACACTCCGGTCTTACTTGTCGATTAAACTACAAATAATGACAAGAATCAACAACTCATCAGTAACAAGTTCAATTGAACTTGTCATCTCATCGTATTCCCACTAGTGTATCAACTGAAAAATTTCACCATTTTCTGTGACTGTTCCTGAAACATCCACACACCTCAGCATATAACTTGAAAATTTCAATATTTTTTTTTGCGTCGCTTCCGCAGCGTCGTCGCTGTGTTGCGTCCCTTCTCGGCAGGCTCGGCCTGCCTAGCTCTGCTGGCACTCCTTCTAGCGCTCCTTCTGGAGTCTGCGTGGCTTCAGTCTAGCGTCCGTCTAGCGTCCGTCTAGCGTCCGTCTAGGTCTGGTAGGACGGTCCATGGTAGTGGTACCATGCTGGCTGGGCAATGTAACTGGAATTTGTCAAATGGTATATGTGAAGAATATGGGTTTGAAGGTGGTTGAAGCCCAGGAAGGACCAAGCAACGACTTGAAAGGTATGTGGCAGTGGTAGAATATTGGAGGGAAGCTTGCTATCAGTTTTACTAACGATTTACAGAATTGAAAAATGAAGGTTGAAGTTGATTCGTTTTCCGGTGCCAAGATCTACCCAGGTAGAGGTACTTTGTTTGTCCGTGGTGACTCCAAAGTTTTCAGATTCCAAAACTCCAAGTCTGCTTCTTTGTTCAAGCAAAGAAAGAACCCAAGAAGAATCGCTTGGACTGTCTTGTACAGAAGACACCACAAGAAGGGTATCACCGAGGAAGTCGCCAAGAAGAGATCTAGAAAGACTGTCAAGGCTCAAAGACCAATCGTTGGTGCTTCTTTGGAATTGATCAAAGAGAGAAGATCTATCAGACCAGATGTTAGAAAGGCTCAAAGAGAAGAGAAGAAGAAAGCTGAAAAGGCCGCAAGAAAGGCTGATAAAGCTGCAAGAAAGGCTGAAAAGGCCAAGCAAGTTGCTGCTGGTAATGTTAAGATCTCTAAGCAACAAGCCAAGGGTTCTTTCCAAAAGGTTGCTGCTACTTCCCGTTAAGAAATAAAACTCAAAAGGCCATAATCTTTTCATTAATTAGCAATCGATAGTACTAGTTTTTGCCCTTTAAGATGTGTAAAATTCACTGACATCGTGTTTCATCAACTGATCTTGACCTCTTGTTTGAATCCATTAGAATCGCCTATTTTGGTCCTTACAAGAGAGATTGTTGAAACTCTTAGAGATTCGAAACAGATTATCTCGTGGGTTAACGAGATTGAAACTGTACCGTAGAGATTCGTACGATCGTTCCCATATTCGGTACCTTCTTGTATATAAGTTGGCTGTAGAGCGGACTTCGCTATAGAGAATCTTGTTGAACAGATCGCTAGAACGTATCAACGTATCTCGGTAGTGAAATATGCTGTTATTGGGATTTGTAGTTTTGGTATTGTCAAGAATTGTGCTAGGTGACAGCTCCTGTGAAGTGGTACCAACGCCAGCGATGCTGGATCCAACACCGTATTCAACGTCGACTGCTACGTTAGTTACGAATGGACTCACTCAAATAGGCGTTCACGAGTATTACAAATCGGTAACCTACATAAGTAGATGCGGGGAAACCACAACGTCAGCTTCGCCAATCGGTACCACGACCATTCCGGTTTTCAAATAAAAAGTGGCTAGCTGACTTTATAAATGTCATATATAATTTAACAGGACAAAATAACATATTAAAACGATGCTAATCGAGTTGAACTGCTATTATTCTCTTGGTGTCAGTAATTACTGACGCCTGAATTACTGACGCCGCTATTTACCCGGCTCCAGACTTAGAGATATAATTTGACTCATCTGATGGCTCCTTGAGCCTTCAAGATGAGTAGATCTGTCGTTAAAGACTGTTTTATCTGGTTGATTGGTGTGAATTATCTGCTAAAATGTTC
Organism: Torulaspora globosa; assembly: GCA_013694445.1. Lineage (NCBI taxonomy): Eukaryota > Fungi > Ascomycota > Saccharomycetes > Saccharomycetales > Saccharomycetaceae > Torulaspora > Torulaspora globosa. Next base: position 859,353 of record CP059269.1, read on the forward strand.
AGAAGCAGGCTTTGTGGTGTTAGATGGATGCCAATAGGTCTTAGTCGCTCGGTTTTACGAACTCAGCTGAGAACTGTGCCATTACGGAGATTGAATTCTACTCAGACGATTACCAAACCGAAGGGAATCAAAGGCTTGATGCAATTGTATGGATACTCTGCATTGGGGGTTTATTTGGCCTTGACAGCGCTCGATTTGCCGCTATGTTTCTTAATGGTACATTCACTGGGAGAAGAGAGGATAAAGGTTTATCTGAATAAGGTTAAGAATGCGTTTGGATTTGGTATTGCAGAGGAAGATGTCACTAAGCAAGTCAGAGAACAATTGGCTCTTAAAGAAGAGCGAGAGAGGACGGGGAAAAATTATGAATTATCGTGGTGGGAAAGGTTCAAACAGAGCACTTTACTTGCGGAATTCTTGATAGCATACGGTATTCACAAGAGTTTAATAGTGGTCAGACTTCCATTGACTGCGGCTATCACTCCCGCTACTGTCAGGATTTTACAAAAATGGGGGTTTAATATTGGTAATCCGAAGATGCTCAAGACCCTGGCACAGGACGCCAAGATACGATACAAATCTGGAAAACCTAATGATTTCATCAAGACGAATAATGCTGATCCAGCTTTTGCCAAGCAAAAGCCTACAAAGGGTCAGAAATGGTTTAATGGATTGATGTGAATCCTTCTGTTAGTCGTGTATATAGAACAATGGGTTCACGAACACCAATTACTTTACTGTGGATAGTATATCATCTATAGAGGCAGAATACGATTACAAACACCTACCAGCAGGAGCCTATAGCTTGGCGGTTTTCCGGCCAACTCTACATTTGATTAGTCCATTAGGATGGGGAGATGGATAAAACAGCTCATTATCGTTCTCCAAGCCTTTGAACCACTTCAAATCGAATAGGAAATAATGTTTGTTAGGCAACTCATAGGTTACGTAGGATACTTCTGGAGCTTTTTTCAATATGGCGGTTGCCATGTTGAACATAGTGGCCTGCACAGAGGCTGAGTTCTCCTTAGCAAATATATCCAAAGTAATATCACGGGCACAAGTGTAGACAGAGTCGAAAGTGGAGTCTTTAGCACCTTCGGCGATAGATTTCAAACATCCCAATTTAGAACAGTTCCATTCCCATCGAGCAAAAATATCAGTGGACAGAATGCGGTCCGTGGTTGGTTTCAATGTCGTGTATTCACATTTGTTATAACCATAGAACATGGAGTTGGTCGATTTTAAAACGGTCAAATCCTTGATACTAGTGGTTAAAAAATACCTGGAAGGTCCATTCTTTTTGTCATAATCAAGGAAGACAATCTTCTTCTCGGGTCCCTGATGAACGAACGAATGCAGGCTTTCCTTCCCATCAACATTGTACTTAACCCAACGGTCCTGGTAAATTTCAACAGTAACTCCAGAAACATGACTGTACTTACTAGTGAAATGCAAAGCAAGTTTGGCAGCAAATTTTTCGATCGGCCATGTGTCGTACTGTTTAGCGAGGATCAAAATTGTGTTCTTGACAGTATCGGTGGGCACAATTGGTGTATTATCAGCCTCGGTATAAGAGACATCAAAATCACCTTTCAGTAAGACTTTCACCGTCGCCTCCATGACTTCGTGCAACTTAGAATTGGACTTATCCTTCTTGACTTTTAAAAATTTAACATTGTCCTTACCATAGGTGGAATCTGCTAGGTATGAATACGACATGATCAGTAGAACTAGAGTGTTTTGATTTGATTTTAGCCTTCCATTTTACAGGGAAAGTACAATGGAAGACGGATACCTTTGCAGCATTTATATGCCATGAGAAGCATGATTTACCCTAGGGGCATCATAATATCTGCTTGTTTCAACTATTTCATTCCGTTATCGATCCAGATACAACCGGATATCCCCATATTAGCCTAATCGGTGAGTTCGGCAAAGAACGATAGTCGTATTCTGTGACCTTGGAACACGTCTAATCTTCAAAGTGTTACCTCTTCGTAACCGATTTCCTCCTGAATTTTACAGTGTTAGTAGCGATTATCTGGTTCAGTCACTTGAATCCTCATCTACATACCAGAAACTCGGCCATATTGGACGGTCTAACCGTTTCCTTCACGAGCGAGAGCAGGTTCTTCACCATGCGAGATCTGGCGGCTATCTCCTTTTCGATTTTGGTCTCTGCGACGGTCAGTCGCTTGATCACAAGCTCATCTTCTGGCTCCCAGTTTGTTTGCAACTCTTCAAGCTCTGCTTGCAGTCGCTCCACAGTCTGCTCATTCCGCTCGATCAAAAGTTGTAACTCCTCATTGGGCGGCTCTTTCATAACCCGATCATACTCTTCCCGGGCGGCAGCTCGATCTTTCTCCACTTCCGACAACTCAGCTCTCCATTGACTCAAGGCCTCCGGTGTGTACTGAGCGGCATCAACCCCCTCGGGCAGCACTAACTCCTGCTCCGTGCACGCATAGATCACAATCTTGCCAAAACTCTTCGTAGTGATCCTCCCAGCACTCGCCAACTTCTCCAAAGCCTTCACCGCCGCCGTCTTGCCCACTTTGTTGTGCAAATTCTGCACTATATCGTTAATGGCAAACGGCTTGTACTGCGATACCAGATACTCCTCGATCAGATCTTCAGCCTCCGAGCCCTTCGCCTGACTACCCTTGGCACCTTTCTTCGGTCCCATACTAGCGATATCCTTCTGGGATAGTGGTAAGAAACAGTAACCTTTTAGCCGCCCATCCCCTTCGCTTATATACTTCGCGACCTGGCCGGGTAACCCCTTGATATCAACCTGCGCAAACCAGCGGAAACAGCGCAAGCTAAAGACTCACCCGCTTGCAGCTAACGATTAGAAGCATTCAAATCACCCATCCTGAGACAGCATCTCCAAGATCTCAAATCTCCAGCCTTTTATAGCTGGAATCTTGAACTAAGCTTATGTTTCGTACGAGATGATTGAATATTGAAAAAATGCTTAACGAACCTGGGGGAACTGGACGATGGTTAAAGATTCGAGAATTTATAAGCTTTGAAGCCGCCTGAGGTTGTTTGGAGTCGTCTGGTTGCGAGTTGAAGTACCAATTTATGTCTGAGGAAAGTTTGCAGGAAAAAATTAGCGAGATTGAGCCGCAAAGCGGCACCGGTTCTGTCGGAATCGGTAGCGATGCCCCCAGTGATGGCAAGAAAAGCGCTAGAAAATCCGGTAAGGACGCTCCGCGTCCTCATATTTGTCCCATCTGTCAGAGAGCGTTTCGGCGGTTGGAGCACCAAACAAGGCATATGAGAACGCATACGGGGGAGAAGCCGCACGCATGCGACTTCCCCAACTGTTCCAAGAGATTTAGTCGAAGTGATGAGTTGACGAGACATCGTAGGATACACACGAATCCGCATCCCAGGGCTAAGCGGGGCAGAAAGAAGAAAGTTGTTCCTGGCGAACCCAGGAACCCCAGTGCGAGCTTTGAAATAGGCGAAAACGGCGGCGGTCGTTCCGTTTCACAATCACCATCGCCGCCGCAATCGCTGTCGAACTCCCGCGTGCGGTTGAACGCATTATCGTCGTTGCAGGCAATGACGCCCGTGACAGCGAGCGGTCCAAGTTTCATCGACACACCAGATACCACCACCAGACACATCGTTTTGCCACGTCCCGCGTCACTCACCGATTTCCACACAATCGGCGGTTCTGCGTTCCGCAAGTCCATCAAGAGACCCAAATCAGCACTCTCACTAAACAATTTACTCAACGCACAGAGTACTTCATTCGGTATCAACAGCGGACACAACTCAGATTCGGACTCCGCTGAAGAAGAAGATGACTACGGTCTTACAGAACCTGCCTCAGACGAAGAATCCCAACAAGATCATGCTCGCAAGAAATCAAAGACAACTACTCCAACGTCTACTCTAAGCCGCACTACAAGCTCGGCAAGTTTACACAATATCATCGCCTTACAACCCAGTTTCCCAAAGGAATTGAACGACAAACTTCTAGCCATACAAAGTGAAAGAGAATCATTACCACGACCACAGTCACACACACCAGTGGTCACGGCACCAACATCTCCCTTGCTCTCGCCAACACCATCACAACCTAGCCGTGACAATGACGACCCAAATTCTCTGCCTCCCATACGAAGTCTACCATTACAGTTTCCCACGGGCTAGAACAAGACACGCCAATTGGCGACAGCAAGACAATTAGAACCGGGGCACGATGGGCACGATCAAGAATGTTACAACTCAAGAACCACACCCAGAAAGACAACGTTACTAAAAAAAATTTTCATCTATTGTTATTCGTTCCCATCAGCGTCTTCTAAACTAATCATTGAGGCTTATGGAGCCGTGCCAGTGGTCAACTCAAATTATAGTGATCTCGAATAGCAATGTGGGCTCGTTAACTTAAAATTTCAAAGTTAATTCTAGACGAGCAAGTTCTACAAATTTCTCTCGTATTCTGAGTACTTGTTGGTTATAGACATTCGCAATGAGTATTCGCATGTGGGTTTAATAGATATTGATGTGATGGTTTTCTTGATTGATATATATATGTATAAGTAGATGTTGTTGTAGAGTTGGTATTATAGAGAGAGAGAGAGATAGTAAGAGTAGTTATGACAGCTTTCAATGATTTTTGCATTGTGTGTGATCAATTGATTCCAGATCATTCGCCCAATACTAAGCAGAGATTTGCTTGTAGTAATAGGAAACATGCTTGTAGTGAGAGAGTTTTGTATTGCTCTGAACAGTGTCGATTGAAGGATAAGAACTCATTGCATGCATGTTTGGAGTCTGATTCGCGAAGTAGTGGTAAATTAGAGAGTTTAGATGATTCTGACTCGCTGATAACGTCTCCGTTGTTACTGCCGATGGATAATAAGAACAGCGGCGGTGGTGAAGATGAGGATAGTATTTATTGTTTGATGAATATGGAATCTGTTGATGCGATTTCGATTCCACGGTGTTCGAATAGTGGGAATTGTGGGACCGTTAGGAGTGAAATGATATTTGATCACATTCCTGAAAGTAACTATAAACTATGGCTTAACCAGAAACAATGATGGCATATTATATTCATGACATATCATATCATACCATTGGGAAAGGGTGATCCCAGACTTATGAATAGATTATACATACCTATTAGCATACCTAGCATAGCATTGAATTGCATTTTTCGCTACCTTATTCCTGACAATCTTGTTGTGTTTAAGTGAATCTTTATGTCTAGATCGTCTGTGCTGTCTTCGATGTTCTTGACACGACGTTGTTGGGAATCCAATTCTTCGCCCGTGGCGATAGCCAGTTTCTTTAAGCGACCGCTGACCTGTTGAATTTGATCCAAGTTTCTATCTATCTCGACTTCCATCATGTCGTCTTCTTCGTCGTTCTCAAATTGATACTTCTTAGCGCGAGATAAGATCTGCTGTCTCTGATATTTCTCCCGCACGGTGTTGATCTCGTCATTGCCTCTTAGTGCACCTTCGATACGCCGTGTAGAGTTCGATAGTTGCTGGCTTGTGTGCTCTTGCATGATTTTCTCTTCGATTTTACGATTCTTGATCTTCTCTTCACGTTCTCTCTGTCTTCTGCGTGAGTTGAAAGGGTTTGAAACGTGTACCGCCAGTATGCTACGATTCAACTTCTTTAACTCGGCAACTTTGTCATCGGCTATCTTGTTTTGAACTTTCATTAAATCGAGATTTCTTTCAATACTGTTTAGCTTCTCGCTTTGATGACCAAGCATACCCAATGTGTTCATTCCTGACATTTCAGCATCCTGTGCCATTTTCAGAGTATTACGAGTCGATGCTACTGAGCTTTGTTTGGTAAAACGAATTTCTTGTTTGATCTCATCAACTGCTTCTTCTTCCTCATGCTGTTGACGGGCTTCTTCTTCTCTCTGAACGTCTTCAAAAGTCTTGAAGCCTCTGTCAGTATTGACTCCCCCGTAATTTTGTTGATTTTGATATTCTTCTTCTTCTATTTGCCATTGTGGCTGTTGTTGGTATGCTTGTTGTAACTCTGAGCCACCCCCGATGGTAGCATTCAAATCATCCCCGCGTTCCGTTTCATTGATAGTGGCATTCAAATCTAATTCCTCAGCGCCTAATGTGTTCTTGATTTGACCAAAACCTTCTTCGAAGTCAAATTCGTTAGCTTCCGCCTTTGCATTAGTGGAGTTCGCATCCAATGGGCTGCTATTCAGATCAACCGTTCCCGCTGTAACGACTCGATTTAGATTACTGCCATTAGGTGCTCTCAACCTAGCAGCTGGCGTACTCGCCTGATTTCGGCTTCTGCTCCTTGCATATGGATTAACATTTGTCGTGCTTGTGCTTGTGCTTGCGTAAGAGTCCGAGCCTAGGCTTGCATAAGGGTTAGATCCGCTTGTACCCATTGCTTTTGTAGCTGGATTTTCATGAGAAGCAGTGTCCGTGCTGGAATCAGGACCCGGGGTGTTGCGATCATTCATGCTCTGATAACTGGAAGAATACGGGTTGGGCGAATTTCTATCGTTTCTATTGTACGGATTTGCCTGATTGGAACCCGTAGTACGCTTTCCATTGTAACTACTAATGTTCTGCTTAGAACCATAGCTGGTCCCTGAGTTTCCAGTTGCGTTGTTGTTATAATTATTCAAACCGTCATACGCACTGTTATACTGATTTTTCCCTCCGTAACTGTCCCCTCCAACTGGTCTTTGCGATCCGTATCCTTCAGACCATCCTGAATATTCACTATTCGCACTCCTATTTTGAAATTTAGCGTACGGGTCGCCGCTATAGGAATTATTCAAATTGACCGCATACGGATCAGACGAACCACTATACGGATCTGTTCCACCCTGGACATTAGATCCAGGGCTATCTTCGGCATCCAGTGCTGATTTATTCAGATCTTCCTCGACTTCAGATTTTCCATAATTTTCATACCCAGCCGGAGCATACACAGTATCTTGTTCTCGATCTCTAGCAAACTGCCCATACGCAGCAAACTTCTCCTTCTTCTTCCTATTGGGATTTTTCGTAGAAATACCAAGTTCCATAAGTGTGTCTCTATTTTGCTCTGGAGTGTCCTCCTCAGGAGGCTTAATCTTGAAAAATTTCTTGATCCCCATACTACCAGTTCAGCTTATCAAGATGGATACACTTAACTGGATCCTAAAGCCTTGCCAAAGCTATCTAAAGTTAAAACTTCATGATTCCATCTATACTGACCATCTCTAATAAGAACCGAACCTTCTTCAACACTGTGCGGGTAACCATATCTTGCAAGATATGGACCTAAGACCATAGTAATGCTATTATGAATGAACTAACCTATAAGTGGGACGCTATTGACTGTTCACATACCGCGGAATGCGTTCTTACTTGCACGTCTTCTTCCTTCGAATCTTGGCTTTGTCCTGCCACGGTCGCTGGTTGACTGTGAGTCATTTTCATCAGCTATTTGTACTTTCTTGTTTGGTTTGGTCTTGGAAGATTTGGTAGGTACAAATGTCAGTTCTGCTTCACCGAGATGTGAGCGACGTAGGATTTCATTTGATTTGTTTTGTTTTTCGTTGTGATGCAATTTACGCACTTGCTGATCAAAAGTAATTTTGCTGGTGTCTAGGTCGTTTATCACTGTTGAACTGACTTTCATTTCGTTCATGAATTGTTGTTCATCATGTTTCTCCTTCTTCTTGCGTTCAATGGCTTTCAATTGTTTCTGTCTTCTTTTTTCTTCCTTTGCATTCAGAACCTGGTCGTTATTCTCATCTTCACTACTTTCTTCTTCACTAGATGAATCATGATGATGATCTTCTCTGGCAGCAATTCTTTCCTCGTCAGATTCCTCGGCAGCAGTCAAGGCTCTGATACGTTTGGCAGCACCTTCCTCGGTTTCTTTGGCAGATTTCACTGGATTCAATTGCTTGTAATCATATGCATCTTCATCAACTTGGAAATCTTCGTCTTCAAACATTTCTTTGAAACGATCATCAGTGAGCACTTTTTCAGCAGCTGAATCGCCACGTTTTTGTGAGATTCTGTCGGCCAGCGATTTATTGATCTTGATTTTGGATTTTGTGACAGCGCCAGAAGTTCTAATTCTAGATTCTCTTTCTTTCTCAATTCTACGACGAATTTCACGTTCTCTTTCGTCTTGATACGCGGTTGGGTTAGCGATAAGAGCAACTTTATCATATAATTCACTATTGATGAAGAACCCGTGCATATAGGCCCTAAGCACATTTGAACCTACCAGATGGTTCAAGTTCAATTTTCTCAAGTCATCCTTCGTAATGAACCTGTAGTTGGAGTAAACTGAGTCGCTTGGTTTTTCTTCTAGCTCTTCAGTAATCGAATCTAAGAAGGAGCACCAGCGCGGAGAAGGACCAAGGTTTGGAATGTAATATGTATGCATCGGTATCCCCTCATTGGCCATAAAGAACATACCCGTACCTGGAACATGCTCTATATCATTTATATCGACGTTCGGTTCCATTGATGCATAAGCTTTCCCATCTATTCTATCCCATATTTTCGCAATTCTTTTATCGCATGTCATAATTTTGTGATCCGTTCCAAGATTGTCCAGCCATATTATTTTCTTGACCTCGAAACCATAACCTTGATCCTTGACAATCGACGGCTCTGGTGATCGTAAATCATATAGGTATGAGTAACCATTTGAAGTACCACAGGCAAAATTTAAGCCGTCCTCTCGGAAGCTCGTTGTCGTGACTTGAAATGGAGAGTTATCAAACTGATTCTCTAAGTACAGTTTGGATACGCGAGATCTGGCTCTTGGATCCCAAAATTCAACAATATTATCTTCCACTCCTATTGCAACTAACCCGTTTGTGTCATTCGTCGATACATGGTTCACACCTTCCGTTTCAAGCTTAAAAGGGTTTAAAAATCGTCCCTGTTCTAAATTTAATCTGTATAATTCATCTCCACTCGCTCCAATGTATAAATCGCAATTCATCTTATTATAAGCTAAGCTTCTACCAAATTTTGGAATCCGCGTTGTATAATGTAAACCTCCTTTGTTCTGAAACTGTATGCTCCTATCATTCTGTAAATGTACACTCTTTGTCCAGTCATCGGAAAGGATCAAGAAATCAACATTTTCAGCATCAGTATGACGTTCGAATTTCAACGAAAGATTAGCAAAATCATAAACATGAATTTGAGGTTTGTACGTCCCTGTAGCCATGGCAAATTCTCCATCAGGTGTGACTTTAATTTTATTCGATGCTTCGCTAAACTCAAAATCCTGTATTAATTCAACACGGTTTTGATAATCCAAATCATTCTTCAAGGTTCTTCGACGTTTCTTGGCAATCCAATCTGGTAAAGATCTAGCAACATTGGTACCAGATACCTGATACACTGATATATCACTAGCTGATGTGGATTTTAACACCATTTCGTCTCCACAATGTATCAGCAAGTACAGGAAATGACCCTCTAGTCCAAGAATCAACCAAAATGTACTAGATGAGATGAGATGAGATGAGATGAGATGAGCTTCAATATTAAAATTTTTCAAACCATGTTACCCTGTTGAACCTGTAACATCGAGACCAAACCTTCTAGCTTTAACTGTTAGAAGCTGTTGAAGAACATCGTTTGAAGTCTGATCAGGATTGCTGAGTGGATCGGCATTGTCATTCTTTGCTGCAATAATGTTAAGCTCTTTTGCAATTGTATAGCCACAAGCCTCGCGCTGTCGGTTTCATCGTAATAGCGAATTTATGATCCATAATTTTCAATATCGAAACTGTCAATGTGAATTGATTGTGCCCTGCTGTTATTTCTTACACGATTGTGACCTCCGAGAATATAGTTCTTGCCGGTATTGACAAATTTGCATATATTTGGAGTAGAATGAAGGTCTGGTGAGTCATTCCAGGGACTGTTGAACAATGTCGATGTCGTTAGATTAGGTGTCTTTGGTGTTGAGTCCAAGTGAGTATTAGAACTGCACAAATCGAAACTGAATTTTTCTGCAAATGTGTTGGCCATTAAGTGATCAGTATGGTGTACTTCTGGAGTGTTTTGCAGCAAGGCGGGAGTTAACATTTGATTTGAAGTCAATTCATTTGGGAGGCCTCCGTCGTGGTTAATAGCTCGAAACTCAGAAGTGACTGCTTTGCTCTTTGCATTCATAAGTAAGCTGCGAGTTGATTTCTTGGCCGGTACAAATGGCGCAGCTGAATATGGGTTAAATTTGCTCTGCTGGAGAGAAGTAGTGACGCTAGGCATTGGGGATTCTGTTTCACAGAGTGCGTCTGATTGACTCGAATGTACTTTTCCTGTTGCCGCTCTTGATCTACTCTTTGCCAGAATCTCCTCGCCATCAGGCAATAGCCTGATTAGATCATCAAGTTCGATGCGACTAGTCTCAATACTTGGCTGCGCTTGCTTAAAGATTTGAACAAAAAAATTCTCAAATGCCTCGGTACCATCATTCCACAGCGTGATATAATCAAGCAAGGACCGCTTAACTAATGGGCTTTCCTCACAAAATTGTTTAGCGAGGCTGCGCGCACTGTGGAAGAATATGTGATTCAATATCTCGATGCAAACTCTTTGCAAGACCAAATCTTCCGATGAAACTTTAGTTGCAAACTCAATTAGGTAGAACAAGCCAACCGCTCCATGAGTCCTTACCAATTCTTCGCAGATCCTTACGGAATGAAAGTAGAACAGACGACTCAAAGTATGCGCCTTTGCATTACCAATAAGTTTGTTTTCCATCATGTTCAACTGGCAAGAAAGTAACAAAGTTGTCATAATTGGAATCAGATAAAGTTCGACGTAGTTTTGTTTCAACTTATGGAGAATACTAGAGGAGAGCTCCTTCACTGCTTCGTCTGGTTGCATTGCATCAATTTCTAATTGTTGGTATTCCTCTAGAATCCTTTCATTAATCAAACATACAGTACTGAGCGAATCCAGCAGCAAATCTGTCACTGCTTCCATGCTGCAAGATCCCTCTTCCCATTCAGAGGCACTGTTCTTGAAAATGAGGCTTGATTTCGAAATAGGTGGGATTGGCGGCATAATTGACTTTTCAAACCATTGCGGTATGTGGAACAGGCTTGGTTTCGATTTATACCAACTGCCATCATCCGGTTTAACATCAATCTGTGATTTCAAGTTGATCAAACGGACGATTTCGCCTGTATTGAGCAAAAATTTGGCCAGCAGATATTGGGTCATGTTGATTAGCGCCGATAAGCTCTGGACACAGGTCAATGACCCTAAAGTTGCGTGTAAGACGTGAGATGGAGTCTTTTGTAACCTCTTCAAAGCATGCAACAGCAGCAAAGCTAGATGCGGAGTTTCGAAGAAGTTCAACTCTGGATGATCGACAACCTCCATAACAACTTGCAGAGCAAACCCCAGGCTATCGAATTCTGATTGCGCTGGAGCCACTCGTTGAATCGCTAACCTATAATACGATTGCGGAATCCAATCGGGGAACCGAACCATTCTAAGACAGATATTGAACGCCAAATGTTCCCAAGGATCTCCCTTCTGCTCACGAACATGCTGTTTAATAAACTCATCACCGCAAGTGGCAATGTAAAAGTCCACCTTCGATTTGTCTAGCAAATCCAGATCGTTCAGCACAGGTCTTCGTTCATCCAACCACTCCAACCAAAGTGGAGTCCAGGATGCCACCAAAGTAGGTCCCAGATTAAGCTTAAGGTACTCAAAAGTTTGCGGACCCAACACGTCAACTTCTGCAAGCTGCGATACGATCGAATAGAAGCCCCGCTTATGAGAATCATCCCCATTCATAGGCGATATCTCTTCCGAAGGCAAAAGACCGCACCAGGATCTGATCGAGCCCGTTATCAAGGGCTGTAATTGACGATGTACTGAGAATATCGCCATATATGAGGCAACAACATCCCATTTGTGTTCCAGTTCATCACAACTCAAAATTGGTGTAAAGACATCAATCCGTTCAATCTGCTCCCTGTGCAACCGTCCTTCCAGATCTTCAAAACACACCAATTTCAATACATCCAAAGTCTTGAATATCATCTTTTCTCTATCGTTACCTGATCCACCATCACTGATCTTCAAAAGAGCCGCCAACAGCGACTGAACAAACGCGTCTTTGGGCTCTTTATTGTTGTCTGTCATCACTGTGATACTCTCAATGACCATACGAGACTGGAATCTGAAGCTTGACCTTCAAGCCTTATGTATCTATGTATCAAAGTAACATGAAACTCCCTTGTCACAGCCTTGCCGCCCAAGAAAACTGCTGTCTCAGATAAGGCATCAGCCCAATCTGTGAGAATCATATCTGAATGTCAGCAAGAGCTTTTGATCCTCCTGGATTGTGAAACCAATTTCACGACCGTCCCAGGCTTCCTGCTCTATGATAGTGGTCATTTGGTAGATACGTTGCTGTACTTCCTGTGTCAGGTTCCCAAAGGTTTGGATCGACGTGACAAGAAATAATGGTGGATTTATCGCAGCTCTAAGCAAACCACCACGAATCAGGAATTTCGTGAGCTTCTTTACCGTGTTCAAGGGCAATGTTGAGAACCTGTTCTCACCAAGCTTCCTTAAACCTTCCTTTGTGACGCATAATTCATTGGTAAATCCCTGATGACTGAACTGGGTATTTCCACCCATCTGAAAGACACCACATAGAAGCCTTTGTCCACCTGGTTTTACGAATATATCGAAATGCAAGTCAAGCCAATGTGAAAACTCTCTGACGCGTGATAATGCGGTTACCTGTGGGTTAATATTACGACGATAATAGCGTGTATTTCGTGCTGCCCAACAATCAAAAATTTCCCTGACTTTCAGCTTGAAAGTTCGACTCTCATCCATTTTATCCCATCCTATTAGGATGCTCAATGCCAATAGCGACAATGCGCTCAATAGATTGAACATGCAAGATACTCTAACGAAATTTGGTGCCACTGGAGCTAACGCTCCGGTCGGTACGCACGTCACAAATATCTGCGCAATGAGAACTAAATCGTTGATCAATGCAATCGAAAGATCCGAATAATCAATTTTACCTTTTGCGTCTACTACACCATTTGGTGGATTTTGATTGCCAGGGATCCCAGTTAATTCGGCATAAATTATTCCAGATAATATTAAAATCGTAAGCGTTATGACCATAGGCCTGAACCCACTGGACATCTGCTCTACCTGTTCTGTCGTTACAATTTATTGTGATTTTTTATTTGTATCATCAAGAATTACTGGCGCGCTTACAAAACTGCCTAGGAAACTTCAAGACTGAAGAACCAAGAATAATCGGCATGAATCATTGAGAAGAATCAGTGAGAAGAAGATAATAATATCGAGAATCCAATGCTCGGAATTTTTTAATTCAATTCCCCAGCCCCAGCTTCCCCAGATGGAAAACCACTCGGTGATGAGAATAGGCTTCGAAATTGAGACCTTGTGGAGTCAGCAGACTGCAAAAGTGGCAGTTTGCTATATTTTTCTTCGAATACGATTAGGGCTGCGCAAACAGTGGTGTGAGTATTCGTAGCCAGAAGCGAGTTTCCCCGGATCGTCAAACGACGTTTAATAGATAGGGGGTCGTTTCTGGTCAGATGCCAGGTGAGTACCAAGAGTTAGCAAGCGTTGTCTATTGCAGCGGAATGAAAGTAATCCCAGTGGTAACAGGGGTTGCAGCGAGAGGGCCAAGTCGTATATAAACGATGGTGCCTTGACTCGGATACGCAAAAGATAGCAAACAGGGACAAGTAAAGAAAAGATGTCAGTGAAAGCATTGATCGTTGTAGATATTCAAAATGATTTTTTACCCGGTGGAGCGTTACCGGTTCCTCATGGAGACGAGATCATCGAGCCTGTGATCAAACTAATCGAAGATCCAGAACAAAAATGGCATAGAGTTATCATGACCAGGGATTGGCATCCCTACGACCACATTTCGTTTGCCAAGACACAGAAGAAACCTGAATTTTCACCCGTAACGTACAAATCGGTTATCCCAAACGACAATTCAACAAAGGAGGGCACTCTATGGCCAGTACATTGCGTCCAGGAGACCCATGGCAGCCAATTGGCTGATGCTATCGCCGAGGAACAGCAAAAAATCGGCTGCAAGATTGTCAATAAGGGCTATCTCTCAGATAGAGAGTACTATTCAGCATTCAGCGATATATGGAACTACCACAGAACCGAACTAAACAGTTACTTGGATTCCCATCACATAACCGACGTCTACGTCGTCGGACTCGCTTTGGATTACTGTGTCAAGCATACAGCCATTTCGGCTGCCAAACGTGGTTACAACGCCTACATCCTAAAGGACTACACAAGAGCCATTCACAGCGATCCAGAATCAATGCAAAAGCTCCAAAATGAGCTGTCGGAAAATGGTGTTACGCTAATCTAACTGTATAGGTCTATCATATAAGTAGTCCTCGGTACACCGAGGCTTGTTCATCGTTGCACTGGCAAAACGCCAAAGTTACCAGGAGACTAGACATTCTTGAGTGAAGTTCTAGACTCATAGTGGTCTTCTTTACTGTATTAGGTACTCTAACTAGCTTCGCCTCGCGTCCGAAGACCTTGTATTGGTACTTGTAGTAAAAGCCAGCTGAAGTTTGGGTCTAGAAGACGTCTTGGTGTCTGGGAATGCTAAGTTGGTTGTAATATTAGTTGGTATAAAGAAGCTAGGTTTTGGTATAGGGCAGTTTGGATGTTCAAGAGCCAAAGAACGGGCAAGATGGCGAAAGGTCAATTTTTATTCGACAAGAGAGCCAAGCAGGTAATTGGATTTATTGCCATATTCTACACTATTTTGATAATTCATTGGGGCAATTCAAAGTATGGGAGATTTTTCAATAGTGGGACCAAAGTACAGCTTCCAACGACTTCTCATCTTGATGGGATTAACTTGAAAAAATTCACTGCAAGCAATGGACCTTTGGTGAATCTTAGGGAGCAATTATCGTATGCGTTCCCGTATGATCCCCAGGCGCCGATCCCGAGGCGAATATGGCAGACGTGGAAAGTTGGAGCAGAATCTGTAAAGTTTCCGTCGGCGTTCAGGTCGTACCAGAAGGATTGGACCGAGCGAGCGAATTTTGACTCGTTTGAGTACTCTCTGGTGCCGGATGATCATATAATACCGTTGTTGGAGAATCTGTATGGGGAAGTACCTTTAGTGGTGAAAGCGTTCAAGGAAATGCCAGTTAATATCTTGAAGGCGGATTTCCTAAGATATCTATTGCTGTACGCTAGGGGAGGGATTTACTCTGATATGGATACTGTGCCCTTGAAACCGCTGGTAACATGGCCTTCCTTGGACAAGGAAAAGTTCAATGAGTTGAAACGTGAGAATAGTCCAATTCCGTACAAGAATTATGATCCCAAGAAGGGCCAAGCACACGTTATCGACGACAATGGTGGTTACGACGAACCCGGGTTCGTTATTGGTATTGAAGCGGATCCCGATAGACATGATTGGGATGATTGGTACGCTCGCAGAATTCAGTTTTGCCAATGGACTATTCAGTCGAAACCAGGTCACCCAGTGCTGCGAGAGTTAATCTTGAACATAACGGCAACGACTCTGAATAGTGTTTCTACGACCAAATCTAAAACACAGTCTTTGATCGATCTCAATCACGCCAAGGATTACAACGTCAATTACAGGGACAAGAGAGGTCTGAATGATACCTATCCTCACGAAGTAGCAAAGAAGAGCTCGAACGTCGATGGCACCGATATCATGAACTGGACTGGACCAGGTCTCTTTTCAGACATAACTTTGGAATACATGAACAATCTGATCAAAGAGAACTCGGACGCGCTACTACTAAATGGTAATCTAGAAGCTTCTTCAAATGAGCCGGTAGATACCAAGAGCACCAAGAAGTTTTATAAAAAGATTTCAACATCATTACAATCTAACAACATCGTACCATGGGAATTCTTCTCGCTGATGACAAAGCCGGTGATTGTTGATGATATCTTAGTGTTGCCCATCACTAGTTTTTCTCCAGATGTTGAACAGATGGAGGCTAAATCGAGTTCCGATGAGATGGCTTTCGTTAAACATATGTTCAAAGGAAGCTGGAAAATGGAAGCCGACAGTAATGCTGGTCATTAATCTCACTTAACTCATTTACATATTGCATATTTTGATGAATTGACTAGCACTATTTACTTCACTTTCAGTTAATTGTTTAGTTGTTGTAACAGTACTTTGAAGAAGAGTAAGCAAATAAGCGATGAAACTAAACAAATGTAAAGGAAGATCTAAAAGAGTACCTTGCGTTCTCAATTGATAACTCATACACTTTCACTGGTTTTCTCATGAGACAGGAAAGTCAGGCTTTAGGGATCCACTGATGCCAAGTGAAATGGTCTAATCAAGACAAACCGAAGCGCGGTCTGAATAGGATATCTGGTCTGATCCTAGGACATGAATTCTGCGCGATACAACTGCTCTAGGACTCAATCGCATTAATATGAGACATGTATAAGAGATGTCTTGATTTACCCCATAATACTTACTAATAAAAGTTAAATTTTCAACAATTGGGCACATGGCGCAGTTGGTAGCGCGCTTCCCTTGCAAGGAAGAGGTCATCGGTTCGATTCCGGTTGCGTCCATTTATTTTTTTAACTGATCTATGGTTGCAACATAGTATTGTCATACCAATGCATGGAGGCCCTCATCTAGCACCTTCGCAAGAGACGGCAAACTCCGTTATCTTTCAAATCTATAGAATTCTACACAGTCCCTTCTTCTTTGATTTCTTCTTGCTCTGAGTAGAAGGTGGACTCTTGGCTCTTGTCGCAGCGACCTTTGGTGGCTGTTGCTTCACTTTCGCCGCACTAGCGACATTCTTGTTTTCACCTGCGCTCTTATTCTGAACAGATACTTCGCTCTTAGTTTGCGCCTTGGGCGTCGCAGGTACACTAACTGCTTCTAATTCATTCCTGATAATCTGTCTCACCAGATCAACAAACACTTCATCGACATTGCTTCGTAAAAGAGCGCTAGTTTCATAAAACGGCACTTTTCCCCAATTACTACTCACTTCGATCCCCTCTTCAACGCTGATAGCTCTCTCCTCGGTCAGATCTGCCTTATTGCCGACCAAGACCATCGGAACTCGATCCATATCCTTTATCCTCAACACCTGTTCTCTCAGGTCCATAAGTTCTTGCAAAGATTGTCGATCTGTAACAGAATACACCAATAGAAATCCCATTCCCGATTTGATATACAATTCTCTCATAGCCGTGAACTGTGCAACACCAGCAGTATCCAGGATCTCCAAACTAATCATCTTATTATCAATTTCAATCGTCTTCCGATAAGAATCTTCAATAGTAGGATCATAAGTATCCAAATAAACACCTTGAACAAACTGTACTGTCAAGCATGATTTACCAACACCTCCAGCACCCAACACAACCAACTTGTAGTCCCTCATAGCCCTCAGTTGTGCTAATTCTCGAACTTGAACTGTTGTATTGTTATATCTGTAATTTTTCATCTTCTAGAACTCTTAGATATACTGTCAAAGAGGACAAGAAGATGATCAAAGCCCGTTCTTTGGCTTCGATCAAGCCATTGAGGTTGGGTTCACGGTCCATTGGGAGGTTTGGCCTGCTTCCAGTGAGAAACTACCATTTTGATCTGCTCAATTTGAAGATTGGTTACGCTACGAGAGTGGAAAACCATCCCGACTCAGAGAGACTGTACGTTTCGCAAATCAGACTAGATGAGACGGGCAGCGTGAAGCAAATTTGTAGTGGTATCCGTGAGTACGTGCCTCGGGAGTCTTTAGAGGGAAATCTTGTTGTGGTGGTTGATAATATGAAGAAATGCAAATTGCGTGGTCAAATTAGTGAAGGAATGATTCTTTGCGGTGAGAGTGTTTCAGGAGACGTTGTGAGCCCGTGTACGCTTGCAAAGTTTGATTTTAGCCTTGTAGGTAAAAATGTGGTACTGGAATCCGGATCAGCGAATGAGCCAACCACTAGAAGGATCAGATCTAGCGAGTGGGAAGATATATCGTCTAGACTGAAAGTGGCAGAGGGCGGGAGGATAACCTATCGGGACGAAACCACTATGGAGGAGACGTATTTATCTGTGTATGATAGCGAGGGCAGGCCCGTACCGGTGATAGTCAAGGGTCTACCAGCGGGTAGTGCGGTTAAATAAGCAGAGAATAGAGACGGTAGTCAGAGATCTTTAAGCTAAAAAATAATGGTTGCTAAGAGATTCGAACTCTTGCATCTTACGATACCTGAGAATTCCAAGGTGCGCAGTTTTGCTGCACACAAGAATCGAACCGACTCTTGAATCAGGCGCCTTAGACCGCTCGGCCAAACAACCATACAAATTTGTTGGAATTTTAGATTTTTTGCATACTATACTGCGTTGGCAAGAATTTGAGTCTCAGCTGAATGGCCAGTGAATAGGCTCAGTTACTAGAATTTACGTAAAACTGGTATAAGTAGCTTTTGATTATACTCTGTACTATATCCACGATAGCTTTTGATGAGTTGATTCAGTTCCGGCTCTTTCTTAATGAAGCGTATGAAGCGGTATTCGTGTACCGTTTCCAGCCTGTGTCGAGTTTGAACTTCTTTTCGAGGAATGTAGCGACGGAACAGTTGTTTATAGCGATTCCGCTTTGCAAGCTGGCATTAAACATGCGTGTGATTCGATGTTTCATAGTCTGAAATGCTCGGATATTTCCAATACGCTCCCTCAGGCGGCAATACCTGATTCACTTCAAGGTTTTTCGACACGATCTCCCAGAAGTTCCTTTCATCATTTTCCATAGCAGAATTTCATCCCGTAATGATTGCCAAAATGCTCTCATAGACCTTCCACTTCCACGGCCCCATTAATGTAGCGATAACAGCGATTCATTGAGACTCTGGGCGTGCGATGAAATAGTGTTGCAGGTTTACATCTTTAAGATGAAGCGCAACGAAGATGATATCGTGCAAATATCTTTTCTTGGTAACGGTAAGGTCATGGCCAACTGATGCTCTGTATTTCACATCCGCATCGAGGTCAATGCCTCTCACCTCCTGTGGGGCAACCGTAGATCTTTCCGTAGATCTCCCGCCTCGAAAATGTCAAGCATCCTATCAACCTATCATCTTCCAACAAGGCTCCCGTGAAGGAGTGTAGAATGAGGGTCTCCCGCAGGCAACCGAACAACAGTCTGCATCGTCGCTTCAAAGGGCCTCGCCTCGCTGCACCGTTTAATGAAGCTCAGCACTTCGGCCTGAACGATCCCATCGATGATACAGGCTGGCGAGAACATCGTCCGTTTCATCCTTTCCTTCGCTACTACGGCCTAAAGGAAGTATCGATAAGCTGGCAGCGGTATTCTTTCCCATCCTTTGCTCCTTCCACTTTCTCGATCTTATACTTTCTGGATAAAAAGGCGAACAAGTAGCCAGGTAGCTTCCTTGGTCTGTGTCCATAACTTGCTCTGAGCAGTAGTACTGCCAATGCGTCGCCCGATCACTCCAGTTGCCGAGCCGTGCTACTGCTGCCCTAAATTGCATTTGCTCAAGTAGAAAGCCATCAGATATCTCTCGAATGGGCGTTTTTTATTCGAAAGACAGTAAAAGAGCAGGTTTTTGTTGAAAAACTTGTCATAGGTTCCCTACGAAGCAATTGGTAGTCCTGTGTTGCGATGAACTTGAGGTGAATGATTTCTTGTGCGGTTCTGTAGTCCTTAACAAGAGGTCTAAGGCTACGGTGGATCGTAGGCGCCAGCTACCGGTAGAAGTCGATGGACCTGGTCATACGCGTATTAATCTCCAAGTATTGTACAATCGGGCTCAAATATTCATGGTTCACTAGGACTTAGACGGCTCAGCCATTGTCAAATAGCTTTGGCGGCAACAGTTGAACCGCCTCAGAAACATCAAAGAAAACTCCGCCTCCGCCTTGTGACAGGATTGCGGGTATACTCTGAGATATTTTCCATTACAGATCGGGGGATGTCTTGTAGGGAATTGGCCGTAGCAACAATTCTTTGAATATTTGTTCACTTGCTATCCGCCTGGCAAACACCATGGCAATGAACGCAACCAGTACCGGTCCACACTCTCGCAAACCTCACTGCAACGTTCAGAACTCATTACATCCCCATTCCGAGCTCATCCCGTTCTTCTTCTAATTTTTGGTGATCAACTGGGTTAGGAGCAGCCTCATATACGTTCATCATCGGAACACCGTTATTGAGCATCTTTTGTCCCGAGAACTCACCTCTTATTTCCAAATAGTAGACCCTACAAAGCTGATCTTCGTCTCCGGACCAATTATCCTCAAAGAACAACGTAAGCGACGAGCAATTCTGGAAAATCCGACGCGGCAAATAGTGCTCTACAAAACTGCTCTCGTCCTCATTCTCCGTCTCATGGCAATCCTTCAATCCAACATCTTCCGGATGCTCAATCTTCAAATCTTCTTTCGATGAATCCAAAGTATCAAAATCGATATTTCTATTAAAATTCCTGAACAATTTAATACTCCTGGGAGTACTCAACCCTGCATCCGGATCATTTCCACTGGTCCTAAGTATCACAGAGAATAATCTACAATTCCCAGTAAATGGTATATGAATCACCATCTGACAGTCCGAATCGCTCTCCAAATAGTAACCACAATTAAACCGCGACTCACGGTCCTTCAGAAATCCCTTATAACTCTCAAATTGACCTGGAACCGTTGGTGCTACACCATTCAAACAGATAATCTTGGCCGCATCGATGAATGAATACAATGATTGCTCAGCATTGGTCGGAATCGGTGCCGTATGGTTATGTCCGTGGTCCTGATGGTCATGGTGCTCATCCTCGCAGGAATGCGACATTGCTGGGTCCTTAAAGGTCTCAAACTGCTTCAACTTAGTGCTAGTTTAGTGAATAAGTCTATTCGTAGGCGAAGATACACTAGTAGAATAGCACTAGTACTAGTAAAATTCACTATTATAGGCCAAGTCTTAGCCTAACTAGTAGTCATTGAGTCCAATTGAATCGCTACTAGCCATGCATACCGCTGAATTCCTTGACGTTGATCATACAGACATCTCTTCTGTGCTGGCAGGTGGGTATAACCATCCACTTTTGAGAGAATGGCAAAATGAACGTCAGTTAGTCAAGAATATGTTGATATTTCCATTGTTTATCTCTGATGATCCTGAAGATTGCACTGCGATTGAGTCTTTACCTAATATTAAGAGATTTGGTGTGAACAAGCTTGCTTCGTATTTGAGACCACTGGTGGCTAAAGGTTTGAGATCTGTGATCCTGTTTGGAGTGCCATTGAAGGATGGTGTTAAGGATCCCATTGGTACGGCTGCAGATGATCCCAATGGTCCCGTTATTCAGGGTATTAAGCTTTTAAGACGTGAATTCCCAGAGCTGTACATCATGTGTGATGTGTGTCTGTGTGAATACACGTCTCACGGTCATTGCGGTGTGTTGTACGATGATGGGACCATTAATCGGGAACTCAGTGTGTCGAGAATCGCCGCTGTGGCGGTCAATTACGCCAAAGCGGGCGCTCATTGCGTTGCACCGAGCGATATGATCGATGGTAGAATCAAAGATATCAAGAGAGGACTCATCAGGGCGGGACTCGCTCATAAGACCTTTGTTATGTCGTATGCGGCCAAATTTAGCGGTAACTTGTACGGACCCTTCCGCGACGCTGCGTGTTCTGCACCATCGCACGGCGACCGCAAGTGCTACCAACTGCCACCCGGCGGTAGAGGACTCGCCCGCAGGGCACTCAAGAGAGACGTCGCGGAAGGTGCAGACGGTATTATCGTGAAACCTTCCACTTTCTACCTCGACATCATGTGCGACGCAAGCGAGATCTGCAGGGACTTGCCCATCTGCGCATACCACGTCTCGGGCGAGTACGCCATGTTGCATGCTGCCGCTGAAAAGGGTATCGTCGATCTCAAGACCATAGCTTTCGAGTCCCACCAAGGTTTTTTAAGAGCGGGCGCAAGACTAATCATCACCTACTTGGCACCAGAGTTCCTCGATTGGCTAAGCGAGTAAGATACTCACTCTACATGCTACTACGATGCCACAGGACACCATCAACAGGCCCTGGACACCATTTTTCTCACCAATGTTGAAGCCATTTTCACCAATCCAAGCGAACCTCGCTATGCGGCGCTGTAAAGACAGTTAAAGAGAACATCAATCCAAACCATCTGGGAACTAGACGTACCATTTCTGGGTCCTCTAGAACGCTCTAGACGTGGTCAGACTCCTGTTATAGTCATTGAGACCGTGTGGTCACGTGCTCTTGTAGTTACTGTGGCATTTAAAGAAGACCGTCGAGAAGAGCAGTTGATGTTACATAAGATCAACAGTTGTTGAAGAGGTTCTATCGTTTGACTAGGTCTCTAGTGAGTGTTTAGTTAGTGTAGGATTGTTATTTGCAAGGACAAGATGGGTATTGATACGAGAACTGATGTTATTGATTTAGTGGGAAACACTCCATTGATAGAATTGAAGAAATTGCCCAAGGCACTTGGTATCAAGCCACGAATTTTCGCGAAATTGGAGCTTTATAATCCTGGTGGATCAATTAAGGATAGAATTGCCAAGGCTATGATTGAGTATGCCGAGAAAGCGGGAGAAATTCATCCGGATAGGACAACTTTGATTGAACCAACTTCTGGTAATACTGGTATTGGTTTAGCGTTAATTGGAGCTATCAAGGGATACAGGACAATTATTACTCTACCTGAGAAGATGTCTAATGAGAAAGTTTCTGTTTTGAAAGCACTTGGAGCTGAAATTATTCGTACACCAACTGAAGCGGCGTGGGATTCGCCAGAATCTCACATTGGTGTGGCTCAAAGACTCGAGAGAGAGATTCCTGGTGCTGTTATCCTGGATCAGTACAATAATCCAAGAAACCCGGACGCTCATTACTACGGTACCGGTAAGGAGATCCAGGAACAGTTGCAAAAATTGGGTAAATTTGATGATTTGAAGGCTGTTGTCGCAGGAGCTGGTACCGGTGGTACTATCTCTGGTATTGCGAAATGGTTGAAGGAGCAAAATGAGGCTATTGAGATTGTAGGTGCAGATCCAGTGGGTTCCATCTTGGCGCAACCGCAGTCATTGAATGATCCGTCAGCTTCAAGCTACAAAGTGGAAGGTATCGGTTACGATTTTGTTCCAGATGTGCTAGATAGATCACTTGTGGACATCTGGTATAAGACCGAGGATAAGCCAGCGTTTAAGTACGCACGTCAGCTGATTTCGAACGAAGGTGTTCTAGTCGGTGGTTCGTCCGGTAGTGCATTCAGCGCATTGACCAAGTACATTGAGGATCGTCCCGATTTGACCGAAGAGGACGTTATCGTGCTTATCTTCCCAGACTCCATCAGATCGTACTTGACCAAGTTCGTTGACGACGAGTGGTTAAAGAAGAATGATTTATGGGATGATCAAGTGCTTGCTCGTGTCAGTCAGGCTTCCACTGTGACTAAGAAGGATCCTTTCAACGGTGCAACTGTCAAGGATTTGAAATTGAAACCTGTTGTCTCTGTCAAAGAGAGTGCAACTGTCGCAGAAGTTATCAAAATTTTGAAAGAAAACGCCTTTGATCAATTGCTTGTTCTTTCCAAAGATGGTAAGCTAACCGGTCTAGTAACGCTATCTCAATTGTTGAGAAAGGTCTCGAACGGTACTTCATTAGAAGAAAGTATCGAAGATGTATACTTTGATTTCAAGAAATTGAACAATTTCGATGAAGTGTCCTCTTACAACGACAACAAGTCTGGTAAGAAGAAATTCATCAAGTTCACCAACGATTCCAAATTATCTGACTTGAACAAATTTTTTGAAAAGAATTCTTCTGCTGTTATCACTGATGGTCTAACACCAGTTCACATTGTTACCAAGATTGATTTGCTGAACTACTTTGCTTAATAATAAGACATGTTGTCACAACTATACACAAGTATAAACGTAATATAAAAGCTTTGAAGCATTATTCGTCACTCTTTTTCTCGATTCCCAGTACTGTCATTAAAGGTCCCAACTGATCAGGTCCCAGATCAATGCCAGCATTCTCTAGCTCGGTCTTGAAATCATTCATGGCAATTTTCAAGTCCTTATCCATCATAATCTTGATCATTTGCCAAGGCCCTACGGGCTTGGCAGAGTCTTCGCTGGCCAAACCTTTTGAAATCATAATTTCACTGACAGCGTTTAATTTCTCCATAACTTTGGGATGTGCTTGAATATCATCCATCAGTTTCTGAACCTTCATATGGGCTTCAATCTTTTCATTAGGCTTTCTACCGTCCCATGATTGAGCATAAGTCCTAACGGAACAGCTCAACAAGGCCCGTCTAGGTCTCAAATTTGCTTTAGAAACGTTTGCCAAGCCATTGAATAGCCTTGACCGTATCATCACTATACTTCCCTGCCAAGTTTGTCACTTTCACTGTCTATAATAGTCTTGATAAAACCATCAAATCCATTAACAACCACAAGATTCACTCCTATTTACACTCGGTAACTACTCTAAATCAAGATAATGACATTACCGAGTATTTTAAAGTACAAATATGATCTATAAATTCAGAAGAAATAATCACCCAGGATCTGTCTATATTTTGAATATCCTCGCAGGTTATCGAGTCTTTCATTTAGTTCCAACTCTTCAGGGCTTTGGACATATTTATCAGTGACAAAATCCATATCTTCAGGCTTTACGAAACGATCTCTCTTGTAGATCCACCATATAAGCCAGCATGCTGGGAATACGAATAACTCGAGATAGTATGAGAAGAAATTTGAAGTACTCCAGGGATCGAATGCTGACCAGCCCTGCACTAGGATGATCAACGTTACGAAAAATACGAGGAAATATGGACCATATGGGTAAGTCCAATTTTTGAATACTAGTTGATTAGTTTTGCCCTGTTTTGCCAGTCCCTTTCTGAATCTGATGGAAGTTACAGCGATTGATAACCAGGCGATTTGATTCGAGACTCCAACAATGTTTTGTAACCATGTCCATAAGGTGCCAGCGCCTATGAAACTGGCGCCGAAACAAAGTCCACCAACGGCCCAAGTTAATATGACGGCGACGTAAGGTGCCCTGTACCTGTTAGTCTTAGTGACCAAGCTGGGGAAGAAGAAACCTTCGAGTCCCATGTTGAAAAGTACTCTACTACCAGCAAATAATGCATGATTTCCAGCACTAATTATACTTGTTAGAATAACAGCGTTCATGAATGAACCTGCAGCTTTGGAACCAGCCATTTGGAAAACTATTGTGAATGGGGAAGTCATAACTGATTTAGTGCTCAAATTTGGATAATCATAGGGAATATTCATGGCAATGAAGAACATCGTTCCGACGTAAAAGATCAAGATTCTCCAAAAAACGGTCTTAATGATTCTGGGAGTGTTTCTAACTGGGTTAAAGGCTTCACCAGCCGTGAGAGTAATACTTTCAGTACCACCATATGAGAAACTAGAGCTGACAAAGATGGAGACAAACCCTTTGAACCCATTGACAAATGGTGCGTCCCGATATGTCCAGTTCTTGAAGCCAATGTATTCGTGGTCAGGGTTGTGGCCAACGTTAACCACAATGGAGAGGATGAAGAATATTACAATTGCAATTACCTTCAGCATGGCCAGCCAGTACTCTGCCTCACCATAGATCCTGACGTGAATAACGTTCAACGCCAACAGAAACACCCAAAACAGCAACGATGCAGCCCAATACGGGAAATGATGCTGCGATGAATTCCAATAATCCAATACTATTTGCATCGCTGTCAAATCGCTAGCCACAGAAACAGCATCATTGAACCAATAATTACACATCAGGGCAAACGCAAACGATTCACATCCAAATTTCTTTGCATATGAGCAAAATGATCCACTAATAGGCATAAAAGTCGACATCTCACCCAGGCAAAGCATCGTCAAATACACAACACCGCCCATTATACTATAATTGATAAACAATGAACCGGGACCACCAATATGCAACGATTTCGCTGTCGACAAATACAACCCGGTACCAATAACACCTGCAACAGCTATCATATTAATATGTCTCGGTCTCAACGACCGATTCAAATGTTCTCGTATTTTATCATTCCCTTCCAACGCAACATCACTAGCTGAATTCGTTATTTCAAAAACTCCGGTACTCTGGAAATTCTTCCCATCAACACAACCAGATTCCTCATCCAAACTTTCGCTACCAAATGGAAATCTTTCCGACTGCATCGTCTAGCGATTTGGGACACTTGGCAACTTTATCCAAAGGACATTAAAAATTCTACAAAATTTTAACGATTTTAAACCATCAAGAGACGACCATTAAGCTAGTTGCTTTGCTTAATAGTGCCTTGCCATTAAAAACTGTGGTTCCTCTGACAAGAATTTGCGTCGCTGGCGTCAAGACTATTGAAAAAATGATGAAAATTTGACACATTTGGGCATCGATTGACTTCTTTGACCGTTTAATCATCTTGTGGTGACTTTGAGCTCTATATAATAGTGGTTGAAGTTAGGAAAATTTCCACCGATTACCACACACTTCACAAGTACAGAAAGTTGTGAGTGGTTCATCTGCTGATCTTGTTTGTAATTGGTAGTAGGACACTTTCTTTTCTTTGCACTTACCGCAAGTGAACCTGTCAGTGACTGATCTTTGTACCGTGGCACCCTGGGCGTTGAAAAGGTTCTGTTTAGCGATCTCTTCTAGTTTCTTCTTGAGATGTTCTGGAGCTAGTTCCTTGGGATCGCAATGGACCAAGTCGAAGGGCGTTATATCGCCGTTGGCAATCTTGTGCTTGAGATCCGGGTTGTTCCTGGAGATGATATTGGAGTAAATGATACGGTATTTATCCTTGTATGCCTTTTCATTTTCGTCGCAGTTATTCAGGTTGTTCATTTCATCTTCTATGGATCTTACCGTTTGTAGGATTGATTTGGGAGGGTGTTCGCTATCCTTTGCCAGGGCATCGTAAAGTGCTTTAATCACCATATCACGTAATTTATGGTTATAGATGGTCGTATTAACACCATCATTTTTACTATTTCTGGGTTTTGTTGAGATAAATTTATCCTGTCTCTTAGCCTCGGAACCCTCTGGACCTCCAGTGGGAGCTTGTAAATCCTTCTGAGACGACTGTTGTTGTAAAAGTCTCGCTTTCTTGTTCTTATTGATCGCTTCCTTCCAGGAAGCGATCATCTTCTTAACCAATTTGGCAATTTCAACATTGGTCGATTTCTTGAATTTATTAACCTCTACACCAACTTTAGTCTCCCTAAGGAGCTTCTCAGTGGGCACAACTTCACGATCCAGCGTTTGAAGTATCTGTAAAACTACTTCATCGTTCGTCTTGGACTTTTCCAGATTTCTCACTTGAACAATCACTTCCTTTGAGTCCATATCAGGTCAAATACAGTCCTAGATACCGGCTAGAAGCTCTATATATGTGATTATAGCTGTAAAACTAGTGTATTATAGCAAGCTCATCGCCTTTCTAAGTGAAAAATTCCAAGCTTAACTATATAAGAACCATTGCACAAACTTTGACCAAAGAAACCATAACTAGACCTCCTGGACGTTCAATTAGCTCATGAATAGATCTTCAAATAGTGGTGGTCAAAATAATGCACCTTCTAGAGTGGTATATCTTGGTTCTATTCCGTATGATCAGACCGAAGAGCAGATACTGGACTTGTGCAGCAACGTTGGACCAGTAACGAACTTAAAGATGATGTTTGATCCGCAAACGGGTAAATCTAAGGGCTATGCATTTGTTGAATTTCGAGATTTGGAGTCAAGTGCCAGTGCAGTACGAAATTTGAACGGATATCAGTTTGGGTCTAGGTTACTCAAGTGTGGGTATGCGTCTAGTTCCGATATAACTGTGTCGGATTCTTCACAACAGGGTCGTCAGTCTTCTGATGAACCTGTACAATTGAAGTTCCCGGAACTGCCAGCGGGAATCGATGTCAATATCAATATGACCACGCCAGCGATGATGATATCGAGTGAGCTGGCCAAGAAGACGTCACCAGAGCAGTTACAACTGCTGAGAGTGTTCCAGGAATGGTCGCGCGAGAACCCTGAGGATGCGGTCGAATTACTACGGGAATGTCCGCAACTGAGCTTTGTAGTCGCTGAGCTGCTGTTGACGAACGGTATAAGCAAAGTCGACGCCCTGACACAACTGGCGGCGCCCAAGAGCGAGGCCGATGGCGGTAACGCCATCGGCCACGGTCCAAGAGACGGTCCCGCGGTCGATCCCGAGACACAGAGTAAGCAAAGAGAGCTGTTAAGCAGGGTCTTACAGCTGAGCGACAGCGAAATAGCAGTACTACCAGACGACGAGAAGATGTCACTATGGGACTTGAAACAGCGTGCCATGAGAGGAGAATTCGGTATCATATAAACGCGATTTCACATATATTGGCGATACCGATGGTGCTAAAGACAGCTACAGAGAAGGTAACGACAAGAGACAAGTTCCAGCTAATAGCTGAAGACAGCGAGATCGATCTGAGAGCTCCTGGGACCATCAGAACTGGCCTATGGCGATATCACGTGGAAATGTGTAGCGTATATGGTTAATCATAGTAAATTTTCAGTTAGATCAAGAGTTAACAGTTCTTATAGTATAAAGAGTAGTTAGATTTTAGTTGAAGACGATTGTTATCGTTGGATTTGTGTGCTATTGAGCAGCCAGGATCGATGTCTGACCCTAGGAGAAGGAAAACTCGTCATGTTTTGACACCGGAGAATCTTTCATCAACGATTCAAGTGACAAATTTACCTGCAGATTGGACACAGGATACTGTTTCTTCCGTTGTAGCAGGATCTGGACCTATTATTAACATTAGTAGTAAGAATGATCCACGTACTGGTAAGCTTAGTGCAGTATTTTACGATTATAAGACCAGCAAAGATTGTAAAAGAGCCATTGAGATTCTGAGTCGAATAAGCAATTTACCATGTCAACTAGAGAGGATTATTCCTTCTAATTATGAAACGCATGCTGAGGGGAAAAAAGAGTTGAATTTAAACAGAGATTCGTTTCCTTGGAAATGCGGTTTAGATTTACCGTTTGAAATGGTGTCTGAAGTTCCATTACCACGGAAACCCGTTATGAGTTCAGCAACTTCCAGTACGAATACTGAATCAAAAGTGGCATTCCCAGATATTTTGAGTAAAGCTTCGCAACATTTGCCTCAATTACAGCCGAATGTGCTAACAATGACAGATCCCGTGTCGGAAAACTTGAGCAAGACACCACCTTTGCAATTGATTGAGATTATTTCGAATTTGAAGATACTGGCAAGTCAGGATATTAGCAGGAGAAGTCAGTTGGAAAGTTTTTTGAAGACTAGTATGGATATTTCAATATCAGTGACACAAGCGTTGCTTGAAATGGGATTTATAGATTACAATGCGGTGACGAATGTGATAAAGCAGACCCAGTCTAATGGTTCTATTACAAATAATATGGCCAAGAACGGACCAGGTGCTGCGACTAGCAGTAACTCGAATACACCTTTGAATCAAAATATGGTGCCGTTGAACAACAGACCAATGCCTATGCCCATGGCACCGCCTTTTATGGGTCAACAGCCACAGATGCAGCAGCCTCCGATGCCGTTTGGGTTTGTACCGCCTCCGATGCCTTTTATGCCACCTACTCCTTCGCAACATTCTCCGCCGCCTGTAGCAGCACCGCAACCTGGTTCGATCAATATGGCCAAGCTACAGAGCTTGCCTCAGAATCAAAGAGATATGATAAAACAAGTTTTGACACTAACAGATGACCAATTGCGGTCCTTACCAGTTGATCAAAGGACTATGGTTGAAAATCTGAGAAAGGAATATATCGTATAGTCATAGCTTTGGGTGCAGCTGATACACAACCTCGGAATGTCATGGTTACTCCCTTTTATTTCGATTCAGTTAGCTTTGCTGAGCTTTCAAGCAATCTTACAGTCTTTTGCCAGCAGCCTGTTCCGGCAGGCGCTAAGACTTGAAGCTGAAATCATTCTGATTGCTACCAGATTACTCGGTGCCTAACACACGTTCTCAGTTACTGTCAAGCAAGAAGCTCGAGCTTGTGCATGCTTTGGAGCTAGCAGTAATGACTACGATGAGAAGGTTTTATCTAGTGTCGTGAGGCCCCATCAATGAACTATCCGAATGGCAGCCAATGCTGCTTCGTCAATGTCAGCACATTTTCCAGGTGAACAGCACTGATTTCCTATTCGCACTGCGCCAGTTCAAAAGGCAAAGGATCGATTTATTGACGAATTTTTAGCTGTTCAGGTTTAACATCAACCGCTCAAACGCTACACCATCAAGTTTTCAGCATATTCAGTAGAGTAGCTTTATGTAGATACGAAAGGATTCATCAAGAGCTTCCCCGCTGTAATAAACGTCCATGCTCATGTTTGTTAGAAGCAGAACAAGAGAGTTACTGCAACACCAGAAGCCCAAACCATGGTCAGTTTGCCTGAGCTTGATCAATGTTTGTGGTTTTTGCGCGCTTGTCTAAGGCGTCAGTAAAATAAATACTGACACCATGAAATAAAAAACCATCTAGTCGAATCTGACGTCTGTCATCAGTGTCAATCATTCAAGAAACTGTATAAAAAATGCTTACAATTGGCAACGATCAAATATCGATAATAGAGAGTTGTACCAAGGAAGAGATAGCTTCGTTTCTGAGACCAAGCGGTATTAATGCCTACGAAGTACGTCAGCAAGAACGCACTTGCTGGGACGGTCAATTGCAAACAAAGACTTCAGAATTTTGTCTGGACACGGAGATGCTTCTGCATCTAATGGCGATGACCGGGATCTCTAAGAAGAAAGTCACCAAAGATCAAGAACCGGAGATGTCAAAACAAAACAAGTTCAAAGACACTTTTAAAGAATGGCATTCATTCACATCATTACGTGCTAAAATGAAGCAAAGCGTTCTACGTAACGGTCGGCAACCTACTCGTTACGTTTGTGTGTCGCCAGTAATCGAATGTCAATATCCAACCGAACAATCAGCGATAAGCTATTGTTCAACACAGACAAGTGACAACACAGTAGTACACAACGAGTTGTTTGCATGTACCGTTGCTAAGCAAAACTCAACAACGAATATTCTACGTCTAATACAAGTAACAGAATAAGTTTATAAGTTACCGATATTTCGTATACCTCTCGGATACTCGTCTTAAATACTGCCAGCTAAACACTGCCAGAATCAACGCCATAATGGCAAGATTATAAGCATATATGTTCGTTTAAGCTACAAGATTACATACTATTTCAACAAATTCGTATTAATTCAACAATCGAAAAAAAAATCTCAACACCCTCGAGGTTTAGTTCTCAAGCCATCCTGGTCGATTGATTGACCTCGTTGGGCTCTTCAAGTTGACTACTTTTATATATATTTACGTTTGTGACGTTATAAAGCTGTACCTTCTCGAGCGAAGCTCATCTCAGAAGTTTCAACAACAAGAACAACCATTGGAATAGTGTTGGAACGTGGCCAGGATGAGTTCTACGACCACAATTAGACAAAGAAGAGACACTAGTGTGGATACGAAGAAGAAACACGATGGAATTAGTGCAGTGAAAGGACGGAAATTGTTCAATTACGATGAATTGCCCGAATGGCAGCAGGATAACGATAAGATCTTGAGTGGTTATGTTGCCGAGACAAAATCTGTGTTAAAATGTTTGGATTCTTTGTCGTATTGGAATAACGAATCTGTGAATATTTATACGCATCTTGTATCTGCGACGGCTTATTTTGTTTTATTGTTGTTCTTTACCGATATTTTATTGATTCCATCGTTTCCCTCGACGACCATGACGGATTATATCATGATAAACTTCTATCTGCTCGGTGCGTTTGTGTGTTTGATGTGTAGCAGCTGTTTCCATTGCTTCAAGCAGCACTCGAGCGCTCAAAGCGATGCCTGGAGTAAAGTTGATTACATGGGGATCATTGGATTGATCTCCTGTTCTGTGATTTCGTTGCTCTATTACGGGTTCTTTGACCACGTTTTCTATTTCAAGCTCTTCTCAGTGATAACCGTTATACTCGCCATGGCTTGCAGTGCGTGTGTTTTGAGCGATAGATTCAACAGTAAGAACATGAGACCACTTAGAGCAAGTTTCTTTATCACTTTCGCCTTCAGCTCTATCTTCCCAATCATCACAGGCTTCTTCAAATTCGGCATGGCTGAAGTATTCCACAGGGTCCAACTGCGGTTTGTCGGTTGGGAAGCGCTCTTTTACCTCGGTGGAGCACTCATATACGGCTACAGGATCCCCGAAACCTTAGCACCGGGGAAATTCGACTACATTGGCCATTCACACCAAATTTTCCACGTTCTAGTGGTCCTAGGTTCGCTCTGTCACCTGAGAGCAGTTCTGGGATCCTACATGTTTATGCATTCACACATAAATGCACCAAATTTACTATCATTGAAAAGCTAAAAAACTGCTCTTAAGCTACACCATCTGGGATAATTGGATAGATTCTATACTGGGTTGAATAAAATACGTTAAATATTCATATTTTAACCTTTAATTACTGACGCTAGTCGTTAAACCCGGCGCGGTCCGGGTAACCTGGCGCAGAGCAAGAGGTGTTACCCAGACTCTTAGAGTCCGGGTAAGAGGCGTAACAGCTAAATCCGGGTAACGAGGCTGCTACAGAGTTAATAGTCCCTATATACGGTCTAGCCCGGGTAACTTGAGGAGAAGGTTAAGGCCGGGTATCCCCCTGCTAAAGCCATATAGACCTATAAGTATAGCAGTTCTTGATAGATATCACTGTAATTCAACAGTTTATGAGCCTGTTGGAGGTTTAGCCGTGATGAGCAGTAATCTGAGAGCTTTGAATGCGTACAGGAATGGTCTAAGAGCCACCAGAGTGGTTTTCCAAGGCGATACAAGGATGCTATTGGCCGCAAGACAGAAAATGAGAGATGGAATGATCAATCCACCGAACCCAGAACTACCAATTGACAAGCAAATTGAACATCTGGAAGAAGTAGCACGGTTTCTAAGACAAAACTTGGTTCAGGGAACAAAGACGGGACCAGAGGAGAAATATCATCTTAACATTCATAGGGAAACAGAACTGGGGGATAACGAATCGATTAAAGAGGCTAAGCAAACGCTGGCGTCACAAGCTGGTGGTTGCTGTGGTGGCGGTAAGAATCTGTATAAATGATATAAAAAATGTGTAAATAGCAAGCTGGGATTTCAATTGGTAACTTCCCCGAGAAGAAGGTTAGCAACGATGAGTGAGCCTAGCAAGAGAGATGTTCAGATTTCAAAGGCCTTGAGCTATCTGCTCAGGCACGGTGCCGTCAAGGAGAAACTTCCAATCGATTCGAATGGGTATGTACCCGTTGCTGTTCTACTGGCCCATAACCGGCTCAAGTGCCACAAATGTACTGTGGAAGATATCCATAGGATAGTGGATAATAATGACAAGAAACGGTTCCACATAGTGCAGCAACCACAAGAGCTTATTTGTGCTACCCAGGGCCATTCAATCGCTGAAATAAACCCTGACGATGGTGTGCTACATGAGATTACAGACGTGACAGAATTACCGGACGCCCTGATCCATGGGACCAATATATCCAGGTCACTACTCATCTTACAGTCGGGTTCCATCAAGAGAGGTAGCAGAAATCATGTTCATTTATCGCCCGGTGTCTCGGGTCGCGATTCGCAAGTTGTCAGTGGGATGAGGAACTCCAGCAATGCCCACATTCATCTGAAACGCGACCAGCAACTTCTGGATCAATTACGGCTCTTCAAGTCGCTAAACAACGTCTATTTAACGCCTAACGACGTGCCAGTGTCGCTCTTCGAGAAAGTGGTCATTAGACCACCAAAAAACACAGGGAAAACCGGAGAAGATTGGCAAAAAGTTAAAGATCTTCTGAAGGACCTTCAAATACCATTTGAACTTGCTGAAGCTTCACATTAACTGACTTCTAAACCTGGAAGCTCATTATATTGAAAAGTCACGTGATTTAAGGTCACTTTTCACGACAATTTTTGGTCACTTGGTACGAGATTCAAGGATCTCACGTGACCTATGATCACCTTGAACGGCAGACAAATCGATTTGAAGCTAATAGCTGATGATATATTGAAGAGTCTTGAAGAGATTGAGCAGGATTGTATTTGATTGAGACCGTATTGTTGCTCGATTTGGACCTGGTTGCTATGTTCAATTACATCAGAAGAGCTCCGTATAGTACTGGAGTCACTCAGGAGTTTTTACAAGGAATTTTACAGAGAGCTCAGGAAGCAACTGCCAAGAAAGCTGCGCCAGCTGTTAAATCTAGAAAGTCTACTGATAAAAGAGCTCAGCAAAGGACGAGTGGGAATAGTAATCGTCGTAATGCCCAGCAGAAATTTGTAGGGACGATAACTCCTAGGGTTAAGCCAACTTTTAACCATAGCATCATCAACAGACAACCACAGTTTAAGAAGAAAGATGTGAAAAGTGTGAAATCCTCTGCAGCTGCAGAGGATTTGATAGAAGCTTTTGAAAGTACTAATGATTCGACCGGCAGAGGCAAAAGTAAGATAAGAAGAAGTACTCCAGCGAAAAAGAGAGAAGTGGCTGGAATGGTCAAGAAGACGAGTTTTACCGATGTTGTGGCCCCTGCCACTAGGAATATACAAAAACAGGAGGGTTATATCCCACAGGAACCCACTTTGGCGTCATTGCTGAAATTTTATCCTGGTCTTATCAATACGCCGGCCTCACGTCTTATCAATTATTCTTTGGAACTGATGAAAGCTGCAGATTTCCCGCTCTATAGGCAGGCAAACTACGGTGTTTTGGAGAATGTGAATGAGCCTCCTAAGAATGTGACGTTTAGTTTGAAGACACCCAGTTTTGGACAATATACAGAATCGATGCCTTTAACTTTCGAAAAGGAAAAGATGTTCCAAAATCTTTCTGTGAAGGCGGATCCTGCAAGTTTCGATTCGATTGTGCTTGGTAAATACCAGCAACTGGCACCGTTGAAGGCTGAGCAATTCAAATCCGTCACACAGGATAATTCCAAGAGAAAAGAGTTGTTGAACAATAGTGAAGTCGTCAGAAGAAGCTTACAAGGCGTCAATATAAGCCCTGATACAAAACAAGCAGTTTATCAAGTTTGCTCTGGTTTGGCACCGATTGCCGAACTGACTCAATAATCCTCAAAACTCTATGCGACTGTTGGCCAGCCAGTACCTGTACATATAAAGTTAACTCCATACTAAATTCCATTCGTGTCTATCATTGCCCTTCTGTTTCCCCGATTTCAATTCTCTTCATAAAGTGATTATAGGCTGAGATTTGATTCTTCAGCAGGACCTTCTGAAGCTCTAGCTCTTTGCTCTCGCTGCCGATTCTTTGGATAACTGGGAACAAGGATCCAAATAAGGCATCGAAATTGTAGTCTAATGGAAGATGAGCAATCACCGAAATGATAGTGGCCCCGTCCTGAAGAAGATTGACGTTTCTTTCCAGTAGTTTAGTGACTAAAGCCAAGGATTGTCGTCTTTTCTTGAAGGATGTATAATGTTCCAAAACTCTGATAATATTAGCCTCGTCCAGAAGTCCTTCAATACTCATGAAATCATTAAATGAGATGAAAATCTTCAGAAGCCTGTCGCTCGCAATGAAATTCCTTGCTTCTTCGCCATCGGGCAAAAATAGAATGGCTAGTATATTGTCAATATCGAACGTCTCAATCTCACTGAAAATTGATTTCATCAACGAGGGATAGCTTTCTTCTTGCGACAGTGCTTTTAACGTCTCGTAGTTCTCTAAAAAGCCCCAGAGTTTCCTATTATTTTTGAGTTTAATGATGAGGAATTCTTTGAAAGTGCATTTTGCGTACGAAACGTCTTGCGAATATGCCACAGCACAGTTCTTAAAGACGTTTTGTACATCACTATCTTGCAGGAACTCTTGCATTTTAGCCATATAGTATTCAAACAGAAATTGTCTGTCATTTGCGTCTTTAGGTCCTAACTCTTGTATTATCAGAACTTTAGCACTAGCATTTTTATCGACACGCGCTAGAAGTTCCCGAGGATCAGCCTTCAAAGCAGCTAAAAGGTCAATTACTTGTGATATCAACTTCTTTTCCAATTGCTGTTCATGTTCGATGATAAACAGGACGTCGTCTATAATCTGCGATCGATACGAAGACGGCAGTTTATCTCCATTTTCCTGCAGAAATCTCAGCAGCTTCTTAGTTTCTCCTTCCTTCTTTAAAAGTTCGATCGTCTCACTAAGCATTCCTCTCCTTTGCATAACCTGAAGTAGAAGGTCAAGACGAATGTTCTCATTGGCCTCGATTATACGCATTATTTCTGCAAGGCTATCTTCGTGATAGGTCGTCATATCAATATCATTCTGTTCCTCATCAAATTTGAGTTTAAACATATTAACGTCTAACGTCTTCATAAGATTCTGGTAATCCCCATTGGGCCTCTCCGCACTGTTTTTTTCAAATTCATTCTTGATACTTCGCAGTAACCACTCTAAGTCGTCACATTTATGGTGTAATTTAAGTGATTTGAGTCTCTCTACCAAATCGATAAGGCCATTGAAAATCCATAAAGTGCCGTAAATTTGAAACCCTAGGACATATAGCAGAAGCCGTACTTCGACGGTATTCGACATGGCACACCATTTCCTGATTAGCGTGAGATCAATTTTTGGGCTGTGTAAGACCTCTAAAAGCAGCAAAAGACTGCGCAAATATTGATTCTCCAACAACCTGAATTTGGATTGGCAAGGTTGATCTGCTTGGCTTAAATACTCTTCAATTGCCCTCATACCTGGTTCGTTATGCTCGCTAAATACTAGAACAGGAGGAGGTTTTATCAACAAATGTATTCCGAACGAACCATAGAGGACTGTAGAACACCTCTCCTCAAAGACATCTTCGACCAAAACTTTCTCATTTTCAATCTTCAGCTGGTTGGCGTTCCCCACCAGGGGTACTCTTCTCATCATATCAACGACTCTTTCTTTGATCTCGGGTCTTTCAAATCCAGAGAAGTTCTTCGACGTTTTAGCTACCCGTAGTTTCAACGATTCTGTCACTATCTTTTGTGTCAATTTCAATTCATCTTCGAGTCTGTAAATGCAGACTCGATTAGGCTTGAATCTAACGATCAAGTAGGGATATTCAACAATGACGTTGGAAGGGTAGTTATCCAAAACGATTGATGCATTCACTATATCACCATTGTGGTTTACCACAAGTGCCATCGAACTGTCATCGTAAGAGCCGCCGCCTGTAGCGACCAAAAATTGCTGCTTCTTAAATTGCACGACCACAGGTCGCAGTGGTGCGTTCACTTCGCTGATCCTAAAAAGTGGTATAGTCTTGAGTGTCTTAAGATCAAGCACTTCATAATTGTTTTGCTTTGCAACAGCAAGATGATGGCCCTGAGCGACCATTCTGGTCACAGATCTAAAATCAAAACTCTTAATCAGCGTTATCGCACTTGATGACACTTTCAAAAGCTTAATCGATTTTGCCTGTGCAGCATAAAACTTATAGGATCTTGAAGTGCTCGAATAGCCTCGAATCGCAATATCTGTAATCCCATTTAAACTTAAAGTGTTCGGAGCAGGCGCAAATTCGGGCAACAGAAACAACACTAGCGTCTGGTTACTCAAAACTAACGCTCTTTCAATGTTGGGAAGTAGTAAAATCTTATCAATTGGTACCGATAGATCAGAGTTAAACTTTGTCTGCGAAACCAATATGTAATTTCGTGGTTCGATCTCAAAATAGTGTAATAAATCGCCAGTAGAAGTACCCAAATAAATGTTTTGTTCAAATGCTTCACATTGCACATATTCCAATTCAGACGGTAGTCCATCTATCAATCGTTCACTTTGAAATGGGCCTTCTTCAATAATAAATTCGTCCCGACGCTGTTCAAAACCGGATGAAACCTGAGGTTGATCACTCGGCAAGCCTTCTTCCTCCTGTTCGGCCATCTAAATCGCAACCAATAGTCATAGAGACCCTTTCATTGCTCGAGTAAAGAAGCTTTAGCTAGCTTACATAGTGATCGACTCTACCTTTCTATACTACCATAACTATGTGGTGTAAGGCTTTCTAAACCATTATAGTATACATTTCGAAGTTGTAGTTAGTCTATATCCATCAGATAGTATTAGCTTGCTAGCTTTAGTAGCAGTTTAGCTCCTTTATTGTCATCGTTGGAGTTATCGATCTTAGACAGTCTTTTCTTTAAGTCCTTTGTGAATTTGACACCTTCTTTGTGATTTTTCAAGCTTTCAAATAGAGCCACTATGATGAAAGAGCTGTTTGAATTATTGCACCAGTCTATCAGCTTGTCAGAGCCGATTACTTCATCGTAGAATCTTGCGGCGAATTGTACGCCGAGACCTTGTACTTTCTTTAGCGGTTCGAGCTTCTTTTCCTTGTTATTCCATTTACCGCCTTGAATCAAAGATTTAAGTAGTCTGGTTGAGAATGGACTCTGCATTGGGTGTCCATCTTCAGATATGTCGCCTTGGAAACTTTTCATGACGTTTCCGATGAGTTGAGAAAAGATTTCGAGATCTTTCTCGTCTAGTTGTTCAAAAAGTTCATCGTTGACAAGTGTCTCTGAAATGAATTGGCAGCCGAGATTCTCATTTAGTAGCTCTGAGCAATTCTTTGACAAGCATTTCAAGATCATGGGGGCAAATCTTTTCAAATGTTCGTGTCTTCTTTGTAGTGATGGTTTTTTAGAAGTGGCTTCTGAAAGAGTAATGTATCTGTTTAATTCATTCAAAACATTTGGAGCAAAATATTTACCGTCCAGACCTAACATAATGTAGAGCCAGGGTCTTCTCGCGTATTTGTCAGTAACGAATTCTTTCAAATGTTCTTTAACAGATGGACCAAATGATTTGAACATCAAAACGGTATCATCCACGCAAAGCAATGCAGTGATAAAGACTAGGTTACCATATTCATTCTTGATCAGAGAATCAGTATGATTTTTCAAAGTCTTGATTATTAGTTTCCTTTCCTTTGCAGAGGCTCTTGCAATTAGAGTGCAAGCAACATCAGCACCTTCTGGCGTATGGACCAATTCGGCAAATTGTTCATGGACCAATTCAATCATCTCAGAGATTTCTTTCTCATTGGCCATCTTGACAAATTCTCTCATCGCTGCATGCAATATTTGGAAACCTGTAGATCCTTTCTCAACTGAAGCTGTAATGGTTCCTAAAAGATTCCTTGAGATGATACTTCTCTTTTCGATACTGCTCTCGCATACTTTCTCAATGGTCAAATCTTTATGAGTATCTTTGAAAATCGCATATTCTGAACCCCAGAATTCCCTGATCATCTGCTGCTTCTGTTGTTGAGATGCATAAAGAACATACAAATCTTCCACAACATAAGCACCTTCACGATGTCTCATCAATTTTCTCAATTTTCCATGCAATTCATCAATAATCATTTGCCTAGAATGCTTGGACCCATAATGCAATAGTTTAACAAGCAGATATTTACCATATGCAGAAGTTGCCAACACATAGAATTTCCCCTTCAACGCATCAACAATCTGTTCACGACGTTCTTTTGTCGAATATTTCACCAAAGTTTGAACCACACGAGAAGCATCATGCTTTAACACAAGATCACTGATACAATCCTTTGAAAGCTCCCAAACCTCGTCAGAAAGCTTTTCACGAACTGGTTTAGGAACAGGCGGATTCTTGACCCGTAATTTTTCCCAAAGAGATTTTATACGTTGAACTTCTACACCTGATTTCCTCATCATTTTCCTCTTTTTCAAAAGCTTTCTCTGCTCATCATGATTATTAGATCCATCTTCCTTGGTTTCGCTTCCGCTTTCGCCTTCGCTTTCGTCTTTCTCTTCGTTATCTTCTTCCCCAGACTCAGAATCAATATCGTCCAATTCATCCTCATCAGATGCCACATCATGATCACTTTCATCTGATGAATCTATCGAAATCTTTGGTTTTTTCAAAACTTTACTATCTGCCCTTTTATCATTCTGAAAAGAACGCTTATTAGCCTGTTTTTTCTTGCCTAGAGAGCTCATTGACAACCAATACTATTCTAATATATTTGAAGATCAAACAACGGTCTACAAGATGAGCTAATCGATATTAAATCTCAAATTAAACTGATAATTCTTATAGCGATGAGCATCTCAAAAATTTTCAAGCCTATAAGCTGTGTCATTATGAACGAGCCCGTACTCTATAAGAACCATCTATGCCAGATGACAGTAAATACTACAAGTAGTTAAAGCAGACCATGTTATGTCACCATAATGCGGTTATACCGGACCAGTCTTGACGTTGTCTTCTTTCCCAGTAACCATTTGGTCCTTGAATAAGTTTCCAAGTGTTGTTCTTACTCTTTTCGAAAAACTTGGGTTTGAATAGTTTGAATATATTATGATTAAACATTATTCATGTTAGATATATTATGGGTTTATATTATGCTTCTACAATTTCATGAGTTGGTTCAAATTTAAGTTGACTCATGGTTGCAATTTGTTGTTTTCTCTTCTTGGCAAGTATTTGTGATTCTTTAATGTTAAATCCATCTTGTAAAATAGTTTGAATCTCTTCGAGTTCGAGTCCTGATAGCTCTGGGTAACAGAAGTAACAGAATACTGTTGAGACGCAGGCTAGGGCTGCGAAAAAGGCAAATGTACCCGAGGGAGTGATATTTTGTAACATTGTTAGGAAAGTTGAGGAAATAACGAGACAACCAGCCCAGTTTGTAGCGGTAGCGAGAGATGTACCGACACCTCTAACGTTTTGAGGGAACAGTTCTGATTGTTGCCATGGAACGGTACCAATTCCGAGAGCGTAGAATGCGGCGAATAGGATGATAAAGACGATAATGACGATCCCCCAGGAAGAAAATCCCGTATGGGTCACTTCAGCTGTGTTACCGACGAATTTAATACCAATGAAGTGGAATGCGATTGAACAAATGACGAGAGCTATGGTCATACCGGGAAGTCCTATTAGTAAGATTCTTCTACGACCAATCTTATCGATACTGAAGAATGCCACTAATGTGAAGACGAAATTTGTACCGGAGACGACGATAGAGACAGCTGATGAGTTTTTGAAACCGACTGTTTCGAATATAGTTCCTGAGAAATACATTAAGGAATTCCAACCGGTGAATTGTTGAATACCTTGAAGACCACAACCAATTATAAGTGCTCTTAAGTTTGCTGGTTTTGTATGTAGCTCACGCAACATATTCCAAACTTTTCTAGGTACAGTTTTACCTGGTATAGAATTGTTGAGTTCCATTAATTCCTTTACTTTTTGCTCAATTATTTCATCGGAAGCATCCCTGTAGCTCTTACGCAGCACTTCTGAGGCCTTTTCAAGATTGCCCTTCATAACATAATACCTGGGCGTATCAGGTAAGAAGAGGAAACAAGTGAATTGAATCACCGTGGGAATCAGCGACAAACCAACGAGAATTCTCCAACCATTGTGAACGTGATTGAGCCCAGCACCCAACCCATAGGCGATCAATTGACCCCCAGTCAACCACAAGGAATTGATAACTGTAAGTCGTCCTCTAATCATCTTTGGAGCAATCTCACTGATAAACAACGGAGAAATCAATGAACCGATACCAACACCAAATCCCATCACCAATCTACCCGCGGCCATCTGCCAAAAAGAGAACGCAGCTGTCTGTAGAATTGCCCCGATACAGAACATCACGTTTGAGAAAAGAATACATGTCTTTCTGCCATACAAATCAGCTGCAACACCTGCTAGTAAACCGGCAATCAACGCTCCCAGCGAAGTGGCCGCTGTTAAGATCTCTTTGCCCCCATAAGTCAATTCCTTGTTATCCAGATCCTTGCCAATCGAAATCAGAGCACTAGAAATATAACCTGTATCATAACCAAACATAAATCCTGAAATTGACGCAACAAATGTCAACACTATGATGAACGGAGATATACCCTGATTAAAAGTTATCATCACAGAGGTATCATCCTCATCATTCACAGGCTTGATTAGAACATTATCTTTGTTTTCTCCTTTATCGTCTATCTCTTCTTCGAATCGTGCTACCGATGTAGAATGTGTTAAACCTTCAATTCTTTTATATTGCATATCTTCACCATCTTTTGGCATCGAATTCCCAGCACTATCCTGTAGTGACGATGTCGATTCACCACTTGCCATCTCTAGTTTTGCAAATAAATGATAACTTGTAGATACCGACAACTTTCTTTACCAGGAAGCCCAATTTATTCAATTCCCTATCAAAGGTGAAGTTTAAATCCTCGAGGATCGCACTGTCCAATTCGGCGAATCTTTTCGCTTCTTGCCGTGAAAATTTTGCAAAAACTGTTGAAATTCGCCGAATCTTAAGAAATGGCCGCACAAGGTCTATCGCGATGGGATTTCATAGAGCAATTGGCCATGGAAGGTTGGCTAGGCCAGCCTGGGCATCTTGAGACGTATGGCGTGTAGACTGAAGGATGTTCGGTGTTTTCGGACCGTAGAAGCAAAGTAAGTCAAAGTTCGTCGTGAGTTAGGATACGGCTCATGGCTTCGTTCACTGCTTGTTCGATGCTTTCAATCGTAGTTGATGTAGTAGTGGCCACGGTTTCGAGAAATGTGACGGGCGGAGCCGTCACTTTGTGAGGTCTGACGGGGATTCTTTTGACTAGACCGAGAGTGATGAGGATTCCTTTGAAGAATCTGAAAGTTAGCCAGAAGAATAGTTTAACGGGTATCTTGAAAATTCGTCTCCATAGAACCCAGGAAACGCAAAGGGATACGAATGCCAAGGAGAGATACACGTCTCTTTTCTCCTGGTGTGAGGCCTTGTCTAGAACTTTGACTAATTGAGCCGTCTTCACAAATACGGTCTCTAGTTGCGAGTACTTGTCGTTGACTTGAGCGAGTGAGTTGGTTTGTTCCCGCAGTTCGTCCAGGTTCAGATCGCTCTGTAGCACTGCTGACTGCAGCACTTGATTGCCTCTTATTAAGTTGGCACTGACCTGTTTTGTCTTGTTTAGCAGTCTGTCCTTGGTGGTAGCGGCTCGGTGAGAGCCGAGAGAGAGCTCATTTTCCGAAGAGCTGCTCGTCATTTTATCGAAGCGAACGCAGTTCGCTTCGATCGATTCACTTCTCCTGGCGTGATCTTGCTCGGCAACCGCCGCGTACGCTTCCTTAACGGCCACGGAATAGTTTTGTCTGTACTCGAAAAGCCAATCGATGCATCTGAGCAAAAACTCCAGATCTTCCACCACTTTATTCTCGTCATAATTTTCTATCTCTCCATTCTGTTCCATCTCCAGCGAATCATGCGAGTCCGCTGCAGTGCTTCTTCTCCATATCACCCGAAGCCCACGATAAGAATTGTTTAAGCATACTTGAACCGCTCTTATCAGAGACTCATACTCCAAGATCATATCGGCAGCCTCCTTAGCACTATATGCTTCGGCTTCTGACTGCAATTGACCGTTATTCACTTTGTGCAACGCGCCCAACATAGAATCTTGCAGCGTTTCCAACCGATTCTTGTACGATTCCATCATCACAACACAATAACTAGCTCGCAAACCAGTCCTATACCGCTCATTCAGCGGTATCTTTAAGTAAAGCTGCTCATTAAACCTTTAAAGCTTTAAAGTATGGGCGTTCGTCAATAGTGATTCCCTACCAAACCTATAAGAAGGGTCGGCGGCTAAATATTCTAGTAAAGTATACTTAAGCGAAGAGTTTACAGTTTGTTGCGTCTTAGATTGGTATCTATGACGAGTCCACGGGCGGTAAGTTCAGTGGCTTTGGTTAAGATCAAAACGGAGGATCCAGCGGAGTCGGTTTCTCTGCCACCGGCAGAGTTCTACGATAGCATAACCTCTAGCAAAGTGGCAGAATCTCCTGGTTGCTGTTTTATACTGTATTGCATGAATAAGGTTCAGTTGAAGGATGAAGTGGAAAGTGGAAGTGGTAATCCGTTTGAACTTTTCAAAGACTGTTATAAGCGTATCA
The DNA here is from genome assembly GCA_013694445.1 of Torulaspora globosa. Lineage (NCBI taxonomy): Eukaryota > Fungi > Ascomycota > Saccharomycetes > Saccharomycetales > Saccharomycetaceae > Torulaspora > Torulaspora globosa. The sequence goes on from CP059269.1 coordinate 903,535, forward strand.
AGAGAACGGGACGTGGGCAACAAATGCAGAGATATTTCTCAGTAAACAGTCTGAACAGTCCACTTGCGCAGGATTTGGGAGATCCCTGGGACGGGACGACCATATTGAAAAACGAGAGCGATGGGCAAGTATTTACGGCATCAGAAATGTCGATTTATCCGCAGATTTTGCGGTTCCACAGGTTTAACTCTTCGATAGATGTCGAGAAGCACTTGAAAGCGTATCTGGTTCGTTTCCAGCTGGTTCTGGAGAAGTTTAACTCGAGTAATTTGTGTCAGCTCTATGTTAACTGGTTGAAATTAATCGAATCGTATGTGGAACTGGTGTTTCGTGATCTTATAGTCAAGTGGTGTCAATATCTACATTCGATACGAGCCGTTGGTCAGCGGCGCAGTATGAAGGCTTCATTAGAGAACTTGTTGCCTAAAATTTGCAATCGATTTTGGAAGCTGTATTTTGCGTTTCACCATTGCATACGTAAATCGATTGGATCTCTTACTGCGCTCCTGTCAAGCCGTGCAACTATCCTGAATGCAAAATCACATCAGAAGACTGGCTCTAAAGCAACGTTCGGATTATGGCTAGATTCAATCAATGGAATACTGATTTTTGGTAACGGTATTGTATCTCCTGGTGCAGACACTGATTCACAGAGTGCGCATGTGGCTCCTGTTTGCGGTATCTGTCTCGACACGGCCGCCCCGCATATGACTACAAAGAGACTGATTTTGTTCCTGAATTTCGCCATCATAGAGTGCTTCACAAATGAAATCCACTAAAGGAGTCATCGTTCAGAGCATTGCGATGTGCACTTTTCCAGTTTAAACGAGTTTCTTTTCATTCGCATTCGCTTTGCCTAACCCTAAACGAACCTTTTCTAACTGCCCATCTCGTTGCTACGATATAAGTTCGCTTTTGAACCTTTAATATGGACGATCCACATTCCTTGCCAGTCTACTGACAAGAAGTGGAGGAATTTCCATTCAATGCCATCCAAACTTAATCCGAGGACGAAAGATGTGGAGTTCGGAGGAACTCTGGGCGCGGTAGCAATATCGGTAGGTTTGCCGATTCTAACGATCATCCTTAACCAGATGGTGAGACCCGATTATTATATCAAGGGCTTCTTTAGTAACTTCGATTTGGCTGAATTGTGGAACGGGATAAAGTCTTCAAACTATTATTTCACCAGGTACGATCTCTGGACATACTACACTACATGGCACGTTGTACTAGCTATTCTAGATGTCGTACTGCCGGGCAAAAAGATGAATGGCGTTGAGTTGAGGGATGGAACTAAACTACCTTACAAGATCAATGGTATTGCTGTTTCCGCGGCAATGGTCCTAGTCCTGGCCTTTAGATGGCAATTGACTAAAGGCCAATTACCAGAGCTACAGTTCCTGTATGACAACCACGTTGACTTGTGCATCATTACGATTCTTTTCGCACTGCTTCTATCTTTCTATTGTTACATCACAAGTTTCGTTCCACAGTTTCGTAAGAATGGTCGTAAGACAAATGAAAAGATACTAGCTTTGGGCGGCAATACCGGGAATCCCATTTATGATTGGTTCATCGGCAGAGAATTGAATCCTAGAATTGGACCTTTGGATATAAAGATGTTTTGTGAATTGAGACCCGGTATGTTGCTGTGGTTCCTTATCAACTTATCCTGTCTGCATCATCACTACTTGAAGACGGGCGAACTGAATAATGCTTTATTGCTGGTTAACCTATTGCAAGGTTTCTATATTTTTGACGGTGTTCTAAACGAAGAAGGCGTATTGACAATGATGGATATCACTACTGATGGATTCGGGTTCATGTTAGCTTTCGGTGACTTGACATTGGTACCATTTACTTATTGCTTACAAGCACGTTATCTGAGTGTGTCACCAATCAACCTCAGTAATTATCAGCTAGCAATCATCCTCGGGCTCATGTCTTTGGGATTTTACATTTTCCGTGCAGCTAATAAGCAGAAATCGGACTTCAGACAAGGCAAATTGCCTCACCTAAAGAGTATTCCCACCAAACGTGGCACCAAACTACTATGCGATGGATGGTGGGCCAAGTCGCAACACATCAACTATTTCGGTGACTGGTTAATATCCCTAAGTTGGTGCTTGACCACCTGGTTCCAAACCCCGCTAACCTACTACTATTCCGCCTATTTCGCTGCATTGCTCATACACCGCCAACAGAGAGACGAGCACAAATGCCGCGAAAAGTACCAGGAAAGCTGGCAAGAATACGAGAAACAAGTTCCGTATAAGATTGTTCCTTATGTATACTGAATACTTTCTTGCACAAAGTTCAATCTAATATTCTATGTATTGTGATGCGAAAATGCTACCTGACCAAATTCTGCCTCGTTAGCACTCCTGCAAGTCCTTCGAGTGCTCTCTGATCAGTGTGGGTTGATACTCCAGGAGAATTCCATGGATCTTGGGATAAAATTCACTCCTAACGAGCTGTTCAAACTCTTTAAAATCCTGATATTTAATCTCAAACTCCGTCTCATCATGCATAAACTCTGGTATCTCTAACGATCCATTCGCTAACTCATCTTCGCTCTCAATTTGCAAAATCTTTACTGCAAACGTCAATCTCAGATCAAAATAACAAATAGGTTTCCCCTTCCTTTGTGATACATTAGAATCACCAGAAACGCTTGTCACTTTGGTCAGAATAATCTTATGTTTCCCATCTTCACAGATAATTTCCAGATCGCACAAGTTCTGTTCAAAATATCCTTTAGTCCACGGTAAAGTATTCTTATCAACCCAATGCCAATTATTTGGATTCAATACCACCATGATTTCAAAACCACTATCTTATACTCTCAAATTCATACTCATCTTCAAGCTAAAAGCCATCAAAGCTCATTATATCTGGCAACTCGCTAGAAGACCAAGTAGCCTAAGAAACTTCTGGAATCTTTTTTTTTTCACCGCTGAAATATTCTAGGTCACGTGACTCATTTTACCGTCGTTCTGACCATCTTGATATCGGCAGGCAGGTATTTGACCGTGTTTAGCCAGGGAAATTGCAATGGAGCGACTCTTGATTTCACCTGTTTAACGAAATTTTCGTTGATCTTGTCGTTACAACGTACCATGAGCAGTCCGTCCTTGCACTCCAAGGGAGTGCAAGCAATGGCGTCTCTGATCTGCGGCAACGCTCCGCGTGCCAATTGCACCAATGTGACGTTCCCTTCGTACATGTAGCACAACAGAGGTATCTGTTGTAACAACACCGATGATACGCCAGAATCCTTAACGCAGACGTACAAAATGACCTCCTCTTTAACACCCATAGTACCATCAAGGAGTCTTGCGATCTCGTTGAAATCCGTCGTGATATCCCAGGGCCATTCTTCTTGTGGTACGTCTGCAAACTGTCGCACTCTGCTCAGTATAGTAGTCTCTAACAGTTCCCATACAAATGGTTGGTCTTCAACATGCGGCCACATGTGACCCTCATTCGTGAATGGATTATCCAGAATTGGTCTGTATAACTGCTTCTTCTTACTGATCTTCTTATCAGCAGACCTCAATGACATAGCTACCACTCTCTCTGTACCGTTTCATCTCATCAGTATCGCCTTCTGCACTCAACTTTTCACCTTGTTAGAGCCGCGGTTACCCGGCAGAGCGTTACATCTTTCCCTGAACAAGGGGATCTCTTGAAAGAACAACAACAACAACAGAACAAAAACGTCGTTCATACAGAATGTTTTGAAACTCGAGACTCCGCAACAACGCTGACTGGACGAGACTACAACGCTAACTGGACGCGAGAACAAAACGACCTCGGCGGCTATCTGCAAGACATGAAATTGGCCGCTAAAAGACAAACATCCCACATTCTCGACACCAATAAAACGCTCCTAACAACACGATATCCCATTACACGCTCAAATTCAGCCCATTTCGCGGTTTCAATCCTCTGTTTGGTAAACAACGCAAAAATTTTCTTTGTTTGTCGCGTCGTGTTCCGCGAGATCTATTTTGAGAATTTAATAAAGTGTCGTGTGTGGTGATGATAATACCGCTGTTTCAACGAGGAACCTGATTATGAATGCCTGAGAGTGAAGTTAAAGGTTTTTGACCACTTTGACGGTGGGTATTGCAAATGTATGATGGTGATAGTATGATGTTTGGAAGGCTGTGGTGGTTAGTGCTGTTATGGAGCGGGATGTTGGTCAGAGGGGTCGAAAGTGCTGTATACAATGAACAAGGTTGTTATAAAGCGTCTGATTTGTTGAATGCGGGTCTTACGTTTCAGGGGACGTACCAATGGCAGTCTGTATCGTATTGTCAGGAACAGTGTGGGGGCGTTGCTGTGGTAGCGTTGTCTAATGGAGACGGTTGCTATTGCGGGAGCTCTGTATCTATTCTGTCTTCTTTGAAGACTACTGAGGGATGCGATACGAAATGCACGGGTTGGCCTTTTCAGACTTGTGGTGGCAGTTCAACGATGGACGTTTATGTGGATGCTCAATATCAGGCCGCTTTGACGTCGGCATCGTCAAGCACGTCTAGTTCCAGTAGTAGCACAAGTTCAACATCAAGTTCTACGTCTTCATCTAGCGCCAGTACCAGCTCCAGTACAACCACTTCGTCGAGTTCTTCTACTAGTTCCAGTACCAGCACTAGCAGTACGCCTAGCTCTAGCTCCAGTGCAACGACTTCTTCGAGCTCTACATCAAGTTCAAGTTCAAGTTCAAGTACAAGTTCAAGTACCAGCTCAAGTTCAAGTTCAAGTTCAAGTTCTAGCTCGAGCTCAAGTTCCATAACTTCTGCATCCTCAACTTCTTCCTCTTCGGTTACTCCTTCGACATCCATTCAGTACACAACCCATATTATCACGACTTCAGTATCCACAGGCTCAGATCAACAGCCGCAGACGGTGTATATCACAACAACATCGGTGGCCAGCGAACCGTCGCCGTCGAGCTCCAGTGACGCGAACAGCCTTTCTGCGGTCGGCAAGGGCTCCAAAGGCAAGAGCGGTCTGAGCGGTGGTGCAATCGCCGGTATTGTCGTTGGAGTGATAGTCGGTGTCGCTATTATAGCCATCATTCTGATATTTCTCCTTTGGAGGCGACACAAGTCGAATCAAGAGCCGGATTTGGAAGAAACCAAACATTATCAACCTTATTCATTCGGTGACGCAGACGCTAACCCAACCATACTACCGCCTTCAAGGGCGACCTCCAATTGGAGAAAAACTTCAAGGACAGATCTCGTGGCTACCGATACTGATTCGGTCGCGGTACCGACGGGTGGTATTAGCGCCAACAACAGCTTAAGCAGAAATTCAAACAAGGCTAATAACATCTTCACACCCAGCGATCAGAACGCCATCGCCCTACGAAATCATCCATCAACAGTTTTCGAAGAACCTCCATCCATTTATGGCGGAAATCAAAGATTCAGTACAGGCTCTCTACCGGACATGATGCAAGAAAGACAACTTCGAGTAGTAAATCCCGATGACAGCAGAAGCCGATTAGAAGAGATAACCAACGACGGCCAAGATCTAGGCTACTACGAAGATGATTTCACAGACGATAAGTTCCTCAGTACGGGCAGCTCAAAAGACTCAGCGATTGAAAGAAAACCCGATTTGTAAGATATAGATTTAGCATTCCCATATTAATAAACGATCCAATGTACATTATTCAGTATACATTCCAAAATGGCATAATTGTCTTTAACGTTCATTGTTTATTTTTCGCTAGTAAAAAATATGCTTCCAACCAGAGTCGAACTGATGATCTCCACATTACTAGTGTGGCGCCTTACCAACTTGGCCATAGAAGCTCACTAATTTGAAATTTTGAAGGAATATAATTTTAATATAATCACAAATCTGTCTCACATGAAACATGCCTCTCATTACCATTTCTGCCCAATTTGAAGCTTGACGGCCTTCAGAGGGCTTAAAGATCGTCAATTCAGTCGTTGAATGCGCTTTTCTGATGGTTTTATGGAAGATCAGTTTATGTCACTTTTCACGAGCAGTTTGAAGGTTTTGTTTTAATTGAAGAAATGGTACACTCATATGGTAATATTTCATCTTTATGGGAGTGAATAGAGGTGCAAGGCTCTGTGGAATGTTGTTCAGGTCGTTGTGTCACCATGGTGGTGTGAGTTTCAGTAGGTTGCCACTTTACCAGGTTCGTACTATGTCTCTTCTTGGTGGGTTAAAGCCGTCTGACGGATCAAAGAAAGGATCCAAGAGATTGGGTAGAGGTCCGTCTAGTGGTAAAGGTAAGACGTCAGGAAGAGGTCAAAAGGGTCAGAAGGCGCGTGGGAAGGTAAAATCGTGGTTTGAAGGTGGTCAAACACCTATTTATAAATTATTCCCAAAGATTGGTTTTACAAACGTTCATGCCAAACCGCTTAATGAATTAAGTTTAAACAGGATTCAATGGTTCCATGATGCCGGTAGGCTGAATTTGGAGGTTGGTGAAGTGCTCGATATGAAAAAAATGAAAGATACCGGGTTGGTAACCGGTACGATAAAGCATGGAGTCAAGATCCTCGCGAATGGTAAGTCTCACTACAATTTGCCCCTTAAGATCGAGGCTTCTAAAGCTACAGCTGATGCTATCAAGACAATTGAAGCGTCAGGTGGAGAATTCACAGCACGCTATTTCAATAGACTGGGATTAAGGGCACATCTTGTGCCCGAATGGTTCCTTGAGAAGAGAGGAAGAATACCGCTACAGGCAAGACCTACTAGAAGAAAGGAAATTGAGTATTACAGTGATGAAACCAAGAGAGGCTATTTGATCAAGGAAAACGATGAGCATCTGCAGAGGATTCAGGAGGCAAAGAGGGCGGGCGGTGTACACACTGAACGAAAAAATGCCAGAAAGAATGTACTACTGTCGCAATTGGAGGATTTACCGACCGACATACCTTCATCTTCGAGCATAGATTCTAATATTATCACCTTGGATCAATTCCGGGCGGAGCAACAACAGAAATGAGAATGTCCTTTACACTACATACCATGTAAATATGCAAAACCATTGATTACACCATCCTCTCCTGCAGCACCTGTAAAGCTAGCTGTTTACGCCTTTCTTCCACTGGATTGACTATCTTCTTGGCGCCTCGTTGTTCAGCTACAGAATTACTCTTGTCGATATCGTCAGTTTGAAAAGGTCGTATTATCCGTAATTTATTGGAGCAAATGTTGTATATCCAATCGAAGATGGGTCTCAATATCGGCTTTGTAATGTCCGGGAATAAATATATCAGTTGGAAAGTGTCAGATGCATCACCGACCATATAACCACTGCTTTGCGTAGAAGTTAGCACTTGGAAATATCTTAGGTAAATCCAACAAGAGAAGAACGTTATCCAAATTGACAGCAGTTGCGCAAAATGATGGAAAAATATAAGCTGACCAACCGTTAGCGTACTCATGATGAAAATTGGCAGTAATTTAAATCTAAAATTCTTGGAAAGAAACCCAAGATTCTTCAATCTTATGATCGTGGTCTCGGGAAATAACTGTTTGTAAACGATAGGGAAACCAATGAGCACTGTGTAGTTCCCATCTAATGGCACATCTATCTTAACACCGGGGATCAACAATGATGACAGCAAGGTCACACCAACTACAATTATATTCGTTACTGAACCGATTAATAAAGTAAACTTCAAAATTTCAATTGAGCTATTCCAATCACGCTCAATGAATGATCCACCAACCACAAGGTTTATAGTATTTGTTATAATCTTCCACACGTTCACATCTACCAGATTTGAAAGTACAATCGAGTAAGGATAAACTAGTATTTCACTAGGAACAATTTGCAGGATGTGTGAGTAAACTGACCCAAACAAAACATCGGAACCGTTCGATATAAGCTTGGAATATTCAAATCGCCTTAATATAAATAGAACGATAGTGCAGAGAACATAGGAAACAGTTAAAAACGTCGTTGCCGGCGGTATTTTGTTCAATCGCAGTAGTGAACTTGGAGTACTTATTTCGAAATATCTACATGAATACTCCATCGTTGAAAACTTCCGCGATACCACAGCTTCAGATTATGACCAATGACTTGGTTGTTCCTTATAAGTTATCTACTTCATTGATTCCTTAAAGCCTTAATGATCAAATAATGTAAAAAAACACTCACGGTGGGGGTCGAACCCACAATCTTCTGATTAGAAGTCAGACGCGTTGCCATTACGCCACGCGAGCTTATAATTTGTTGGATTAGAAATATTAATTTTTCACTATACCGCTTGGACAGTTAGGGCTGACTTTCATACATTAGAACCAGTTTTACTGTATAAGACCCAAATTTGACTATATTGAAGTTGGGAACTGTCTCGAATTGAATTGGAATGGTCGGATTCGTATCGTTTGAGTTTTATAACAACTATTTATCTAATCAGCTCTAAAATCTATCTCAGTTCAAGTCAATTGCTCTGAAAAATGTCTTTAATCACTACAAAACATAAATAAGAGTAACTTGTATCGATGGCTAGAAGCGAATAAATACTTTCAAGCTATGATTTTGTTGTTATTTCATTGACTGCTTTCTTGTTTATTAGTATCTTGTTGGGCCGATGGGATGGATCGTAATTCCCATACTAATCGGTTCGGTAGCTCAACAGCAGGTTCTCCTTGACGTTCATATTTCTCAGTCAGTAATTTTCGTAGGTAAGAATTCCTTCGATATAGCCATTTAAGATGATTGATAGTCTTCAAATATATCAGAATTTCCGATCTTCGCTCACTTGGTTCCAAATCGGGCACAATCTCCACAAGGTCATCGTATACAGTCCTTACAAGCTCTCGTCTTCTTTGCTCGGAGACCACATGGTTTTTACGCACTTGATCTGATGATAGCTTGTTCTTCTTCGGGGCTCTAGGCTTTCTTCTCGGTTTGACAACTTTCGCTGTGACAGCTTGGGGGTTTTCTCGATGCAATTCACTAACGCCAGCATTACTATCACGATCCATCAATCACTATCTGCCGCTGTAGTCTCACCTAAAGTTAAACACCAGGTTAGCGCTAGAATTCAAGGCATGTGAAATTCTCATTGCGCGGCGAGTTGTATCGAACATCTGAAGAAAAGGCTAATTGGAGAAGGAAGCATGGAATCAGCGTTGAACTGATAGCATCTGAGAGTTTATCATTGATAGCTAGTTTGAACTGCTCTTTGGTTTGCTGTAAGTAATAAAAAAAACGACCCCGGTGAGGATTGAACTCACGATCTTGCGATTAACAGTCGCACGCCTTAACCAGCTTGGCCACGGAGTCTTATTAATGGACGAACTGTCGTAATAGAATGTAATAGAATGATTTGGATATACTAACACCGACCTCAGGATTCACAGTAACTATTGGGCATATCTACTAACCACGACCTCCAGTCATCAGATAAGTCATCTTAGGAATGCGGGGATCACAACGGAAGGTCATTACAGAGTCTCCACCTCGAGTCATCAAGGATGGATAGCTACGGAATGCGGGGAAGACCATGACCCCAGGCAGGTGGGGAAGTTCCCATCTGAAAGGTATAAATAAATAGGCGCCTATGATCCTAGCTAGAGAATAGTTGTTCGTTGTATAGGAACAAGCTTCAATTGAACTAACAACACTTTACAAACCACGAATAATACCGAAACGTATTATTACAAACTGAAAGTGTAACAAGATGAACTGGACATGGCGATCTGAGAAGACAACCAACGCCTGGCCAGGCACTTGGCAGACGACTTGAATCCGCGGGCCAGTACTGAACATATTTCGTCAAACGTCTGGTCAAAGATCTGAAACACTGAGATCCCAGATCGTAAAGATGTCGGTCGAGCCTGGATCCATAGATCAGGTCTAGACCTTGAGCGTCAACGAGAGGCCCAAAAGGAAATATATAAAATGGATCTGATTGTCGGATTCCATAGGACAAAACCAGTGTTTATTAAGTGACAAATACAGAACGTACTATCACATTTGGTAGCGCATTGATTCGATCCTCAACGCAGACCACCGGCCTAGTTTACTACCGAAAGTATTACCACGTCATTGAACTTATCCACTGTTGATCTCAGCAGACATCTAACTATTGCAAATAAACCGCCATCATTTAAAGGGGAGAGATGCGCTGAAATTAGCCAACTTATTAGCCCGGATGCGTACCCACCTGTTCAGATTCGAGTTCAAGAGCGACATCGACAAGATTGCGTACTTTGGCGATTTCTTGGAGGATGAAGCAGCTCAGTGGTACGATTCTGTCGCGTTTGATTACCTCCAGCACAGTACTTTCCATGGATTTTTGCTTGCCTTTGAAAGAAAGTACTACAATTCCAATCAAATCGACTCACTGCTTGAGAGGATGAAGTGTTGCACTCAAAAAACCACAGTGAGCGCGTACAATACGGAATTTGCAGCATTAACAGCAGCGGTTTCAAGCAGCATTCTACCTGAGGTGTCCGAACGAACCTTCTACATCAGTGGTTTAAAGAATCCGATAAAGCAGACAGTTCACAATTACAACCCTCGAACACTGGAAGATGCGATTATCATAGCATCAAATTCTGGAGAATGGGCAGTACGAAGAGCAACAACCATTAGTACTTCCACCACCGCACAGACCGAAGATATCCAAATGGCTATCGATGCTATTTCTTCAGGACCAGCAGATCCTAGAAAAGTGAAGCTATCCAACCAGGATCGCTTAGTACTGAAGAAATTGTGCATCTACTTTAGATGTAGAAACGGCCAATATATGGCCAAGGAATGCCCACTGATGAGTTCTGCCTGAATCCCCAAAAGTTCAATGTACATTAATCCAACCTATGAGCGTAAGGAATTGATGTTATACGTGATGGGAATCCCATCATATTGACACCGGCGCAGCCACATCACCAATTTCCTCCAAGACAGCGACTTAAGGCTGAAGATTTATGATCCGTCGTGCAACCACGAATGCACGAGAAACAATCCTCATAATGCCATTCAGTATGACATTTTGGTATACATGCGAGAAGAGCTTCACACTATATCATGATCGGTAATCCTGTTCTAGAAATTAACCCTGAACTAGGCCAAGGTCCGTGTTGAGGATCGAACTATGCGCTACCAAGTGTGATAATACGTCCCGTATCACTTAATGAATACTTGTTTGGTTCTATGGAATTCTGGTCTTCTTTCGGACCTGGGTAACTTCCTGATAGCTCTCAACTGAGTCCCTTTTCTGTGTTCTCTTTGGACCTTCGTTTGGCTTGCTTAACACCAGCACGCTTTATCTTGCTATAGTGTTTTAACCAGCCATTCACTTTAGCCAGCCTGTTCGAGTTCATCTTTACAGGCTGGTATAGTCAGTCTCTAGTAGTTCAAATCCAACAAATTATATGCTCGCGTGGCGTAATGGCAACGCGTCTGACTTCTAATCAGAAGATTGTGGGTTCGACCCCCACCGTGAGTGTTTTTTATTTTTTACTCGTAGCTTATACAGTTAAATGGTCAAATCTATACTGTTAGTGCTTCAGTAATTGTAGTATTCCTTCTATAGGCTCTTCTTGCTATTTACTGTATGATTACAAATTCAAATAAGATTATATCTCTTCAAAATCCAAGACCGCCATTGGAATATGCCATTGGTTTGACGTCAGGATGAGGAACTGCTTCAAAAGTTTCGATAATCAAATTCTCATCATCGTTACCATTTTGAATGAGCTTCCCTTTACCTGGGATTACGTGAATAATACCACCTAAATTTCCTTGGCTATCGCAGTAATTTGGCGCACTGAAGACCGTGACCAATTTACCATTGTGCTCTAATTGAACACCACCCATTCTTACTTCATGAGATCTGAAGATCTTACGAAGTTTATTCTTTTGCAAAAACTGTGCGGTAATATCAGACCCAAATGCGAAACCGAGACCACGTTGAGAAGGTCCGAATCCGTCAGCTTCCTGCGGATCTGACCACAATAGCTCCATAAATGCACCTTCTCTTGGTGGTTGTGAGAATCTGTTTATTTTCTTGAAATCATCCAAAGTGCAGGAAGTGTCACTTGGTAATCCACCATGCATCACAAGATAATCGTGGTTAATCACCGTAGCAAGCGGTAAACTTTCGAAACTTTGTGAGAACATGTCAAAGATACGTGCCGAATATTTGTACTTGCATTCGTCCTCGAAGCCGTAAATCTTGTTCATATTATTACTTTCATGATTTCCTCTATTCAAATAAATGCTTCCAGAATAGAGAATTTTCAAACTGTAAAAGAGTAGTGCCACTTCACAAGACCATGATCCACGATCCACAAAGTCTCCGTTGAATAAATAAATATGGTTTGGACCAACTTTGCCAAATTTGCGGAATATATTAAGCACATCGTACAATTGACCATGTGTATCGCCACAAACTGAAATAGTTACGCTAGGATCAGATTTATTGGACAGCTCAACCACCGTGGGTTCACGATGAAACAATCTATTAGCATGAGAAATGATAGCCGCTGCGTATTTTTTCGGAATATTCTTGCCTTTCATAAAAACATCGTTCACCATACTCGAAATAAATTCTGTCGTCATATCTTTAACCTCTGCACCGGCGGCATCGCCTTTCACATCGGTTAATTGCTCCAATTCCAATTTTGGTCCTTCGTACTTGGCAAGATCAGTATTTGCATCATAAGTTTCCAATTTCAAACTTTCACAGAAATCAACTTTACCGTATTCTTCATCTCCTCCAATAGCTTTCCTAAACCTCTCTTCACGAATAAATTTCTCACAAACGCCCAAAGCTCTCTTGGCAGTAACATCTCCCGGTTTGCTCTTTAACACAATTTGTAAATCAGTTCTAGCTTTCTTAAACTCAAGTAAACCAATATAAGCTAATCCACGTCTATGATTCGCCTTTAGATTGGTTGGATCTAAAGTTAAAGCTTGGTCACAATCATGCAAACAACTTTGGAAATTATCCAATTTTAAATGGGCTAACGCTCTGTTTGAGAAATAAGTAGATTGACTCGAATCAAGCTCAATTGCCTTAGTGTACAACTCAATAGCCTTGGTATAATCCTGTTTCTTGATAAATACATTACCTTCATTTTTCAGTTCAAGGCCCTTAGCAATCTGTTCAGCAGACGGACTGCTCATACTATCTGATCTTTATAGTCGCAATAAACCTCTAATTGATATGATGATGAGATTCTTGGCTATCTTACAGTCTTTTACCACTTTTTTTTCACTATTAGCAGGGCATCGCTTGAAAATTTAACACTACAAGTTAAAATCTTGGCAAAATGCCTGTAACTGGTGACAAGCTAGTTTGATGATTTGATCCACACCAGCAAGCTGCTTATAAGCAGGTTCTTAACGGTGTAGCCGGTCTCTTTTAGCTGTGATGCGTTGTTCGTCCCGTTATCTTAATTCCTAAATCTCGATTTTCCAACAATTAATTGGTCTCTTGGCCCAGTTGGTTAAGGCACCGTGCTAATAACGCGGGGATCAGCGGTTCGATCCCGCTAGAGACCATTTATTTTTTTCCACAGTAGAAATATGCTTGGTTATGCTTATAAGCTGGCTTAGAGAGAGTTCAATGCTATGATATCTGAATGTTCTATATTACGTAGTTGATATAGTCTACTCTTGGGTCTTTCCTCCTTCTCTCGGTGAATACTATTAAGGTAGTATTCAGGACTAGTCCGCAGACTAAGAAGCGTAAGCGGAAAAATGATCCAGGATGCTGTAGGTTTAACCGTTCACCAATTGATTCCGGTTACGTAGGTCTTCTTGTCATTTTCATCATTAGCAAAAAGACCATCAAAACTTTCAAATTCCAATGTAGGTAGTACTTTCAGTCTTCTAGAAGTCTCTGCAGCTAAAAGCGAATCGTAACTCCAATCTAAAAAGTCTTCCATATTATAGTTCAATTTTCTGAAAGGTTGTGCAAAAATCTTGGCTAAAGTGGCCACATTAGGATGATAATGATCCATTAGCGTTGCCAGCTCCCAGAGCGAAGAATCAAGAGCATGTGTCAATTCAGGATTCTCTTCATCAGCATCAAACGGATCAATATAATCTGATTTCAACTTCTTTAGCATGCTTTGCTGTTCCGATGTCATGAATGGATCCGACAAAAATCTTGGATTATGCAGCATTATCATACAACTTGGATGTTTCTTCAAAAGGTTGTAAATGAATGGGATAACTGTCACTATAGCGGCTGGTGATGAATTTAACGTTAAACGGGCGAGCCTCTTTATGAAGGATGCAATTAAATGGGCTGAAAGGTGAGTAGATGCTAAGAAAGTATCCAGTAATCTGAAAAACCGTGGCCTGTATTTTACATGCATTAAACTTGGTGTGATCAATTGATAAAGTTTCTTGTAAAAATTTGGATACTCGAGATTGAAACGCAACATAAGCTCAAAAAGCCCATTCAGCGCAAGAATGGGTATCACACCTGCAGAGTCATCTTGTGAATTTTGTAAATTGTACGAATCCGTCAAAAAGTCCATCAATTTGGTCGGTGTATGAAGATGCGGTATTATCCTTTTGTGCAAAATAAGAAGAATTGTCTTATATTGCGGCACTGATACATTGCCATTAAGCATAATTAACCAATTTTTCTCGAAATTTGACTTGAATTTGGATTCATTTTCTACCACTTGTGGTGGATTGGCTACAAAAATTTCCAGCTCCTGATTGGCATTACAACAATGATTATCATGATTAACAGCCACAATCCATTTCCCCATTCCCTTGACTGTAGCAAAACGGTCTTTCTGTGTCTCAAGCAGATCCGCTAACTCAGACTGAAAGTAAAACTGAATATCAGCATAGTTTTTATAATATTTTTCAATAAATTCTCCAATAACAGGGTTTACCGACTCCCCAGTTGACGTTTTCTGTTTCAATTCACCCAAATCAGATTCCCACATTGCCACAATGAGCCTCCTAAACGTCTTGTTCGGGAAATACGGTGCGTCTTCCTTGGAGGCAAAATGCACAGATTCCATCTCCAAAAGTTGCAAATAAACGTCCAATGAATCAAGAACCAAAGAATTCTCTCGATCAACACTCGATATAACCTTAATCAACGAACTCTTAAAACTCTCGTACATTTTCCTACACCAATTGGAAAACTGTTGCCTTTCATTATTGGACCTCGCTACGGCAAGATCACCTCTCTTGAAAAGTTTCTTAAACACTTGGAAAAGAGACATAACCAAGAACCTCAACGAACTCTCAACCTCGTCATCGCATATCTCACTACAGGCCAACTCATTAACCAATTTGAGAATATTATTATAATTTCTCTTGTCGTAAACCGAAGTAACCGGCTTAGCTAATTCCTTAATCTCTTCCAAAGACAGTACCATCCCACAATCAACTCAACAACCACCTAAACCACCTACACTTCCACTGCTCATCGCATCCATCTTATAGCCCACTATTGAAATTTTTCACTTCTTATTCGATGCCCGTTACCCGCCTTCACACCCTTCAAGTATATAAACCTCGCAAGAAACCACATTTCTTCCTCTTCTCCTTCACTCTTAAAAGAACCAATGACCTTCCAAGTTTTAAAAGAAGATGATGATACCATTTGCGTTACTTAATCGAACAATTCATCTCGAGACGTTTACGTCTCGAGGTTTTAATGGAGATTACGGCCTACGCAACAAATTATCTTGTTACATCATTTATTGATTCAAGGACGTTTAATTAAAAAATTCTGATTCTTCAATCTTTTAAACTGGAATACTCTACGATCAGTCGATCGCGACTATTCTTGCTAAATCATTCTCAAGCCCTTACAAACAAGGTAGATCCCGCTTAAGAGAACAACATTCAGTGGATCTGTATCTACGATAACGAGGGCATATAGAAGGGACCAAACAAAACCGCGAGTCGAACTTCAACCGCGAGCGAAACTTCAACCGCATCGCAGTATCAAAGAGGTCCCAACACGGCTCATTGAACTGTAAATCGCATTGCTTATCATTTTCTCTGTCGGAATCGTTGTTACGATGCCTCGCAATGACTGAAAATTTTCACTACTATGACTCTTATAAGTTAAAGTGACAGTAAATGATATATAAAGTGAGTAGTAGATCTTGAATAGCTAGTCTTGGTGTTAGAGTATTAGATATTTAGTAGAATTAGTAGTTAAAGATGTGTGGTATTTTTGCTGCTTATAAACATCAAGATGTTCAGGCATTTAAGCCCAAGGCATTACAACTTGCAAGAAGAATTAGACATCGTGGACCAGATTGGTCTGGAAATGTTATTAAGAATAGTACTATTTTAGCACATGAAAGGTTAGCGATTGTGGGACTTGATTCTGGAGCACAACCTATTACAAGTCCATGTGGTAATTATACTTTATGTGTTAATGGTGAGATTTATAATCATATTAAGCTTAGAGAAGAGTTTTCAGAGTATCCATTTGCTACATTGAGTGATTGTGAGCCTATTATTCCAGTTTATCAGAAATATGATATTGATACACCAAAATATTTGGATGGTATGTTTGCCTGGTGTTTGTATGACGCTAAGGAGGATCGTATTATTGCTGCTAGGGATCCAATTGGTATTACAACGCTTTATATGGGTCGTAACTCATTGTCTCCCAGGACAGTGTATTTTGCGTCAGAATTGAAATGTTTAACAGATGAATGTGATAATATCGTGGCTTTCCCGCCGGGACACGTTTATGACTCCAAGACTGATAAGATTACTCGTTATTTTACACCAGATTGGTTGGATGAACAACGCATTCCATGTGAACCTGTGGATTATAAGAAGATTAGAGAATCTTTGGAAAAGGCCGTTAGAAAGAGATTGATGGCTGAAGTTCCATATGGTGTGTTGTTATCTGGTGGATTGGACTCATCGTTGATTGCTTCTATCGCTGCTCGTGAAACCGAGAAGGCAAACAATGAAATTGACGTTCAAGCGTACGATTCTGAGGAGAAACATTTAGCTGGTATTGACGATTCGGGACATCTACGCAGTGCTGGTTGGTCTCGTTTACACTCTTTTGCCATCGGTTTGCCCAACGCACCAGATTTACAGGCTGCTCGTAAAGTAGCCAAATTTATCGGCTCGATTCATCACGAGCACACTTTCACACTACAGGAAGGTCTAGATGCCCTGGACGACGTTATCTACCACTTGGAAACCTACGACGTTACCACCATCAGAGCTTCGACACCAATGTTCTTGCTGTCGAGAAAGATCAAGGCACAAGGTGTCAAGATGGTGTTGTCTGGTGAAGGTTCAGACGAAATCTTTGGTGGATACCTATACTTTGCACAAGCTCCAAACGCCAGTGAGTTCCACACCGAATCCGTGAAGCGTGTTAAGAACCTGCATCTCGCCGACTGTTTGAGGGCAAACAAATCTACAATGGCCTGGGGTCTAGAGGCCCGTGTGCCCTTCCTAGACAAGGAATTCCTACAACTGTGCATGAACTTAGATCCAAAGGAAAAGATGATCAACAAGGAAAACGGTCGTATCGAAAAGTACATCCTAAGAAAGGCTTTTGATACCTCTAACGAGCCCGACGTTAAACCATACTTGCCAGAAGAGATTCTATGGAGACAAAAGGAACAATTCTCTGACGGTGTTGGTTATTCCTGGATTGACGGTTTGAAAGATACCGCCGAGAGAGTCATCTCTGATGAAATCTTTGCAGCTCCAAAATCTTCCTGGGGTGACGACGTACCAACCACCAAGGAAGCTTTCTGGTACAGACTCAAATTCGATGCACTCTTCCCACAAAAGACCGCCGCAGACACAGTCATGAGATGGGTGCCAAAGGCCGATTGGGGATGCGCTGAGGATCCATCGGGCAGATACGCCAAGATCCACGAACAACACGTCGAGAATTAAAATTTCATGTAATTTTATAAACGCATATATAGATGTATAAGATGCAAAACTCACAAAGCTCAGTAGTGAGCCCTCAACAAGTCATATCTCGTAACTCGTTGAGCCTTACGTGGTCGATGCACTCGTCTACAACGTCGTACTGATAGAATACGGATCAGCTTTCTTAGCAATGCCATTGACATCAAGCGCAAGCAAGACATGAAGAGACTTGCTTCTGGTTGCTCTTGGTGAGCAACCAACTTAAATAGTCGTCGTAACCATTACAGCAACCATTTGGTTCTCGTTCCACGGAACTGCTTGACTGACGGAAGTAAACACGGAAGAGTTTGATGTGCTGCAAGATCCAGATACTTGCCTGTGACAGTACGCTGTCCTGCCGAAACGGCATCTGTAAGCTCTGGTAAAGCCTGAAAGGCAGTGATCGTCAATTGACACTTCAAGTGTCTGACATTGTCTCAATTGGCTATTCTACAAGCTGCTAATCGATTAGCAGTGGCTCTTAAGTATCGATCTTGTCGATTATCGCGGATAAGGTGTTCTGATATGGGAAGGCGATTATAGATAGGAAGTAAGGCATAGTAAGTTTAAAGAGTATAAAAGGTGTGAAAAGCCACAGGAAGAAGGTTTGTGGTCTTGGAAAGGGTTGTAAGTTGGTAATTGATCATGGTAAGTGGTAATGCCGGTGGTAAATATGGGAAACGAAGCAGACATTCTATATCAGAAGCGATTTCAGTTTCGTTGGGGTTGCAACACGATCATCACGATGGGAATGGTAATGGTTTAGAGAATCAGAATGAGATATTTGCGTCACCTCATAATAATTACCTTGGAAGGTCGTATGTGAGTGGATTTCTTTCAGATTCACCGTATGGAGCTCAATCATTGGAATCTGAAGTGCTACCGACGTCTAGATTGAGGTTGAAGTCAATACATGCGTCTCAGAAGCTTCATAGACAGACTGCTAAACTGTGTGATGATTTTAATGAGCCCGAGGCGGAAGAAGCGGTGACTAGTTACTGGAATAGCGGTGTAGAGGATACGGATTTGGTCGAGGAGAGCGAACATGAGATTGAAGATGAGATTTCGAGATTACCAGTGCATGCTTTGGGCGGTGAGGAAGAGGAAGAGTTTAATGAGGAGTATGAGAGCTTGGTATCTGGCTCACATGGTGGGTATCGTGCTATCTCGTCATCTAGCGGGAGAGGGTTGACTACTCGCTCGTTTATGTGGGATCGTTTTACTTCAGCGTGTTCTAAAACCGTTTACTATTTGCCGGCGGCGATCCTGGGGTTGTTACTCAACGTCCTGGATGGATTGTCCTACGGTATGATCATCTTTCCCATCACAGAGCCAGTATTTTCACATTTTGGGCCAACTGGCCTGTCAATGTTCTATGTTTCCACTATTATATCTCAATTGACCTACTCGTGTGGGCTTTCGAACTTTACGTCAGGCATCGGCAGCGAAATGATAGAGGTGACACCATTTTTCCATACGATGGCGATGGCGATCATGGAAGCATTACCGGGGAGGGATGACGAGATCATAACAACTACAATATTCTGCTATGCAATTAGCGCTGTAGTGACGGGCTTCATCTTTTACATTTTAGGAAAATTGAAGATGGGCAAGATCGTCGGATTCTTCCCTCGCCACATCCTGATTGGATGTATTGGTGGTGTCGGGTACTTCTTGGTGATTACAGGTCTTCAAGTGACCACGAGAGTCGCCAAGATTGAGTATTCGTGGTCATTTGCATTGCACATGTTCACCGATGTCGACGTTTTATTTAAGTGGCTAACTCCTCTGTTACTAACTATTTTGTTGGTATTGACCCAGCGGTACTTCCAGAATTCACTCGTACTGCCGACTTTTTATATTGCAACTCTCATTGCATTTCACTTTATCGTTGCCATTGTTCCAAGCATTTCCCTGGATAAGCTGAGGGAAATTGGATGGATATTTCCTGTGGGATCCTCGAAAGAAAATTGGTATGATTATTACAAGCTGTTCAATATCCGTAAAGTGCATTGGGGTCTCGTTTTGGAGCAAATTCCCACAATGCTGGCCTTAACATTCTTTGGTATTTTGCATGTTCCGATCAATGTACCAGCATTGGCGATCTCATTGCACATGGATAAATATGACGTCGATAAGGAGCTGATTGCACACGGGTTTTCGAATATGATCAGTGGCTTCTTGGGCTCCATTCAAAATTACTTGGTTTACACCAATAGTGTACTATTTATCAGAGCCGGCGCTGATTCACCCTTAGCCGGATACCTTTTGGCGTTCTTGACGTTCATCGTCATGGTTATTGGTCCTGTTATAATTTCTTTCATTCCAACCTGCATAGTTGGATCACTGATCTTCTTACTCGGTTATGAATTACTATTTGAAGCACTGGTTGAAACTTGGGGTAAAGTTACCAAGTTCGAATACATTACAATTTTCATTATAGTTATGACAATGGGAATCTTTGATTTTGTGCTTGGTGTTATAGTCGGGATACTAATAGCTTGCTTTTCATTTCTGGTTGACAGTACTAAGCTACAAACTATCAATGGTGAATATGATGGAAAAGTTGCCAAAAGCACTGTTTATCGTGATTATGTCCAAAATAAATTCTTAAATGGCATTGGTGAACAAATCTACTTATTGAAATTACAAAATGTTCTTTTCTTTGGAACCATTATTTCTATTGAGGAGAAGATCAATAAGCTTCTGGAGATGGGCGATGGTAAGGATGCAAGAATACTCAAGATTAAGTATTTGATTTTGGATTTTAAAAACATAAACGCTGATAACATCGATTATTCAGCTGCTGAAGGGTTTAACAGGATCAAGCGTTTCACCCAATCCAAACGGATCCAATTGATAATATCTTCAATTAAAGAAAGGGACCACATCTACAGTGCTTTCAGTAAAGTGGGACTCCTGGATGACGTCGAACTATTTGCTGATTTGAACAGCGCACTAGAATGGTGTGAGAATGAACTTCTCTTCCAGTACAAAGAACTCCGTGAAAAGGCGAGAAGAAGACTTCTAGACAAGAGAACTGTTACACCTGCTGTTGTAACTGCAACAGACCGAGGTAAGGAATTGACAGACTCTAGGAGACTCGACAATGCCAATTACAACAATTTAATGTCGTTATCGCTTGCAACACCACGAAATGGTCAAATGCTGTCAGTAGCCCAAAAAGTTTTCAGCAACGAGCAAAAGACTGTTGACAGTTTAAAAACTCAATTCAATGAACTACCACCAGTTCTGCCATTGCTACTCTTTTCGTTGAAACTATACAGACCAAACGTCATATCTGAGAACACAACTGTAAGGACTAAAGAAACCCAACAATGGGCAAGGCTATGTCCTTATTTCACAAGAAGAAGGCTTGCTTCACAGTCCATATTACTGCATAATAATGACATCTTCTTTGTCATAGAAACCGGGATCTTGAAGATCGTCTATGATTTGCCCCAGGGTATGGTATATGAGTCCCTATCGAATCGGACATGCTACGGCAAAATCCTAACGCCTGGTATTGGACGATCTCTTGAAGGAGATGTCACTATCAAAACCGAAACCGAAGTAACGATCTGGATCATCGATTCCAACGCTTTAGCAAAGTTGAAGCAAGAAAATCTCGATTTATACACTGAATTGATCCTCTTGGTCGCTGTTATCAAGGAACAAAGATACAGACATGTACTAGGATACACTCTAATCAGTGCCTAAGCTCTCATACCGATTGCAAGGCATATGTGTAATTTATAGTCAACATTCACAAGAATTTTGCAATTCCATACTCAATCTGATACTTGGCGATACGAAGGAACCTCGATGAGCCGTTGCCATGGCAACATGCCAAGAAATAAATGTGCGGGCAACAAGCTACCACAGCATCCCAGTTAAAGACCAGGGGTTTGAACACAAAGGATTCCATTTAATGCCCAGAGTTGGCGAGATCTGTACGGCTTGACAGAAGATCGAATGAAGGATACAAGATCTATCCGAAGCGGTGGAACCATCAATAGTTTCAGTGATATCTCATCAATTTCATCAGTGGATTCGTATCAGCCAGAAGCCTTTACGGGCCAACAAGTGTCATTATCTGAGCAGAACTCCCAGGGCGATAGAACTTTGAGTCGTAGAACATCGAACGCTATTGAGAAAGTTGTTACTCACAATGCATTACAGGGCAAGGCAGAGACTGCTGATTCATTGAAACAAGAAGGCTTGAATTTGAAATCTAAAGCTATTCCCGACATCAATGACCCGATATCTGCTGGCGCAACAGCTACACAGTTCCCGGAAGAGTACAGAATAGAGACACAGACTGGTCTAGTGAAGTTAAAGACCCTGACTGAACTGAGCAGAAACGATACCAGGGTTTCCACAACCAGCAGTGGAAAGAAGAGTTCCCATAAAGAGCAAGATCAACGTTCCAATGACAGCAAATCACAAGAACAAGCTTACCTGAAAGCACATAATCTACAACAAGCAATTGAGAAGAATAAGCATGCTATAGAGAAATATCAAAGACACAAGAATGAGAAGGGGCTCAAGGGATTCTTGCACCGAATTTTCGATTAGTTAAGAGGTATTTATCGTATATTTAAGTATAAGTGTCAGTATTTAACTTCGGACTACAACGTATATCAGTTGATAATCACTTGTAAGAGACGGTAAAGTAAGATAAATATCTTTGAGATGTGCATTTTAATGGCTACTAGAGCTCACCCCAACTATGATTTAGTGTTGGTTTCAAATAGAGATGAATTCTTTGCTAGGAAGGCCAATATTGCTGGTTGGCGACATGATGACTATGTACTATCACCTTGTGATGTGGCATTGAAACCGTTATCACAGAAAGATTTTGGTACTTGGATTGGTGTTAATAAGGATGGTAGAATTGCCACTATTTTGAATTTGAGATTGAATGATCCAACCAAGGCGAGACCAGCTGTCTGTATGAGATCAAGAGGTAAGATTCCAACGACTTTCCTTTCAGCTTCAGGATCCAGCTTTGATGAGTGGGATACGTACGAGAAATATTGCGAGAAATTGCCCAGCTTGAAAGAAACTGGTGATTTTAATTTCTTCTATGGAGGCTGCACTAAAGGTGAATATGTGGTTATCGATTCATTGGGAGATACTTTCCAAGTGCTTCGAGAAAATGACGATGAGTACATGGTTGTGTCCAACGACAAGTTCAAGACTGGGCGTGGCGATGGACCGCGGTGGCAGAAAGTTGACCTTGCAGCTCAGACGTTGCGCAAACTGATTGAAAATACCAGCGTCGAGAGCGAAGAATCGCTGATACAGAAACTGTTCGAAGTTGCATCATTGAATACTCTTCAGAAAGAAGATTATGAGGCACGCCATGAAAGAGCTGTCGAATTAGCCAAGAGAACAATTTTTGTCCCACCTTTAAAAGTGTCTGCTAATGATGATCTCGGCACTTCAGTTCCCGTGGGAACCTATTATGGTACTCGTTCACAGACGCTCATTCTTGTGAGCAAGGATCGCTCTCATATCACTTACGTGGAGAGAATAATCCACGACACAGATCTGGACGCGCAGAAGTTTGATTCAAATCGAGCGAAGAGTGTCAAAAGGTTTGATTTCGATCTGCATCGCTAGGATTCAACAAAGTAGTTGTCAACTAAGTATTTGGAATGTTTTAAAACAAAAGAATGTGGGATATCACATACATGAATTTTGACCTTCTCTTGATCGTAATTTTGGTCATAAAATTCAATTAGATCTCGTCTGGTGGATTCAGCAACCCAATGATCTGAGTCGCTAAACAGTAGCCATGTAGAAATGTTGTTCTTATTGCAGTGGTTGATAAAATCTTTTTGAAATTCCCAATCACTTCTTATTTCTTGCATTTCGAATGCTGCGAGTCCTAAAGCCTGCTTGATAAATCTGCCATTCTTGACAAGCTTCTCAGTAGCCAACACGGGTGAACTCCTCAGACCACATCCCATGGCAATTGATAACAAAGTCTTGGTCACCAAAGATGGTAAAATACGATCAAATAAAAGAGTAGAGCTCCATCCAGCCCAAGTTGGCAGGCTTCTCAGCCAGTAAAGTGCCTTGGTCAATAAAATCCCACGCTCAGAAGTATGAATGTCTAGTATAGTCGGAGTCAGTAGCCCAGTTCGGATAACTTTCCCGACAAGTTCCTCAGACATGGCAATTCTCTGCACCATATAGGCACCCACTGAATGTCCCATGATAATCAATGGCCTATTGGGAGACGAAAACTCTCGAATTACCTCGAGCTTATGATCAATTTGCTGCTCCAAAGAGAAAACAACATTGCCATCCTTTCTTGGCTCTTCAACAGGACCAACGGTATTGAATCCAGCAAGCGATATCCCCAAGACTTCCCAATCTGGGCGTTGACGATGTACAAGCATCAAAAAGTCTTCATAGTACTCCATCAATCCAGGATTTCCGGGAATCCATACAAACAAAGGACATTCTGCTCTTGCACGCAAATTAATGCTCTTAAAGTGTACAATTGAAGTTGGATACGATGATTTAGGATACGATCTGACTGCCATATTGTCCTTTACTGTATTTTTTGGGTCGTTTGTTCAAACTTATCAGGTAACTTATGGTACCAGAAGGTCTATAATAGCATTGACCACCAAACTTAAACATAGCAAGCTCTGATTGAGCTATCTTGCATCTTATTCCAGGATTGCTGTTTACTCACAATGGTTAGTACAAAATATCTATCTATGCAGCGAGAAATTGCTATTAAAGCTCCAATAGTTCCACTTGATACTTTGGAGTTGGTTCTCCCTGTGTGCCAATCGCATAGGACGTAGATTTATAGTATCCACGAGAGCTTTGTCTATCGTCGATTAAATCGCATAGCTTGCTGTTTCTTTCAGCAATGACAACTTGACTGTCGATGTACTCAGAAAGACGATCTAGTAGTGGGAGATCGAGAGCGAAAAGGCCAATGGAGTCGAGGACCAGAGATAGAAGTTGAAATAGTTGACGACTGTTTCGTACGACTTCGTCATCGCGAGACGATATTATGAAATCGATGAAATTCTGTATGTCAACTTTACTGAGTGCTTTCATCTCTTGTTTTATCATGTCACTGGTATAATCTTGAAGGATTCTTATGGAGATATCTAGAGATAACTCTCCGTTTCTTATTGAAAACAGCTCAGAGAGGAGCTCTTTCAGAGGTAAATTGGGACAAGTGACAATAGCTTGTTTGAAGAGTCTTGGATGCTCACGTAATCGTGCAAATAAATTGGATGTGCAATCAACTGGGAATAATGGATGAGTGAGCAAAAATGTTAAAGCCTTTGGATATTCTTCTTTGAAATTTTGTACTATTAGATGCACAACTTTACTCAGAAAATTGACATCGCATATGAATCTATCCGCTTCAGTGTAATGTTCCTTCTGTATATTGAGCTCACGTTGGAAAATTCGATCGAAAGAGGCCACACTATTGGTATTCTTCTTCAAAGTTTGATAAATTGCTTCAAAATTAAAGTCTCGAAGATTTCTTTCATCTTCATCAATTTCGTCTTCATCGTCACTGAACAGCGGTTTTAGTGCATGGGAAGCAGGTTCATTAGACGCGGTAAACCCTTTACCTAAAGAATCCTTGAGAGTACCTGTTCCGACATCAACGTTTATGATCTCTAACGATGAGACGGGGTTCTTGCCACTCTTGGTGCCAACTCCGATAGCGAAAGTCCTCTGGTTGGAATTCAAAGATTGTTCGTGAGAGTCGATGACTCCCGATTGCAGCAGTTGAAAAGTTTTCAAATGGGACAGTTCTCTAGAGAATAAAGTAGAGTTATGGGCGAGATCCAATAAGAATACCTTATTATCAGCTGTAACCAAGATCCTATTCGTCGAAATAGGCTGAATAGATATGACAGCAGCTTCTTTTATCATCGGAAGCTCAGTCGTTTGTATAAGTTGGCATTGTGGAAGAGCATAAGTTAGCACTTTATTATTCACCAATCTGTAAAGTCTACCGGACTGGTAGCAAATCTTTGACTCATTTAACGAAAAATCTTCCAAAGTTACTGAACTCAATTCCTTGACTGGTACTTGGTTGTAATTGGGCAAAGTTAACTCAAAAAGCTTAAAGCATACCTTACTACCTGGTAAACTGCACAACACAAATAAAAAGTCCTTCTTATGCTCTTGGAAAAACTTTATAAAGCCAACATCAGAATACGACATATCCAACGAGTGCTGTAACTTCAACTGGAAATCATAAAACTGAATTAACCCACATTTTAAAACCACTACAATAGCTTTATCCTTACCGTTAATCCTAATCCCAACAACTCGATCTTTCATCTTAATCTTGGCACCAACCTCTAAATTCGCCAGATTTTCATCCCCATTCTTTCTAATAGCCACATTTAAGCTATAGACTTTCCCAGACTGCAAAGAATAGCACCATATATCTCTTGGTTGCTCCCCATCATTGCTCTGACTCACATCACATGCAGTTACCATCGTTGTCGATGGTATCGGAACGCTCTGCACTAACTTCGGAGTAGGATTTAAAACATACTGCGAAATAGCAGACTCAGAAATCCCAATGGTTATCCTATTAGAACTAGGTTCAATATCGCCCGCTACTTGCAAATTATTTGTCTGAACATCGTAATTAGACAAAGAAGAAACTCGAGGTAAAACAGCTATCCTAAAAGACTGAGATAACGAAGGCATGGAAGCTCAATTGACCGCTCAGACCGCTAAAGTCCCAAAATTATGGTCTATTTAACTGTAAACTTCACTCATCTTTAAGCTCATCTCAAATTTTTCAACAGCTCTGGCAGAGCCGGGTAACGGGATTTACCAAATTTGGTAGCGCCGTACGCGCGCCGTCAATAACGATTACAAATTTCGAGTAACTCGGTTTCCGTATATAACGACACAGCTCATCGCCTATATAAGAGCTTAAAGGCTTACATGTATAAGAGGTTAAACTTCAACAGCTTGAGTTGGTTTAAGTTGGCTTCTGTGGGCTGGGTATGAGTTTGGAGGGTTATTTACAAAGGTTTAAAGAGCTTAGGAGGCGAAGCTTTGAAGTTTCTTTGAAAATTGGGAAGATCGCTGAAAGGGAAGCATGGGAACAGGCTGAAATAAGGAAACCAAGAGTTTATAGGATGGAAGCGGAAGATAGTGACGATGTTGGGTCCTTACAGGATAGTGTGGAAAGACGTAGGGAAAAATTGATGGGTTACACTATGAGGGAATACGAAAATTGGGAGAAGAAATTACACGAGAAAGAGGCTAAGAAAGATGGTGCAAATTTACAGGAATTGGCCAAATATACGTACGAGAAGCAGTTGGGTAAGGTTAAGAAATATGCTGGGACGCAGAAATCTGCGAAAATTTGGAAAGATCAAAGGACAGGTAGGATAAATATCAGTGACGATGGACCGCTAGTCAACCGGCTGGCGAGTGATCTTGAAAGAACTTCAAAGGAGAGATACGTGGCAAGGAGGAAGGAGATGGAAAGGAGAGATATGCAAGCGACTCCCGGTGGGTATATTAATGACAAGAACAAACAATTCAATGAGAAGCTAGATAGACAATTAAGGGACGTGGAGCGTTAGATTAGCTATTTTCAGCTTCAAGTTCATTCAATGTCTTCAAACTTGCCTCGATTTCCTGTACACATTGTCTGTAGTAGACGAGCTGGAAATTTTGGAACAGTTTAGCCAAACTGAGAATCTCTGAACATTCGCTAATTTCACCCATGGCCTCGACGGCGGCCGTTGTATTGGAGACAAATTCGTCTTCAAGCTCTTCCAATAGTTTGGAGTCCTCGACGTTGGGAGTGGACTGAGTTTCAGGCGCAGCGTCGCCAGTTTGATCACGAGCGGCTTTTTCAGAAGTATCCTGCGTGACAGCTTCTTCGACGTTTTCCTTCGCTGTTGCCGCATCATTTGCGTTCAATTCCGTCTCAGGACCGCTTGAGTCGTTAGTTTTCTTTGACAAGCCGACATTCTGTTCCTTCAATTTCATCTCATAGCGAACCGTGTCAAACTTTAGCCTTGAAATCTCAACTTTCTTACGCAAATCATGGGATCTTTTGAAATCCTGATTGATAAGTTTATCAATTTTACTGTTAAATTCTTTAACAATTATCGAATCCATTTCAGTCTTACCCAAATCAATATTTTTGTAACATTTAGACCAAGAATCAAACATTTCAGTTATATTAATCACATCTTCGTCTTCTTCTTCACCTTCTTCTTCCTCTTGCAAATCTTTAAAGACCACATTACAGTCATGAGCCGCCTTACTGATGGCATGAGCAAACGAATGAGGTAAGAACGTTTCGGATGAATCACCTTTGGTCTTTTGAGATTTCTTAGATGATGAACTAAACCATCCATCCTTATTTAATGACCACCAATCAGAAATAGATTCGGTCAAATTTGGTGGATAATCGTAACCTTCAACTTCAAAAGTCCTAGTGACTAACAACATTCTCTTCAGACATTTCTCAAGAGCATCAACTTTCCTTTCCAAAGACTGATATTGCGGGGGTAATTTACTAATCTCACCAACGGTCCCAAATGACTCTTGTAGATATCTTGTGCGAGCTTTCAAAGATAATTTGGTATGAGGATCACTAACATTCGCAATTGCTTGATTTAAAGTATCCTGTGTCTTATGAGCAGCATTGCTAATTGAATCTGTAATCTTGTTAAATGAAAAACCAGAGAAATAG
Organism: Torulaspora globosa; assembly: GCA_013694445.1. Taxonomy (NCBI): domain Eukaryota; kingdom Fungi; phylum Ascomycota; class Saccharomycetes; order Saccharomycetales; family Saccharomycetaceae; genus Torulaspora; species Torulaspora globosa. Next base: position 932,193 of record CP059269.1, read on the forward strand.
CCTGACATTGCCTATATTTAACCTAATGATACCTTTTATCTGTGTTATAAAGGTTCAATATCTTAACAAGACCTTTAAGTTCCAACGATATTAAAAAACTATAATATACAAAATAGTAAAAGAATCATATAATACAATGCCCTATAATTGAGAAACGTTCTTGAGAAGCGTTCATGATCAAACAGTCAATATTTCCTCCTCAGTACCATATTCGTAGAGCGAGTTGTCTCCGGTGACATTCCGTTGCTCATTGGCGAAGGCGAGAGCCTTCTTCTTCTCCTGCTGCTGTTCTTTGAATTTTTTCTCAAGCTCCATGTAATCCTCTCTTAGTTTTCTCATCTCTTCTTCATGCTTCAATCTAGCTTCTTCAGCTTTACTCTCCAGTTGCTGTTTTTGCTTATTCAGAAGATCTTCTTCTTTACGTTTACGTTCTTCTGCTTCCAACCTCAATTTCTCCTCATGAGCAATACGCTCTTCTTCTAGTCTCTTTGTAATAGCAGATAGTTCAGCTCTCTCATTGGCGCATTGTTGTTTGACATTAGTCAATTGAGTTAATAGCACAGAAATTTGACCATCGATTTCATTAACCTTAGGTAAATAAGTCTTATTTTCGGCTCCTTCAATGATTGTTTTATTCTGCGCATGTTTTGCATCATGCAATTCGGCCTCGCTGAGGAGTGATAATTTCTCCTTTTCTAAATTTTCGATTTCAGCAGCAGTCTTGGCTTGCTTTCTGTCGATATCGGCCAATTTGGCGATTTTGGCATCGATGTGAGCTGATAGATCAGCTAAATTATTTGACCATTGAATGTATTCCGCCTGTACTTTAGCTTTTTGGTCGTTCAATTCAACAATTTCTTTTTGTACACCGTTTTGCTTATCAATTACAGAGTCCTTATCGGACATTTTCTGCTTCTTGATCAATTCTGTTTCTTTGAAAATTTTGTTCTTTTCAGTAACATGGATATCTACCAATTGGAGCAGTTGACGAGTCAATTCATTTTCCTTGACATCAATTTTGGCGTCTGTTTCCTTGCGAATGTCCTCCATCGATTCCTTGATCTTTTTAATCTCTTCCCTCAAACTGTTTATTTGCCTGTTTGAATCGGCCCTCTTATTATCATACTTTTGCTTTTCCTGCGCAGAATAATTTGCTATCCATTGCTTGTGTTCTTGATCTTTGCTGGAAACTTGATCATAAACAGCCTTGGTTAAATAGTTACCATCAGCGGTTTTCACAACTTCTTCTGGGTCATCGGGAGAAGCGACTGGATTTGGTACTGGGGCAGGTGCCGATTTGAAGATTTTTTTGAAAAAAGGCTTATGATCTTGACCTGGAATAACAACCATGGGAACTTTTAACGGGTCAGCTAGTTTTGCCGCTGGACGCTTCGGTTCACCCGCGCCAGTGACTTGTTGCTCCACCGTTGGTTCTTGGGCTTTTCCGGGTTGTTTCTCTTCAACAATCTGCTCCACAGGTTCCTCCACCACGGGTTCCTCCACCACGGGCTTTTCCACCACGGGCTCCTCCACCACGGGTTCCTCCACCACGGGTTCCTCCACCACGGGCTCCTCCACCACGGGCTCCTCTGCCACGGGCTCTTTTGCCTCGACCTCTGTTGGCTGCTCTACGACGAGCTCATTTTCACCAATCTCCACTGGCCCCTCTACCAGAGGTTCCTTTGTCTCTTCTGGCTCCTCTACCACAGGTTCCTTTGTCTCTTCTGGCCCCTCTGGCTTCTTTTGTTTCAACTCCTCCTCGGTGTAAACACGCTGTGATTCTTTCAAATACCGTAAATGAGCCTCCTTCGCCTCCAACTCCCGCAACTCTTCCAACTGTTTTTTCTCCGTTTCCTGCAAATACGTCGGAAATTGAATATCCTTTGCCCTTTTCTCACCCTGCTTAATCTTACGATACCCTAACTCCTCGGGTTTCGCTGTCGCAAACGCAGAACTAGCACTCGTAGTCGGATACCTCGCCATTCGTCTATTCTGTGCTGCTGCCACTGCCTCCTGATCTCTAAACGGCGATACATACTCCTGTTCCACACCTTCCTCTTCCACTCGTGGCTCCCGCACCTCTTCACTCATCAAATGCGCAAACGGATCCGGCTGCCTCTGTTTCCTAAACATCACTTACCTCGGCGGCTAACTTCCCGACACAAAAACCGCGCTCCCTAACCTCCCGAAAATCTGACCCCTTTATATACCGTCATCCGCGCGCAAAAACTCGCCCCCTAAAAAAAACGCCTCCCCTAAAAAAAAAGGGCTCGTCGTTACCCGCCCGTCCCGGGAAAGACCCTTCCACCAACCACCCATACCCCATCGCAAATCCCGCTCCCTACTCGAACTCCTACGTAGATTTCTATCGGTTTCCGCGCATCACCGTACACGACCTGTTTTCATTTTCACCCCTCGTTGCCCGGGTTATCCCGAAAGGGGCAACCGCTCAAGCAAAATAGAGGGCTTTTGCCATTGCGCTCATCGCCAGTCATCAACGGTGATAGTAAAGGGTAAGGGCCGTCATTAGTAAGTGGTTAGTATATAAGTAAGCGGTTAGTCGGTAGTGTGGCGAAATTTCTTTAGTAGTTTAAAAGTTGAATAAAAGTATTGATATATTCAGTAGTAAAAATGCTGGCAATTGTCGATAATGTTTTACGTTTAATTAATTTTGCCTTTTTTGTTATCCTGTTGGGTCTTATTGGTGATCTTTTAAGTACTCAGACGCAGCATAGTTCACGTGTGAACTTTTGTATGTTTGCTGCCGCTTTTGGTATTGTTACTGATTCATTTTATGGTATTTTAGCGAATTTATGGGAACCATTTGCATGGCCAATTATTTTATTTGTTTTGGATTTCCTTAACTTTGTGTTTACATTCACTGCAGCAACTGCGTTGGCGGTGGGGATTAGAACACATTCGTGTACTAATCAAGCTTATTTGGATAGCAACAAAATTACACAGGGATCTACGCAAAGATGTCGTGAAGCACAGGCATCTGTTGCATTTTTTTACTTTTTGGTGTTTATCTTCTTGGCCAAGATGATTATGTCTGGTATTGGCATGTTTACTAACGGACCATATGCGTCAAGGTCGACTTTGAGTTCGAGAAGAAGAAAGGGCGGTCAGGTGGGCGTTCCAACCATCTCGCAAGTTTAGGCAATTTTCTATTAAAAAATCGCTGCCCTGTAATAATATTACAAAATTACTAATGATATACCCAGAGATTTGAAGAAAGTTGTCGCTCATTTTGTTTCCCGACTACTACGTCAATCATTTTCGTTCTTTTGAATCTAAAACAGTGTGCTGTTTTGACCGTTTAACCTTTCTTTCACGCTTTTTATTTCTTCACCTTTTAATAACTATTTACATCTTTTTAATGATATGAAAATATCGCTAACAACTATTCAACGTCCTATGTTGAGGAGCAACGTGTTTGGGGTACCTTCCGAACCGCTGCTGCCACCGCTCTTATCACCTGGCAAATACGTAACGTTAGAGGAAGCAGATAACGTTTGCGCGATCTCCTTGGAGGCTTCTAGTCTTCTGATCAGCAAAAGACCGTCGCCTGCCTTGGCCAGCGCCTTCGAGATGTACTCGGCAGACTCTGCTTCACCTTCTGCGCGGATAACAGACGCTTTCCTCACTTGTTCGGCCTTTTCGACCAAAAATTTGGCCCTCTCGGCGTCCTGCTGAGCTATCTGTTTCTGTTCCACGGCTTTGGTAAACTCGGGACCAAAAGTCATGTGTGTTATCGAAACGTCCTCCAATTTGATACCAAACTCGTTAGCACGACGAGATAGTTCATCCCTAATCCGTTGAGAGACCAATTCTCTCTGTGTGATCAGCTCAGCTGCATCAAATTGTGCCACAATCGCCTTTAGAACTTCATTACCGATAGATGGCAGCACTCTCTCATCGTAATCCAACCCCAAATTCTGGTAAATTCGTGGCAATTGCAACACATCTGGTCTATGTAAAACTCTCAACGTCAGCGAAACCATTTGCAAATCTTTTGTACCAGTATTAGTCGCAATCCCCTTCGGTTTCGTTCTAATATCATACACAATAGCTTTTTGCAACCATGGAATCAGGAAATGCGTTCCCTCACCAACTACTTGTTTCTGAACACCACTCAATCTGTCAAAGATCACCGCACGAGAACCACCTCTAACATCGTACATCGAATACTGTAAAGCGCTGATCGCGATCCCCGCTGGTAAAGCGATCTTGGCAATGTTCTCTACCAATCTACTGGACATCCTGGACTGCTCTATTGATCCTTTCCCTGTTTGTAAGTGGTGGCAAATTTACATGGTTTATCTCGCCTTTTAACCTGCCCCTTCTATATAAAGCCCTAGAACACCAACTAAACAACTGTTATGTCAAGAATAGCCAAGGAATATAAGAAGATCGTTCAGTTTCTGTCGCAAGATCATCAAGAGCTTGGAGTAGTCTCGTTGGAACCTATAGAGGGAGACCTTTCTCGTTGGAATGCCGTTATTAGTGGTCCTAGTGAGACACCGTACGCGGGACATCGTTTTAAACTGTCGTTGAGTTTACAAGAGGATTATCCGTTGTCGCCGCCAAGAGTTACATTCGAACCGGGCACAATGCCACATTGCAATGTCGATTTCCAGACGGGGGAAATCTGTCTCGATATTCTGACGCGGGACCATTGGTCTCCGGCGTGGGACTTGCTACATGTGCTGGAGGCAGTGGTACAACTGCTTGGCGACCCGGTCCCGGAGTCGCCGTTGAACATCGATATAGCCAATATCCTCAAAGTTGGTGATACCTTGGCCTATTGGGACTTGATAAACTACTATATGTGCTTACCCTGCCTAGTGGACGACTGTTAACTATAGAGTACAAGTATAACGCAGCTAGATAGCTGGGTACAACGCAGCTAATTTGCTTGGGAAGTCCTGCGAGCATCTCAGGATGGTTGAGAAGATTACGTGGGATCAGGTTGGACAGCCCAGTTCGCAATTGCTTTCGCCCGCTTTTGTTACGAGCGCTGAAGGCCAATTGGTGTTCACTTCTGGCTCGGTTGGTACCGATTCCGAGGGCCGGTTGCCCACGGATTTGGAATCGCAATGCAGAAACGCATTTGGGAACTTGATTACCGTGCTAGAAAAGAGTGGATCGTCGCGTGATGCGATTCTTAAAGTGCTGCTTTTCATATCAGACAGTGCGTACGCTAGTACCGTGAACAGAGTGTACCGGGAATTCTTCCCCGGACAGCCCGCTAGAAGCTGCATTGTGGTTGCGTTCCCGAACAACGCACTCAAAGTAGAGCTCGAATGTGTGGCTCAAGTACGTCGCAGAACCCGCAGATGGTTCAAGCTATGAAAATCTCGATTTCGTTTATAACCCTATGTATGCCTCTTCTTGAAAATGCCAGCTTCTCTATCAAAAGGTCTCAATTTCCTCACCACATGTCGCGGAACGTTGATCCATTCAGGGAAATATTCCATCCCCATAGTCGTCGTAGACCACAAATCGTACGGCACCAGCTTGTTCGGTACCCTTGGACCGTATCTCCACGTCCCGTTCACTCCTCCGGACTTGATCCCGCCGCATCCACGAGGTCCCGACATCACCGTAAACTCCGGCTTCTCAATTTCATCTTCTACGCTCGATTCCCGTCCAACTTGTTCCCCGATCAACGCTTCGCCTCCGCGAACCCTACCACTAAACAGCGGATTCTCCCTCACCGGATACGTCACAGGACGATACCCACTAAACAGTATATCCCTTGTCAACTCTCGACTCTCCAAAAACTGTGTTGTCGGCACCTTGGGCAACGCCCTAAACACATCACCATGTGTAGATTTCCTCTTAAAATAGCTCTTTGAGCTCATACTAAACTTCCTAATCACAGTCTGCTTCATAGTATAACTTGCTGATTACCAATCACCTTCTCTAGTGACCAACATCGATACTCCATCTCCCGATATCTACACCATCGCTTTATATCTCTGCTTGTAAACCACACCCCTTCGCTTGGATTTATCGGTCTTTAACCAACCCTCCGTTACCCGGCCGTTGGCATGGTATCCCGACTTGATCAGATAGCTCAGCGCCTATTTAAGGAGATAAGCAGTTGTAAGAAGCGTTGGAACGCCTTGAAGCGTTGAGCCACGTCGATAAGAATATAAATTGTTGGATTAGATGGTTTCGATAGATGTATGCTGTGGTATGGAGGCTCTAGAGTCCGGGAGACACTCACAAAACTCGGAATCGGGACGTTTGAGAGACGTCAAAACTGACAATGGGAACAGCGGATGGCGCTGGATGGTTAGAAATGGTCTTTGACTGGTTTGCCGGCTTATTTATATGTTCGTTTGGCTGTCGTCGGAAGTGATGTTTTACCCGCCCATCAGAGAGTACAGGGACAGGCGTATATGTTATAGTATTTGAGTGTGTTGCAGGGTGTTGAGCAAGGAAGTAGACGGTACGAAGGGTGATTTGACTGCTGTTGATTGTTTTAGAATGGTGAAGAAGAAGAAAGTGAAATTTGAAAGCGGTTCTATGGGGTCTTTGAGGCACGTGAGCGAGTTATTGGTGGAGACCGGTTTGGAACCGCTAGAACTGGGGATTGATGGATTGGCGAGGGCTTTGAAGGATGCAAAATTGGTTGAGAATGCATCTTTGAGGGTTTCATTGATTTGCGAGAGTTTAGTGGTTGTATTATTCTCAACAAGAGCTGGTTCATCCATTTTACCGCTGCTTAATGAATCCAGTAGGAGGAATTTGTTGCAAAAGAAGGGCTATTCGATACGGGGCACGTCTCAGAAAGGTGTAGTTCAGGCTTGGCAGACCAGCGAGTTGATGCTTGTGCGGTTTTTGTCTCACTTGATCGAAAACAGAAACAGCAGAATTAGCTGGGAAGAATACTGCAAGCCTAGTTGGAAATTGTCACTGCGATTTCTCATTGAATCGAAGTTTCTTGCCGCTTCAATGGTCTTGGATGAGGATTACAACTTGCTGCTTGAGTATGTGATCTCGGTAACGCCGATGTTGAAGGGATATTTGCAGCGAGCACTCGGGTTTGAAGATGGTAACTTCTTCAGGGAGACAATTACACGGTACAAAAGAAATTTCGAGAGCATTAATAAATCTGAATGGTATACGTTTTCGTCGACGCTGCCGAGCGTGATAGATGAACAAAACTGTATATCTGCTTTCCTATCGACGAGCGGCGATGACCATATCGTTTCGATTCTGCAGGGTTTTGAAAAGCAGGAAAGTTCGATTCATGGGACAAAGGGGAACGACTCTAACGAAAGCGTTTCGTACCAACATCGTGTCTCGCAAAATGAGAATGTTTACTCATTCGATCTTAACCAGGATGGGATGCTGGATATTCCGAATATAATGTCTCATGCGTCACTGCGACATAGCATTCTTTCAAAGCTGTTGGAGCTCCATAAGTCTGATTCACCAATTTTGCAGTCGCAGTTCAGGTTAATGGCAGGTTTGGTTGATCCTTTGACGCAGCCCGCACCGAATGACACCCACATTGTGTCGCTGGATTTGGCGTGGCAGATGTTGCTGGGACTGTTGGTACCAGATATTCAGGCAAATGTGGATGCGGACAGAGGCGGCGATTGGCGATTTCACCTTTGTTTCAATATGCAAAAGATCATCCAGGCATCTTTGAAAAGATTGAACTCTGAGGATTTTGAAACACTCAACTCGATTAATAACAGCGATGAAGAGAGCTCTTGGAGAGAAAACTTGCATAAGTGGGTTCCTCATGGTCTTAATACCCAGAATTTGGAACTTATCTATATGGTCAACATACTGGCGGTATATGGAATTTACAAACTTTACGATCATCTGCCAATTCAGTTAAATCCTTTCCTATCACTTCTGATCTCCCTGTGGAAGAATTTAACTTGCGTAATCTTACTAGGTCTTGAGATTGATCGTCTCGAAGAGGAACGTGAAACTTTCGACACACCGATACTAGTTCGTGCTACCATACGTGGTGCCGCTGCTTTAAGGGCAGTCGTCGCGACTATGCTGAATGGTCACGCTGACAGTTATATGCATGATTTTAAGCATGAGCCGTTGAACACTTTCATGTCGCCGTACGGCAGAAAACTATGCCAAGGTGCTTTATATGCTGACTTGAGATCTCATGCAGCAGCTCTCTTAGCCTTAGGGACGGATTTGGAAGACGTCACCAACCTACTTGCAGATCTGCAGGCGGGCGATCGATTTGACGAGGACGTACGCTACATGTTCGAATATGAATGTGAAGAATATAACGAAGAAGAAGCGCAGCTAAATGACCAAGAAGAGCGGTTGAATCTTGAAGCTGAATCAGTTTCGAAGAACCATCACCGAAGATGCCGCTGCATATTCGATGACGATGAAATGGTCGAAGATGCAGATATCGACGGCGATAATGACGAGGCTTTCTTCTCAAAGCATCTCGTGCTGCAACAGCATGCCCAAACATCGCTCGCAATGTCATCAAACGGTAAGCCACGAGCAGTTAGGTCAAACGGGTCATTCGAGTTCGATTACGGCGGAAAAGATTGGAGGGACATACCTCGCGGCATAAATCTCTACTATGCTCTGGACTATGAATTCATCAAAAAGCCAAATCTACAGACGATTGTGTCTCTAACGGAGAAAGGCGCAACTGGAAAGCTTAATAAGGAGGAATCTTCCCTTTTGCTCAGATCTGTTGCTTCTTGCGTCAAAAAAGAACAGGATAGTATAGTCTTGGGAAACCTTATTGACGCTCGTCAAGATAGTGAATCTGATGAAAAGCATGCCAGCGACGACGGCTACGTTGATCCTGATGATATTTACGAATTGTGGTGTGAAGATTCCATATTCGAGAAGCTCGTTTACTCAAATCACACCCTAGCGTGGAAACTGATGGATGAGATGTTGTTATGCATCGGATATCGTAGAGTCCTTATCTGGTTCATTACTCACATGGAGTTGAATCACTCACTCATTCACTACATTTTTGAGCTAGTCATGGGTCTACGTGGGCAATTGGATAATGACGAACAACGTAGCAACGTAATGGCAGGCTCATCAACAGAAAATAATGCGAACGAATGCGCTTCCTCTTTGAAATTCTCACGACAAGGCACTTTACAACTATCTGCTATCGAAACCAAGATGTTGTTGCAGGAGTTCTTCACGAATGCTGCCATTTATCTTTCTAAAAAGACTGAAGAAGGCTCTAACGGTGTAGAGTCAAATGGGGAAAACGGTGATGATGCAGATAATGTGTCTTTGTATGCTGTGGGACTAATGAAATTGATTTGCTTTATGGTAAAAACATTCATTAACAAGGGCAAATTTGATTTCACTGAATCCGAATGCGTATTTGAACTTCAAGCCCTACTAATGAACTGGATAGGTGTGATTCCTGAGGCAAGAGATTTGTTCTTCGAGCTTAAAGGCCTGATCGCCAAGGCGAACAAGAATGATATGTTAAGCGATATGTTGAGTGAGTCTGATGGAGGAGCGGCAAGTTCAAAAATGGAAGGTGCACGAGAAGACCAAATTCGCAATAAAGATATGGAGGCAAAAGATTTTGATTACAATAAGAAGCTTATAAAGCTTTTGCCACCGCTTTCAGAAGGAAAGGAAGAGAACGCTGCGATGCAGACCCTACGAAATTTCATCAAAACAAATTCTTTCCTAAACTCGGTGCCAGTTATCGGGCGCAAAGTGGTATATCAGGATGATACAATTTTGCCGCTGCGCAAATCAGACGTTCCCATGCCATTACGCGACTATCTCAATGACTATGACCACAATTACAACTACGTCTCGGAAGACGAGTACGAGGATATATGATGCCGAAGTATGGATTCCCAAGTATTTCATATAATGTCTTTAATATATTGCATAGACTCCTTCATCTTATCTTTGATCCCAAGTACGTAATACTTAGGATCATCGGCCAGATTCGGTACATTGCCAGAAATTCCCATCCAGCTTTCCATCTCTAAAAGTCTAGTTTCAACAGCATATGCATCATTGGGATCTGGGGCTGCTTCATTCAATGCTTTTCGTACTCTCTCGAGATTTCTATGTACATTCTCTTTGATGATATGTTGGTGAGTATCCAGGATTTCGCGAAAGATCTTTTTCCTCTCTTCCATCGTCATCTTTTTGTAGTAAAATAGCAATTTGGACACAAATGCTTCTTGCAAACGTTTGGATTCCACGAACTGTTTGATTTTGTATTTCTTGAAGTCTGTCTTCTTTTCGTTTTTGATGTCGAGATAGATTGTTGTTGGCGTTATTGTTGATTTGGATACAATATGTGCCAAGTAATGGAACTTCAAAGGTTCTAAACCATCATCTGCATTCGTATCTTTATCCTCTTCTTCGCTTGGCTCAGCTTCCTGGCCTTCATTTTCCCTGGCATAATTGCCGATTTTTTGCTGGCACCATTCCTCGAAGATTTCCTCTCTCAAAGAGTCCTCAGATATTCTTAGAAAATCTGGATCGTCCTGTATTTTCCTAGCTTGAATCGACCAAGCAGAATATGGATCACAGTCATACCTATCGAATAACGAAAAAAGATCCTTTTGAGCCGAAGAATTCCGCTCAGGAGCTTTGATTTGCTCGTCGTCAGCTTCTAGATTGTTGAAAACATCAAAATCGTAATTGTAAGTCTCAGTCGGCTGTTTCTCTTCCTCCGCTTCTCCCTCTTCGTCGTCAGACGAGCTATACGCCGCCACTAAACCTCCTGTGTCCCCTTCGTCATCTAATTCCTCCTCCATTACCTCGTCAACCGTGCCAGCGCGGCTTTTCTTATCCGGCAGCAGCGTCTTCCTCAAGGCCTCCGTCTCCCGGATCACCTCTTTGTAAATCTCTTCGCTTCTTTCGCTGCCATACCCTCTAGCTATACCAATAAGCAACACAAGTCTATCCTTGGATAGCGACGACAACAACCGCAGGCTCTGACTGTCTGTAAGCCTCCAGACAGATTCCCTCGTGTTCGAATTATAGTAAAACTTCGCTCCCGTATCACAAATGACCAAATTCCAGTCGTTAACCAAAGGAACCACATAAAAGGGTTCAATCTCGCTTATCAGCTTAGCTCTTTTCCCCTTCCATCCGCTCTCATCCTCATCGAAACACTCTGGTCTCTCCCAACTCGATTTTTTGGTCCGCGAATTGTAGTAGTACTTCCTACCATCTGGTGCCGTGAACGTATTCCACACACGACCCATCAATCGACTCCATAACCTATCGAAGAAGCCTTATAACCTCTTCAACTGGTCTTCTACTTACTATTCATCAAGATAGCCCTTTCATGAACGTATAACGTGATGTTGAAATGTTTGTCCGGGTAACCAGTTTCGTCAAGAACGACTAGACACTTAGTCCGGGTAACGCAAAAAAAGTCACGTGATTAGCGTTGTCCGGGTAAAATTGTAGTCCGGGTAAATGAAATGTCGTTTACCCGGCCTAGAGTGGTTGATCAAATAAGAAGTGGGTGGCGTAAATAGGATGGGTAAACTCCTAAGAGCATAAGTATATAAAGGTAAGTCGACCGAGAGAGTTGATTTGACGATCTAACTGTCACTTTTACGTGGTGTTAGACTGGTTTAAACGTTTTGTGTAAAGATTGAAACATGGGAGAGGAACATAAGCCGCTTTTGGATGCATCTGGGGCGGAACCTTGTAAGGAGGATACTACCGCTACAGCTATCTTGAGAAGGAAGAAGAAGGATAATATGCTTTTAGTTGATGATGCTATTAATGATGATAATTCTGTGATTGCGATTAATTCAAATACTATGGATAAGTTGGAGTTATTCCGCGGAGATACGGTTATGGTTAAGGGTAAGAAGAGAAGGGACACTGTATTGATTGTATTGATTGATGATGAATTGGATGATGGAGCTTGTAGAGTGAATCGTGTGGTTCGTAATAATTTGAGGATTAGATTGGGTGATTTAGTGACGATTCATCCTTGTCCGGATATCAAATATGCATCGCGGATTTCAGTTTTGCCCATTGCAGATACGATCGAGGGTTTAACGGGTAATCTATTTGATGTTTTCTTAAAGCCATATTTTGTTGAAGCCTATAGGCCGGTGAGGAAAGGTGATCATTTTGTTGTGAGAGGCGGTATGAGACAGGTAGAATTCAAAGTGGTCGATGTGGAACCCGATGAGTTTGCTGTGGTGGCTCAGGATACGATTATCCATTGGGAAGGTGAGCCAATCAACAGAGAAGACGAGGAAAACAATATGAACGATGTTGGTTACGATGATATTGGTGGTTGTCGTAAACAAATGGCGCAAATTAGAGAATTGGTTGAGTTGCCTCTTAGACATCCACAACTTTTCAAAGCCATCGGTATTAAACCGCCCAAGGGTGTGTTGATGTACGGTCCTCCAGGTACCGGTAAGACACTTATGGCTAGAGCCGTCGCTAACGAAACTGGTGCTTTCTTCTTTTTGATCAATGGACCGGAAGTTATGTCCAAGATGGCCGGTGAATCTGAATCTAATTTGAGAAAAGCGTTTGAAGAAGCTGAAAAGAATGCCCCAGCTATCATTTTCATCGATGAAATCGATTCAATTGCTCCAAAGAGAGATAAGACTAATGGTGAAGTCGAGAGAAGAGTTGTGTCCCAATTGTTGACTTTGATGGATGGTATGAAGGCAAGATCTAACGTGGTGGTCATTGCTGCCACAAATAGACCAAATTCCATTGATCCAGCTTTGAGAAGATTTGGTAGATTCGACCGTGAAGTCGACATTGGTATTCCAGACGCAACCGGTAGATTGGAAGTTTTACGTATTCACACGAAAAATATGAAATTGGCAGATGATGTTGATTTGGAAGCACTTGCATCAGAGACACATGGTTATGTTGGAGCTGATATCGCTTCCCTATGTTCAGAAGCTGCTATGCAACAGATTCGTGAAAAGATGGATCTAATCGATTTGGAAGAAGAAGAAATCGATGCAGAAGTTCTGGATTCCCTTGGTGTCACCATGGATAACTTCAGATTTGCTCTTGGTAATTCTAACCCATCAGCATTACGTGAGACTGTCGTCGAGAGCGTTAACGTCACTTGGGATGATATTGGTGGTTTGGATGAAATTAAAGAAGAATTGAAGGAAACAGTTGAATATCCTGTTCTACATCCTGATCAGTATACCAAATTTGGCTTGGCGCCATCCAAGGGTGTTTTGTTCTACGGTCCACCAGGTACTGGTAAGACATTATTGGCCAAGGCTGTGGCCACGGAAGTATCAGCTAACTTTATCTCTGTTAAAGGTCCTGAACTACTAAGTATGTGGTATGGTGAATCAGAATCTAACATTCGTGATATTTTCGACAAAGCTAGAGCTGCTGCACCAACAGTGGTCTTCTTGGATGAACTGGATTCCATTGCTAAAGCAAGAGGTGGTTCCGTTGGTGATGCCGGTGGTGCCTCTGACAGGGTAGTGAATCAATTGCTAACAGAAATGGATGGTATGAATGCCAAGAAGAATGTCTTTGTCATTGGTGCTACAAACAGACCAGACCAGATCGACCCGGCAATTTTAAGACCAGGTAGATTGGACCAATTGATTTATGTTCCATTGCCAGACGAAGCGGCAAGATTGTCTATCCTGAAGGCTCAATTAAGAAAATCTCCTCTGGAGCCTGGCCTAGATCTAAACACCATTGCAAAGGCAACACAAGGGTTCTCTGGTGCAGATCTGTCCTACATTGCTCAAAGAGCCGCCAAATTCGCCATTAAGGACTCCATCGAAGCCCAGAAGCAATTGGACTCCAAGAAGTCCGTCAAGACTGAGGAAGATGTCGAGATGGATGGTGAAACCAAGCAAGAAATCAAACAAGAAGAGCAAGAAGATCTCGTCCCATACATAACAAAGGAGCATTTTGCCGAAGCCATGAAGACAGCTAAGCGTTCAGTATCCGACGCCGAGTTACGTCGTTACGAAGCTTATTCTCAACAGATGAAGGCGTCTAGAGGTCAATTTTCCAACTTTAGCTTCAACGATGCAGCATTGGGCGTTAATGGCGCTGGTAGTGGCTCTGGAACGACTAACAACGTTAACCCAAGTGGAGCAGGTGCAGCCTTTGGTGGTGATGCCCAGGATGATGATGATTTGTACAGTTAGCAGAGTAATGGGCGATAGTGATAAATTTATTCTCTGGTAAGGATTATTTTTTTTTATTTTGTAGAAACATAACTCCATTATTCTTTAAAATGCAAAATATTTTACTTAACTGTTGTTAACTCAGCTAAAGATTGAATGCCAGTTTGAACTCTTGACTGCCTTCTTTGATGTCCTTTTCGTTGTCTTATCCAACATGATTGGTCGTGTCTTGGTAACATCAACTGAGCATTTTGGCGGTATACAACGGTCGAAATCCACAGTAAAGTTCTCCTTATCACTCAATGGGGACTTGGTCGTCTTTAATTTTGTAGGAGTTCCCATCTCATCTATCGAATAGATATGGTTATAAGCCATACGTGATCTTCTTGAGTCCACCGTGGATAGAGTAGCAGTAGACGCCAGCGATGGCAATGACATGCTAGAGGATGAACGTGAATGCGATTCATTCGACGTAGAAGTAATGTATTCTCTCAGTTGTCCCTGCACTGGTGCATTGAATAACAGATAATCCTGTCGTTTCTGTCTTAAGAATTGTTCCTTGATCGGTTGTAGAAAAGGTGTTAGACATGTTATCAGTTCCTTGGTAGTAATCGTAACGTTCCAATCGAAATACTCGAGCAATTCCCGCTCAATGGTATTAACCTCTCTTATATGCAATAGTCCATCAGTATACTTTGCCCAATGCTTGTTAAGCGGTGAAGAATCATTCAAAGTCTTGGCTGCAAGTATCAGACACCCCAGGAAGATTCTATGTCTCGTAGTCTCGATACCATAAACGTTCCCTGGTATTATAGATCTCAGTTTTGCCAAATACACCGTAGTAGCCATCAGTGTAGGAGTTTGAACGTTAGAATGTGATATCAAACCCTGGATAAACTGGGTCAATGGCGGTGCCGGGAGTGCAATATCAATCATATTATTTGATTTTTTAATCTGTATAATTGATGCTGTACTTGACGCCAAATATTGAATCATTTCAACCGTTACAGCTCTCTTATTAAAATGCAACAATGCTTCGTAATCAGACATCTCAATAGACAGTTGATGAACTTACTATCCATCTGATCAGGATACAAGATCTTACACTTCAGTTCTTTCTATTAAATATAAACTCTTGCTAAAATACTGAGAGATTATGGGGAATTGATACATGCAAGAACGGTAGTACCACCAGCAAGCTACATACGCCAAAGATCAACCAGCTTGGTCTACGAACTTTCTTTAAAACTTGCTGGTTTCGTGAAAGACCAGCTAATTCGCGTCTGATCTCCAAGAGATGCGAAACATTTCGCGTTGCTGGTTAAGTGAAAAATCGTCAAGATTCTTTAAGATGGCTAGCCAGTTTGGTCGATCTGGTAACGTCAAGTTCTAGATCGGTTTCGTGGTTCTTACATAGTCTTTGTAGCGTTCTTATAGCATAGCTTGTTCATCTGGATAGTAGTAAAAAGCGACCGCGATGAGTAGATACATTGCGAGTGACATGACACCTTCTAGCCAGTTTGATTCTCCGTCGAGGATCAGGTAGTTTGATAGGAATATGGAGATGAATAAAGTAGCCGTTTCGAAAGTGGAGAAGTTTAGTGTCATTGGGACATCGATTATCCAGCCGACTAGGACCATGACGGGTGTGACAAGTAGAGCGATTTGTAGTGAGGATCCGATGGCGATACTTAGCGCGAGATCCATCTTGTTCTTCATGGCGACGAGCACTGAGGTGACGTGTTCGGCTGCGTTGCCAACGATTGGGATGATAATTAAACCGATAAAAGTCTTGGAGAGTCCCGTAGATTCAACGATATTGTCGATTGTGCCGACTAAAAAGTCGGCACATATAGAGACGACTATAGTCGAGACCAGTAGGAACGCTAAGGCTGATTTGGCGCTTAAAGTGTGGCCAATGGGTTTGTTTGAGTACTGGCTTAGTACTTCTTCGGTCTGTTCTTCTTGTTGTTCAAAAATCTCATGATGACTGCTCAATTGGAACACCAGAAATAACACATAAACGATCAGCAAGATGATTGCAGTACCCCGGGAAAGCGATAGGATCTTTTGCTGGATAACTCCATCGCTCTTGGCGCTGTGTGGAATCGTTGCTCTAAACGCGGCTGGAATCAACAAAGAAGCACTTGAAATGGCCAAAAGCGACGACATTGTTTGAGCCGCAGTTTGATTAAACGTTTGTTGCACCCTGTTATAACCTCCAAACACAAAACAAAACCCTAAGACTAGTAGCAAATTAGATAACAGACTACCAAGCATAGAAGCTTGAACAATTCTAATTTGACCCTCTTTCAAAGCAATAACGGAAACAATCAACTCAACAGCATTACCAAACGTCGCGTTCAATAATCCACCAATAGTACTCCCAGCCTTCTCAGCTAACTCTTCAGTAGCATTCGCCAAGATCGCCGCTAATGGCACTATAGCTAGGAAATTGAAAGTAAAAACCCAGGTATGTGATAAATCAGCATACCCCCAAATCAAACCAAGTGGAACAAACACCAATAACACATTAACTGGTGAAGATAACAACATATGTCTGCAATCCCGTTTCATAGATTCCATAAGAGACACTTTCTCCAGCCGAGAAGATGGGCTGGTCGCACGTAATAACAACGGTTGTGATTCCATCTTAATCCTCTAGACAATACAGTATCAAAATGACCTCGAATGGCTCCAATGGCTGATATTAAACCCTTCTCACTGCTAACTTTCTTGGACCCTGTACAATGACGAATTTTCCACCGTACAATGACATCTACCAAGAAACGTCAGCATTTAAAATGCTGTCATCTTGGTAAATCTATGGTAAAATCAGGCTTAAAGATGCCGTGGTAGAGTCGTGAGGTATTGCAATCTGTAGTGCTGACTTGCCACTATTTTCCACAAATTTTAAGCGATTTCTTAGCGTTCCAAATGGTCTTAAACCAGTGTAGAAAATAGACCAGCTGTAAAGAGCAGAATTCCCCAGGCAAACATCGTAGAGAGTATGAAGGAATCCTTTCTAACGACTGATTTCCATGTGTTGATGATATTCTTGGTTATTGTGAGGATTTTGGAGTCTGCGTCGTAATTTCCCGTAGTACCGTTGTTATAGTAATGCAGTTCGGTGGGTGAAGTCATTAGGATAAACGGTGATGGATCTGTGGTGGGGTCTAGTGGGACGTTGGATTCCGGGAATCCGGTAGAATCTGGTCTTGATCTCTGTAGGGAGATATCTGAGTCGTAAAAATCCGTGTAATCTCTTGTGAGAAGGTGTGAATTGGAAGGTGGTGTTTCTGGTGAATGGTTGTAGGATTCTTCCAGGTCGTTCCAATAAAAGATTGCAATGTTAACGATTAGGTTCAGCAGATTAAACGGGAGCAGAATGGTAAGGAGAAAGAATCGGAAAGATCTGTCACCGAAATAGTTGACCACTTTGGAGAAGGATGAATCATGATGCGGAACGAAGATAAAGAAAATGGAGAATATCATTGATTCGCCGATGATGGAGAAGATATTGCTGATCAGCACCAGGCCTAGCAGCAAGAGCGCTTGAAATAATTCCCGATTGTTTTGGAAAGGTAGGAATTTTCTTGTGGATAAATGGCTACTCGAAGCTTCAATGCGTCTGCGATCTCTGATATTAAAAGCATCTTTATTCAACCCGTCGTCAGCTCGGGAGAACGTAAGTCGCAGTGAATTGACTGCTGGATCTACCACCATCACAGTATCATCCACGGCTCTTTCATCATGGTTATTTCTTGTAGACCCATAATAGTGGTTAAGATCGTATTCTGAGCAGTAAACATTCTGAGAAATCGTGGAAGAATTGCGTCTTACACCAACGCATTTAGACAATGTGATAGTCTTCCTTAACGAGTCCTGAGACTCCGTATCACGGTTAACTTCATAAATCATATTCTCGACATCGCCATTGCTCATTGAAGTCCCATCAACGCCAGTTAGCTCCTGGTAACTGAACAAATTCGCGGTAACACATATTATAAACTCTCCCAAAGACCAGGCAATACCAAACACATACGATTGTCTCGGTATAATATGCCACACATTTGAGTACTCTTCCATGGTACGTTGCTGCTGTTGTGGGTACGCCAGACACACAATGATGAACAGAATGAACCAGTCATTCAGTAGGAAATCGATCACAAAATTCAGTAAAACAAACTGTCGATTGGCATTGAACATAAACGTCTTGATGAAATAATACAGAATCGGCGAAAAGATTCCAAGCAAACAGGTCCTAAAATAATCCTGCGAATTCGGTTTGAACAACTGGGGATCATCATGTTGCTTACTCAACAGAAATGAATTCATATAAATCAACATAAATACCATCGTTGCAATTGTACAACCGGCCACAACCACATAAGGTTTAGAACAGCAAAATAGTGGCATAAAATAGGAAGCAGCATGCGATATTCGAACCATTGTAGATCTGATCGACCACCACTAGCTAATATTTTTAAACTTTTAATGTATAGTACATATGTATTAAAGAAGGTCAAAGCTAGTATATGATTGCAAAAGTGATAAAATTTATAATAATACAAAATCTGGAAGCGAATTGAATAAAGATCTTGATGCTGCGGTTCACGATTCACGCTATTTGCGTCGTAAATGGAAAACTCTCACGTACTCGTTTCTTGAAGGGTTATCGCTAGTTCTTCGCATCCTCGGATGCGGTTTCTTATTTTCGACCAAAGTTAGCGTCAATGGATCCTGAACATTCGTCAATAACGGTTTCTTTGCAGGTCTACGTGGCGATTCACACGATCTGCTGTACGGTGGTGTTCTCATCACACCTTGCGGTTCATTCAAAGTATCACAGGCGGCCGAAGGCCGCCTGTGTATCAGAAATTCCATCTCCTTCCTTAACAAACTAGTCTCCACGGCCTGCCGATCCTCAGTATTATCTCTAAGTTGTGCAAGCTGCGCTTGCAACGACCAATGCGATATTGCCGTTATAGATCGATTCAAAACCCCTATAAGTCGTTCCGATTCCAAATTTTCTCCTTTCTGTAAACACTGTATCGTCTGCATAATCTCACATTCCAATTCCCTCGTACTTTTCATCGATGGCATCGACATTTCATCATCATCCCTGCATTGTTCCTGTAAAAAACCACCTGTCGATTTCAAACTTTCGCTCTTTCCACTAGTAGGCTCTTCCGGTGTAACAAGTTGCACTCGCAACTCCTGATTACCTCCACAACCCATCAATTCCTCACTTCGATACCAATCATCTCCCTCATTATACCATAACTCATCTCAATTTTTCAATCTTACCATATAATAACAAAGCTTGAAAAACCCGCCGTGCCAAACGATCTCGAATTCGTAGCTAACGACCGATCAACTAACTATACAAAGATGGCTAAACTATAAGAGACGATTAGTCAAATAGACCGAATCCCATATCGTCGTCGGACTCCTCCTTCTCCTCTTCGGCGGCTTGCTCCTCAGCACCGGCTTCTTCTCCGGTAGCAGCTGCAGCGCCGCCAGCGGCGGCGCCTGCAGATGCACCGGCAGCATGGAATCCAGAAAGGATTTGTTTCAAATCCTGGCCTTCAAGTGCCTGAGCGAAAACACTGGCCCAAACACCATCGACTTCAGCGCCAGCAGCTTTGGCAATAGTTAAAAGGTTCTCGGCAGAAACTTCGATACCGGCATCGGCTAGAATAAAAGCAGCATACGAGATAATAGCGTCAGACATCGTAGACAATCACTGATACTTTGAATCTACTGGCTTAAACCTTGTCAGTTACACTTCTTTAGTATGAAATAACCAGATGCTTCTGGTTTGCGTCGCTAAATTTCAATATTTTTCAGTGGACTGTTTAAGAAAGTTGGGTTTAAAGTGTGGTGTAAAGATGTTATTTTGTGTGACTGTTAAGAATATACACTATAGAAGGTGTGTTGGTAGAAGTAGCTAGGTTATCACTAGTTATCACTAGTTAGCACTGGTGCTAACTAGCACTAGTGCTTGGATAGTGATTCAATCTTGTTCTTAAGATGGTCGACTTTTTCCTGATGTTCCTTTAGTTGCTTTCTTAACTTTTGTAGTTGTTCCTTCTCGTGTTGTCTGACGAAATAGTCCTCCTTAGCGCGTTCTCTCTTGATAAAACTGTCCTCTGACGTTGTACCGAGTGGACCCACGTTGGAGTTGTCGGAATACATGCGGGCGGCGACGCCGCCCTGGCGAGTTAGTGTACGTGCAACAGTGGATGAACGTGATAGCATTTGATAGTGTATTGATCCTGTAGCGGGTGGCTTTGTAGTGAAGTGTGCTTTGATACTCACTAGGGGTGGAGTTTCCTTAAGTACCCCAGACTTGGGACTTAGTTAGGTGTGTGGGCGGGTAACAGGCAACTATAGCAGATTTGATTGGTTTGGCACTATGTAGAGGTATAAGTGGTTACTGTTTGGGTTTCTTTGCGTTTAGTAGATCGTTGTCGAGGTCTGTGTGGTCTCTCTTGATGGCAGCGAGTCTTGGTGTAGACACTTCTGCGTGGAAGTCTTTAATTATCGAGTCGACGTCGTCGATGTTGAGCGGCCTGACGTCGCCCAGTTTCTTGATCTTGGTGGTAACTTCTTTGATTTGATCGTCTGTTAAGTTTAAGTTCAGTTGATCGACACGCGATTTGATGGCGTTCCAGCCCGTGAGACGGTTGGCGAAATGGATGTAGCGCTTCATACCGAAATCGTGTGGGTTGAGAATTTCGTAAGTGGATGGGTTGGCTAGGATGGCTTTGGCGTGGATACCTGCTTTGTGAGTGAATGCACAGAAACCGGTGATTGGGTTGTTAAATGGGATGTTAACTTCGACGGCTTCTGCGACCAAATTTTCTAGGTCTCTGAGTTTGTGTAGTTTGTATTTGGATTTGACGTAATCCGGTGCGGCAACGATCATACGGGCCATTAGTCCACCTAGCGGTACAATACCGTTTCTCTCACCGATACCCAGTACACAAGTGTCGATCAGCCTGGCACCGCCTTCCAGGGCGGTGTACGCGTTGGCGATCGCACAACCGGTGTCGTTGTGGAAATGGCATTCGATATCGCACGAAACAACACTCTTCAACGTTCTAATAAGCTCGTACACTTGTCTTGGGTTGGCGCAACCGACCGTATCGGCAATCCCCACACGATTCACACCGATCTGGTCCACAGTCTTGTAAATGTTCAAAAGATCTACCAGATCACTTCTGAAAGAGTCCTCGGACGAAAATCTAATCTCAATACCCTTGGATTTAACAAATTCAATCACTTCCACCGCACTCTTGGCAATATAATTCATGTCTTTACCATGTGAATACTGCCTTAGAAACTTCGAAGTACCAATAACCACATCCACACCATCCACACCTGTCTCAACAGCAACTCTAGCGTCATCCATGTGACAACGGATGTGCGTTAAAATCTTAGCTTTCAACCCCAATTTACAAATAGCTTCACAATCGCTACGAGATTGTTCAGATGCCACAGGCGATGTCAATTCAATGTAATCAACACCAAAATCATCCAATGCTTTCGCTATCTCAATCTTCTTCTCCGTACTGAAAAATGCATTAGCAAATTGCTCACCTTCTCTCAACGTTGAATCAATCAATTGGAAATTTTTAACATTAGAAAGATAATCAGCTGGATTTGGTCCATATGGATTCACTTGTTGTGGCTCTGTAACAGCAGATTCGGTTACTTTTTGGAAATCTTCACTCATCCTGGCTCAATCTCTAATTCCTATCAGACTTTCAAAAATCAAACAACACCAACAAGAACCACACTAAAGCCTTCCTTTATAACGTTGTTAGCTGAACAAATGATTCACCAAAGCTTAATAACAGCTGAAAAATCGTCGAAAAAGAAAAAGTGAAAAAAATTGACAAGACTAGTAGGGCTTATTGGTCTGGTCTACTTGGTTGACAAGCAAGCCTTCAGTAACAACGTATGCCCTTGTAGATTCTTGCAATGATATTGTGACCTTTGATACCTGGGTTGCTTCTTGTAGCTCTGTGCGAGTGACTCAGCTTCATGCGAAGTGGCTTTCAAATCCCGAGGAAAACTGACCAAAATGATCAGCGTCTCTCTGTAATAGACGGGTTTGCGAGGAATTCTGGTGGTGACACACTCATGGTGAGTTATGCTAGATATTTGTAAGACTCACCATCATCACATCTTTGTAGGTATTCCTTTTGGATTAGAGAGTCGATAGCTTTCTTGATTAGGGAAACTTTTGCGTTGAATCTTTGGTGCGATTGAGCAATGCATTCGTTGACCAGAGTAGTGTGTGGTAATTTTCTCTTGGCTTTCATGATTCTTACGATACAGGCTTCGAGGAAGATCTGTCTTTCTGCGTTCAGTTCCTTTTCGATCTTTTCGTTCTCTGTTATTTCGCGATTGGTTCTTTGGCCATGGGCGTCAGATCCGGAGTTCAATGCATTTAGCACATCGTTCTTAACCCCGCTGGCGAAATTGATCTTTGTCTTCAATGCCTTGTATGGATGCGATATCTTGAATTGCGTATCCGCCTTTACAAGGTTATCGAGCCCCGGAGGTACTTGTTGTATCAACTTGAATTTGATAAAGGGTACTATGGCAGCGGCAATGTTTTGTATGGATAAGTTGGTGCGCTCCTGAAGCTCTTCTAGCGTCAACACGTCTGCATCGTTGTACAGAAGAAGGATAGACATTTGGAAAAGCGTTACTGTGAATAAGAACGGTGGTCTGCCGGGTTTGCCGATATCTGCCCTCAGTTCACCGCGACACAGTGGCCACAGCCATTTTAAAATTCTGCCGTTATGTTTCGATGCGTACAATTCTTCCAGCTTGCCATGGGATTGTTTCAGCTCTTCAGGAATCTTGAAATCAACTTCCTGGAACGAAAATGGCCACATGGTTTCAGCTAAAATGAACGGTTGCGTATCTGGATACGAGCGTTTGGAATAATCTGGTAAACCTCTGATCATAACGTCGAAATCCTCTTCCAAGACTTTGGATAGTCTGACATCTTGAAACATCTTTGTGATTTTACCGGTATACTCCATACTATTTTCGCTTTGTAACCTCTGTATGATGAGCTCCTCATCACTATCGCTTGTAGAAGTCCCATGAATCAATCTCTTGGCAAACAATCTTCTATAATGTGATTCAAATGCGTCCTTGTCAGTTAAAAACTTGAAAAGCATCATGATATCATCAACAGCCATATCATGAGCAACTTCTGGTTTCGTCGATTTTTTCAGAAGTTGGTCACTATATTTGGCTAGCATCTCTGGAGTTTTGGAAGTTGCTGATTTTGGTGATCCTATTGGCAATGCAAAAGAATTGTTGTTGACATAAGCCCTGCATGCATTGTCCAGAGCTTTCGCAAACAATGGATCATTTAAAAAGCAATCATTCGTCATTGTTCTGAAGGTTTGATAAACCTCCAATAGCTTCTTAACATAATCTTTAGGTGAGAGCGAATGTAACGCCATCATATCCAGTTTTTTATTATTCTGTGTCGCTTCTTCAGACCCTTTCAATAAAGCTGCTTTCTGTAAAGATATTAATTCAGCGATCTCATTTTCTCCACATTTCTTGATGTATTGCTCGTATGAATTGGCCAGTTTTGGTAACAGTGTTATGTCTCGCTGCATCAGATTGTAAACGGCAGATATTTTTGCTTCTTCCCTAGAATCCAATAAAGTAACAAACTCATTTTTAAGTTCTTCCGCATGTTGTGTGATAAGCACTGCATTCAAGGTTTCGGACAATGGTTTTTTTGTATGATCATCCCAATACATAACCATACCCTTTTCTTCTCGTGAAATTATCTCACGAGCTTCAAAAATGTACTCTGTCACAGAATGAGTCATCAGGTAATCCGCCGAATATTGTTTATAATACTCCTCAGTTCTTCTCAAGAACGGTTTTTCAAAAACTGGGATATAAACATTAAGATTCAATTTCTTCAAATCCTGAGGATCGATACCTAATGCAACAAATGACTTTATAGCCGCTGTTAGGTTACTTTTCTGAATCATATTCCCCTCTCTCTCTAATGTTATCTCATCTAATATCTCCTTCACAAGCGTATCACTGTTGGGATCAAACATAACTGTCTTCCAAGTCATTAAGCATAGTGTATTAACATCAAATATATGTCTCTTCCCATCACTTCTCTCTTTTTGCACCCAATATCTATTCATATAGTCAAAAGCGTGGTTTAAAAAGATAGCTCCAATGGTGAAACGCTTCCACCGCCTCACATAAAATTGTAGAAAACTCTCATTCGAATTCCTCTCAAATCCTGATATGTGATCCTTCAAATATTTTTGTAACTTGTCGTAAATCTCGCTTCCAACAAGTATCGAAGACTGATTTTCCTGCTTATCACCATTAAATTGCCCTGATGATTTCGATTTGTTCACACAATAATTGTAAATGGCAGTATAAACTTCCATGTACATCGCTGGTGAAAGAACTTTGTTAACTCGCTTATTAACACTCGATTCAAACCCATCCCGCCCTAAGATTTGCGAAATACCGGGCTCGATAAAGCTCCAAGTCGCCTCTAAGTCATCGGATCTAGGCAACATATCTGTCATCTGTAAACTTCTTTCACAACTATGCTGATTTCTGAATCACTGTAAGTTTGTATAACCGCGCTATACTTAGGGAGTTGGCAATCACCTTAAACAGCCAAAACAAACCAAATGTATTGACGAATAGACTTTAAAGTATAAAAACTAACAGTTCCAGCTGATGAAACACTCCTATATCAGCGGCCTCTATCTTTAATCTATGGTAAAACCCTCTTAGATGCTTCGATTTTCCATCACTTACTAGGCTTACAAGGTCAAGAGGCCGGGTAATATGCTAAATACTATGGTAATATCACAACTATGGGCTGTTAAGAAGAGTTAGAGAGCTTGTATAGCGCTCTATTGAGCTTCTTATCGATGCAAAAGTCTATGGGCTTCCAGTTTAGTCTCTTGGCGATGTGGAACTGACTTTTTCCACTACTCGCACAATGCTGATCGTGAAAGTGACGACCCACATAAATAACATGACAAAGAGGAACGCCGAGAGTGCCTCTTGTTTCTTGCAGATGTAGGGTACTTTGGGATATTTGTAAAAATGACCGTTAGATTGTCCGTCATCGGTGCAAATCCATTGCTTGTCGTAGAGCGTATTGAAGGCCAGGGCTAGGTTGGCACTGGAGAAAATGATGAATAGAAGGTCTAGTAAAATCAGCCGTAGTTTACCGAACGGGTTTCTGAGACCAAGAGGTTTGCCCGAAAATTCGTCGTGTGCAATGCCTATGATGTAGACGATAGCGATTGTATTGACGCAGATCGCCATTATTGTGCTCGGTTGTTGATCTATGGTTGAATCGATGGACTGGATATGTGATGCAGAGTTTTGGTAGATTCTAACGGCTAGCCCTAATGATATCAGGCTTAGGATTCCCACTACTATTCTGAGACCAAGTGGTAAATATTGGTTGTCTAGCAACAAAGCATTCAATTCGGGCATCCATTGTTGTAATTTACGTTGTTTAAACCGCTTGAATCTCAATTTATCTCTGTTTAACTCCTCAATCCAGTCGGCGTTCCTTCTTCCATCGGACGCCCTGCTTCGTTGGTCTAGTTCCGTCCTGTTCGTTGAAGGATCCCACGCCGTGTTTTTCCCGTAGTAGTACTGTTTTATTCTAGTCACATAATCGGTCCATGCTTTACGATCCTCGCTGCTCTTGAACTCGTAATTTCCTGCAATTGGAGTATTAAACAGTTCTTCTAACCGTTTACCGCCTCCCCACTCGGAATTCAAATCTTTCAATATTTCCTGTCTGATCTTCTCACGCTCCGCCTGCGAAACGTCATCACTCAAACTTTGCTTGTCCAAATCTGAATTATTCGAACTACTGGAACTTTGATCCACCACTCTCATTTGTTGCTGATTTGCATACGCTACATTTGTCCCCACATTAGATGCAAAATGACCCCATTTCCCATCATACGCAACCAAAAACGGATCTCTCAGCTTAAATCGATTGTAATCGTCCACCTTGGATTTTGAGCCCGCAGTAAATCCTCTCGTTGCAACTTTCTCAAATTGCGAATCCAACACAAAAGGTGGCACCGTAGTAGGATAAATCCCATAAGTATTCAAACTCGCTGGACCATCTCCATCTCTTGCAGGCCTTACGCTCCCACTCTCATTGCTACTCGGTCTACTGCCACCCGCTTTCTCCCCGTTGGCAGTCCTTTGATCTGTTGATCCAGAACCTAAACTCATCGTAAATCACTGGCGACAAATCAACACAAACCACTCGACCTTTCCCTGCCCTATACTATGACCCTTTTCACAGTTGTAATACCTTCAAAGACTCCGTCTCGGGTCACAAAACAACACCTAACAAGGCTAAATACCAGTTGGATCAATGAATTATCAGCTAGCTTGTCCTTCAAGGTCTATAGCAAATCCCAACCATCAAGATCTGCCATAAGATCATGAATCTGTGATTGTTAAGCATAGAATTATGCTAAAGTTTGCGGTGCGTTCGCTATGAACGAGATGAAGACAAAATAGGTACAAGATACAGAGATCCCGTCTGGAATCGTTGGGATCAGTACGTTGACTGTCATGATGATGAGCACTGCTAGAATTGGCTTTGTGCGGCGGTATAGTGGTGGTTTTGCGCGAGATGCAGTGTTTGAACAGTATTTAAGGGATCCTGTGAAGATGATAGTAATACCAGTGACTACCGAGAGAGTGTTTATCTACCATAAACATACTAAGGACTTTTTGAATGAGCATTCGTGGTTGATTAGATTGGAGACGTGGCTTACAGGGAAAGCTGGTAACGTGTGGAGCAAATTGAACGCATCGCCGAAAAGTTACAACAAGAAGATCGTCTCTGGCGTTAATAGGCTCTTGATGAACATTCCCTGGACTGAGAATAGTCTGAAGACGATCCCCGGGGATAATTATCTGTTGAAACGGGTCAGCAAGAAGGACGGACCCTGTGGAGAAGAAGCAGAGACTAAACTAACGTTGAAAGAATATTTGAGTTCTAAAGTGCCGTTACGAACAAAACCCGTTAATGTTTATTACCCCGGTAAAATTATCACAGAAAGTGCCGTGATCGCAGAGTTACGGACTCTATGTGAGCAGGGACTCCAGTACCATAGAAAACAGGCCCTACTATGTCTGTTGGGCATCCCGCTGACTATCCCGATAATACTAATCCCAATAATACCCAATGTACCGGGATTTTATCTGACGTACAGAGCCTACTGCAACCTGAAAGCCTATTTGGGTGCTAAACATCTCAAGAGGATAATGGATACACATACGCCAGAGCTCAAGTTCCAAGATTTCGACGCCTACGACAAGATATGGTCCGGTGAAACCAATTACGCTACACAGAAAGAAAAATTACTTCTGAATGACGAGAATCTACCAAAGATCCTCGAACTTCTCGAAATACCAGAGATTAAATTTGACCTCCACAAGGTAGTACAACAGGAAACAGCTCGTCTACACGACGAGCGACAATAAATAATAAGACTGTTTAATTTTTTCGGACCCGTACACCCTTGTTGATGCAACCGTACACCCATCAAACCCAGACATTTCGATTTAAAAATTCGAAATTGGTTCCATTGAGAAGCTGGAAAAAGCGACGCAAACTGCTTTGGATCGCGATGGTGAAAAATTTCAGTTACCCGGCGCGCATTTTGTAGGGTTGTCCACATTGGCAGCAAGGACAGTTGACATCGTTTGGGCGAGACGATAGCTCAATGTTGGTTCGTTGACATGTTTATAAGCCTCTAGGTTATTCAATTGGTTTCTTATACTTGTACTGTACACTCCCTTTTGGTTCCCCTTTGAAAACACCATCCAAAGACCAAATCGAATTATTTCGAAATGCGTGCTAAGTGGAGAAAGAAGAGAGTTAGAAGACTTAAGAGAAAGAGACGGAAGGTTAGAGCTAGATCCAAATAAGCGAACAATGATTGCATCCAAACTTGATTTGTAGCTATCAGCCTTTCGTTTTGAACTAAAACTGGTTTGGTTGGATTAGTGATTGAAATTCTGTTATCACTTGTATAGTTGAAGTATCTTTTCATTATTCTAGCTAGATTTGTTATAGTTTAAGATGCCTA
The DNA here is from genome assembly GCA_013694445.1 of Torulaspora globosa. Classification (NCBI taxonomy): domain Eukaryota; kingdom Fungi; phylum Ascomycota; class Saccharomycetes; order Saccharomycetales; family Saccharomycetaceae; genus Torulaspora; species Torulaspora globosa. The sequence goes on from CP059269.1 coordinate 960,502, forward strand.
ATGTTCGCTTTTAAAGAGTGTTTGTTTATTCAATAGTTTATAATTAACGATACTGATCTAGTCTGTAGATTCTGCGAATCTTTCTTGCATATTGGACAGTAATTTTTCGAATTCTGCGTGTACTTCTTGTTGACCTCTGCTTGGTTCGAAAAATTTAGAGGATGAAACGGCATGTTTCACGTCGCTGGTGGCTTCGGATAGCTTGGGCCAGTTGGCACCGTTAGCGACGGCCTTTTGTGCTTCATCATGGTATCCGACAAAGGCTCTCATCATATCGAAAGTCTTCCAAATGGGGCAGAATGCATCGTAAGTGGAGTAACCATTTTGTTGTAAGAAATCTTCTTTGATAAGGGTGGCGACATCCAGTGTAATCTTGTCGCTATCAGAAAGGGCTGATTTACCGACCAATTGAACGACTTGTTCTAGTTCCTCGGCATTCGACAATATCTCCTTAATACGGTCTCTCAGTTGAGGGAACTCAGGATAGTTGGAATCGTAATACTTGTTTAAAACGTTGGTGTACTTGGAGTAAGAAACACTTGTGTTGATAGAGGGAAAGTGCTTTCTTTGCGCAAGTTTCTTGTCCAAACCCCAAAATACTTGGGTAATACCTAAGGTTGCGGTCGTCACTGGATCTGAGAAATCACCACCAGCTGGAGAGACAGCGGCAACAATCGATACGGAACCAGTACGATCTGGAGAACCTAGAGCGACCGCTTTTCCAGCTCTTTCATAGAAAGAGGCTAACTTGGCACCTAAGTAGGCTGGGAAACCTTGATCCGCGGGCATTTCACCTAAACGACCAGAAATTTCTCTTAATGCTTCAGCCCATCTAGATGAAGAGTCTGCAATCATAGAAACATCTCTACCCTGATCTCTGAAATATTCGGCTAGTGTGATACCAGTGTAAATCGAGGCTTCTCTGGCGGCCACAGGCATGTTGGATGTGTTAGCGACTAAAGTGGTACGCTTCATAATTGGCTCCTTCTTGCCATTCTTCTCAGTGTATAATTCGGGGAACTCCATTAAGACTTCTGCCATTTCGTTACCACGTTCACCACAATTGTGTACCACAACTTGGTTGGCCAACAAAAATTGATGATCACTTTCCTCTGATAAAGTTATACCGTAGTAATCATCTTCAGTTGTCTGTTCCAAAGAAAAGTAAAACTTCCTAGCAGTTCTCTCAATCGTTTCGACAGGAGCAGCGCCAAATTTGTCAGTGCTGGCACAACGAGACAACACAGATAATAAAGCGTTGTCGCGAGAAAGAAGAATGGAATGAGCAAATTTGCTTCCTGTGCTCTGATTAACAAAACCTTCAATCTTTGCTGTAACATCGAGACCCAGGGAACGAGCCAACGATACGACACCATCGTTGACGCCAGCATGAGCAGTTCTTATAGTGACGGACTTGTCCTTAGTGGAGACGTCGCCATCAGCATCTATAACACCTGCTAAGAATGCCTCACGTATATCAATAACATCTGATGATAGGAATGATGGGATGGTCTTGGCGTTCTCTTTGATAAAGCCCAATTCACTGATAGCATCCCGCAAAGGACAACCGGCAGATAATACTAAGTTAATAGTGCTATTTTTTAGCTGATGTTCCACACTGATGCCGAGAACACTGGCACACTCCTTGATACGTTGATGTAGAGATTCATCGGTTGATTGGATTGAGAAGCTACCTCTACGTGAGACGCCACACGCAGTCCACAAACCTAGGAGATAGGCCAAGATAGTGGAGGAATCAGGTTTTCCAGCGAGTTGGGTTTTTGCGACATATTTGTTAAACAACCCACTCTCATAGAGAGTAGGAGCATAAACTTGATAAGTGGTTTCACGGACGTTATCGCTTAGCTTCACAAGATCCCTTGCTTCAATGACCCATTCGAAATAGTCAGTTGATGAAGAATTTTTGTACTCAGAAATAAAATTCTGAACCTTAGCTGTACCTTCGGAATTTAAGAAGTTTTTAGAACATTCCCTGACTAGCTCGACGCATCTTCCATCGGAAGTGATTTTTTTGACAAGATCAAAGTACACAACTTCGGTGTAGTGAATGCCTCTTACAACGTGAGAAACGGTGCGAATGGTTCTAGGAGTTCTAACAACCAATTGATGTGTTGCATTACACGTGAAATCGAGCAGATTGGTAGAATTTTCGTCAGAGGGAAGCTCTTTCATATTGTACATGGTATCAGTGCCTCTGGGAAGCTGAACAACCACACGGGCTTCCCCATCCTTACCCATGACCTGGTCGCCGATTTCGATATTCTCAATGGCCTTAACGGAAGCGTCTGCCATCATGACCTTAGTTCCCTTGGCAAAACAACCAACATATATAATGGCATCAGAGTTAGAGTACTTGGAAAGTGATTGAGAGATAACAGTCTTACCACAACCAAAAGCACCGGGAATACATGTAGTACCACCTTGAACACAAGGAAACAAAGCATCCAGCACTCTTTGACCGGTCAATAATGGGAAATCAGCAGACTTCTTTTCGGCAACGGGTCTTGGAACACGAACAGGCCATGTGTGGTACATAGGAAAATCGGTCTTTTTGCCATCAAATTCAACCTCCAGCACTTTCTCATCCACTGTATACTCACCAGCTGGTGCAATCCATGTGACTGTACCTCTAGCTCTAGGTGGCAAAAGAATCTTATGGTTCTCTATCAAAGAATTTTCAAAAACAGTACCGAAAACATCACCACCGGTGATGTGATCACCCACTTTAAAAGACCCTGGTGTAAATTTCCATTTTATCTCTCTATTCAATGCAGGAACATCAACACCTCTTGGTATATAAATCGATTCAGATTGATCTTTAATGGCTTTTAATGGTCTTTGAATACCATCGTAAATTGTCTCCATAAGACCAGGACCCAATTCAACAGATAATGGCTTTCCCGTTCTCAAAACAGGATCACCCACCGTAACACCCGCGGTCTCTTCATAAACTTGAATAGTTGCCTTATCACCATCAATTCTGATCACTTCTCCAACAAGATTATCGTGACCAACTTTCACCAATTCGTACATCGCACAACCAATCATACGCTCCGCAACAACAACAGGTCCAGAAACTGAATAGATATAACCATATTCGCTCTCATCATGATCCTCTAGTGAAACTCTTTCGATCTCCTTACGCGCGTTTTCAAGAGCACCAGCCATTATGCAATTATCTTAGTCAAGTCTCGATTTCAGGCAAACCAATTGATTTTATACAACACTTTATCAACCCACTAAGGCTCCCACTGGTACAATACACTAGACTTGATCTTCCTTATTACTGTTACTTCATGTTTACTATGCTTTGACCTCCCCCTTGTACTGTTTTTACAGCCATCTTCCTCTGTTACCCGCCCTAAGTGAACATATCGTATTCTACGGTCCATGGCCTTTAGTATGAGATGTTTGGGTTTATCATGTGACTGCTTCTGCCCGATATTACTTCACCAAATTTCAAGTTTCACAACAATTTTGAAGCGCAAGTGGTTTAGTGGTAAAATCCAACGTTGCCATCGTTGGGCCCCCGGTTCGATTCCGGGCTTGCGCAATTTTTTTTTTTTAAATAAATTATTGATCAATCTTTCAGTTCTAGATTGATTAAACGTCATTTCTAATGATGAGCAGAGGTTTCTGATACTATTCTGAGGATCTATTAGGGCCAATGTATCGAAGCACAAACAAGAAGAGGCGATCTGGTGAAAACAGTGGCGTGAAAGGACCAAGTTCAGCATTAACTCAGTTTCTAAAGGACCAAGGTATTAGTGCTCAAGCAATCAAAAGCCGCTGGGAAAGACGTAAGCAAAATGAGGCCAAGAGTGAAACTCCTGAGGATTTGGAGACAACTTTGGTGAAATCTGAAGAAAATGAGGTTATCATTATCGATCAAGAAGAGAGCGAAAGCACTGAAACCGATCAGGAAATAGCATCCACGCCTTTCGACAAGAGAATGAGGTCCGTGGGGGAAGATAGTGACGAAGAAGAATATGAAGCCAGTGATTTCGTGGTAAATAAGAGATTTACCACAGAAAAACGGGTTGATGATGAAGCAAGAAAGACAAAGATTTTGCAAACCCGACGAAAGAAACGGAAGAAGGCGGCTTTCATCCTGGATAGACGTACAGAAAAGGTTCCATCTTTACAAAATCTTTGCATATCACGTATCAGTGAGAATATTTACAAATGGCAAAAGGAAAATGATGAAGAGAAAGGTGTCAACTTTTCTCAAATAAGAGATGTTCTTGGTGGCATATCGACAGATAACTTGGAAAACTTGGCTAAGGCCTTGTCAAAGAATAGAGCTTTAAACGATCATACTTTGCAACTTTTTTTGAAAACAGATTTAACGGAATTGACTTTTCATGATTGTTCCAAGCTGTCGTCAGAAGGTTATAGGCATTTGGCGATCTTTTCTCCACATCTGACCAAGCTGTCCCTTCAAATGTGTGGTCAACTGAATAATGACTCACTCATGTATATTGCTGAGAAGCTATCCAATCTGAGATCAATTTCACTCGATGGGCCATTCCTGATCAATGAGGACACCTGGGATATGTTTTTCCAGAAAATGAAGGGCCGCCTTAAAGAGTTTCATATATCGAATACACACAGGTTTACTAATCAATCGTTAATGAGCCTTCTCAGCAACTGTGGTCCGGATTTGGTTTCACTCGGGTTAGCAAGACTGGATTCTGTTTCAAAGTATCAACTTCTGCCGCAACATCTTCGTAACAGCGAATTTCATACTCTCGCCATACAGAATCCGCTTAATGAGGAAGATGTTAAAGACGAAACAATTATCAAGATTTTGGCTAACATAGGCTCAAGCTTAAGGAAATTTGTGTTGGTAGGCTGCACAGAATTGACCGACTCAATGATTGTTGATGGGATGGCTGTCTATCTCGAAAGCAATAACGTATTGGAAGCATTGGAACTAGAAGAACTTACTTCAATAACAACAGATGGCCTGTTGTACCTCTACAGCAAGTTGATGATGCCTAGCTTGAAAATCTGTAGCTTGAAGCGATGTACGCAAATCGAAGGTAATGCATTGATAGAGCTTTTCTCTAACCCGGCAAAGGATTCACTGGAGTATCTCAATATAAACTCACTCAATAAATTGTCAAAAGAGGTATTTGCAAACCTGCTTTGTCCAAATCTACGACATTTAGACGTTTCCTTTGTCAGAGCCGTTGACGACCTGATAGTGGAACAGGTTGCAACAGCCAATCCAAACCTGAGACTCATGGAGGTTTTCGGTAATAATCTTGTTACTGGACGCGCTAAATTTCCTCATACTCTAACCGTAACGGGAAGAGAAAGTGACACTTTATAACGTATTTACTTCTTCCAAGACTTATTCGTCCCATTTCTCGAAATTAGATTTAAGCGAACAAAACATAAATCTGACAAAAAGGTTGAGATTAATAAACACTGTTAAAAACAAAGATCCAAGTCAATGGAATATATATGCCCTCAAATAGATCTTTCAAATCTAACCTCTGGATGCCGTGATAAATCCTTGGTATGTTCACTAATATTAAGTAACATTGACAGTAAGTCTATTGCGTGGTGTAAAGGTGTAGAGATCAACATTTTAGCTCATCTCATCTTTACTCGACTCAATTCTTAAGAACTTTCGATACATTTCTCTGATAGAGTCTATTTCATATCCGTTTGACAAAAACCGAGCTCGTTCATGGCTAAGAAAGGAAAGGTGAGCTCGAAGAAAGCCCCATCTGCGGATGGAGGCAACAAGAAGGGCCAAGGTAAAAATCCTCCCGAAGAACCGACTGAAAAGGACCTGAGAAAGGCCAAACAGCAAGCAAATAGAGCGAAGATAGCGTCATCGGCCAGTTGGACCGGTAAATTACCTCATACTTTGCTACACGAGTTTTGCCAGAAGAGAAAATGGAATAAAGTTGAATATGATATGATGAAAATTGGTGACAAAGGCCTGGTGGCGATAAGTGTCATCTCATGGACAGATCCGAAGTCAAAAGAAACACTGACCATAAAATTGAGTGATCCTACCTACGACAAAAAGAGTGGGGAAGGCTTATTGATACCACAGGAAACGCCGATGGAAGCAAGACATTACGCGGCTACTGTGGCTTTGTATCGTCTTGCATATAACACTAATATGCATATGATGCTTCCACCAAATCATAAGAAACTATGGTATGAGCTGAGCGATTACCGTGCATCGATTGCGAAAGTGAATGCTTATCGCTGTGAAAGATTGTTCAATTCAGATCCATTCAAAACACTTGTGGAAGACCGTAAATTGATGCAACAAAGGGAGAAGGAGTTGGAAAGTAAAAAAAAGCAGGCAGAAAAGGAGCTGAAACCATCAATGATCATATCCCTATCGAAGAATGATAGTAGAAATAATCTATCTGCTACAACATTGGGGAAAAAGACGAAACTACGAACGCCTGTAGGATTTCCAACCAAAGTATGGGAGAACGCTGTGTTTGTGGATTTAGATGAATCAGTTCGTCAAATGCTAGAAACTATGCTTAAAGCCAATCTTGATTGGATGAACCGGCGCATCGATCCGCGTGCAGCTTTGCTGGATGAGCGCAAAGCCCTTAAAAGTAGACTGCTATCACTGAGCTTCAGAGAGGCTCATGTTGAGGAGGCGATGGCGTACAAGGATCCATTGTCTTTCTTGTTGTTCAATCTGCCGGAGGATGATTTGCCATCGTTCTTCCACAAGAGAAAAGAAGATACAATGAACAAGGTGGAGATTACAGCCTTACCTCTAGCGGTAAGAAATAAAGTAGATCGGCTGATAGAGAGTGGAGTTTCCAAAGATGAAGCCCTTTTTGCATTGCAAAGCTCAGATATGAATGAAAATGAAGCGGCTGGAAAACTAACTGAGGCGTTATATCCCAGGATAGACTATGATTTCACAGAGACGATATCCGAGGCCGAATCAATTGAAGTCTGGAATCAGGAGTTAGAGAGCTTAAGATGCATTTATGAAGACTCGATTAGCATCATCAAACCAGATTCATGTTATACTATTGAGATTTTCAAAGAGCTTAGATTAAAACTTAAAGTGTACAGGACCAGACAATACCCAAAAAGTTTACCTGGTATTATAGTCTCTACTTTTGAAAAGGGCTACAAGCTGCCTAACTACATCAAACAGCAGATCTTATCCAAACTTCTGGAGAACATTTATGAATCGAATTTAGTTGGAGATATGCTAATATATCATGTTTATGAATGGCTGCAAGACAATATGAAACGAATAATTGAAAACCCTGGTCCACTAATCTCAGAGAAAGCACTGCAAAGATCACTGATTAATAAGAACAATAAATCAATGATTGATGCTAAAGATCAAAAGAAAAGGCAATCAAGAATGAGAGAGACGAAGACACTCAGCGACCAGGCACTGGGAGAACTTAAGGAACAACATATGAGGCGAGTCGAAGAAAAGGCTTATCAGGAAATGCTAAAGCATAGAGCGAAACTACCAGCTTGGCATAAGAAAAAACTTATCGTGGAGCTTGTTATGCAGAATAATGTGACGCTTATAACCGGTGAGACAGGATCTGGTAAATCTACACAGGTAGTGCAATTCCTTCTAGACGGTATGATCCTTGATCCTAAAAAATCGGCAGCTCAAAGAATAATTTGCACTCAGCCGCGAAGAATCTCAGCGATTGGGCTAGCGGAGCGTGTTGCGGATGAACGTTGCGTTGATTGCGGTGAAGAAGTTGGATATATCATAAGAGGTGTCAATAAGACTAAAAAGACCACCAGAATAGAGTTCATGACCACCGGTGTGCTTGTTCGAATACTTCAAAGCGATAAATCGGTTCTCGAGAATTCCATAGTGGTCATTGACGAAGTTCATGAGAGGTCTATCGACACTGATTTGATTGTCATTCTTTTGAAGAACTTCATTGGAAAAATTCCTGGATTAAAAATTGTTCTAATGAGTGCAACTGTCGATGTCGAAGTCTTCAAACAATATTTCCCCAACTTAGCCACTTGTCATATCGAAGGCCGTACTTTCCCAATAAAAGATTATTTCCTAGATGAAGTTCTTGATGATTTGGATTTTACCATTAGAAAAGATAAATCTTCTTCCTATTTCGATGGCGAAGATATTAAGGAAGAATTCTTCCGACCTACCGCGGATTGTAAGTTCTTCAATTCCGGACAGATCAATTATGATCTGGTTTGTCAAGTTGTATTTCATGCTGATAAGCAATTACGAGCGCTAGGAAACGATGGTTCCATTATCGTTTTCTTACCTGGAGTTGCTGAAATTAATCAATGTTGCTCAATGATACTGTCAAATGATGTCGACGAGAGATTTATTGTGCTTCCATTGCACTCAGCTCTGACTCCCGATGAACAAAGAAGAGTATTCAGGCGCTATCCTCTCAAAAGGAAGATAGTTGTCTCCACCAACATTGCTGAAACTTCTATCACAATTGATGATTGTGTTGCAACGATAGATGCGGGCCGGGCGAAAACGATGGTTTACGATCCCAAAGATAATACTACACGCTTAATTGAATCGTTCATTTCTAAAGCGGAGGTCAAGCAAAGGCGAGGTCGTGCAGGTAGAGTGCGGGAAGGTATTTCCTACAAGCTGTTCTCGAAAAAATTGTACGAAGAGAAGATGGTGCCCATGCCAAAGCCTGAGATCAGCAGAATTTCGCTAGAGTCACTTTTCATTTCTGTCAAGGCAATGGGCATCAAGGATGTTAAGAAGTTTTTAAGCAAAGGTCTAGAACCGCCACCAGCGGAATCGCTAGATAAGGCGGCTAAAATTTTGACTACCGTCGGACTTCTGGATGATTTTGACGGGTCTTTAACCGAGCTAGGAAAATTCATTAGTCTCATGCCAACAATGGATAGTAAGCATGGCAAATTGCTGCTTTACAGTATAATATTCGGTGTTGCAGAAGTGGGAATATTGCTGACATCCATGTTAAGCACTGGTTCTATGCCCTTTATAGGTGGACTGGAAAATAGAGATAAGATAAAGAGCTTACTGAAGAGAAATGAGAGTAAAGGTGATCTGATAGCAGTTTGCGAGATTATGAAACAGTACTTAGAGATCAAAGATCGCCATCAAAAGGCTAAATTCATGAAAGATAACTATCTGTCATATAACAAGGTCAAAGAGATTCTGTCGGCACAAGCTCAATATGTTTCTATCCTGAAAGATATTGGCTTTTTGCCACTAAAAAAAGATGACGCCCAGTATGGTGATTTGAATAGAAACGATGGTAACTTGGACGTTTTGAAAGCCATAATAACAGGTGCGTTTTATCCACACGTCGCCAGAGTTCAATTACCTGATGCGAAATTTCTAGCCACGAGCTTGGGAGCAATCGAGAAGGATCCAGAGCTGAAGGCAATTAAACTGTGGATAAGAAATGAGAAATACATCGATTATGTTCAAGATTCGAATGGATTACCGGAGGAAAAGCCGCTTCCATCGACCAGAGCATTTTTACATCCTTCTTCGATCCTCTTCGAAGGCACTGAACCCAGCAACGAAGAGATAAGAACTTTGGTTAGCGGTGAGGAGCCATTTTTAAAGCAAGGGAAAACTAACGCCCTCTTACAGAGCCCATTCATCGCCTTCAATACAGCCCAAGTTACTTCTAAGCTCTACCTTCGTGATGCTACGCCAACGTCAGCTCTTTCGCTACTGCTGATGGGTGGACCACTAAACTATGAAGTCAACGAACGCGAGCACTCTCCTGGTATTGTAGTAGACAGTTGGCTACCAATCAGGACCTGGTGCAAAAACGCTGTTCTAATCAAAGAATTGAGACTATTGTTAGATCAAGCGATCAAACACAAGCTACAAAATCCCAAGTACGCGACCGGATTGATGAATAATGAACTAAACAGCGCTGACCAGATTCTGAAATCGGTCGAGTACATTTTTACCATCGCATGACATCGTAGAAGCATAAGTGCTTCGCTATCATGCTGTATAGTATTCATGCATTATCGTAATTCATATAGACAAAGATAGAGCTTAATCACTGCTTTCCACTGATCTATGATGACCTGATGATGAGTAGACCTTCTTAAGAAGGCTCCTTATGTAGCACACAAAATCTTATTTTTCTATAATCTTGTATGGAGGGTTGGCCGAGTGGTCTAAGGCGGCAGACTTAAGATCTGTTGGACGGTTGTCCGCGCGAGTTCGAACCTCGCATCCTTCATTATTTTTTTTTTAAATTTTTATCTAATAGTATCCTTATCTGTATTTACTTCATAACAAACCAATAGATCATAAGATAATAAAGGCTAGAAGAAGTCCTTGAGTTCGATATTCTGTATCATGCCGCACTATCAAGCTCCCGCTGGGCTAGGGACCAGTTTAAACTTTGTTTGATCGAAAGAAGTTGCATGGTTGTGCCGAACAATGTCAGATAAGCTATAGTGGTTACAAATCCGCAGGAATTTAGCATGAAGCTGAATAGCAAAGTTGTGAAGCCGATGAAGCTGAATTCTTTATCAGTACCAGCAAAGAATGTTGTCTCGCTTCTCGATGCCCGAAACTATATCAGATCTGAGTAAAGATAGGATTTACGCTACGCAATTTTCAGTTCAGGATGGCTAACCTATTGAACTATCAATCTACCGGTTTCTTTTCAGTTATCACTGATTGTCAATGATGTGTCGGACACCCAAAGAATGACAGGGATACATAAAGAGCCTTTAATTTTATGGTTTTGAGATCAGGCAGTTGAAGAGATCAGCGAGACTTTGCAGTTTAGTGAAATGCGATCATCGACTCATTCAAGTGAAATTAATATCTCTAATGATGTGGTGAATGAGAAAGAAGTACTGGCCAATAGCAAGCCTAATGCCTATCAAGGTGAAATAGAGAACGTTCTCACTACAGTTTTGTCTCCATACGGCAAAGAAGTTGTGATTAAAGATGTGGATGATGCCATGGAGATGGCCGAAGAGGCCAAAGGACTGAAGATCACTCCAGAAGAGGACAGGAAATTGGTTTGGAAGATTGATCTTTGTATGTTTCCGTTGATGTGTCTGTTGTATGCAGTGCAATTTATGGATAAGATTACGACGAGTTCTGCCGCCGTGATGGGTCTCAGAGAGGATCTGAAGATGCATGGCAATCAATATTCGTGGGTCGGATCCGCCTTTTACTTTGGGTATATGTTCTTTAACCTGGGACCTGGTCAGATAATTTTCCAAAAGACAAAAAGAATGGCTTTGCTTCTGGCTGTGTTTGTTGTTATCTGGGGAATGATACTGGCGCTTCATGCGGCCCCTAGCGTGAACTATGCTTCTTTTATCTTTTTAAGAGTTCTACTGGGATGTGCAGAAAGTATTGTTACACCCTGCTTTACTATCATTACTTCTCAGTACTGGAAGAAGGAAGAACAATTCACAAGGGTGGCGATTTGGTTCGGTATGAACGGTCTGGGATCTATTATACTGAGCGCAATTGCCTATGGCTTATACATTAATGAGAACAGCTACCCGATAGAAGCTTGGAGACTTTTATTCGTCATAACAGGAGTTATTACCATTTTTCTAGGGTTTTTGATTGCATTATGGATCCCAGATGATCCATCAAAGGCACGATTCCTGTCTAAAAGAGAAAAGCTGATGGTCGTCGAAAGAATTAGAACCAACCAGCAGGGCTTCGGTAACCATCACATCAAGAAACATCAGATTGTTGAATCTTTGAAGGATATTAGGACATGGCTGTACTTTTTGTTTACAGTTTGCTCGAATATCCCAAATGGTGGTATTACAAATTTCATGACAATCTTGCTTCACTCCGAGTTCAAATACTCCACAAAACAGACATTTTTGATGAACATGCCGACTGGTGCGGTAGAACTGGTTGGTTGTCCATTATTCGGTATACTGGCATTGATAGCCGCTAACAGAAGGATTCCAATCTGGAAATACAAGTTAACTTGGGCCATTTTTTCTGCGATTCTGGCATTAATCGCGAGCTGTATGTTGGGTTTCGCCGATGGCAACAATAAAGTTAAACTTGCTGGTGCTTACCTATGGTATATATCACCACTTTCTTTCATTTGTGTGCTTTCCAACATCAGTGCCAACTCATCAGGTTTCACCAAAAAATGGACTGTTTCATCGATAAACTTGGTCGCTTACTCTGCTGCCAATTTGGCAGGTCCTCAAACTTTCATCGCAAAACAATATCCCGGTTACCGCGGTGCCAAAGTTGCCATGGTGGTTTGCTACTCATGTATGATCGTTATACTCTCCGCTCTGTTTTTCATCAATTGGAAAGAAAATAAAAGACGTGATAGAATTGCTGCTGAAAGAGGTGCTGACGGTGTCGCTGTCGACACTGAATTTGCTGATTTGACAGATTTTGAGAACCCAAACTTCAGATATACTCTTTGATTTTTTGTACATTTCCCTTAATATATATCGCACACTTGCAGACTGATCACACATCATACTGAAGAGTCAAACTCTTGGCTACCTCTGTCGTTTCAATTGCATTTTTAAACTCTTCAAAACTCAAATGACCATCCCCATCACTGTCATTCTCAACTATCGTTCTATCCACAATCTGTTGCAATTGCTCATCGTCTAAATTATTTCCCACCATTATCTTAAGCACTATGAACAATTCTCCGTTCGATATGTACCCGTCCTTATCAATATCGTAAATCTTAAAGGCAAATTTCAACTTTTCATCCTTACTACCTCTACCACTGAATATTGAAAGACCAGATATAAACTCTTGGAAATCAACACCTCCACTATTATCAGCATCAAATACTTCCATTATTCGTCCCGCTAAAGGATTCGATGACACGCCAGGAATCGTCATAAATTCATTCTTATCAATAGAACCTGAACTATCCCTATCAAGTTTCATAAACCTCTTACGTAGCCTTTCAATCTCATCCCTTTCAACTATTATAACAATCTCTAGTTAGTATTCAATTTGTATGCAAAAGCCATTAAAAACTTCAGGCGTAAAATACTTACAATTGGTATCCTCCAAGAGGTTATCGATCACTTTAGAAGATGCAACACCCATCGTAGCTCAATGGATCCAATTGATCTTGTATCTTTGACAAGAATATCCATTTCAACTGCTCTTATAAGCTGTCTTATAGCAGGAGCAGCCTTGTTCATCGAATATCATAATATACGATCAAACTGAGTAACCCGATTTTCATATATCGCTATCGACGGTTTATTTGAGTTACTCACTTTTTAACGAACGGCGCTACCAAGTTATCATCAGGCCCGTTACCAGGTTACTATATGTGATAAAGTGTCAGTAGATCAATACTATTACTGATGATGAGTTCAGTTTAAATTCTTATTTATTTACTTCAAATTGGTAGCTTGATGCTACTCCTGATATCCCCATTTCAACTGTTGCACCGTCTTGTTCGTAGTCCGATTGCGAGGCGAAATCGCTGCCGAGACCTTGCCAATGACGATTTTGCATTTGAGCAGCGGCTGTTGAAACTGTTCCCTTGATCAGGACACCTCCGGGTACTCTTTGAATGAGTGAAGACGAGTTTTCTTGTTCTGGGTCTTGGATCTCCAGGTGTCGTATCTGTCGGAGAGGTTTCGATGTGGTAACGTATTTACCTGTCACAGCGTCGAATTCTGGCTGATCGGGATCTTCAGTAGATTCGTGGTCGGAATGTTTGTCTTGAGCGATGGTGGCAAGCACTTCGTTAAAGCCTACCATCCATTCGCCTGTCCAGGTAACTTCTTCTTGTAGCGCCATGGTTAGCTCATAGGGTGTGATTATTGGTTTGTAAAATTCGTTATGCTGGTCTAGAATGATACCACTTTGGCCGCAACCGAGGATGCACCATACTTCTATCGGTTCGAAGTTTGCCAGTTTAGCAACGTTGGGTTTCCCGACCACAAATAGGTAGTGCTTCTTGCCCTTGGAACGTATGAGCGTAATTAATGTGTTGATCATCTCCTTTGTGTTCTTAAGTGACAAAGTGTTGACTAAGATGCCGATGCAGCCGGCGGTCCTAGCAACATGCATGTTTCTATAACGCTTCATCAACGACGGGAAGGGACCTTCGTTGATAGAATTAGAGATTGGATCATAAAGGGTAACGCTGTTGAAGTGAGTCGTTAGGAAAAGTAGATGCGGATCCTGTGGAATTGTAACATGAAATAGAGCATACTCTTCTTTCAACACTTCATTTCTCGCATCGACCGATTCCATCTCGTTGTTATTGGAGACAAGCACTCGGTTACCTAATTTGCCCACTATCTTATAGCTTCGAGTGCTTAAATGGCTCTGATCTAGGATAATGGCATTATCACCGGCCAAGGAGTCATCAATGATCGCATAAATAATATTTTGGAACCCTTCTTTCTCCAACGCTTCGCATATTGTTGCCAAACCGTAGCTGTATGGCGCATCCGCCATAAGAGAGATCTTAGCCTCTTTATCCCCATGAACACTCTTAAATTTGCTGACTATTTGCGGCAGATCCAGATAAGGTTTCCCAAACGTGTATAGCACAGGAAGAGACTGTACCGCATTAAGACAAGCGTCACCGAAATGGATCACCAAATCTCCCTTCACATGCTCCGAAGCAACTTCATCAACGCAACAGGCACTATACGCTGTATCAGCAAGTGTCCAAATCTTTCTCTTGATCTCAGGACACTTCAATTCCAATTTATCCTGTAACGATTGAACTATTAAACTCGAATCTTGCACTAAAGAATCGGGAAATTGTAACGTTATATTGCGAAACTGCTCATTATTCAACAAATATTCCACTATCATATCCACAGCATAATATTCATTCAAACTAGACACCAAGGACTCCTCATTTCTCATAGATTCCGGACCCAAATACGAACCTCTATCTTTCAAGTCCAAATCGTATTTATATAAAGTGAAAGTCTCCTCAGTTTGGGCAGTTGACAATGCTGGCGCCACTGGTCCACCATTACGATCGCTATCAGACATCAAATCGACTTGAATGCTAGTTTTAGACCTTTTAGCCTGTACTATAAAGGCGATGAGCTATTGAAATTTTTCAATATTATAGTCGATGAGCTTACTAGAACACAACTTTGCCAAAGAGCACTCGATATCCTGCCAATTGAGTCGTCATGATCAGTGAGATTAACCTGGGGACACCATGCGATATGCATGTCCATTTGAGAGAGGGTCAAATGTGTGATTTAGTGACACCTACAGTGCGAGATGGAGGTATATCAGTTGCTTACGTTATGCCCAATTTGCAACCTCCTGTCACCACTATAGATCGAGTGGTTGATTATAAGAAGAGGATTCAAGAATTGGCTCCCAATACTACTTTTTTGATGAGTTTTTATCTTTCGAAGGATTTAACTCCAGAACTAATCCATGAAGCAGCCAGAGAAAAAGCGATACGAGGTGTTAAATGCTATCCAGCTGGTGTGACGACTAACTCAGCCGCGGGTGTGGATCCTAATGATTTTACAGCTTTTTATCCGGTTTTTAAAGCGATGGAAGAAGAGAATTTGGTTCTTAATATTCACGGTGAGAGGCCATCAGTGAATGATGGTGAAACGGGGGACGATATACATGTTTTGAACGCGGAGGAATCGTTTCTTCCAGCATTGAGAAGGTTACATACGGATTTCCCCCGTTTGAAGATTATTCTTGAACATTGTACCACTGAGGCGGCTATCAAGGCAGTCGAGGATATCAACAAGGATGTGGAAGACCCTAGGGATATTAGAGTGGCAGCCACAATCACTGCACACCATTTATATTTGACGATTGATGACTGGGCTGGGAACCCTATCAACTTCTGCAAGCCCGTGGCCAAGCTGCCTCGAGACAAGAGAGCCCTGATCGGCGCTGCCGTGTCGGGAAAACCATACTTCTTCTTTGGCTCTGATTCAGCACCACACCCATTGGAGAGCAAATCCAAGCATAAGGGTGTATGCGCCGGTGTGTTTTCCCAATCGCTGGCTATCCCATACATCGCTCAGATCTTCGAACAACAAGATGCGCTCGACAAGTTAAAGGATTTCGTTTCAACTTTCCCACTCCAATTCTACGAGCTTCCCCAACACGAGCTGAGATCCCAGGACGAGGTCATCGTATACAGAAAGCCACAAGTGATACCAGAAACCATCACCGACGGTAAAGGCCTGCAAATAGCTCCCTTCAAAGCCGGTGAAAAGGTCAATTGGTCCGTCAAATGGGTAGCAAAATGATTTCTATACACATTTTCTTACATTCTCTAAATCCTAGGCTCAAGCATCGTTCATCTCCACATCGTTGTCATCATGCACATTCAGTATTCTTGTCATCTTATCGTACAATTGCTGATCCTTTTCGTTCAATTCATTCAACGCCAGATTGGCAGGATTCTTATCCTGAAGCCAGAACAAATACCGCTGGTTTGATGAGAACACTAATGCAAATATTCTACCATTTTTGCTCGATTTCACTGGAACCCACACAGTTTCGCCCGGAATTAAGATCAAAGAAATCGTATTCAATTCTCTACCAACAGGTTTCTCCAACGGACGCCATTCAAAATCCCAAAATCCCATCTCATCATCGTCTTCATTCGGCTTGATCACTATTTCGCCTTGACATGGTACCGGTGTACACAATTTTGTATCTTCGCTATAGTCGCAAATTCCAGCCCTAAACTTCAACACTTCAGTCACCATACTATACACCGACGACCAGCTAGAATATAGTCCAACAAAGCACCTTGACCGATCCCCTTTGCCACCATTATTCCAGTACTTCTTAGCTTATAACTGGTAGCCTTATACTATGTGAGCGAGGCCGGGTAACCATGCTGCTTAGCAAGGCGCTTAAAGGCGGTATAAGAAGGATAAACAAGGTTGTTTATCCCCCGTTACCACTGTTAGTAAGAGGTTTGTTGAAGCTGAGATGGGAGAATTTCCACCACCAGAGGCAGTTGAACTGGTTACTGAGATTTCTGCCATTTTAAAGCGTCGTCATGAGACTATAGCTGTTTGTGAAGCCGCGTGTGGCGGACTGCTTTCGAGCTACCTGGTGTCGGTTCCCGGGGCATCAGAATGGTTTTACGGTGGGACCTTGGTATACAGTTTGAAATCACGGCTGAAATTAAGTGGTTGGGATTCACATGATATTGATACTTATACGGGACCGTGTACCAATGTAGCGTTAAGGCTAGCACGGAACTTGAGACTTGAATTGGGAGCTACTTACACGCTAAGCGAGACCGGGTACGCATCAGCGCCGCAGGTTTCGATGGCAAATGATCCAGATGCTAAGAGCAAGACGGGAACTGTTTATTTTGGAATTTCGGGACCGGAAAGAGATTTATCCAAAGTTTACAACACTGGTAAGACAGATAGATGTGAAAATATGCAAAGTTTTGCCCTCGAGGGACTTAAGTTTCTTTGTCAGGAGTTGCAAAGATGTGAAAGGACGAACGAGGAACCCAATGGTAAGAAACAGAAGCATCGTTGAACGATAACCAGTCGTATTACAAGTCCTACGTTAGAAGTGACTGAAATTTGACAATACCTGTATATCCTTTGATCGAGTGTCTGAGAAGGGTTTTTAGAAGGCTACTGGAAGCTAGCATAGGGTGTTTGAGTATTGGTCAAGTGGGGTCTGTCAAGAATTTGAATGTCGGATCGATTGAAAGGTTGGAAACCAAGTGATCGTATTATTCGCGGTGTTGTGATCAAGCCGTATCTGCCTTTGAGAAAACATCCCGAGTTGAAAGATCAGCATACGCATATATTAAATCTTTACGCTGGAGATGAAGTTTTTGTTTTCGAAGAATCGAAGGATGGTAAATGGCTTAGATGCTATCTTCGCTGGATCCCATTACCTGAATCACACGTTTCTGGGACGTTAACGGTCGGTCATCAGCTGCTACATCTTAGAAATAGGCTGATAGTCGTACCGAGAAAGTTTGTGCGTCTTAATTTGGAGCGCATTGTGGTCGAGATGCCGTTTTTAAGGATAGCCAATGCTTCAGACTTGGCACCAGATACCAAAGGGGTTTGTGAAACCGCGTCTGTGTTTGAAACATTGAAATCTGAGGGTGGCTTTAACTCTGATACTGTGAAGGCACCCAAAAAGCCCTTGAAACCTTCTTTCCCATATTTTAGATATCAAGATAGACCACTAGCTGACGAACTCTCAGCAACTTTGGTGCTGTTATCGTCATGGATCTATGACGTCTATTCTTCGGGAGATTTTAATCTTTTCGAACAACTGGTTGTTTGTTTTTATGATTTAAGAGCCATCCGAATGAAGCTACACTTCAAGTTATACACATCTCTTGAAGTAATCAAGATATCGAGAGCGGCAAGCGCTTTGTTGGCCAATATCTCTAAGCTTATCTCTTCCAGGGATAAGTCTGGCCTCGGCTTTTTTACATCAAATCCAATGACCTCAGATCCAACTGGAGTGGAGGGAATTTTTGCCCGGGATATAAACACAGGACAATTTTTATCGTATGAGGGCAACTCTTTGCAAGAACTGGTGTCGAATACAATGCTTCACGATCTTTCCAAGAATTTTCCAGTTTCCAATTACAGGTCTTTGCAAACGGACTACCCTACCGATAATGCTTTTGAAGCAACAGAATCGCATATACTGGTCGATGTTAATGATGTCAAGAGCGATGCAAGCGTAGGGAATCCCATGTTACAAAATCTCAGTGCTTCGATGTATCTTTGTTCGAGGCGAGATGTTTTAACCGAGCCCTTCACTGTAAATATGGATTCTGACCAAATAACTTCCTTGAACAATATCTCTGCGGCTCTATTCAGAAACATACCAGCCTCTCGAATTGAAAGAGGCAACATTTATTTAGCAGTCGTGTTGACAGAGAAGGTTCCCTTTGTGATTGACAACAAATCCGCTGAACAAAGACCTAATGGATCATCACCATTCATACATTTCGATACTAAGAACGATGACAAAATCAGCTTTATAAGGCGTGGGGTCGCTGCGGGAGCTGTGGACATTACTAAGGTGTTTGCTAAGTATAATGAATCTAATGCCGATCTTTCAGAAGCATTCAAAATAAAGATTAATCTATTTGGGTCTTTCATGAGCAGAGGGGGAACCACTCAAGGTAAAGTAGACACTGACTCACGGCATCCGGAAAATTCTGGGTGGGGTGACCTAATCAATAGGATTCTGCTTAATTCACACAAGGGTATAGCGGTAAATCCAAGGACGACAACATTAATGGTTACTGTCAAGGAAATAAGATCTCACGCGATCAACAAAGCGGCGGAAGCAGCTTTTGGTGCAATTAGATCAGTGCCGACGCATTTTTATGATATTTTGTCCGAGAGCTCAGAAAGAATGTACCTCACCTTGGGTAAAGTAATGCTATCCAGTAATTTGCTAACAAACATACAAGCCATAACGATAAAGGTTACTTCCGCTAGCGAGCGAATCAAATTTAACAGGATAGCAGATGAAGATTTACACAAGAGTTGGGAGTTCGTAACGGTTCGGCCAGGCGAGTCCATTGGTGAAATAATCAGAATAAATGGCCTAAAATACATGAGGCAAGATGAGTTCATAACCATATCTGCATTCCTGAACGGATTGCTGATGGCAAGGACCGCTGTTCATATCAAAAAAGGAAATGTGCTAATGGCTTATAAGAAATTTACAACGTTTCAGCTTTTGAATGCTAACGGAGAAGCATTGTTGGATTTGGAACTATCGACCCAGTATGTGGGTAAGAAATATAATGTGGATCCCACTATTGAACGATTCAAAGCACTTCCTTATGTTATGTCCGATGGGAGAACAGACCCTAATGTCTGCTTTATGGATATATTGTCGAATATGTCCAGAGTGAACTCAGATGAGCTACAGAAACACTTTCGGGATCTTTTCTTAACTTATCTGCGATGTATGGGGAAGGTCGAGTCAGAAGGTGCGAATGTGTTTACGGATGAAGTGCGACGCCAGTTGCTTGTTTCATTTGTGGATTTCATTGATAAAGTAATTGTACGGAACGATCAGCAGAGACGGTCATTCAAAGTTCTTTACGAAGATTATCTGGGCAGCCCTGAGGCGTTGCCAAACGTTGGTCCGGTCATTCTGCAACATATGGCTGCAGTAATTCGAAGCAGCAATAGAGAATGGAATGCGATTGGCAGCGCAGTTTGTAGAACAAGCGTTTACTTGTTAATGGTCTCCCTGATGTCTTCCAGAGCGACTTACGAAGACTGGAAGCTATCGTTCCAATCCTTCTTTAGCGAAATCTGTCAATTTGTCGCTACTACCTCTGAATTAGTTGCAAATGATCAAACCGTCATCCTGCAGACGTACGATGCTTGGCTTGAGATTATAGGCAAAGCATACGAACCAGAAATGCTAGTACAATTTTCATTGGGGCTACTGCAAAGTTGTCGAAGTAAAGAAGAAAGTATGGAATTGTCCACAAAAGAGCTTGGCGCAATGGAAGCAAAATACTTGAAAACAAAACTTTTGCTAATTCGTCGCATTATACTGCATCCTGATCTATATGGTTACCTTTTTGGAGACGAGAACAGCAAAACTCTCAAATTCGTTTTTCTATCTAAATCTATTGATTGGGCATTGCTCACGTACACATACAACCATATGAATTTATCTGCAGCACGATTAGCCAATGGTGTCCTGATATCAATCATAGAAAATACAAGAGATAGAAAACTTTCCAGAAATCTTTTACGATTGCTGCCCACGTTATGCAAAGCGTTTCTGTTGACCAGAAGGTATTGCAAGGATAATAACCAGTTTGAACCGAAAATTACATTTACCAAATTATTTCCTTTTCGGATAGACAGCCCAATATTACCGATGGATTCTCTAATTCAATCTGAGATTGTTGTTGAGGTGCTTTTGGAACTAGTTACAATCATTAGTGATTTAGCCAAACTAGGCGAGAAAACTTACGGTACGGATTTATCATTGACGAACATCTTCTCGGAGTGCAGTAGGGATATTGACTTCCAGACAGAATTTGGCTCAAAGCAGATCTCAAATAACCACATCAGCGCTCTTTATCACATTGTAAAAATCATAAGCAAAGGAGAGTTCTTTCCAGCACACAAATGGTTAGGTGTATCAGCTATGCTTGATAGAAGCATGACAACTCTATTATCCATGTCCAAGGACTACATGATACAAGAAAATCTGCCTCAAGACTACAGGAACATAAATATAAAGCTTTGGTCTGGCTATTTCAAGGCTATTCTCACTCTCTCAAACAGCAAGCAGGCGTTCTTAGTCAACTTAGGTATTATAGCAAGGAAAGGGGTTTTCCAAATCACGGGCAATTTAAAAGCACAATCATCCGAGCTACTGGCTAGTACGTGGGATGCAATAGCGAGCCAAGTATATGACCATGATAGCGAAGTAAACTTTGGAATAGGAGCTGTGAGTCCCGCGCAAGTACTACTGCTTCGTGAAGCTGCTCTGCTTCAAGAGCTATTTTTCTTTGCTTTACATAGGCATCTTGATGCCATTAAACTGAGTACCAGAATAGTATTTGGCTGTACTGTTACAATGTGGAAAGAAGAACGAAGCATGCAATCATGGCTGGACATCAGTATCCCACAGCTTTATGATGCATATCAGTCAGGACGCCTTCATTTCACCGATAATGATCTACAGCGTCTCAAACTATGTGTATTGTACACCGCGCATGTCCCCCCGTCAGCTTATGGCCCGATGATGTCTACTATGGAGACTGTTTTCGGCTTTTTGCATACTGCTTGTGATGCCCTTAAGATTTCAAACGAGGAAGAGTTCGACAACGACAGAACTGCCGTGCATATGGAAATGTTCACTTACCTTTTAAAAGTAAATCGACCGGAATTATTTCATCAAACGATCTACGATCTTTACATCCACTTTCTGCAGAGAAGAGATAACGTTCAGGCGGGTCTTTGTTTGGAATTACTAGCAAATACTTATGAATGGAATATGGACGATTTTTTGCCATCGCTCAACTCCCCTCCTTTACCTGAGCAATCATCATTTGCCAGGAAAGAATATCTGTACAAAGAAGCCGCCAAACACTTTTCCACAGGATTGAGATTTGAAAGAGCCTTATGTACATACAGGGATTTGATTGCGGTTTATGACCGTATTAACTATGACTTGGCTGGACTTGCCTATACTTATGGAGAGATGGCGAAGATTTATAACGAATTGCAAACGGTCGATAGGTTGATCCCCACGTATTTCAAGGTTTCATTTAGTGGACTAGGATTTCCCACTTCAATCAGAAATAAATCGTTCATTTTCGAGGGCTTGCCATTTGAGCACATAACATCTATGCATGACAGATTACTTCGACTGTATCATGGAACGACAATCGTCAGGTCACAACACGAAATGGACAATCACTTTGCGAATCCATCCATGGGTAAATATATTCATGTCGTTGGCGTTGAACCACAGTTCGATCTTTCAGAACATTACAAAAAGAGTATCGACAGTAAACATTTTTTGAACAGTAAAGTCTGGATTTACATCAAGAATAGAGAATTAAGAACCTTTAGCAATTCAGTGAAATTGCCAGGCTCTACTAGCGTGACTGATCTTTGGGTAGAAGAAATCACATACACTACCTCGTCAACTTTCCCTACATTAATGAATAGGTCCGAAGTCGTTGAGATGATAACGCGTCGATTGTCACCTTTCCAAACGGCAATACGATCGCTAAGGGTGAAGATCCAAGAACTCAACGGATTAGAGAACATGTGCTGGAAAGTAATCAAAGGAAGAGATAATTCATCGGACGCCTTTAACGAACTATCCAGAAATTTGGCCGGTACTATTGATTCTCCTGTAAACGGAGGCTTTGCCAAATATCGAGCTTTTTCTAGCCCAGATCTGCACCCACCTCTCAGTAATGACGATGCGAAAAGTCTGCAAGTAGCATTCTCCGATCTTGCCATTGCGCTCGCAAGATGCCTGATATTACACCAAGAACTTCTACCTTCCAAGGATTTACAACAATCCCACAGCATGCTAATCGATTTGTTCAAGAAGAATTTCGAGCCCGAAATCAGCAAGAATAAGATCAATCTCGACAAGATTACCGCTCCAAGCATTAAAAGACCCATTTCATCACATCGGGACTCCTCACCACATATGACAAGGACCCAAATGATTCAAGACCTACTTGACAGTGTGTGCAAGCCAGAAGAATCCCAAACAAAACCCATTTCCAAAGAAAAGACCCATTCTAACGCAACTATAGATTTTAACTTCGTTTCTACGAACCGCGATCACAATGGATTACTACGAACAGACAGTGCTATAAGCAACTTGACCCATACTGGTGACACCACCAACGCGGCCGCTTTCAGAGCACCTGTAAAATGGTCACTCATTGGTCTCGATAACAAGGACAACTTATGATATCTCACTAAATAGCATTGTCAATTGATCAGACATCTCAAATGAGTAACCGAGTAACGGGATTCGAGTAACTCAGTAGCGCCGTTC
This sequence comes from Torulaspora globosa, assembly GCA_013694445.1. Lineage (NCBI taxonomy): Eukaryota > Fungi > Ascomycota > Saccharomycetes > Saccharomycetales > Saccharomycetaceae > Torulaspora > Torulaspora globosa. The sequence continues at coordinate 984,041 of CP059269.1, forward strand.
GTATGCAACGATCACTAATTTCGAGTAACTCATTATTCGTATATCATGATACCGACCGTCAACAACGATCAAGAATTCGGGTTACTCATTATTCGTATAAGATGATACATTTACCATCACTATATACGGTTTTAAAGCTAGTAAGCCCTGAGATAGTTAAGCTGGACATGTTTAAGTAGAAAGGACAGTATTTTAAAGGCCAAAGATAACTGTTATTATCCATTAGATTGATTCAATTGAGATGTTAAGAACTGTATTTCGTGCTGCGCAACCCATTGCTTTGAAAACTGGGTTCCAACCTTTAGTTGCTAAGAATGCTTACATTAGTGTTTTAAGACCAATTCGTTTCTATTCTGCTGCGTCTGTGGACAAGAAAGAGATCACTAATAGAGTCATTGATGTTATTAAAGCTTTTGACAAGACCGCGGCAGCTTCAGAAGTTACTCCACAAACATATTTCCATAAGGATTTGGGACTAGATTCGCTCGATACCGTTGAATTATTAGTTGCCATTGAAGAAGAATTCGATATTGAAATTCCTGATAAGATTGCAGATGAACTCAAGAGTGTTGGCGAAACTGTCGACTATATTGCTTCCAATCCTGAGGCCAATTGAATAACAACTAGCCAAATCCTGTAAAAAATGTCTATCTTCCGCCATGAGTCGGGCAATTAAGGTTCAATACGCCATTGATGTGTGTACAACATTATGTAATGATCCAGACTACGATTGCTGTGTGAATTGTGTTGTCGTTTTCCCACAGTGTATCGTACTATAAAGGTTACTTAATTACACCTCTTTAGGTTGTTCTTGTAGAGTAAAAGGTGTGAAACTGGGCCAAGGATGACTGATAAGACCGTGAGGAGTCAAGAAGATGCTATTCTGATTGGCGATGGAAGTTCTCCCGAAAGCGATAACGGTGACAGTTCTGTGAAGGTCACAGAGATTGAAGATCCCAAGATCGACTATTTAACAGCGGATTCTGAGCTTACAGAAGATTTACCAGACGATACCGAGGTGATCGATCTCGTTCACCTCAAGATACGTTCATTGGAAGATTTAAAACTTTACAGATTCACAAAGCTTACTAGCTTGTGTCTAAGACAGAATCTGATAGAGAGTATTAGTGAAGTGGAAGTGTTGCCAGTGGACACTTTACAAAATCTCGACCTTTACGATAATAGAATAAAGCACATTTCCAGTAATGTGAATAAACTAGTCAATTTGGAGAATTTAGACCTGTCATTCAACAAGATAAAGCATATTAAGAACGTTGATCAATTGGTTAAATTGAAGAATGTGTACTTTGTACAGAATAAGATCTCCGTTATCGAGAACCTGTCCAATTTGAAGAATTTAAAGAACTTGGAATTAGGTGGGAACAGAATCCATGAGATCGGAACAAACTCCTTCGATGGGCTTGAAAATTTAGAAGAACTATGGCTAGGTAAAAATTCAATCCCACGTCTGGTTAACCTGAATCCATTGAAATCACTCAAGATACTATCGATTCAAGCAAATAGACTCAGGAAAATTGAAGGATTAGATCAATTGGAAAACCTGGAAGAACTCTACATTTCCCATAACTTCATATCAACCATAGAGGGCCTAGAGAAGAACACTAAGCTAACCACACTGGACATAACTTCGAACAAAGTGACCAAGATCGAAAATCTCAAGCATTTGCAAAATCTCACTGATTTATGGGCATCTTTCAATCAAATAGACCAAACTTTCGAGTCTTTGGGCGAAGAATTGGGAACTCTACCTGGCTTAGAGACTATCTACCTCGAGGGAAATCCTATTCAAACTAAGAATGCCACAGCTTACAGAAGAAAGCTGGTTATGAACCTCGGTCCATCTTTACAAAAGATCGATGCGACTTTCATCCGGGGATGAATGTAGCGTTCTGGTCGATGATGGGACCTAGAATATCATGATGATGACAGATTTCAAGTTTTAACTGTTTTTCTTAGCTTTATAGTACTAGTTATAAGAGATATAAGCATGGCTTAAAGCTTAAAGAATACAATTGAACAGTACTAGACTATACCATTAGATGCTTAAGGATCGATATATTGTACATCGGTTAATTGGTAGCATTCGATACTCTACTAAGGTGAAGACACCGACCAATGCTGGAACTGCACATGAAGTATCGAACAAGCAAAGGATATTCTTTACTGATCCAGTGTCACCGGGATCTATCTTCTTTCTACCGAATGGGACTAAGATATTCAACAAGCTATTGCAATTTATGAAGTTGCAACAGCAGCATAAGTATGGTTTCGAAGAAGTTGTAACGCCATTGATCTACAGGAAGTCCTTATGGGAACAGTCTGGCCATTGGGACAATTATAAGGATGATATGTTTCGAGTAATGGGCAGCGATACGTCTAAGGAAGAATACGGATTGAAACCTATGAATTGTCCTGGACATTGTGTGATTTTTAAGAGATTTGACAGATCATATAACGAATTGCCAGTAAGATTGTCCGATTTCTCACCATTGCATAGGAATGAGGCCTCGGGAGCTCTGTCGGGCCTGACCAGGGTTCGTAAGTTCCATCAGGATGACGGACATATATTTTGCACCCCGGAACAGGTGGAAGAAGAGATTATTAAGTGTTTGAAGCTTGTTGACCTATGTTACACCAAGATCTTCCCATTGGCTGAAAGCTCGCAGTCTGATGCCTACTCGTTAGAGCTTTCGACAAGACCTGATAACTTTATTGGAGATATTGAGATTTGGAATCATGCAGAGAACGTTTTGAAAGGTATATTGATAAAGAGTGGGAAGGAATGGGAAATTAATGAGGCAGATGGTGCCTTTTACGGGCCAAAGATAGATATAAAAGTGTCAGATAAGACTGGCAAATCCCATCAGATCGCTACGATTCAATTGGACTTCCAACTGCCAGAGAGATTTGATCTGAGATACAAGGATAGAGACAATACTTACAAGAGACCTATCATGATCCACAGGGCTGTATTTGGTTCCCTAGAGCGATTCCTAGCTATGTTAATTGACAAGAACGAAGGCAAATGGCCGTTTTGGTTGAATCCACGACAGGCAATGATAATTCCTGTAAATACAAAGCAAACAGCCCAAGTTGACGCTTCCCGTAAACTGCTATCATATTTACGCCACGAGGGAGATCCGAATAACGACAGGCCAGTGCCCTTGAATAGTTTCCATTTCAATGTCGATATTGATGAAAGAGCAGAGCCCGTTGGCTATAGGATCAAAGATGCTTTAACAAAAGATTATTCATATTTGATTATAATCGGTGACAAGGAAGTGGAATCATCCAAATATGCAGTAAGAACAAGGCAGGATCGAACCCTGGAGCATCTAACTAGTGAAGAAATATTCGCCAAGTTTAGCGATCTGGAAAGACGATATGTTTGATTTTAGTCGTTATTCTCTTGTATATATGCATTAAAATTTTATATGTCTTTGATGGTGTATTGTAACGAATACAACGGTGCAAAATCATCAATCTTACCAGGCCAAATGGTCTCTGGTAGGAAGTTACCATTTTCTGCGAGAAATTTCTTGCGAATTTCATGATCCTGTTGATGAAGATTCTGCAACTTACCTTCAGCCTCTCTTAACACATTGGCCATTTCCTGTGCGACCGAATGCCTGCGTTTCGCCTCTTCAAGTAGTTTATAATAACTTGCCTCGAAATTCTCATAGAAATCACACAATTCCTGGGCCACCTGTATCTCCTGTAGACAGGTTTCACGGAAAGTGGTTATTAGTTCTGATATATCCTTGAAAATAGTCAAATATTCCTGATATTTGTGGAAATCATTAATGATCTTGTTCATTTCACTGCGTATTTGGTTACCGCTTATCATATTCTTATCCAGATTACTCTTGAATTTCACCAATAACTCATCTACATCTTTAATAGTATCTCGCAAAGTCACTAGAACAGAGTTCAATTCTCCATGATCCCTCGTAACAATCTCCAATAGTTCTTGTCTATTTTGACCTTGTAAATCATTTTCCTGCAATAACTTACACTTATCGAAATGATCCGTTAAAGAATTCAAATATTCCACAAGCTCATGCTCCAAATTTGTCATCTCTGTCAAATAAGTTTCGCTCAATTCGATGCTCTCTATTGAAGAAGAACCAAAATTCTTCTCAAACAAAGACTCCAAATTCTTCATCTTAGTCTCCAGTAATTGATCCTGAACTTTCCTAGTCATATCAGCATATTGAGACCTGATATTATCTATCTGTCGACGTATAATTGGAATCTCTTTCAATCTTTCATCCAAAATATGTGCATTTTCCTTCGGAATAAAGTCTCCAAGTCTCACAGACCCTCCATCAACTTCAGTTTCCACCAATTCATTATCTATATGATCCAATCGATCCAATCGATCCCCCAATTGATCCTGCCAATGTTTCATTCTACCAATTAACTGAACTAACAGTCCCTGGGACCATTCATTCTTGATTAAATTCTCACCAATCTCAAACTTTAAGATACATTGGTAAAGAAACTGTGCTTGGCTCTTCAAACAACCCAACATAAACTTCATCCTAGAGATATCCTGCTGCCATTCGAATAAACAACCTTTAGCTCCAGAAATCCTCATACTAGCCTCCTGACAAAGCACCTGGGCTTCGACCAACGTCTTCCTGGCACTCGACACATACAGCTCTAAATCAGGCTCCTTCATCCTGGCCAAACTGGGCCTTTCACCTTACCTCTTGTGTAGTTTGTAATAGTTGTAGTATGCAGATGGTCAAACCTTTATACTTGATGTCCTATAGCTTTAGTATAAAGCCAATGGTTGAGGACCATCTGACGGTTCTAGAGTACTTGAGAGGTTGACTGGATGTCCAATGGGTTGAATAATGGCTTGTTAGCCGGTAGTCAAAGGAGGGATCCGTATGGTTATGACAGCGATGACGATGAGGACAGTGATGGAAGTGGCAGGCTGGCAGTGAATGTGGGTGGCAATAGTGGTAGTCAATTGGACAGGAAGTATGGTATTGGAGCGAAACTTTTGTGCAAGATGGGGTATGTGGAAGGCCAAGGTTTGGGTAAAGATGGGTCAGGTATAGCGAATCCTATACAGGTGAAACGGAGATCTAATCCCAGTGTTGGACTTGGTACGCTTTCAGACGGGAGAGCTGGGGAGCGTGAGGTTTACGATAGTTCTGATGAAGAGCAGGCTCTTCGAGAGCATGTATTGGCCTTTAAGAAAGGTTCGACAGAGATTCTGTCGGAGAATAAGGTGGAAGGACGACGTAGGGCGTTGAAGCAGATCATTGGAGAGATTGAAGTCAAGTTTCACCGGGAGATCTTATACGGACTGGTCGAAAAGATCGAGACTGCTTCTCTAAGCGAAATTGAAGAGTTAGAAGCGATAGGTACTGAGTTTTTGGATACTTATGGTGAATCAACAGGTTTGGATCATCGAATCAAGGCTCTGGAACTTGAAATTGGAGAGCTCGAGGAGCAAGAAAGACGGATTTGTGAAATTGGTGAAGATATCAAGAATGAAGCGAAATCTACGTTATTGGATATAGCGGGCAAAATTTTGAGCCTTTCAGATTCTGAATTGGTCGATAAGCTCATGTCACAACTACTGCGACAACGTTTCGAAGCACTCCGAACACCATCTCATGATGATCAACTATTGGAATTGGTTGAAATGTTGCAATACCAAATGGAGGCTGCTACTTCACAGCTTAATCGCACACAAACAGAAATTCATAAGATTATATTCAGCTGGTTTTCACAACAATGGCAGAATTTTACCGTGAATAAGCAACAAATAGGTCCTATGATCTTTATGTTGCTAGATTTTGAATCCGTTATGAAGTTTATCAATTGCTTCGAGTATGTGAAGCACAAATTCATCTATCCAAAACTTGTAGATGCTCTAGAATCATGGAACATCGCTGATCCAGGAGAATTTCCTCCCAGATTATGGGTTTTCGATTTTTTGGTCATCTTGGATCACTCGATCAAGGCAAAAGTTGAGAAGATCGTTGAAACCAAAGTAGTGGATTATTTTGATTCATGGTATCACAGAGACTCTTCATTGATATCAAGGCCTGATTTAATCTTTGTACAGGAATTTTTGGGTGAGAGATACTACGAAATAATGAGAGATAAATTTCTACCGCGATTCATTGAACAACTGTGGGATAACCATTTCGATCCTTTGATGGAATTGGAAGATTGCAAAACATCTTTTGTTGACGAGGGATCGACATATTATGTCAAAAAGCTGCTAGAATATAGACATTATTTTGACAAGACCGTTTTCGATACGCTATTAAAAGCAGTCTTTAACGAGTACAACAAGATCCTCTATCAGTGGTTACTATATTCGCCGAAAGAAGATATGCCTAAAGCGAAATACTGGTTCTTTTCTGTCGTTAACGATATCTTTCAAGATTCAGATCCTTTAGAACTCGAGCTTGCCCAGATAAGATCGACGCTTTCGTTTCTCAATCGATCAACTATAAAACCTATCCATGATGAGAGTTTCGATCTAATGAAGGAACTGAATAATTTGCAAAAACCAAGCAGGCAGAGTGACAAGGATACGCCCTACACGGTTCAGAATATACCGATGAGGAAAGTCTCGACAACGTTTAAGAGTGTTGTTGAAGATTTTTGTGCAGAGAATGGATATTTAATACAGAAATTGCAAGGACAGTACACGCAATTGCCAGATGACTACCATGGAGGTACAGTTGTCCCATTATTCAAGCTTTCTCGAGCTGATACAACTTACAATCTGGCCATAAGTAAAGACATCTTGTGGGTTGAAAAAGAGAAAGGATCTTTTGAACCTACCTATCTCTATGAACTCAAATGAAATCTGTAACTTGATCACCAATTAAGTGTATATGTACATGATGGAAAAGAATGGATTTTCACCTGACAAATGAATGATCACTCGTTGGTTTCTGTTGTCTTGTCCTCTTGGGCGGATGGTTCGTCTGCTGTTGAAACGATCTCAGACGAGCTGCTCTGGTCCGGCTGCTCCACGGCGCTGGTGTCATCCTTGGCCTCTTCACCTGTTGTAACAGTTGCAATCTTGTCCTCATGCACAGCTGCCGCTTCATCTTCGTCCTTGATCTGTTCTGCATAATAGTCAGGATATTTGCGGAAACATTCCTGCATACCTTGAAATTTCTCAACACAATCGATTCCTTTGGGTTCAGCTTCTGAGAAGACAAAGCAGGAAAACGCAAGTTTAAACTCTTCACCGCATGGTCCATGTGCCATACCTCCCAGACAGGGACAATCCCAGTTAATTTCACCAGTATCAGGGTTGTACGCACCTTCCTTCTCAGCTTCCTGGTTCGTAGGCTCCAATTGCGCCTCTTCCTCCTTTTGTAACTCCTCATCAGTCTTTATACTCTTTGTAGGCTCATTAGACTCACTGGAAGTTACAGTATCTTCCCCGGTCGGTTCCGACCGACCCATTTCTTCACTCGTTTCCTGCGGCTCTTCTTCCAAGACTTCAACTACAGCTTCAGGTTCCTTCTCAGACCCCTCTGCGGCCTTTTCATCACCCTGTTGCTCTATCTCACCCTCTAAATCACCCTTTGGCTCTTGTTTGGGCTTCTTTTCGAACGGATACACAAAATAAACCGCAGAAAGAGCCGCTACTGCACCCAATGACCAATGTAACGGACTACCATCACTGACAAACCCCCGTTCACCGGCAGAAGCTGAATAAAACCGGCGTGGCAACCTCTTTCCTCGAGCACCAAAAAACACTGAAACTCTCCGAGAACTTAACTGCCGACTAAACCTACCAATGCAAACACGATTCAACATATCCCAATCCTCTATACCGATCCCTAACGACTCAATTCACTCTACAATTTATACAAACTATCTTCCTTAAACTAACTGTTATTAACATAACACCCTTCGTCCAACGCGATATCCAATCAGTAGCCGGGTAACGGGATGCGAATTTGGTAGCGCCGTTCGTGAGTAGTTTTCGTACAAAGTGCGAGTTTTACAATCGTTTCTTACGAATGAGTTACTCAAATCAAAACCGTCAATAACGATACAGATTTTCGAGTAACTCGGTTCGTATACTATGATACTCATTTGGATTATGCCTGTAGCGTCTGGCTTAAGCAAAGTTTAAAGCTCATCTATACAAGAACAACAGTTAAATATGGCATTGGTAGCGTTTGAGGAGACTTTTGATCGCATTTAGTCGATTGCCATGAAGATTTACTACATTGGAGTGTTCCGTAATGGTGGTGAGCGGGCTTTAGAGTTGACGGAAGTGAAGGATTTGTCGCAATTTGGTTTCTTTGAAAGAAGTAGTGTGGGACAGTTTATGACATTTTTCGCTGAGACTGTGGCTACTAGGACCACTGCGGGTCAGCGGCAGAGTGTTGAAGAGGGGAACTATATTGGACACGTTTATGCGAGGACGGAGGGACTTTGCGGAGTGGTTATCACTGATAAGGAGTACCCTGTGAGGCCGGCATACACGCTGTTGAATAAGATATTGGACGAGTATTCGATTGCACATCCGGCAAGCAGCTGGAAAGCGGTTACAGAGACCAATGAATCGTTGAAGATGCAAAATTTGGATATGTACATTGGGAAATACCAGGATCCGTCGCAGGCGGACGCGATCATGAAGGTCCAGCAGGAATTGGACGAGACTAAGATCGTGTTGCATAAGACCATCGAGAATGTGCTACAGAGAGGTGAGAAATTGGATAATTTGGTCGACAAATCCGAATCGCTCACAGCGAGCTCTAAGATGTTTTACAAGCAGGCTAAGAAGACAAATTCGTGCTGTATCATCATGTAGAGTATACAATCTGTAGTAACAATCAAATCGCATTATTACAGCTGTCGTTTTGCAATTCATTGCTGATATCTGTTGAAGGTTGAAATTGGTAAAAAAAATCGACCCCGGTGAGGATTGAACTCACGATCTTGCGATTAACAGTCGCACGCCTTAACCAGCTTGGCCACGGAGTCTCGAAAATTAATGGTGATTTTGATTATTACGTAGACCATACAGACTAATATAAGTACCACTAGATCCCGGGTATATCCTTGATATCCTCTCAATGTTTCAGTTAAGCGTCTGCTGGTTCATCAGCAGGCTCAAATCGCTATACTGGTTGCATCTTTGTTAAACGATATAAGACTTGGCAAGTCGTTTACTTGGTCAGCCTAACAAGATATAAGTTTCCATCCTATGCTCGTATATCCAAGGTACGAAGTTCTTCGTCATAGATCAGCTAAAAATGGGATCTAGCAAAGATCATTTAAAGCTCCAATTCAATCTATAATTATGGATTAGAGAGTTAATCAGGAGCTAGACAGCAGTAGGATTCCATTCGAGGAAGATCACAGGAATACCGTACAATGCCTAATTAACCTCAACGATCAAGGCCTATTTTGAGTTTCCATCATGGGCTAATGACGGCTCGATGGACGAGATCAAGCGCAATTCCGTCGACCACTAGGAGGCAACGACCGCGAGAAGCTATTTTACTTTGTCGAATTCCTGGTAGGCGAACCTTTCAACTGGTTCTACTCAGTGGTCTTTCCACGAGCCCAGAGTATGACGTTTCAAGAATCTACGCGAATTTTACCGGACGATTTACGGTTCATCGAACCAATCTACAACTGTCGTCAAAGTTCTAGGTACAATGGCCGTTTCCAAGAGTTTATGGCCTCTATTTTCCCAAGGCTCTCACTGAGATATCAAGACCGACAAATAACCTGTGTGGGCTTAAGCCAGATTTCCAGAGAATCCCTTGTTCTGCACAGAGCGATGGCGCAGGAACCATCAACTGCTATAGGCGGTTTATTCTATGACGCCCAGTGGTAACATTCCTATTAATCGATTTCACCGCTAAGAAAGCATCACCGGCACAAGCTCAAAGGCACATCGTTATGGACAACGTTGCGTACTAAGGTCAAATCCGGAGGCGTCGCTACCGAATGCGAATGGTGAGCTTTGTATCATCATACATGGTATGGAAAAGTATCTCGACCAAATAAAAGGTGGTGAGGGATCATACCTGGAGTACATCAACTTTTTACTGAAGAAAGGTGACAAGCAGTTGTGCCCCATGCGTCCCATGCGAAGTCTTCATCGCTCACATAAACTTTACTGGTCCAAGAAGAGCTCTTCAGCGGGCCGCTACGTCAGGATCTGCGGTTACGCTGTTCTCGCAATGCGAATGCCGCCGCACTCCCTCCAATCATCTACTGCGAACTCCAACATGAATCATGTGCTGGCTACATCCTATATGTGACGCCCGTGCGAATCCTCGATTACATGAAGTTCTGATTAGCCTCGAGTCATCGAGCAGCAGCTCCACGGAAAAGTTATCACAGTACGGAACCTGCAAGCTACAACGGTTCGCACAAGACCATGGTGCCGATCACTACGATGCCGACAAGATCACTCTACAAATTTCGCTAGCCTGGATGGTCCGCTTCACTTTTTCAAAGCGAAGCGATGATTGTCAATGAAAGAAACAACTAAGAATACACTGAATCAAGACACAACTTCTCGCCATCATTGCACTACGCCCTCTACGCCTTCACGGTTGGCTTACCAACTGGTATTGAGACCTGACTATGCTATACCCAGCTTAGTGTTGGGATCAGCATCCCAACACCACAGCGTGTATCCCGCGTGGGTGTCGATATAGCAAGTGCCAATCATAGAACTGCGAATACCAAGAGAGTTAGATGGTATCTTAGCAGTTAAGAGCTGTTAGGGCCGTAGTTGTAGTGTCTGATATGTCTCGATTGGATCGGAGTGTCGGATTACATGACCGTATTGCTGTGGTTATGTTATCCGGGACTCCGGTACAGGTGTTTCTTGTTGTACAGTTCTTGGCTATTTAAGCCCGATAGACAGACTGGGTGGTAGCTTGCAATTTGAGCGGCAGTGGAGTAGCATTGAAGATGTTACTGGGAACTAGGATTGCTCAAAACGTTGTTCGATGTGTCAGAAGGCCCGTTTTTCGAGGGCTTGGCGTTGCTGGTAGGAGAGCGCAAGGTATTCATACGTACAGAGGTCAATTGCGTAGTCGGAAGTGGGTTATTGGCGCTGGATGTACTTTAGTAGGGTTGGCTGCAGTTTTGGCTAGGAGCGGCGGCGATGTGATTGATAATGGAACTGTGAGGGATATGTCGAAGAAGGCTATCAAGCCTGAGGAAGTGAAAAAACATAATTCTGTAGATGATTGCTGGGTGGTGATCGATGGGTATGTGTACGATCTGAGCGATTTCATTCCTTCTCATCCAGGCGGACCGGCAGTGATTCGTGACAACGCCGGGAAGGATGTTACGGCGATCTTTGAGCCAATACATGCACCTGATGTGATTGAGAAGTTCATTGCACCCGACAAGCGGCTGGGACCGTTGGAGGGTGAGATGCCCGATGAGCTGGTGTGTCCTCCGTTTGCACCTGGTGAATCGATAGCGGACCTGGCGGCGAAACAGCAGTTGCGGGCGCAACTGCCTTCGCTGGACCACATCAGTAATCTGTATGACTTCGAGTATTTGGCGTCGCAGATCTTGTCGAACCAGGCTTGGGCTTACTACTCTTCGGGCGCGGATGATGAAATTACAATGAGGGAGAACCATTCGGCGTACCACCGGATCTTCTTCAAACCCAGGGTGCTCGTGGATGTAGAGCATGTCGATACCTCTACGGAATTTCTTGGACAGAAGGTAGACTTGCCATTCTATGTGTCTGCCACAGCGCTGTGTAAGCTGGGGAACCCGAAGGAAGGCGAAAAGGACATTGCTCGTGGTTGCGGTATGGGGCCCAAGAAGGTGGTTCAAATGATCTCTACGCTGGCATCCTGCTCGCTGCAAGAAATCGTGGAAGCAGCTCCTTCCAAGGACCAAATACAGTGGTTCCAGCTCTATGTGAACAGCGATAGGAAAGTCACCGACGATCTGATAGCGGAGGCGCAAAGGTTGGGACTCAAGGCACTCTTCATCACTGTGGATGCACCTTCTCTTGGAAATAGAGAAAAGGATGCAAAGGTTAAGTTCTCTGCAGAGAAATTAGGCCCCAAGGCGATGGAACAGAACAAGGCAGACAAGGAAAAATCCAAAGAAGTCGCAGAAAAGGGTGCTTCAAGGGCTCTCTCAAAATTTATCGATCCATCACTTTCCTGGAAGGATATCATAGAGATCAAAAAGAAGACAAAATTGCCTATCGTGATCAAAGGCGTGCAGAGGTCGGAAGATGTACTGAAAGCTGCAGAGATAGGTGTCGCTGGAGTCGTTCTCTCCAACCACGGTGGAAGACAACTAGATTTCTCCAGATCACCTGTCGAAGTGCTCGCAGAAGTAGCACCAATCCTCAGAGAGAAAAACCTGCACGACTCATTCGAAATCTATATCGATGGAGGTGTTCGCCGCGGTACTGATATCCTAAAGGCACTTTGTCTCGGTGCTAAAGGCGTTGGTCTGGGAAGACCTTTCCTCTACGCCAACTCAACCTATGGCAAGGAAGGTGTACGCAAACTAATCGACACATTATCATTCGAACTGGAAATGAGCATGAGGTTGCTCGGTGTCAATTCAATCAAAGAACTAAACCCAGATTTCCTTGATCTTTCCGCATTAAAAGCAAAAGGCGTCGAAGTTCCTCGCGATTACTTGCAACAACAGGCCTACCAGAAGCCTGCCTTAGCAGATTTCGAGATTTAATAACATATATTCAACATAAAATTGTCATATAGAAACTTACTCCTATGCCAAGATCTAGGCCACCAAATTTTGTCTAGTTTGGACGCCAAGATACGCTGATCAAACAGCTTCAAGTTCCCATCGTATGGGCTTGTTAAATGGTCTACTAGCTACGAGTTGAGCTGATGTTTCTTGGTCATCGCTATGATTTTTCAGATGCTTATTATCTAAGGGACTCTTGAAAAATCATTGACACCTTAACAACAAAGTAAACTATAAAGAGACCTAAAGAGACCCAGCTTATGCTTGGTATGCACTCAATTGGTTCTGATATTGTGAGTCGAAAGCTTTAGTTGATCTTTTTGCTGTTTTACCCGTTTGCTAGACCTGTTTTATTAAAATATTGCAATGTTTGATAAGAATAAGCCTGATAAAGTACGGCATAGCCGTGATCGAGAGAATATGGAGTTGCCAAAACTCCCGCCATTGGATACGAGGAGTCCTTTTTTAGATTTTAGCGAAACTTTTGACCGAGACGTGTATATCGGATGGACTCCAGTGGAAGAACGTGTACCGAGGTCCCGAGAGATCTTTAATTCACATAGTGCTGATTCGAGAAATAGTGGATCGCCATCGCAAGATTCTGTAACTTTAACGCCATCAACAGTCCCCGGTTCGAGGAAACATCTTGCGAGAAAACCACCACCACCGCCGAGACCGCAGGTTATAGAAACGTCGGCAGTGTCTCATGATCATCATCCTAAACTGTACAGGTCTCCTTTTGTTGGGGAGGAAGATGTACAGCGGGTCATATCCAATGGACAGACCTACCACTATAAGTCGCCATTTGTCGGAGAATCAGTGCTGGACACTGAAAATCTCGATGAGACACGGATTCATCCCAATCGTGGACGATCAGTAGAAACTAATCCCTTTGTCGCAACCGGTGGCGAGCAGAAACACAAGAGAGCTCTTCCGCCTCTACCGACCAGAAGGACGGATAATAGTCTAGATCATCTCGATATCACGGATCTGGGCGTATTTAACATCCAGCCACCTTCACTTCCCGGAGCTCTCCGGGATTCTAGCAATCACAGTAGGTTTTCTGACAGTATTGGAAGCTCCTACTCGGACGGTAATTACGCATTCAATGGCTCAAGTACAAGACGTAACAGTTTCGGATCTTTACTAGGTGGTAAACCTTTGGACCAAGTACCGAGCATAACTGCACCAACGCAACCGTTTTCGATAGATTCGCTTGACGAAAATAAGTTGTACCAATGCTACAGTGTATATCGACTGTCAGACATCTACGAGTGGATTTTGAAAGTTTACTTTGAGTGGTTCAACGAATACATTTTTGGGAAGATAGAGTTTTTCCAAATGGTTCAGTTGCTTTTAGAGTTCCAGATGCCCAAGAGCTTCGATCAAGATACCATTGACTCCAATGTTGATAGAATTATTGAGTCTTTGGTTATTCAAAAAGCTGTAAGATTCGAACAAGATGATCAAGCAGAGATCACTATTATTGTGGGTGGGCTTGATGTTAGTGGTATTTTCACACAACTGCTTCCCTGCTACTCTTTTCTAGATACGGCGTATTCGCCGGCGGATACCTCATCATGCTATTCCTTTACTTGTGTTAGTAGGCTTCCTCACGAAAGACAAGAGATAAAATTATCGGAACTAATCAATAAGTCTGTGGGACTCTGGACAGATTATTGGAAATTAACACCGGAATATATCGCCGAAATAAACCCACGAGAGGTTCAGAGGCAAAGCTTTATCTTTGATCTAATCATACTGGAAGAGAGGTCATTAAATATGGCTAATGCTGCTGTGGAAATATACGGCAAAAGATTCGTTCCAAGTCTCCTTCCTGATGATCCTGATTTTGCTAAATGTGCGTTTGATATTTTCGAGCCTTTAATTAAACTGCATAAAGACTTTCTTCTAACACCAATATTGTGGAAACTAAAGACTCGAGGGAAGTTCATCGATGGCGTGGGAAAGATATACCTAAGATGGTGTAATGAAGCGCGAGAAATCTACTTGAAATATGCGGTTGATATGGCAACCGTTCACTCAGTAATTAATTGGGAAAAAGAACATCAAACAAAATTTGCCGAATGGCTGAAGGAGATTGATAATTCGCCTGAGATTAGTCGCTCCAAGATGTATCACGACGTAATCTTTTTTGGAGGCTTTTTTAAATCATTGCAAAATTTACCTATAACGCTAAATTCGATTTTAAAGAACACCGAGCCGTCATCAGAAGACTATGAATATCTAAAGCTTGTCATTGAGGCAGTGGAGAAACTTAGCTCTGATGTTAATCGAGCTCATGGGGATGCCATTGATCGCCGAGCACTAGTCAGATTTTCTAAGCAATTTGTGTTCAGAAGTAGTGGGAGCAGCAACACGGTTGGTTACGTTAACGTCGCTCAAAGCCCAGATGAAGAGGACGCAATTGCGGCGCAAGATAAACTAGATCTTGGACTGGCGAAACCAGAACGCAAAATTCTCATGTCCGGAACGGTTTTAAAGAAAAGAGAGCTGTGGTTAGATCCAGTCCCCATGTTCATCGTTCTCTTAGACAACTATTTTTTGATTACGGAACCAGTTATCAAAGGCAACCAGAAGCGATATAAATTGGCTGAAAGGCCTATACCAATTGATTATTTAAGCTTGGAAGAAAGAAGAAAACTCGAAAATGCTCAAAGTGCTGGCAGCACTTTAAAAGAACTGACTTCGCGAGATAGCTCTTCGCTAATGTCTCCTATGAGTGGTATTAGACCCAACCTCATTAGTGCAGCAAGTTCAGTGTCAAAGTCGATATACAACTCAGGGACTAACGACAAACAATCAAATCACACTGGTATATCGAACGCAAATCCTGAAACCGCGGAGACCTCCTTCAAGATCAGGAATACCGCAACAAACGAATCGTTTACTTTTGTGACAGTTACCTTGGAAGAATGTCAAGCATGGAAACTTGCTTTGATTGAGAGTTTTAGTCAATCAAGCGTTGCTAAAAGTGGCACAGGCTTCCAATTGCAAGTTCTAAGTACACAGTTCGCATACGTGGAGAGGGACGCACCCGTAAATCTACCAGTGGCTCCTGAAGGTTCAGAAATTGACATTGCATTGAGGAATTATGAAAACCGATTTGGCACACTTTTAACTTCGCTTCATGCAGTGCCAACAACCCTTTACTGCTCAGTTTATTTGGAACTGGAAGATAAGTTGTTCCTCTTCTTAGCAACGAACAACGGTGTTCTATTGAGAAATGAAGCAGATGAAGACCAAGAATTTGTAAGGATTCTGCAGACGAACGATGTTAGAAAGATGGAGGTCAATATTAAACTTGGTCTTCTCTTTGTCCTTGACAACAAGGTTCTCTGCTACTTCAGTTTATCGAGTCTTATTGCAGCCTACTACGCCAGCAGAGTAGACTCCAAGATAGATCATCTGGTTGGGGTTGTGATAAGTGACAAAGTTGATTGCTTCAAGTTCGCCAACGATTTTGGAAACTCCAGACAACTACTGTATCAACGAAAGAATCGCATCTATCTTTTAACGCCGGAATACGATAGGATTACAAAACTGCTCAAATATTTCAAACTGTACAAGGAGTATAAGCTGCCCGCCTTCTCATCTGGCCTGACCTCGCCAGAGGTCGATGAAATTACTGTATTCAAGAAAAGCTTTATTGTGTGTGCTTCCAAAGCTGCTGTTTTATACCACGATGCATTCAACGATGATGGACTCGCATTGCCCAATTTCCTGAACGATGAAGCCGTTCTCGCTTTCCTAAAGCATTCGTACCTCACTTCCAATCCATTCAAGACCGCAATCGAATCATCTTCCAAAAAGAACTCCTCCAAGCAAAAGATGGCCGAGTATGTCAAGAAAGATATCGCTACACGCAAAACAAGACCTATTGCATGCTTCCGAATCACAAATTCAAACGAATACCTTATTGTCTATGATGAAGCCGTCATAAAGATTAACCGACAGGGACAAATACCCAATTGGAAACTAAACATCCTAGTTCTGGATTTCTGCTGTACCGGTGCAGCACTCTACCATGGTTGTCTAATACTAGTGGGCGACAGCCTAGTACAAGTCTACAAGATTGCCGACTCAGACGTCCCATTAAGCAGGTTGGTCCCAATACAAATCATCAAGGGCAAGAAACTAAAACTGATCAATTCTGACAAGACTGGTGAACCCATCGTGGCTTTAAGTCATCCGAACATCGCCAATAGACAATTACTGATGGCATTAAGACCGCATTAACCACCTTTCAGTAAGTAATGATAATGACTATAACTATCAACCCATCGCGTAGTACTGTTCTTGTTAAGATTTAGCACTAAAGCAGAGATCTAAGGCCTGGAGAGATCTCCTGGTATCATTTATGAGAAGCATTGATGCCCTGGTTGGCCTACTGATTCGTCCCAATGCCGTTCTTTTGCTAATTGTAGTGGTCTTTCTGCTTATTCGATCGTTGAAGTTGGCATCTGGCTGTGGTGCTGTTTATGCGATGTTGAGAGTGCTGTATCGAGCTGATTTCCAGTATAGATGTGGTGGTAGTTCGAAATGGAGAAGTTTACATGATTACAAAGTTTGCAAAGTGGTAATTACGGGCGGAAGCAGTGGTCTGGGTCGATCTCTTGTAGAAGAGATCTTGAGAGGATTTCCGGACGTAGTTGTGTTCAATATCGACATTAAGGCATCTCCACAACCCAATGATAGACTGATAGATTTTAGATGTGATTTGAGAAGTTCAGAAATGTTGGAACAGACTTTAAAGCTCATTAAACAGAGTGGTGGTAATGATATTCGTCTTATTGTCAATAACGCAGGGATACGATCGCGATACGAAGGTCTGAAAGATGTTAGAGGACAAGATCTCGAGGATGTATTTGCTGTTAACTCCAGAGCACCGTTGAGAGTCATTCAAGAGCTTACGCCAGAAGAAGGCAGCGAAGAACAGTGTTTTATAGTGAATGTATCCAGCTCTTTGGGGATTCTGTCTGCAGCTAAAGTTGGTGCGTATGCTGCTAGCAAAGCAGCACTCATTGCGTTCCATAAATCGTACGCCTTTGAGTTGGAGAGTAAGCGAGTGTCCAATATCAGAACTTTGCTAGTCGTACCGGGACAATTGGACACTGATATGTTCAGTGGATTCGATCCACCACGACAGTTCTTTGCTCCAGTATTGAGTAAAGAAAGGCTAGCTGCCAAGATTTTACAACACGTTGATAAAGGCATAAGAGGTGATCTTACGTCCCCATTGTACGCTAAATTTGCATACCTGCTCATGGCAATGCCCTACAGCGTGCAATCCATTGCTCGCAGGCTCTCCAGGATAGACGAGTGTCTCCCCGACGATAATTAACGTTAATATCTAACGGTATACACAAAAAACTCGATTACTGCTGTTTCTTGGACCCAAACGTCTCCAACTGCGCTTTCAACCATTCAAACAGCAAGTCTGTCTGCAAGTATCCAGCCTCATTGAACACCTGGTTAGCTGCCAAACGTGTTTCCAGCTCAGATGTTCCCTCTTTGGCAAATTTCACTAAATAAACCGGCTCGTTCTTCTCGAACCGTGTCTTAACCACGATCTTCTCCCCATTGGACTTCAGTCCCTCGTAAGTGACTCCCTTCTCAACATATTTGGTGAAATACCACAGCACCAACGACAGCACAGCATACGCTGTTACCAGCAACTGCTGGTAGCCCAAAACTTGACTAAACTGAAATTTCTTGTCCAACACAAAACTCAACGCAGCGACTCCAGCAATCGAGTACCCAATTGCCAGTCTAGTATCAACCAGTCTAAACGATTGTCTGTATCCAAGTCTCTCAAAAGTCCCGGGCAATGCTTCATCCAGTGTCTGTTGCAATTCACCGATACAATACACATTAATAGCCTTCATCTCACTCTCTAGATCCTCCTTTCAACGTAACTTGTCCAAACTAGCCGACCTTGACACTTGTACCAGCTATATACCTTCAACTATCCGTCAGTGGTGATCCTTGTTAAGCTCAATGGGTCCTTCTGAGGGCTCAATGCTTCTTGTAAGTCTACTAGTGGTCCTGGCCGATCGCTAGAGTCCTGTTTCGTAGCCATTGGGCCCTGACTTGGTGTGTTTCCCTTGCAAGTTCGCTGAACTGATCAGTTCGTGAACGTGGTGAACTACTAAACACTGTTGAACTAGGGCATCTTGGAGGTAAACCAGTCAAAGCCAGCTAGTTTGCGCTGAGATCTGGTGGTTGTGGCCGTGTGATTGGGAATCGGTAGCAGTGCTTATGGCTGACGATATGGGTGAGAAGGAAGAGGTGAAGAAAGTTGGTAGTGGGAGAAGTGATGGTAGGAGGGGTGGTAGAGGTCGTGGAAGGTTTGGTAAGAGCCCTGGTGGTGATTGGAATCAGGCGAAGAAAACGGGTCAAAGAGATCGTAATGGTAATAAGCGAGATGCGAAGAATGGACAGTGTGATTTGGAGGTTTCTTTGCAGGAAGAGCTGATGAGTGGTGGTTTGAGAGTTAGGGGACGTAGAGCTCAAGTATCGATTAACCATCTTTTACAATTTCAGTTGCCCGAGATCGAGAGACAGCAGCGAACGGGTCGCAAGATGGGTAGACGTAAGAACGATAATGGGACAGTGGTTCATCTTCATGGGGATTCATTTATTAATGCTAATTATCGTTTGCTTGTGGATGATTCTTGTGAGTATGAAGAGCAAGGTTTGGATCCGAACGTTTTGGTGCCGCAAGAGAAGATTGTACGAGTAATTGTTCCCCGGGGTCAGAATTGTCCCATTTGTTTAGCTGAAGAGCCCGTAGCGCCGCAAATGGTCGCTTGTGGACATATTTTCTGTCTGAGCTGTCTGATTAACTTCTTCTCTGTGGACCAAGTTCAGGATAAGACAAGTTATGCTCAGAAAAAGAGACTTAAAGAGTGTCCTTTGTGTGGCAGTATAGTTCGTTCCAGTAAGGTGAAACCTGTGCTGGTGGAAGAGATCAGAGCTGATGAAATACCAGAAGCGGGCGCGGAAACGTGTTTGAAGTTAATGTGCAAACCGCACGGATCAATCTTGCCCTTGCCCGTTGAGCTGGGGGTCGATCCTCTGGCCGTTGGGAACGTGCCATCGCTGGATCTTCCTCAGGTGGCTGACTACGCTCATACTATAAGATGCAGTTCTTCAAAGGCGATCGATCTTTTCCAAAAGGACATTGATGGTATTAAGACCCAGTATGAGATCGACAAGATTCTGTACAACGATGACGGAAAATACTACAAGATGGCGTGGGAAGACCTCAGCGATAGGATAACCAAGATTTCAAGTCAGCAAAATGACGATAAACCTGCGATCGAGAAAGCTATGGAATCACTCGATTTAGGTGTCGATTTGAAAGAAAAATATCAAGACTCTAATGCATTTTTCTTCTATCAAACGTCATTCCATTCATCAACAAGATTTTTCCTATCACCGCTAGATGTGAAGATCCTACTAAGTGCATTCCATCACTATTCAGATTTCCCAGAAAATCTACAAATTACCGTGGAGAACGTCAATTACGGTTCTATACTGACTCCCGAGATGATTAACCGTTATAAATATTTTGGACATCTTCCCTTTGGAACCGAAATAGCGTTCATCGAAGTCGATTGGCGAGATAATCCCATCTTACCAAAGGAAGTTTACCAACAGTTCAACACCGAATTAAAGCAACGTCGCAGGAAACTAAGCATAAAGAAGCAAAAGGAAGACAAACAGAAATTGAGCTACCAAAAGAGACTCGAAAGAGAACACGCTGAATTCTACAAAAGAGAAAATGGCGAGCCCCTAACGTCCCAGGAGGCTCACGCTCTTACTGCTCTCGCTGACGACTACCTCCTAGACTCACTTCCCTCTCCCAGCCATGACAGTTCTCCCGAAAGAACTTTGAATCCCGATAGGCGGACTCACAACGAAAGAACAATATGGGGAACCTCTATACCAGTGATCCCAGACGAAAAATCGTCAAGAGAGAACCAAGAATTCGAAGCCATGCTTCTCCAGAGAATGCAACAAGACAATGAGCCAAATGAAGCTCCTAAAAATGGTAAGAAAGGTAACAAGAAGAAGGGAAAAGTGATGCTATTCAGCAACACTCATAGAAATCTATAAAACCAGGCCTTACAAGCAAGATAGCCATCAATTGAAGCCAGTTCTTCGAGCTTAGCGACTAACTATGGCTTATAGCTGGAATTTTTCACTAACTATAGGAGATCGCGTTGAAAAATACTAGCTGATGAGTGTTGATATTTCACTTTACAAGGTTAAATCTCCATAAGAAGTGGTCCTTAGAGGTCAATTGCAGTTATGAGTGGTAAGTTTGTTCGTGCCTCGAAGTACAGACATGTATTTGGTCAATCTGTGAAGAAAGAGTTACAATATGAGAACATTAAAGTTACGAACAATGCTTGGGATTCTAATATAATAAAGACAAACGGGAAATTTATCAGTGTTAATTGGAATGCATCTGGTGGTGGTGCATTTGCAGTAATTCCCGTGGAAGAAGTTGGCAAATGTCCGGATCAAGTACCTTTGTTTAGAGGACATTCTGCACAGGTATTGGACACTGATTTTGATCCTTTTAATGATCATAGATTAGCTTCTGGGTCGGATGATTCCAAGATTGGTATTTGGGAAATACCAGAGAATTATTCGTTTCACAATTATTTGGACGAAGAGGGAGAAGTGTTGGATATAGAGCCTATTAAGAAGCTTTCTGGTCATACGAGAAAGGTGGGACACGTTCTGTTCCATCCCGTCGCACAGGATGTGTTGGCGTCATCGTCCTTGGACTATACTGTGAAGTTGTGGAATGTAGAGACTGGGGAGAACTTGTTTACGTTGAAACATCCAGATATGGTGACATCTATGTCTTTCTCTTGGGATGGTAATTATCTGGCAACTGTTGCTCGTGATAAGAAGTTGAGAGTTTGGGATATAAGAAAGGAGGAAATTGTCAGCGAGGGACAGGCACATGCGGGAGCCAAGAATCAAAGAGTTATCTGGTTGGGTAACAGTGATAGACTAGCCACTACTGGGTTTTCCAAATTGAGCGACCGTCAAATCGGTATATGGGATGCGTTTAACTTGGAGAAGGGAGATCTCGGTGGTTTTTACACTGTGGATCAATCTTCCGGTATATTGATGCCATTTTATGATGATGGCAACAAGATTCTTTATCTCGCTGGTAAAGGGGACGGTAACATTCGTTATTATGAGTTTCAAAACGATGAATTGTTTGAACTTTCAGAGTATCAATCTACTGACCCTCAGAGAGGTTTTGCGATCGCGCCAAAGCGTATGGTCAATGTGAGGGAGAATGAAGTTCTCAAATGCTTCAAGACCGTGGTTGATCATTACATTGAGCCCGTCTCCTTTTACGTTCCCAGAAGATCCGAAGAATTTCAAGAGGATATTTATCCAGATGCTCCATCCGGTAAACCAGCTTTAAAAGCGGAAGAATGGTTATCTGAGAAAAGCGTTGATGGTCCAATCCTAGTTTCAATGAGAGATGTCTACGATGGCTCTGAACTCACGTTTCATGCCTCTAAGAAAGCCACCGAAAAGGAACCAAGTGTCAAGTCTTCCACTCCCTCTCCCAGTCCCGCCGCTAAAGAGGTTAAGAAACAGACCAAGGAACCTTTGCAAGTGGAAAGTCCTGTTTCCGTCCCCAAAAGCCTTTCCCTCAAACCATCAACCATCAAGCAGACTTTCAAACACGACGAGTCCGTCGACAAACTTCTACAAAGATCAACTGAATTCGACAACGCCAACGATGCAGAAGACCCATCGAAAGACACCTCTGGTTGGGACGAAGAAGACGAAAAGCCAGCACCAGTCCAGCTCCCAACCCCAAAGAAAGAAACTCAAGCAAAACCACCAGTTAGTCCATCTCCAAAAGCTGAAGAAAAACCAATTCCTATCGAACCAGCTTCCATTACGACCTCTACTACACCCAAGCCCGACACCATGCAACCAAACGGAACAACCAAGTCCCTGGGTCTAAAACAATCGGTCGAGAAACTATCTAATCTTGTCATTACGCTAGAAGCTGTTGTTGAGAAATTGGCCGCTTCAAACCTCGAAAAGGACGACCGTTTACGGAAGTTAGAGCTCAAGATCGAACAACTAGTCGATATGAAATGAAATACAGCTCAACAGAGCTCAATAATGGACTTTATATAAAATCACTTCAACCATTAGACTGAATCTTAGCGCTATTATAGTTCAGTGAGTACCATAATATACGAGTAACGAGTAACCCATATCACTATCGACGGTTTATTTGAGTAACTCACTTTTTAAAGACCGGCGCTACCAAGTTATTCGAGGGCCTTTACCCGGCTCCTGGTGGTACATCGCGTGATCTGCTACTCAGTTCGTACATAGTGATACTCAAAACCACTCGCACTTTCTACGATAAGTACTCGGAACGGCGCTACCAAGTTGCTTGAAGCGCGTTACCCGGATTCTGTGAGACGTCACGTGACAATGATGAAAATCCATTAGTTAACAGACAGTAGTAAGATCGAAGCGATGAGGTTGATATCTTGTGGATAATAGTCAGTCTTGTTAGCGTTATAGGGACCTTTTGAGGTGGATACTGGCTTATTTGTCATTATAAGAAGCATCAATTTTTGGAAACCCTCTCGTATTGTGGCATTACTGCTTCTGTAGAAGAAATTTTGATCTAAGGAAGCACAAGAGCATTGTAAAGCTTTGAGAGGGTTCTATTGTTGTTTTGTAATTGAAATTATATATACACTAGATGGGATCAGAATCTCAGGTGGATGAATTACAAGAGACGGCCAGGAAATATGTTCCCATTATTGAACAGGTGTATGCTGGTGTTAACCAAGACATTTCCGAGTCGAGTTTGCTTGGTGAGTTGCTTAAGTTGATATCGCAGTTACCTAAGGATTTCCATTTATTTTGTGATCCAAATTTTGAACCTATTTCGATCTTTTGTCTGACAATCTTTTCGTTCAATGAGCAAGAGACTATGATATGGTTGAAGAATAGGTTTAATCCAACGTTGGCGAGTTGTGATAAATGTATATTGAACTTTACCCGTGGTAAATGCAAGATGTTACAACATTTTGCCATACAGAGACATGTACCGCATGAACATGTGGCTAAATTCAACGATATTGTGTGTCTTTGGAGAACTGAAGCTGTTCTTCCAGTGCTACTTCAAATCTCCAAAGCTAATAATACCGCTGTGCAGGTCACTCGAGAGATTGAGCTTGCAGTTTATGAGTGTATTTGCAATCCTCATATGCTGAGATTGAACAAAGACTTTAAGATGACGTTTGATGTTATCTTTAAATTTCTCTATTTGTCAAAGGAATGCATCCTGGATCCTGAGTCCTCAGAGCTAATGAAGACTTTTCTTGCCGGGATCATATACTGTTGGTGTGAG
Organism: Torulaspora globosa; assembly: GCA_013694445.1. Taxonomy (NCBI): domain Eukaryota; kingdom Fungi; phylum Ascomycota; class Saccharomycetes; order Saccharomycetales; family Saccharomycetaceae; genus Torulaspora; species Torulaspora globosa. The sequence goes on from CP059269.1 coordinate 1,008,249, forward strand.
GGAACCACGGAACAGATCAAATGGGCTCGTGCAATCCTGAAGAAGTTGCTAAGTGAGAAATTTTCACTTAACCCTAAGACGATCACTCCAGATATCCTAGAAGAGGTCAACATTCATTTACTGTTTTTGCAAAATCCGGCAAATTGGAATGAAATGATCGTTTCACAATTTTGGTCCCGTTTGATACCAATATTCTCGTTCTTCGACAAGGATTCATTTATAGAGAATTTTGAAGTACCCAAGAATATTGAATCATTGAAAAAAACGTATAGATTTCCAATTGAGTCTATTTTCAAACTGTGGTATCATCATTTGGGTAAGAATTATCGAGATAAGCCGCTTGATTTCCTATTGCGAGCTCTTGACATGCTACTTGAGAAATTGGGATCACAATTCTGGTCCAAGATGGATCCATACACTTTTCATAGCATTTTGGACATCGTATTTGACCAAGACTATTTTGCAAGCAAATTGATCAGAATTCAGGATAATGAGATACCAGAGGATGATACAGAGCTGGTTCTCTCGCTTTCGGGTTGTATAACCGATATGGTGTCGTGGACATTGGTATTTTACCGCTCGCTGACTGATTCAAAAAGAATCCAAATGGTTAAAAAGGTGTCAATGGCATTTCTGAGAATAATAACAAATCAATCTTCCCTCAAGTCAATTCCCAAGGCATGTTTGATGAATTCGTCCACAGCTCTTCTCACAGCCGTGCTGACTATCAGTAACGAAGAGCGAGAGAAGCTCTACGAGAAGGATGACTTCGAAGTCATATTGTACTCAAAGACCGATTCAAGAGCATTACTCAATAATTCTCTCATCCAAGATATGGTAGTTCGCTCAGCTACCAATCCTACTGAGCTGTATCCTGGATTGGGTGACTCAACAACTTCCGTTTCGACATCCGCAATGATAGTCCTTACAAAATGCATCAGTTTTGATATTCTAATGTTGTGTCAGACGTCCTATAAACTTTACTCGGGAAAACAAATCAATAGCATCCCATTCAGTGATAGTTTGCTCAAAAGCCTGACTGAAAAGCTGGATCTGCGTTCTTTTCATGATGGTCCACTTCTGGCAAAGCAGCTTTTGGTGTCATTGACGGATATCAATGGACTGTTGGTGATATCTTCAAAAGATCATAATTCTCACAATGCGAACGTCAAGAGCTTTTTACAGCTCTGCACAGCTTTGGTCGGAAAGTTTGCCGATATATTACCCAAACAACTTTCTATCGTTTTAGCTGATGAAGAGGCAGCGCTGGGCTTTTGGTCATGTATATTTTCATCCAACACTGAGCTTTATCAAGCAGCTACAAATATTCTCTACGACACATTTGATGTGGAAGGTAGATTAGAAGGTATTCAAGCCATCCTAGCTGGTAATTTGACTGCGCACCTTCGCGCCATAAATCGCGTGTTGCATCAACTGATAAGATGCGAATTTTACGAACCATGTCCAAGGGCAATTCGAGTTCTCATGGATATTGTCACTGCATTTACTGATCCTGTGGGAGGTGTCTTTTCGAATATTCTGGCGCTAAAAAGCGATGAAACAGATCAGCAGCTCTGTCTTTTCTGGGAATTGGCCTGGTCATTTCTAGACACCATCTATCGTTGTACTTTAACTTGGGCCACCAAATACGAGTATTCGGAGCTTGAAAACTTCACCAAGGATACTTTAGATCTCAGTAGAGCATTGGTTGATTCCTACAGAGAATTCACTGATATTTTGCAGGGCTCAGGGACAGACTTCTTTGCAAGTATTTCCAAGGCGGTCAAAAACATGCTTTATTGGCTAAGACTGAGTGATGAAGTCCTTTTAGATTCATGTGTGAAGCTCATTGTCAGTACTTCTGATTTGGCCAGTGAGAAGCTCATCAGTTTTAGCGATGATTTGGTGGAACAAATGGCCAAATACGGGGCAAAAGCTAAGAAATATTCTAATAAGCTTTCTAAACAACAAGCTGCCGAGATACTGATCAAATCGAGGAATTTCAACCATGAGCTAACGGATAGAGTGGTTGCGGAAGCTGAAGCCTACCACAAAGAGAAAGCTCGAAGTAAACTGGGCACTGCGACGCTCACAAGACTGTCGCCATCGCCATCTACAGAGTCCAGGGCTGACTTTTTGCAAAGAAAGGCTGTCGCTTCTTCGATTACTGGTCGACCAAAATCTACTCAGTCCAAGATCACTTCCTTTGGCACTTTGCAAACTGGCACGATGCCCAAAATGCAAAGTAGAACGCCTAAACCAGTGTCCAAGATGGAGCTTGCAAGGCGCCAGCTGCTCAGCAATAGGGTGGTGCATCCACCCAGCAACACGGTTTTTCATAGCAAGTCAAAGCCGGCTGCGGGCAGGAATGGAGACAGCAGTAGCGATGAGAGTGAAGATGATATTGAATCAGCTAGAGAACTTTTTGCAACAGCAAAGGCCAAAGGAGCAGGTATTCAAACTCTCGATATCAATGGTAAAGCTGTTCATAAAAATACTAGCGCTGAGCGGGCCAAGATTGAAGAAGAAAACATGCGAAAGAGACTCAATGTTGATCTCAATCCCTTATATGAGACCGTTTTGCAATGGGACTACACAAAAAGTGGCGATTACCCAGATGACGACTCTGCACATCTGTACAGGAAAGTCAAAGATTCTTTTACCTCTATGGTGGAATACAGGGAGATTATAAGGCCACTTCTTCTGCTAGAGTGTTGGCAAGGTTTGTGCTCCACCAGGGATAGAGAAGATAATAAACCATTCAGTATAATTGTGGGCAATAGGACCGCAGTCTCCGACTTTTACGAAGTTTATGCATCTATGACAAGAAATATGATACAAGAAGCTGGCATCACAGACTCTGATCTTATTGTTTTAGCATATTTTCCCGGTAATGAAAACTTATCGACACTGAGAAACGAGGATTTCAAGAAAGCTACGAATACATGTTTGGCTAAAGTCAGGACTTTAAAAAACACGAAGGGCAATAATGTTGATATCACACTGAGAATCCATAGAAAGCATAATTTTTCAAAGTTCTTAACCTTGAGATCAGAAATTCATGCCGTCAAGGTAATGCAAATGACCACTGTGGAAAGAGAATATTGTTCGCTTGAGGCATTGGAGTACTACGATTTAGTGGGCCAAATTCTGCGTGCAGCACCATCGCAATCCGTCGACGTCGATCAAAAGGAGATCGAGATTGTCAAATCCAACTATAAGCTGAACTCCTCTCAGGCAGAGGCGATTGTCAAGACTGTCTCTAAAGAAGGCTTTTCTCTGATTCAAGGTCCACCCGGTACTGGTAAAACTAAGACAATCTTGGGAATTATTGGCTACTTCTTGTCGACACGCAACACTTTGCCCACGAATGTCATCCAGGCACCTACAGGTGCTGGTCCCACAACGACTGAGCAACTACTGAAGAAACAGAAAATACTTATCTGTGCACCGAGTAATGCGGCTGTCGATGAAATAGTTCTTCGTCTGAAAGATGGGATCTTCAACCGAGACGGTGGGAAATTCCAGCCTAGTATCGTCCGTGTGGGTCGCTCTGATGCTGTAAATGCAGCTATAAGAGACCTCACTCTAGAAGAACTGGTTGACAAACAGGTTAGTCAGAAGAACTATGAGTTCTCCACTAATCCTGAGCTGGAGAAAAAGTTCAGCTCTGCGGTTACCAAGAGAAGAGAGCTGAGGGCAAAGTTGGATGCTGAAAATGGGTCGGTAACTAGCTCTTTGTCCACAGAAGATATCGCGAAATTACAGATGCAAATCAGAGAGCTGAGTAAGGAATTGAATGAGCTTGGTAGAGAGCGTGATGAGATCAGAGAGCGGAATTCGGTTAACTATAGGAATAGAGAGCTAGATCGGCGAAATGCTCAAGCTCGTATTCTGGCAAATAGTAATGTCATATGTTCAACGTTATCTGGATCAGCGCATGACGTACTTTCTTCTCTGGGCGTGAAGTTTGATACAGTGATCGTCGATGAAGCATGTCAATGTACTGAGCTTTCATCTATAATACCGCTTCGTTACGGAGGCAAGCGTTGTATTATGGTCGGTGATCCAAATCAATTACCACCAACTGTTCTATCTGGAGCAGCCAGCAATTTTGGCTACAATCAGTCGCTATTTGTGAGGATGGAGAAGCACAGCCTGCCTTACTTGCTGGACGTTCAGTATCGTATGCACCCAGCTATTAGTCAATTCCCGTCGTCAGAGTTTTACAGTGGTCGCCTAAAGGACGGTCCTGATGTTGAAGAGATGAACATCCGTCCATGGCATAAAGAAGCTTTCATGACGCCCTACAAATTCTTCGATATAGTGACCGGTCGAGAATCTCAAAATTCCAAGAGTATGTCTTACGTCAATATGGAAGAGATACGAGTCGCAATAGAACTGATCGAAGGCCTTTTGAATAAGTATGAAAGAGAGGTCGATTTTTCAGGAAAGATTGGTATTATCTCACCTTACAAAGAGCAGGTTTTAACAATGAAAAGACAATTTCGGTCTTACTTTGGTGCGTCCATCGCAAAGTATGTTGATTTCAATACTATTGATGGCTTCCAAGGTCAAGAGAAGGAGATTATCGTAATATCATGCGTTCGTGCTGACGATTCTAAATCTGGCGTCGGTTTTTTGAAAGATTTCCGCCGTATGAATGTTGCCTTGACTAGAGCTAAAACCAGTATGTGGATTTTGGGTCATCAAAGCTCTCTAACCAAGAATAGGCTTTGGAGAGATCTAATAAATAATGCCAAAGAAAGAGGTTGTCTGGAGCCTGCATGTCCCGGTTTTCTCAAAAAGACAGCTAGCGAAGCTCAGCGCATTCTAAAGAGATATGAAGCACAACAAGCTGCTGTGCCAAAGGAAGATGACTATGATCCACATAGCAGGGAATATGTTAAGAAGCCTCAACGGCAAAAACGGAAGCATGAGCAAACTTACGATGGCAATGCAAATGGTCAATCTAAGATGCCGATGAAGGCTCCTGAGCTACCTGTAACTGGCACTAAGAAGAAGAAATCGTCGATTTTTGGAGGACCGACTATACCTAACATGGGAGATACCAGTCATGGCCCTTACATAAAAGAAAAGCGCAGTTCAAAAGCTGTTAAAGCGGAGAACAATTCATCAGATAATCAACGTATCTCGCTTTCCGACGATTCGAGAGTTGCTCCGGATGGTGGAGACAAATTGCCGATGGCTCTTGTCGAAATTAGTGATCCAACTGGGAGCGATGATGAGAACAATTATGTTCCAAGGCCCGTAATAACTGGAGAGAAAAGATCAGATATACGTCAAAATACAGGAATTGCGGACGACGATTACGAGCCCTCCGCAGTATCTCAAAATGGGCATTCAAAAGCATCAAATATCAATGACGGAGATTCGTCTGCACACATCAGAAATCCAACTAACTATCAAAGCAAGATTGAGCGGCCTTCGGCGCCTTCCGTGCATGAAGGCCATAAACCATATGGGAGAAGGCAAAGATCTTCCAATCTGTTTATACCCAAGAAGAAACCGCAGCATCGATGAGCTATTAATCCATTAACTAATTATGAAAGATAAGATCTAAGCAGTGCAAATCGCACATCGCATGTATTACTCTTTCTTCTTGGATTTATCCTTTAAGAATGTAAGACTTCCTGAAGATGTGCTGTCATTGTTTGATCGCTGAGCCGTCTTATCTGTGACAGCGATCTTAGGAGGAGATTTGCTAACAACCAAGAAGGAAGGATTTGAGCGACCATTTTTTGAAGCTGAAGTGGTATCATTTATTTCTGTTCTTTTCGATATCTCATGGTAAGCCTTCTCAATAACCTCTCTTTCATCTCTGACAAGTTTCACCAAAACCCTATTATCAGTTGACGCTATAATCTCGGTCAATTCTTGTAAACTTTGTTCCATCCATGGTCTCATTTGAGCGGTTGTAGCATTGGAGAGGTTCTTATCATCTGATAAAACGGATTTGATTCGGTCTTCAAGTTTCTTGACACACTCGATGCAATCATTCCAAAGGTCTCTGTCGACCGCGAGCGATGATGAGTTTTCTTTCTTATATGTGAGCTGATCCTGTAACGAAGCGATTTTCATTTCTATGAATTCTTCAGCATGATTTGCGATATCCTCTTCTTCTGATTCCTGATCTCCACCGTTATTGAGATTTAGATGAAGTAATCTTTGCGCCCTTGATGATTCTTTAGAAGCCCGTAGTGGGAGTCCCACTCTTGACAATAGTTCTCTGCGGGCAACGTTATTTTTACCAATTTCATCATCAATAGCGTTAATCTTGCGTCGTACTCTAGCTGACTGGGTTCTAAATTCTCTTTCAAAGAACTCCTGATCCTTATGGAATTCATGTAAAAGCTCAGTTGCTTGCTTAATACTTTGAGAAACTCCATCACGGCACAAATTCAATATCTTCAACGTACGCCACGTTCTTTCAGGACTTCCACTATCGGTATCGTCTTCGCCGTCTGCCAACTTCAAATATTGTTCAAGCGCCGCCCGATAGCTGCTATCGATCGTAAACGATACTGGACTATATTTTCCCACTTCAATATCCGTACCATTACTCCATTGATCTCTCTTTTCGATCAATTGCCGCCTCTTTCTGTTCAATTTACCAATCTTTTGCCTGCATTTCTGCAAAAAATCGATCTCTTCACGTATCTGACCATCACAAGACGTAAGCATCCCATTCAATGTAGTCAAATCATTAAAACATATCGCTATATCTCGCCTTATACCGTCCAATCGATCTTCTAAACCCTGTTCCTGCACCGCTTTCGCATGTGCCACCACTAAACTCTCAAGAAACTCCTCCAATTCAGCATTCTGCCTCAGTACAGCCTCCAATTCCATCTGACAGCGGCAGCGACCCAGCAGCGATCACCAGCGACCCACAACACCATTAAAACCATCTCTTGATGGCTAGTTATACCTGCTCTTATAGTTGAGTGTCCGGGCGCCAAAGATGAACCGGGCCAAACCGGACAGTCCGGGACGCGCCGGACAGGCGCAGACCGGACAGGATCCAAACCGGACAGGATAGGGCCAAACCGGACAGGAGCAAGCGGACAGCCGCGCGTCAGTAAATCGAGCGTCAGTAAATAATAAAACACAATTTTACAAGTTTCTCAACAACCAAAAGTGCCACAAGTCTCATTCAACAACAGAAAATTAGCTAAAATTCACAGCATTCACCAGACACCGCTGCAACCGCAATTGCCCAAATTTGAACCAACTTCCAGAATCCAAATTTCTCATCTCATTATACCATTTCACAGCACTCTGTCCTACAACTCTCAATACACTCCAGCACTCACAATGATTTTACAGCTTAAAGAATCTTTTTAAAGAATTTGGAAAATTTTTCACATTTCTTTTTTTGCAGGTAGCTCATCGCCAAGAATTTTAGAAAAGTATAAATTGTTGGCAAGTTTCTTGATTTTAGAGGTGGTTTATTCTCTATTCCAATACTTTGGGTTGATTTGTAGTAGTTTCTTGGGGGTAGATTGTTTTATTTTCTGCGGGTTCAGTATTCTTGTAAAATAAGTGTTCTTGAGAGACGATAGTAAAATGGTTAGAGATTATAGTACAGCATTGGAATATTTGAAAAGTTTTAAAGAGAAGGATGGGTTATCAGTTGAGCAATTGATGGATTCCAAAGTGAGAGGTGGATTAACTTATAATGATTTCTTGATTCTTCCGGGGAAGATTGAAGTACCATCGTCATTGGTTAAATTACAGACGAAATTGACCAAGAAGATTAGTTTGAATGCACCATTTGTTTCTTCTCCAATGGATACAGTTACCGAGTCTGAGATGGCAATTCATATTGCGTTATTGGGTGGAATTGGTATTATTCATCATAATTGTAGTGCTGAAGAACAAGCAGAAATGGTGAGAAAAGTTAAGAAATATGAAAATGGGTTTATTAATTCACCAGTGGTTATTTCTGCAACGACTACCGTTGGACAGGCAAAGATGATGAAACAAAAATACGGTTTTGCTGGTTTCCCAGTTACTGGTATGTGATAGATTTTTGCAAGGTTGAATCCCAAATTATTGATGATGATTCCATTAATATTATTAACTTTCGTTCTACTGAATAGGATCAAACGATCTTGTAGAGAATTTTTGAACTGAACTAGTGATTTGGGATTTCAATTATTATGGATTTTATGAATTATCTTTACTAACAGTTATGAATTAGAAAATGGTGAACTTCACTCTAAATTGATTGGTATTGTCACTTCCCGTGATATTCAATTTGTTGAGGATAACTCTTTGTCCATCTCTGATATTATGACCAAGGACGTCGTTACTGGTACTCAGGGCATTACATTGGCTGAAGGTAACGATATCTTGAAGAAGACTAAGAAGGGGAAACTTCCAATTGTGGATAAGGAAGGTAGATTGGTCTCTATGTTGTCTAGAACCGATTTAATGAAGAATCAAACTTTCCCACTTGCTTCCAAATCTTTTGACACTAAGCAACTGCTTTGCGGTGCTGCCATTGGTACACTTCCAGCTGATAGAGAGAGATTGCAACTGTTGGTCGATGCTGGATTGGATGTGGTTGTCATTGATTCTTCTCAAGGTAACTCTGTCTTCCAATTGGATATGATTAAATGGATCAAGCAAACTTTCCCAGATTTGCAAGTCATTGGTGGTAATGTGTGTACCAGAGAGCAAGCTGCCAGTTTGATTGCTGCCGGTGTCGATGGTTTGAGAATCGGTATGGGTTCCGGTTCCATCTGTATCACTCAAGAAGTTATGGCATGTGGTAGACCTCAAGGTACTGCAGTTTACAACGTCACTAAGTTTGCCAGAGAATTCGGTGTTCCTTGTATCGCTGATGGTGGTGTTCAAAACATCGGTCACATCGCAAAGGCATTGGCTTTGGGTGCCTCCACCTGTATGATGGGTGGTATGCTTGCTGGTACTACTGAATCTCCAGGTGAATACTTCTACAGAGATGGTAAAAGATTGAAGGTTTACCGTGGTATGGGTTCCATTGATGCCATGCAAAAGACCGACAGCAAGGGTAACGCTGCCACTTCTCGTTATTTCTCGGAAGGTGACGATGTCCTTGTGGCTCAAGGTGTCTCCGGTGCTGTTGTCGACAAAGGTTCTGTTAGAAAATTCATCCCATATCTGTACAATGGTCTACAGCACTCATGTCAGGATATTGGTGTCAGCTCTTTGGAAGAATTGAACGAGAAAGTTCAAAACGGTAACATCAGGTTCGAATTCAGAACTGCTTCCGCACAATTGGAAGGTGGTGTCAACAATTTGCATTCTTATGAAAAACGTCTGCACAATTGAACAGTTATCTTGGACTGATTGTTGCATCTATATTCGGTGCACCATTTGTCGTTAATCCTTGGTACAGCCAAATTATGGCGACGTCTTCCTATCATTTATTATTCTAAATACTATAATACAAACAACTAAGCGACAATAATTGATAATTGCCAGCTCCCATTAATTCTCCTATCAAACACTTAATAAGATCAAAATCACTTCTTCTTCTCTGCCCTCTTTAAAAGTTCATCATAAAGATTATGTCCATCTCTCATTTTATCCAGCGAAGGCGGCATCCTTTCATTTATTAAATCCTGCTTACGAGCTTTTTCAAACGTCGACAGAGTTTCGTTCAGACCATCAGCTCCATGTGCTAGAGCTCCACGAGGCAGTACACCAGAATTGATATCTTTTAGGTACTTCACTTTATCACTCTCCTCTCTAAGAACAGAGTACATCCGCGACACCTTAGCGATTGCTAAAATCTTGTTTCTCAAAGCTTTCCTCCTGGCCTCATCATCAAGGATCGATTTAGTATGCTTGACCTGCCCTTCAACTCGTGGAACTATCTGGCGCGATGACTCTGTGGTAGAACCTATACGGTCTGAAATAACAGGTGTTTCTTCACCCAATTCATCCTCTGTACATATGTTCAATATCGAAACGAGCATCTCCGTCACTTTCTCACCAACAAACGGCAGCGACCAAGTGAAAACGTCCATAAAATCCGGGAGCCAGTAAGGGTGAGGCGACATGTTGAACTGCCGGATGTTCATCACATTGGCTTCGTACTTCAGAACAGCAGCTTTATTCTTATAGGTGTCCAAGTAATTAGGCGCACTGAAAAGCGTCAGCAGACTAGGGAAACCAAGCGTCTTAGTGTTCTTATACATTCTGTAACCGGCGTCTTGCGCTTCATGTGCTCTAATGATGGATAATAGGCCTGTCCTTTGCAAAAAAGCACAAGCCGCCTCGTAATTGAACGCAAACGAGCAGCCTCTCACAGAATTGGGAGTAAAGTTTTCTGTTGATGGGTGGTCAGCATCCTCGTCGTAAGTTTCAATCGGATCAGCCCAAACCAGATCACACATCAAACCTCTTGAAGGTATTTCTCTGAATCTGTTTATTCGGTTAACATCCTGTGCAGTATTCAACTCGGGTGAGATACCCCCGTGAACGCAGAAATATTGACCGTTCATCAGTGCTGCTAGCGGCAGCGTATTGAAAGACTGGCAGCAGGCTTCGTACACTTTCAAACTGTATTTATGCAAACATTCGTTCTTGAACGTGAAATACGAGGTCAAATGCTTACATTCGTGATTGCCCCGCAGAAGCCAGAAATGCGAATTGAAATTCAGTTTCAACGCATACAGATATATCAGACATTCGAACGAAAAAGATCCCCTATCGACGTAATCACCTAAGAACAGGTATGGCGTGGTCTCTGGATTACCACCAACTTCAAAAAGCTTTAAGAGATCGAAATACTGACCGTGTATATCACCGCACACCGTAACAGGTGCCGGGACATGCAACAGATTCGGTTCCTTCGACAAACAGCTCGTAGCCATCGCTAAAATCTTCAACGCTTGCGACTCACGAAGTCTTCCTTCCCGCTTAAAATGCTCTCTGAGGAACTCATGATCGGGCAGTCCTCTATCAGGATCAAATACTTCTTCATCCACCGGTAATTTCCCCGTTACAGGAGGAACTTCCTTAATAACCCTTTCTTTCGTAGATACTCTTCGTCCATCTTCGAGGCTATACATGTTCAAATCCACCGCTGGAGCTCCAGACTCACGTCTCCCGCTATAAGGCTTACTCTCAATGATTCTCAATGCCGCATTGATCTTATCCGTGTTGCACTGCGCCTCACTTTTCCCTGCTGACATCTTGCACAACAACTCTTCCAAAAACTAACCTCTCACACTGCTAAGGCCCTCTAAAGCAACCAGATCTCTCCCTTATCAACTACTAGCCCCTACTGAATCCTCAGAAACCTCCAATCCCTTGCTACTATCTCTTTAAACCTGTTTATCAACTGTTAGTTAGATGGCTTGGCCTTAACGATTCAACAACCTGAAAACGTTACCCGGCCACGTCCTCAATTGGGTTACCCGGTCTTCATTACCCGGCTTTGTCATCAGTTTGGTTACCCGGTCTTGTTGTTTACCCGGCCTCAGAAGTCACCCGGCCTCAGACTTTGAAAAATTAAGCTCATCGCATCAAGAAGGTGAAATATATGGTAAAGTACAAGAGATTTGATGGTATTTGAAGCGATTGTGGAGGTATTCTGGGGATTTGTAGGTCGATTGTGAGTATGAGCTGTGATGCAGATGATTGCTTTGTGGAGGCTGCGGTTGAAGAGCCGAATTTGAAGTTTAAGGACGAAAAACAACAGGCAAGATTCGAACTTGGTGTGTCAATGATGGTTTACAAATGGGGTGCTTTAGAGGTGGCAGTTGCGAATAATTGGGGTGGTCCTGCTTCTGCGGAGAAGCGAGATTGGATTACGGCGATTGTGCTGGATTTGTTTAAGGATGGGAAATATGTGGACGCAGCAATGATCGAGGAAACGTTACTGTACGCAATGATAGATGAGTTCGATACCAATGTGGAAGATGAATCTGCGATGCCTATCTCGGTTGGGATAATTGAGATCTATAAGCAGTGCCAACTGCAGGATTATTCTGCGGTAGAGGAATTGTACAATAGTTGGTTGGAAAAACAGAACAGTGCGGAAACGTCGCAATCTAAGGCTGTTGTTGTAGAGGAGGATCCGCTTAACCCGGGTGTGTCTTCTTCCGAGGAGTCTGGGGATGAAGAGGACGAACAAGAGCCGGCGGAGGACGCGGATGTAGAAATGACTGACAGCCGATCAAACCAGCCTGTGGTAGACGAAGATGGTTTCGAGCTGGTCCAGAAGAAGGGAAGAAGGTGAGTTAAGTAGTTTGACAATTTAGTATCTTTTATAAAATAAACTCGTATTTGGATGGGTATCTCTTGAAGCGTTCTCTCAATGGCTCGGTTGGTCTACAAAATAATAAAAGATACACATCTATAGTCAATAAGACCTATGTTGGTATAAGAACGTAGTTACAATTGTTTAGGAGGTAGATTTATTTACTGTTCAAAGAGTCTCTCGGTGTCCAAGGTCTCGACGATACCGGGGTGAGATTGTTTGAATTTGTAGCGTAATTGTTCAGGTTAGTGTTAACGGTATCCAATGAACTGACACTTGTGGTGCTGCCGAATCTTAGACGCCTGAAAAGTGACGAAGTCATATCGAGAAGTGAGAACCCTTCCTTTTCTTGACGCCTGGTCTTGAAAAGTTGAATTTGGGTACCAGCCCAAATATTAGGTTTTAAAATACCTGGATCTAAATTGAAAGCGGGACGTCTGCTGTTATTAGGTCCATATTTCTTACCGTCACAATATTCTTCTTCCTTTATGGGGCTACATTCTTCGTTTTTATTGAATCCTGTCCATGAAAATCTGAAGAACGAATGGCCGTTGTTGGTTGGCATGGTCTTATTTCGTGCACAGTCCAAGGGCTTGTTGGAAGCATGAGAACTATTAGCTAGCTCTAAAGGTGAATTCGCTGCTAATTCATGATTCTGGTTGGAGAAATAACTTAACAATGAGCTATTGTTACTGTTTGTTCGTGAAAGGGCTGACCCATTAGAATTCCACCTCTCCAACTTGGGCATTGTTGGTGATATTGGCTCAATTGCGGATTCCTTGACAATGTTATAGCCGTTTGCTCCTACTGAAATCACATTAGCTTGAGATATGGAGTATGGCGCTGAGTGGGTATTGAATATATCTGACCAAATGATGTCATAAATCCACTGCTGATAGACCAAATTTTCTTCTGTCAAATCAATTCGCATTGGCTTCGCTTCATTCATTTCACGGATGACAACAGGCAGTGATTTTTGAATCGCATTCTCAAATTTATCCTTGAAGATAGAAATATCATCAATGACTCTATAGTAATCAGAAGTGGTTATTGTTGCAATTTCTGGATAATTACGCAATATAATTCGAATGATTTTGTTCATCGTTTGCAAAGACTCCGCACCAATCCAAGTATTACTGAGTGCATTGGTAGCGCTAGATTTTGCTTTCGCCTTAGCAGTAAGTCCAACAGGCCATCGAGGTCTTAATGCTTTGAACAATGTTTTATTCGACAACGCGCAATAATCAGCTATATCTGCTTGTTCATAAATTTCGGTGTTTTTCGCAGCGCTTTGGACTTTCGTGAGATTTAGAGCCTCTTGATCCAAGTCCTGGTCCTTTTTCATCCGCTTGGTAGGGTCTTCATCGTCTGTTTCGTCATTGCTCTCATTATTTTCAAACTCGTTCGCACCACTTTGATCTTGCAGATTTTTCCTGAATGTAATATTTTGACTGTTGAACTCCTCAGAGCTCGAATTATTGGATGTGTCTCTGTTGTCGGAAACCAGGTCATCTTGGAGTAAGCGCGGATTCAAAGTATACTCCAAGTAATCTTGCAGTTGGACTTTACCAACGCCCTCAATAATTCCATTGCCTTGCAAAGCTTTTGAAATTGTATCTATTGCTTCCCTCAATTGCGAAAAGACTCTTTGATGTCGGCAGATGATGAAGATCAGATTTAGAGCTTCGTTATAATAGACGACGATGTATATTACGATTGCTCTCAGTAATAAGGCCAAAAGATCCAATTTAAAGCCCGGAGAAGTTATGAAACTTCGAGTTGATCTACCATTGGTGGCAAATGTGCTTAAGTATTTTTTATTCGACATCTTCGAGATTAACTGCAAGAGTACCATCGAAGCGTTATAACTCAAGCCGCCGTATCTCAAAGCTTTCGATTGCCTCTTAAAGGACAGCTGGATCAAATCTTCGTCCTTCAGATTTGATGGGATAGGTAAGAGATTGTAAATCAATTCGAACAACCATGGGCGCAGTTGGTTATTGTCTCTAACATCACCGATAGCTAAATGACAAAGATGAATTAGTGTAAAATCCCGATAGGTGATATTATTAATATTCCCATTCGATAGTTTGAAAAAATTGGGAATCTTGTTCGTATAATAATTCGGTGTAAGTTTGTCCAGCATTTTGGCCAAAACCAATTTCCTTGAAGACAGTAACAAAGCTAAGTTTGAGCACAATGGGATCAAAGCGGGTGATACCTCGGGATTATCACGATAAAAGCTGATATAATAAACAGAAAAGACTATGATCTTGCAAGCAAACTTATCTGCAACATAGTTCTCGAAAAATTTATTCGTCTGAATGAGCTTAGTGAAGAAAACCAGCCATTGGAGCAATAGTGGTGACACTAGTGGTAATCCCATGTTATCATTTGCCTCATTGTTTACATCAGTATTAGAATTGTTGTTCGGTTTCGCAGAATCATTATTATTATTATAATTGGAATTGATCAAACTTGATGATGGCGGCCTCTTGGAAAGAAAACTCAAAGGGTTAGATTCCTGTTCGATGGCTAGTTCAATCGGTAATTTAAATGTCTTGGCAAATGAGGTTAGGATCAATTTCAAATCGAATTCTCTATTGAAAGTGGACAAATACGATAAGCATATGTTGGGCAAAGGATTTTGTACGTCATTTGAAGATTGCAATTTTAAATTTAAAGTGAATTCAAATGTCTCGCTACGGTTCCAATTATTGAAAGACATCAAATTTAAAATTTGTAAACTTGATAAAACCAATGATGCTCTAAGGTGAGGTAAATGTTGCTGATGATTTTGCTTGTAGCCCAATTCTTGATATGGAACTTTAGTTTCATCCTCATGATTAGAACAAAATCGACAAATTAGATTAATGAGTGATGCGATAAAACAAATCAAATCGTATTCGGGAATTAGAGCGGTCAAACAAAACAGAAACTTATTAATGGTATGATGATTTTCGCTTATGAAATCGTTGGGTTTGTACAGATCCGATGAACACAGTGATAACAAAGCATTCATGATCTCTAAACGATTTGAATCTATTCTGGGGCTCTGATTATGATATGTGAAATCCTGCGTACTAATACCGTTTTCCCACAGAAAATGTGTCAAAGAGCCCGGTGAATTTCGCACAGTAATGGTAAAACCTTCAATGAAAAGCAATCTCACAAGCGACCGTATCAGAACCAACCCCAACGGTGGTAAATCGGTCTCCTGGGCAAGCGGTATACCAAAAATTTCATCACCATCTCTGGTCCAAAACATGTCTACCGACCGTTTCCCCTTCTTATTCCCCTCTACTGCGAAGTACCAGGGCATTATCTTGGTCAGGATCCTTACACATACAAGTAATTGCACTAATTGCGCTTCTAATTCTTCGGTACCAAGCGATTCACGTCCACCATTGGCTATAAAAACAATCTTAAGCGACACAAATCGCAATAAATTAGCAAAATTCCCGGGATTCGCTCTCACAATATACTGCAACTCCCGCGGTGAAACATTACTGTTAACTAACTCCATAGTCAACCCATTACCCGCCGAGATAAAATCGACATAAAACTGTTCAAACATATTATCCACAACCTGCTGCCCAGGTTCGCGATTCAAATAAGCCCCCACAAGCTTCATCTCATCCACATCTGAACAAAACAACGGTATCGCGTCACTCGTGTTTCCCGCATTCGCTCCCGCTCCAGCCAACTTAAACACATGGTCCCGATACAGAGCACCCAATCGAGAGTCTGTGTTGCCCATTAAGTAACCAACCCAACTGTATTCTTCTCTATATATTTGCCACAAAAGCTCCCTAATCTCTCCTTTGTACCACAGATTTTTGTTACACAAAAATGAAAGATCTCAAACAGAGATCGTTACCCTGTCTTTTCGAAAATATAATTTCCGTTACACAAAAACGTTGTTTACACTAAAAATCGACCTGTTCCCAATTTCTCTTGTTTGCGCCACCGTGGAACATTGCATCTAGATCACCGGCTCCGAGCTTGTTCCGTAGCATGTCGTCGTCGATCATGCTTAGTCTTTGGTCGAGACTATCCTCCCACATCTCGAGCGACGAACTGGAGCTTGATACGGTACGTTGGTTTACCAACATGGGTGCTGCCCGCGAAGCGGGCAGCGGCACTCTCTTGTATTCTGGGATTGTTATTTGGGAATTATCCTGTACACAGGCTCGTTGTGAAACGCCTTGAGCTTGAATTTGACCGTTTTGTTGTGGTACTTTGTATCCTTGATCCACGCTTTGTCTTATACGCATTCCAATGGTGCCCAATTGCATTTGGTAATTGTATTGTTCATCCTGGGATGAGATCGGTATGTGTAATGGTCTCTTGACTGGTGAAATTGTCTCAACAGTCATTTCTCTTGTATATGGTGCGTTGCCAGATCGCCGCCGTCAGAGGCCATCCGGTTCCAATCCTCAGGGCTATATATACGACAGCAATACGGGTGGCTGTTGCATCACGCCACCCACACACCCTTTGTTTACACAACAAAGGGTGTATGGGCGGTAGAAGCGCTGTTACCCTGCCCTAACTTGTTACCCGGCTTCCAAAGGTCGCAACCGCGTGCCGCTATGTACAAGTTATCGCGAACGCGCCGCCAAAGGCAGGTTCAAGAGAGAGACATACCCCTGTCAGTACGTATATAAGAGCAGATGCGTCCCTCGAACTACACACGTTAACTTGGACGCTTCATTGTCACCAAACAACAATGAATCATTCTACTATTGCAACCGCCAAACTAAGTTCCGCGGAAACCGTCCAATGGGAACAAAATTACTCCGCACACAATTACCATCCACTCCCCGTGGTATTCCACCGTGCCAAGGGAGCCCATGTCTGGGATCCTGAAGGTCGTGAGTATCTCGATTTCCTCTCCGCGTATTCCGCGGTAAACCAGGGCCACTGTCACCCACGCATAGTACAAGCGCTTATCGATCAGGCGCAGACCCTGACGTTATCGTCACGCGCCTTCTCGAACGATAGCTTTGCACGATTCGCCCGCTATGTGACTGAGTATTTCGGCTACGAGATGGTACTGCCCATGAATACGGGCGCGGAAGCTGTAGAATCGGCGTTAAAGCTGGCACGCCGTTGGGGTTACGAGACAAAGAAGATCCCCGCAGGAGAGGCGATCGTCCTGGGCGCTCAGGGGAACTTCCACGGACGTACCTTCGGCGCTATTTCGCTCTCCACGGATGAAGAAGATTCCCGTAAGAACTTCGGACCGTTTCTACGCAACACATCCGCACGGAATCCGGAGTCCGGTCAAGAGATCCGGTACGGCGTCGCAGAAGACCTCGAAGAGGTCTTCAAGACGCACGGCGATCGTATCGCCGCAGTGATCCTAGAGCCCATTCAGGGTGAAGCCGGGATTGTCGTTCCGCCTGCGGATTATCTTCTCCGCGTGCAGAAACTGTGCAGAGAACATCGTGCGCTGTTTATCTGCGACGAGATCCAGACAGGGATCGGCCGTACGGGCAAGATGTTATGCTACGAGCACAGTCCGGGCGTACGCCCGGACGTAGTGCTACTGGGGAAGGCTATCTCCGGTGGGGTGTACCCTGTGTCGTGCGTGCTTGCATCGCGTGAAGTGATGCTCACATTCACTCCCGGATCGCATGGCTCGACGTACGGCGGGAACCCGTTAGCCGCCCAGGTGGCGATCGCTGCGCTGGAGGTCGTACGTGATGAGAAACTGGTTGAGCGTGCACGTGACCTAGGTGAAGTTTTACAGGGTAAATTGCGCGAGTTACAACAAGAGAGCGATGGTGCAATCTCAGAAGTACGTGGACGTGGTCTATTAACTGCTATTGTGATTGATCCTGCAAAGGCTAATGGACGTACCGCTTGGGATTTATGTTTGTTGATGAAAGAACAAGGTGTTTTGGCCAAACCGACTCATGATCATATCATTAGACTTGCACCTCCATTGGTGATCTCAGAGCAGGATCTGCTACGCGGTATCGAGAGTATCAGAATTTCGTTGCAACAGTTACCAACGGCCCCCAAGAGCAGTGGTCATTAATGGTGTGTAGGTTCTATATGAGGTGTATGGGTTGAAATATTATAAGCATACCTTTTAACAATGTGGGTATATTAGGTGGTATTAACGGGTTAGATGGCTATGGAAGTGTGTTGAAGTATCGATAGTATTGGATTAGTTATGAATTGCAGTGTTCAGCAAACGCCTATGAATGGTTCTAGACGAGCTTCCGATTCGCAGTTGCAGGGACAGTCACAGGATTCGTCTGGATCTCAGAGTCAAGAAGGTTGGGTTGTGGGATTGTTTAATTTCACCTGGGTAGTGAGTTATTTCCTTGTTGGATGTACTGTTTTCATTACCAAATGGTCTGTTTATTTGGTGACGTTTTGTTTGTTGCATGTGCCGAGATGGATCTTCATTGAGGCGAGCAAACTGCATTTGACCATTTCGTTTCCGACATTTCTCATCTTGGCGACGTTGACAGCGTATGTGATATACTGTGCTATGAAGGGGAACGTCTTTGCACAGTACAAGCGATTGATACCGGATGAGATCGGGGATAGCGGTTACTCCGAGATGATTAACAGAAGTTCTAGCTCGAAGAAGATGAGCAAAGAGAAGAGTTCTGGTAATAGACGTTTGTTGTTGGATGAGTCCAATGATAGCAGGGAGGGTGCATCGCATTTGGATCAGTTTTTGAGCGCGATAAAGATCTTTGGATATCTAGAGAAGCCGGTTTTCCATGACTTGACAAAGAATATGAGGACACAGAAACTTGATGAGGGAGAAATACTATTGCTTGATGATTCTATAGGTTTTGCGATTGTTGTCGAGGGAACGTTGCAGATTTACCACAGAGTGGAACAGGAAAGTTCCTTTGGTGAGCAGCTGAGCAAGAATGGTTCGCTGGACGAAACACTCGAGCCGTTCAGGAGTTGTACTGTGGAAGAGCAAGAAGTGCAAGATTACGATGATCTTTTGAACGGAGAACACGGCGATGGCTCTGCCTATATTCGGTTGAAAGATGGGCTGGGTAAGTTTCAATTGTTAAATACAATGAAACCAGGTAATCCCGTATCGTCCTTAGTCAATATTTTGAACCTTTTCACTTCCACATACCAAGAATTCGATTGGCAGGATGCGGTTAGTCGATCTCCTTCGGTAGATGTAACCGTTTTCCAATCGGGTTTCAATGGGTTTTCTGAAAGTGCAAAGAAGGATGTAGGTCCGATCTCATCCCCGACCGCAGAAAGCTTACCTACATCGAATTTAGGTAGCCGTAATACACCTCCAGTACGCGTTACAAGAGTAATCGCTCGAGCGGCAACTGACTGTACCATTGCGATTATTCCTCCTCAGGCTTTTGCCAATTTAACCGCAAAATATCCACGCTCTGCGTCCCACATTATCCAAATGATACTCACCAGGCTGTATAGGGTTACATTTCAAACTGCGAATGACTATCTCGGTCTCACCAGAGAAATCATGAATATGGAAGTCGTGCTCAACAAAAACGTTAACTTCGATTTACCTTTCTACTTGAAGGATGCAGTGATAAGGCTAGTGAATAATCAGTCATCAAGCGACAGCTTTGAGAGTAAAACTGCTATCAAGTCCGAATCCAAAAGCATGACCTCCTCTTCTTTGGAGTCGCGCAGTAAGGCTAAAAAGGCCCCAGAGAGACCTCAATTGCGATCAGTAGCTAATTATCAATCAAGCTCCTCGGTGAGAGGATCGAGACATGTTGTTCTCGGGTCCAGAGATCATTTAAATCCTGGAGATTTACTTTCTAGTGTACCACTGTCTCGCAAGGAATCTCCAGGATCTTCAGCGACTATGCCGCAAAACAAACTATCTTCACCGCTGTCGTCACAAAGCCAAAAGATAATGGCTCCGTCCTCATCTGATTCGTCCAGCGGTAATTCCCGTTACTCAATGCACTCCTTTCTTTCTCAGGGGCTTGCATCGCCAGTGACTATGAAGCTCAACGTCAATGACAGCTCATTGTCAGGCTTAGAATCCGGTTTGAAGAACGACGACGTCAAAAATTGGTCTTTCTCTGCCGCTCAAGAGGAAACAGAGGAATCGGCTTTGAGAATGGCTCTAGTTGAAGCAATGTTCACTTACCTTGGCATCAATAGAGATAATATGGCAATGCCTTCATCACCTTCGAGTAATGCCTCTCATGAAGATGATCACGATAAAAAGGTGGGCAATTTTAATACAAGGAATAATAGCATTATTGCCACATCATCAAGTGCATCACTGTCGTCATATCTTGCACCGCCTTCTGCACCTCTAAGAATTCTCCCCAGTGATTACGCCATCACTTCTCAAAAACAAAAACCAAAGAAAAAGCAGGTTTACCGGGAAGAGGTATCCCCCAACCTTGATTATGACTCTGCTAAGGACGAATTCTCTCAAGGCATTGAAATTCATTTCTTCAAAAAAGGCACTGTTCTCGTGGAACAGAATCATAAAGGGAAAGGCCTCTTTTACATTGTTTCCGGTAAGATAGACGTCACTGCATTCGGAAGGCAACCAGATGGACAATCTCATTTTGGGAGCGCTAGACCAAGTGGCCGTGGCTCCGGAAATAAAGAAACTGTGCTATTCACCATTGGGGCAGGCGGAGTAGCCGGCTATCTCTCCTCACTGATAGGTTATAAATCATTTGTCAATTTAAAGGCCAGAACTGACGTGTATGTTGGGTTTTTGCCAAACAGAGTGTTGGAAAGGCTTTGCAACAAGTATTTCATGATATACTTGCGGATAGCGGAGACGCTAACTAGCTTGCTTTCTCCAAAGATGCTGAAATTCGATCATGCATTGGAGTGGATTCAGCTATCCGCTTCAGAGACTTTATTCAGGCAGGGAGATCCAGCTAATGGTATTTATCTGGTTTTGAACGGTAGGCTGAGACAGCTGCGGCGTAAGATAGACACGCAATACAAGGGCGATGATGCGCAAAATTCACTAGATCAAAACAATTCTCACTCTGATAGCAACAGTGATTTAGAGATTGTTAATGAGCTCGCTCAGGGAGAGAGTTTTGGAGAAGTTGAAGTGCTGACCGCAATGAACCGTGTGGGTACTATGGTTTCAGTCAGAGATTCAGAATTAGCGCGTATCCCTAGAACATTATTTGAGCTCTTAGCTCTTGAGCATCCCTCTATTATGATTCGAGTGTCCAGATTAGTTGCCAAGAAGGTTCTCGGAAGTGAGAACGGGGAACCGGGTTCCAAATTTAAAACCGATGACGACGACGATTTCAGTGATTCAATTTCTCAGCCTAGGCCTATGAATGTTAGCTATACCCACAATCCTCCACAGCTTCATAGTAGTTGTGGCAAGATTACCTACAGAACCTTAACCATTTTGCCTATCACGGGGGGCCTGCCAGTCGAGGACTTTGCAATGAAATTAGTTCAAGCATTTAAGAAGGTCGACCGCTCGACAATCGGTCTTAATCAAAGAACAGCATTATCGCATCTAGGTCGCCACGCGTTTGATAGATTGGCCCAGTTGAAAAAAAGTGGTTACTTTGCTGAACTGGAAGAAATGTACGATACAGTTGTGTACATTGCTGACACCCCTGTGAATTCCAGTTGGACGAAGACATGTATTGCGCAAGCTGATTGCGTGTTGTTACTTGCTGACGCTGCTGCGTCTCCCGATATTGGTGAGTTTGAAAGACTGCTGCTCAACTCGAGAACTACTGCCAGAACGGAGCTAATTTTGCTTCATCCAGATAGATATGTGGACCCCGGGTCGACTCATAAGTGGCTACGGTTCCGCGGATGGGTGGACTCTCACCATCATATTCAAATGGCGGTCAATCCTTTGAGAGATGAAAGCGATTCAAAACATGGTCCTCTGAACAGTGGCCCCTTCGGTCTGGTGGACAAGTTAATCCAAACAGAATTCAGTAAGAGAACTCAACAAAATATATCCAAATTGGTGCCTGATTCTATCAAAACTAGAATGGAAACTTTTTCTTCCAAATTTAAGGACCATAAGAAGCATTATTATTCCACCGTTCATGCTCATAAGAGTGATTTCTTGCGGCTAGCGAGGATACTATCGGGACAGGCCATTGGACTGGTCCTTGGTGGGGGCGGTGCTCGAGGCATTAGTCATTTAGGTTTTTTGCAGGCCATAGAGGAACAAGGTATTCCGATCGACATGATCGGAGGCACTTCGATTGGATCATTCGTGGGTGGATTGTATGCTAGGGATTACGATTTAGTTCCGATTTACGGGCGTGTTAAAAAGTTTGCCGGTAGAATTGCCTCTATCTGGAGAATGATGGCAGACTTAACCTGGCCAGTAACTTCTTACACTACGGGCCATGAATTTAACCGCGGAATATGGAAGGCATTCGGAGATGCTAGAATTGAAGATTTCTGGATTCAATATTACTGTAACTCAACAAATATCACAGAGTCGGTTCAGGAGATTCACTCTTTCGGTTACGCATGGAGATACATTCGAGCATCGATGTCACTAGCTGGCTTGCTACCACCGCTGGAAGATAAGGGCTCAATGCTCCTGGACGGTGGGTATCTGGATAATCTGCCAGTTTGGGAAATGAAGGCGCGCGGTTGCAATACTATCTTTGCTGTTGATGTTGGCTCCGTAGACGACAGGACTCCGATGGACTACGGAGATTCCCTAAACGGATTTTGGATCGTTCTAAACAGATGGAATCCATTCTCCCCACACCCGAACATACCCAACATGGCCGAAATCCAAATGAGACTCGGGTATGTGGCCTCTGTCAATGCACTAGAACGCGCCAAAAGAACTCCCGGCGTCATATATGCCAGACCACCGATAGAAGACTATGCCACTTTGGATTTCGGCAAATTCAAAGAGATATACGAAATCGGCGCCCAGTACGGGAACATGTTCCTCACAGAACTTCAAGAACAAAACAAGATGCCCTACATCCCCGGTTCCAGATCAACCTCTACCGAGGACGAACTACCTGAATTTTTACTGCACAGACGTAACAGTATTTGATCAGCTCGCGTTTCCGATCGGCCCAACAATCATTTACTATTTGATACACGCTTATAAAATCAACTTATTCTGCATTTACTCATCATCACAAGGTGTTGTTATCAGTGTCACACTGTCTCCTCTCACAAATACCATCTCTGAACTTCTTTCAGTCGATTTCAACTCCCCGGACACAAGTTCATAGATAGTCTCAACCGCGTCACTCAGCACTATATTGCAATGCGAATCAAACGCCTGCAGGGTACCTATTAACTCTCTAGCTCCACGCAGTTTAACATACACTTTTTCATCTAGGTTAAGTTTCAACAGATCCAAAGGTGTTTCAAGAGACATCGTTACAAAGCCAAATGAAATCGCTGGAAAGGCAAAAGTATATATTCTCACCAATTAATCAAGTAGCAATTCCAATTGAGTGCATTCAACAACTCTAGTTAACCGATTATCCCATATCATCTATAGTATGAACAGTCTAATTCCATTGCCAGTATACATTGAAAAAAAAATTGACCGGGTAACGGGCTTTAAGTAACATGGTAGCGCCGTTCCATAAAAGTGAGTTACTCAAAACCGTCAACAATGATACCGTCAACAACGATACAAATTTCGGGTAACTCATTTATGAGAATCGGGTTACTCGTTTTATTCGTATATTATGATACTCGAAGAACTAAGTCGGATGAAGAATCTTCAATTAGCACTTGTTAATGGTGAAGATGACAGTTTAGTGAAGGATTGTGAGTTGAATAAGCGTGTTGAAGCGGTTAGGAAGTGGGGAAATGATGCTCCTTAGAAGAGGTTTTCAAACAACGGTTAAAACTTGCGCGAGAACGAGATATACAAAGCCTAAACCGAAACCAAAGCCAAGAGAACGAGTTAACCTTCCCAGCCAACGGACACATCATGATAACGATTTGAGGATTACTGCACCTGTTCCTCCGACTGTTGAGAATATCAAATGTCCGGATGATCATCCATTGTGGCAGTTTTTTGCAGATAAGAAATTTATGAGAACAGCGGAAGAATTGGATTCTAGCTCGAGACCATGGAGTATACCGGAATTGAGAAGGAAATCTTTTGAAGATCTGCATTCTTTGTGGTATACGTGTTTGAAAGAAAGGAATATCTTGGCTAGGGAGAACCATCTTTTGAAGAATTCTGTGGAGGGACATCAGGGCCAATATGAAGAACTGTCCGAAAAGATTAGAACAACGATGTGGAGGATCAAACATGTGTTGAGTGAACGTGATTGGGCGTTTAAAATCGCAAGAGAGGAATTTGCATCGGAGAAGGAAGCGTTTATTGCTGAATTCGAGAGAGAGTTCTTAGAAGCCCCACAGGAGGAGGATGAGGAGATATTTGAAAGATTGCAAAGATTTCAAAAAGCTGTTTTTGGCATCAGTGAATTTATTGACGAGAATAGAGTGGATCGTGCGTTCGTTGATGGGCTTAAATTTGTGGCGAACTTGAAATTGAAGAAATTCGCCGCTAGAGATGATTCAATCAAGAGTTTCCTGGAAGATACACCCGAGAAAGCTATTGTCGATGCAGGTGAAGCGTTTGTGCTTTTCACAGCGGAAAATAACTTGAACGAAATGAAGGAAGCTTGCTCAGCGGTTCGTGGTTTAAGAGAAGAGGGAAACAGTGTATCCAGATATGTAGAATTGGACACTGTCTCCAAGTATGTCAAGCAGCTGGCACAAGCTCAGGCAGCTAAGCAACCAACTAGTTCATGAATATCATCCTTTAAATAAATATATCCTGTGTATAATTCAAAGATCCAATAAACATTTATTTACATTCATTCAGCGTAAGCCGCTATTTTCAGCTGCGATACTGCTCTCCTTTTCGGCCTACCTCGATCACTGTACTGTACTTCCTCAGTCTCATATGCAATATTATAAACCTCGTTGACAACTTCCACTCTGGATGCTTCAGATTTCACTTCCAATTTCCGCCTCTTTATGACTCCATCTGAAGTTGCTCCACTGGTCTTGCCGATTTCGTTAGAAAATAGTACACCTTGAGCCCAACCTGCATAGCTACCCCATTTTTCCAAGAACATAATTCGTATCAGATCGAGCTCCAAGTTAATCTTCTTTCTTGTTAGCGGCAATGACTGGTACTTCTTGGCCAATTCCTTGACATCTATCTTGCGGGCCTGAAATTGGTAATCCCTCTTTGCAATTCTCGCTACATGCACGTCCACTGGCACAACTTCGTCCATATGCAGACCCATCAAGCATACGCAATCTGCCACTTTTGGTCCGATCCCGGTATAACTCATAAGATGCTCCCTCATCTGTTCATATGTCATGTGTGATTGCAGGTACTGCAGAAACTTGGTATCATCACAGAAACCTTGATCCTTTTTATCCTGAATCATCTTCTTGGCCGTCTCAATTAAATATTTGGCTCTATAACCAAACCCCAAACGTCTCAAATCATCCTCAGTGGCCCTACGGGTCAATTCATCACTTGTGGGAAACGAATAGTAATCTAAAGACTCAAATTCCCCAACTTTATTACCATAGTTTGCGCTTAAACTATGACACATCCTGGTAATTCGCGATATATTATTGTTACTAGAACAAATAAACGAAACTAACGTTTCCCATGGTTCCTGTCCCAATATTCGTACTCCCCTGGGCTTGAAACTAGCAAATCTCAAATCATTAGGTAACCATTGCTTCGAATACAATTCTTCAATTGAAACTTCTAACCTGAAATACTTGATCAAATGCTCTTTTAAAACACTGTGATTGCAACTATCATCAACCGTTGCATATTCCACTACTTCAGGTGACGGTTGTCTCAACACAACAATCCAATACCGGTCTTCGATCTTCATTGTCGAAGTATAATGGTTCCTAACCTCGTTGAAAACCCATCTGAAAGCCTGTCCAGCCTGTAGCACATTCTCAAGGTATAATTCATTCCTTGCAACGGCAAGCTGATAGAATTTGAGCATCATTTGGTTTCATAAGCTGATTTGATACGCGTAAGGTGTGGTTTATAGTAAGGCTTTCTCTTATACGCGTCTCTTTAAGCTCATCGATCACAAAGAACAGCCAGAATAGACAGTCAATTGGGTCTTTGAGAGCCGGTGAGGAACGTTGGAAGTTTGATTGGATCATCCTGGAGTTACTACTTAAAGAGCTGGTCTTTTGGTGTACTTTCGAAGGTGTTTTGGTACTGGTACAAAGAGGTACGAATCATTGAAGCACAGTTGAGAAGAGTAGAGTGGTTAGAGTGACGTTCTGTGGTCGTTTTGCAGCTAGGAATGCCTACATGGTTGTAGGAAGTTTGATAAACTATAGGATTAGTCGAATTATTGTGCAAAGATTTGTGGAAATTAACAGGATTGGGATGAAGATTGGAGTAGCATCAGCCTCGTCAGCATTGGAATCTCCCAGAAGAGCATTACGAACTTTGGCCAAGAGAAATGTTGGCGTTAGAGATCAGTATGAGGAATTGAAGGATCTGTTGTCGGATTCAGATGGTTGGGATGAAGAAGTTGATGTTGAGCCTGTGAGAGTCGAGAAACGGGGGAGAGTTAGTGAATTTTCTGATGCTGATGATTCTATTATATCTGAGTTGTTACGATCGAGGAGGAACTCTAATGCAAAGACAGAGAAACATCTTGCTGGAGCCTCAATGAAGTTCTCTCGGAAACCTGCAGCTCGGAGCTCGTTCTCTAGTCTTGCGTCTGAGGAGCCTCGAAGACCTTTGGTCGAAAGTACGCAGCAGGGTGATGTGTATTCGAGTGAAGATAGTCGATTACTGCTCTCGCTGCTGCGAGGGGACAATTCACATAGACAAGGGCAAGATGAAGTGCAGGGCGCCCCAAGGACTGCACCAGCTACTGCATCTGATGCGCTTCTACAAGAAGTTGAACGTGCGAACGAACATCAGGAAGAAATAAACAATACTCGAGAGGTAAAACGGGATAATTCCGACCGCATCAAATTAGAAGATACATCTGATTTCGAGATCATCGAGGACATTAAACCAATTGCTGCTGCTTCTCCAAAGATCGCTGATATACCAGACTACCAAGTACCAAAGAATGAGGCCTCCAGAAGATTGTCCCAAGACAATAAAAGTCTCAATATAATTGAAGAACAAAAGGTTGTACGGTATGCTGATAAATTTACTCTTCTTACACAACGAAATTGCATACCGGATACACAGGAGATAGAGAATAGATTAAAACTGAACCCAAAAGGCAAAGTAATAGTACCAGTCAGGTTAAGCAAAGAGCAAGAAGATGTCATACGCCTTGCCGAGGCTGGCCATAACATATTCTATACAGGAAGTGCAGGAACCGGTAAATCGGTTTTATTGCGTGAGATGATCAAGGTGCTGAAAGAGATTTATGGACATGACCAAGTTGCTGTGACTGCATCCACTGGACTTGCAGCATGTAACATAGGAGGTGTAACGTTACATTCATTTGCTGGAGTTGGGCTAGGAAACGGAGAGGTCACAAACATCTATAGAAAAGTGAGAAGGTCGAGAAAGCATGTCAAAAGATGGGAATCTATAAGTGCACTTATTATTGACGAAATTTCAATGCTCGACGGTGAACTGCTTGATAAACTAGATTTTATTGCCCAAAAAATACGGAAAAATCGCAAACCTTTTGGAAATATACAGCTCATCTTCTGTGGTGATTTCTTTCAGTTGCCTCCAGTCACTAAAGATCCGAATAGTTC
Source organism: Torulaspora globosa (assembly GCA_013694445.1). Taxonomy (NCBI): domain Eukaryota; kingdom Fungi; phylum Ascomycota; class Saccharomycetes; order Saccharomycetales; family Saccharomycetaceae; genus Torulaspora; species Torulaspora globosa. The sequence continues at coordinate 1,036,279 of CP059269.1, forward strand.
TACTAAGTTTGCTTTTGAGTCTAATGTTTGGAGAGAGGGTATAGACGTAACCATTATGCTAACTAAGGTATTTCGACAGCAAGGTGATTCCAAGTTTATCGAAATGTTAAACAAAATGAGATTGGGCGAAATCGATGGTGAAACTGAGAGAGAGTTCAAGAAATTGAGCAGACCACTTCCTCAAGATGAAATTATACCAGCAGAACTGTACAGCACTAGAAATGAAGTTGAAAGAGCGAATAAGCAGCGATTGAACAGATTACCTGGTAAGGCTCATATCTTCCATGCTATTGACGGTGGTGTGTTAGAAGATCGCGAAATGAAGGAGAAGTTATTGCAGAACTTTTTGGCTCCAAAAGAATTACAACTTAAGATCGGCGCTCAGGTTATGATGATAAAGAATATTGACGCAACCTTGGTTAATGGGTCATTAGGAAAAGTTATAGATTTTATCGACCCTGAGACCTACATGTTTTATGAAACGATTGTGCGAAATCCAGACCTTCCTCCAGGCGCCTTAGCGAAGCTAAAAGATAATCCCGAATTGCTGAGAGAAACGTGGAATGAATTCCGTGAAGATAATGATAATGATACACCAGTGCGTCAAAAAAGCACTAAGGATGCGTTCTGTAAAGGTGATCCCGACGAGTCGGTTGTACAGTTGGGAGAATCAATCTTTGATTTCTTGAAAGACGCTAGTGCAGATGATATTGAGACGAGAAGCAATCTCGATCGAAAGAGAGAGCTATTAAAACAAGTTCATGAAAGCTCCAAGGGAAAGAAAAGACTACCGCTTGTAAGGTTCAAAACTTCAGATATGTCTACAAGAACGATACTAGTTGAGCCAGAGAGCTGGGCCATTGAAGATGAAAACGAGAAACCTCTGGTTTCGCGAGTTCAATTACCACTAATGCTTGCATGGTCTTTATCTATTCATAAATCCCAGGGACAAACATTGCCTAAAGTGAAAGTGGATCTGCAAAGAGTATTCGAGAAGGGCCAGGCTTACGTGGCATTATCGAGAGCGGTCTCTAGAGAGGGATTGCAGGTGCTGAATTTTGACAAAACAAGAATAAATGCACATCAAAAAGTTATAGATTTTTACTCAACCTTGGTGACAGTGGAACATGCCATTAAACAATTAGAAGCTGAAGCTGGTACATCGGTCTTACGCAAGAAACGCAAGACTAATGCGGGCCCTTCCGCTACAGGCACTTCAACTCGAACAAGGCAATCAAGATCTAGATCTAGAACTCCAGCTCATACCTCCAGTCCATCGAGCCGCATTGCTACAATGCTGATGAATAGAGTTCGAGGAAAACCACTGATTGATGAATCCATGGATACTTTTACAGATCATAACACAGCTGCCTACTCCCACGAGACATGATTTATAGATAACCAGGCTGAAAACCATTATACAAACCTGGCAATATTTCTCATTCATTTACAATCATTCATCGGATAGAATGCAAAACATTACTTAGCATGTTATCTTGTTGAAATCTCGTTGGTCTCTCAAGCTCTGTGGGAAAATTTGCTAGAGCAGGATCTCTTGTGAGAAGTTCCAGTTCTATAGCACTCCATTGAGATGCCACGGCTTCAACTTCTTCCACAGGGCATGATTGCAATAAATCTCCAAGAATCTCCAATTGGGCCATCAGTACATCAACCGGAGCCTCTTCATCTGGCCACCGAGGATCAACGAACTTGCCAACCTGGAAAATTGTTGGCCAAAATGACGATATATTGTTCATTTTAAGCAATTCTTTCGCACCGTCTAATGCAAATTCAAAATCCAAGTTTGCCAACGAATGATCAATGTGAAGCGCTAGCAGCTTGGCGACGGTCTCACTCGAACTGGGATCATCTCGTCTTTTCAGCTGCAAGCCTATCTGTAAATTGTCAACGATGCGGAAAGTAGCAGCCATATCCTTATAGAGAGATGTATTCAATTCCAAAAGAAGCGCAATGAGATCGAATATTCTTGGAGCAAAAGTCAGCAAATCAGAAGGTCTAAAAGGAATTCCTTTCCCCAGATTGAGAGAGTAAGTTGACAAATCATTGACGACATCGAGCAGAGCTTCCAAATGCTCATACTTATCTTTATTAGTTTTCAATAGTAGATCGAACGTTCGTCTAGCATTCTTCATTTCAGGTCGACTTCTAAGACCATTAGATGCCTTATTGAAGAAATGCCAAAAGTACTTTACAAGCACTTCCTCATCTACGGCAGAATCGAACTCTGTAAGGAAACTATCCAGGAGTTCAAATTTGCCCATTTCCAGCACCGTTTCGATGAAGACAGATATCTTTTGATCAAAGCTTAAGTTCTTGAATACATGTTCCTTGCTGGAGTTCGATACATCCAAAAGCTGAGATATTGCCTGAACAATTTCTCTGTTATCATTGCAACCCAGAACTTGGTCTCGAACTATTGCAGAGAAATGAGCCTGTTGACCTAGTGTTTCTTCTTGCGATATCGAGTAAATTTCCTTCAAGCTATAATTCTTGTAAATCGATTCCATACATTTTGCGTAATGCTTGAGTAAACCCACGGTAATTCCATAACTCGTTATCTCCACTGTGTCCTCTATCTTGGAGAGCAGTTCTTGTACATCATGTAAGCTGGAAATCTTGAGCAAACTTGAGCTGTTATCGAAGATGATCTGTGCAGCCTGGGATTGCACACATGAGTTAGCTTCCGCACTGGGTGACACTCTGCAGAGTTCTGCATACAGATAAGAGAAATTCCGAATATTGGCGGTAGAATTCAATGGGAAGTAGTTCTCGGTAAAGATATTTCTCAAAAAATAGTCATAGAGGTTTAAATTCGTCACATAAGGGATCACTTCACGATGTATTACCGTTGAAGGATAATTTGGCTCGGTTTCGAGCATTAATTTGAACACTTGTAACGCATCCATAGCTTCAAAAGCTTCAATTGTAACATTTTTGCGTAATCTCTTATTAATATGCTCTAAAGGTTGCACAATCCCCTCGATCCACTTGCTGAAATTCACATCTTGTTTAACAAATGACCACAGCTCTCGATATGACGTAGATTCCCCCGGTGTGAACCTATTACACAGTATCATTCTTCTTCTCAACCATTTCGCTTCAAAAGACTCAGATTCCAAGCTTCTCCACTCCTGTATCTCACTCAACCGTGACTCTACATAACTGCTAGTCATTCGATACCTTTCCTGCAGTACACTGTGGTCCATTTCGACCACAGGTATAAGTTTCTCATCATAATCAACAAGTTCCACCAACAATTCCTCGAAATCAACACTATAATCACTAGAACTCTCGAAAACAAACTTCAAACGAACTGGATCATCAAGCTCAGGCCACAATACCGCTACAACATCATACAACTCCTGTCTCTTGCCAAAACTTGGCACCAACTGTCTCAATCGATCAACATCTCTTCTGGAAGCAAAAACGGCTGTCAACAGGAACAACTGGTAATCAGATATCGAATCCATCAGCACCTAAAGAGTCGATTTCAACCTTAACAGGGTTTTGTCTTCAAGTTTGACCACTTCTAAGTGAAAATTTACCATAATCACCACTACCAACTGTTGGAGGTGAACCCTAGGGAACCAGTTCGATGTCGTCGTTGAATGCCCTGCAAACTGAGCAGGTAAGAAGCAAGGTCTTGTACAGTGAAGTTGATATTCCTTTCTATGGGTACCTAGAAGTGTTGAACAGAGCGACCAAGCTGACCAAGACCATACTGGAAGGTAGTTTACAGGAGTTTGAGAGTCGTGAGCAAGTGGAATTTGGTCCAGGGTATGTGGCCAAGTTGGAACAAGACGCCAATGTCAAGTACTTGGAGCTGCAGTCGTCGATCGAGGTGAAGAAAGCTGGTCAAGAGAATTGGGAGCAGTCAAATAACGATAGTATTGGTATAATGGAGAAATCAGTGCCAGAGGTTACCGAGAAGCTCAAGGATGTTAATGGTAGATTGGAGGAACGAATTGAAAGGATACGAGAAGTTTACGAGAGTGTTAGGAAAGTTAATGCAGAGACAGAGAATTTAGCAGAGGGAAACAGTAGCTTGACTGCAACGAGATCTGAGTGGGATAGGGAGCTTGGCAGGGCTCTTACGGATAAATTGATCCAGCAAGGTTATATGAGAAAGGTTGGGAATGACGAGAGATACCGAGTTTATGATAATTTTACTAAGGGACCTAAGGAATTGAGACATATAAACCAGTCAATCAGGTCAGATATATCGAGATTAACAGAGGAATTGGCTAGTTACAAGAGCAGATGGCTGGAAGATGCCAACGTTTTCAGTAGAATCACTTCAGTGCTGAGAGAAGAACTTGTCAAGAGGAATATGGACGTTGATATCGAAATGGAGGAAGAAGAGGAAGAAGAGGAGGAAGAGGAAGAGGAAGATGCAGAAGAAGATGAATATGATGATGAGATAGTGGCCGATGACGTAGATCAGGAAGCCAACGATGTAGATCTGGAAGCCAATGATGTAGCGAGACCATCTCATGAAGAAATAAGTGATCATGACGAGGCAATGATTGACGCCAGTGGATCTCAATCAGAGACTGATAAATAATGTGTATTAATCTAATAATCAAAGAGTTTGAAAATTATACAATCTTTTGTATACAAGGTAATGAAAACTGTAATATTTCCATACCGTTTAAACAGTTTCCAAGATTTCATCCTTGAAGCCAGAAACCTTCTTACCGGTTTCCTCATCAGCACCTTCACCATGCAAAGTCATTAGAGCACCCAAATCGAATTTTGGTTGTTTCAACAACTTGACCTTTCTGATGTGAACGTTTTGCAATGGGAAAATATCCTTAGTGGCATTCTCAATTTCCTTGTTAATAACTTCTGGGATCAATTTAGAAGTTAATTGAGCCAAAGTAGAGTTTTGCACTTCTCTGGTCAAGATCTCAGAGATAATCTTTCTAATAGCTCTGATATGAGACGATTGAGCGTAACAAGTTCTCTTAACTTGGTTAGCTTGCTTTCTAGTGAAGGCAATGGCGAAAACTCTCAACACATAGTCATCAGAAGTCTTAACGGTAACATTAGCTTCGATCAAAGTTTGCCATTTTCTCACCATTGATCTCAATTTATCAGTAGTGAAGTCCATACCGTGGAAGTTGGTCAACAAGTTCTTACCTTGAACTTCATCAACTCTCAACTTAACCTTTCTGAATGAATGATCTTCAGAACCCTGTAGATCAGCCAAACAAACTTCGACAACTCTGCCTTTCAAAGCATCTGAAGCACTTTTCAAACCAGTTGACTTGTTGACTAAAGTCTTACCAACGTTTCTGTTCTTGAAAGTAGATGGTGCCTTAATATCGTACCATTCCTTTCTGGTGAATGGGTCAACGACCTTCTTCTTCAAACCTTTCTTACCCTTGGAAAGTCTCTTGTTCTTGCCGACAGCCATGATTGATTCGGTATTGCTTGTACAGTTAAGACAGAATCCTACACTACAATCTCAACCTCTAGTCTCTTTTGACAACTATTCAGATGAGATTACTTCAACTTCCATTACCTTGCGTATGCTATCCGCTGTTGCGACAGCCTCTAGGCAGACGCTAGGCAGAGCTCCTTCCAGCTCTGGGCTCGCTGCCCCGTTCACCAGACTGCTTCCCGCACCGTCCTGCCACGATGCTTCAGCCTGGCCTGCCAATCTCTCTGCCTGGACGCTTCACGCGCCCAGGCTTGCTCAACAAAGCGACGCAAAAATTTTTCAAAACTTTTCAGCGTGCGGAATTTTGGGGATGTACGGGTGGAGGACTGTTGGGACGAGGGTGTCTGGATGTAGGGTCCAGGGAACAGTCACTTGAAAAATCTAGGTGAACCTATATCATAGGGATCTATCGATGAGGACTTGAAGATTCGATGAGTTTGAGCTTGGGAGTGCTTGGGAGTGCTTGTGGAGAGTTCTGGTTGGGTTGTGATAGGTTGAGTTACTGGATTGGTTATGGCAAGCGGTGGAAGTGATGTACAAGCGCAGCAGGAACTGCCGAAAGTTAAGAATCGAGTGGATGTTCAAGTGGGGCTTGTGGGCGATGCTCAGGTGGGCAAGACTTCTTTAATGGTTAAATATGTTCAGAATGTTTTCGATGAAGAGTATACTCAGACGTTAGGGGTGAATTTTTTAAAGAGGAAAGTGAGTATACGGTCAACAGATATAGTATTTTCGATTATGGATCTTGGTGGGCAAAGGGAATTTATCAATATGTTGCCAATTGCATCGTTAGGGTCGTCGGCGATAGTGTTTCTTTTTGATCTGACGAGACCAGAGACTTTGAGTTCAATTAAGGAATGGTATCGACAGGCGCATGGATTGAACGAAACGGCTGTGCCGTTGCTTGTTGGTACCAAGTACGATTTATTCGTTGATTTAGATCCCGAATACCAGGAACAATTGTCGAGAACAAGTATGGAGTATGCTCAAGTGATGGATGCACCGTTAGTTTTCTGTTCGACGGCGAAATCTGTTAATGTACAAAAGATCTTTAAGATTGCATTGGCGAAAATCTTTAACCTAACGCTCACGATACCGGAGATCAACGAGATTGGAGATCCGTTGTTGATTTATAAAAGTCTGGGGAACATCAGAGCTCGTGGTGAAGAAATAAGCCGAAGACCGTCACCGTCGGTTCGGACTTCATTTTAGTAAAAGAGTTACATACAACATATCATAATGCATATCAGGAAAAGGTTTTTACAAACCTTTCAGGCTTTCATCCTGTTCAAGAGCCTTTTTCACATCTTCCGATGAAATATTCAGTTTAACGCAGCTAATATTCTCGTTCTTCATACTTTGCTTGATCAATATCCCGGCATCGACCAATTGATTGATTATAAAATCCCAAGAGATAATTCTTAGTTGTTCTGGTGTCACTTCGCTGCCTCGATGGAATAATACGCGACTAATCTCTTCGACAAATTTATTCTTTGCATTCATTTCAATCAAAAGTCGTATCTCATCCACAATATCACCTAATTGCTGTTCTTGTAATCCACTTTTCTGCATTAGCTTCAGTAGAGCATATAGGAACAATTTACCAGTGAAAGATAACCTCGAGATAAATTTAGTGCTGTGAGTATTAATAGTTTCGTTTAAGGCCTTCATAATATGGGATATGTGAACAGTTTGAACACCATCTTCGTCATTGGCATCTTCTTCATCTTCGAGATCATCTTGGGATACCGCTTTTCCTTGGTAAGAATAACCGTGCTTGTTCATATAATGCTGTTCCGCCAATTCAGCGGCTCTTTTGCAAACTTTGAGTGCTCTTCTGGCATCACCGCTAACACTAGCGACTTTTCTTGACGCAATTTCGATTGCATCGTCTGTCATTCGCAGTTGTACTTTCTTTATATGAGATGGCAACTCTGCTTCATTAGTCTCCTCGTCAGGATTAATCATGTATGCACTGCCCGTCTTGGTATCTTCATAAAAGAAAGAGTTATTAAGGCCTTTCAATCTGAATTCTATGATCTGTTTCAATTCTTCGAAAGTGTAACCGGTAAACATGATTCTCGTGAATCCAATTCTAGAAGAAACTTTATTACCCAATTGTCGTTCAGGCAAATCCATTGTGTTGGCCACAGCGATAACGATTAATTTCGCATTTTCGTAAGTCGTCCAGTTGAAGAAATTGTACATGATATCCTGAGTCTTGTTCACCAATGCATCTAATTCATCTAGCAAAACCACAACAGGTCTTTTTTTATTTCTGGGAACTTTGTTAAAATAAAACTCTAAAGATTCCATGGCGGCACCCCAGGTTAATCTTTCACCCATTATCTTATTCCATAAAGCTTCATAGCTATCTGTAGGTTTAACCATCTTTAAACCATTAATTTCAACGAACTGAAACACAGGAAGTTCCTTTTGATCAGAAGATCTTTGTAATTCTTTAACGACCTCTTTAACGGTTAGCGTTTTTCCTACACCCGGTGTCCCTGCGATATACACGGTTGTCGCAGAGCCTGATTCAATGGCACTGTAGATACTCAAATAAATGGAAGCAAATTCACTCTCACGGGCCGGAAGGAAATCTTGGAAATTCCCAGATTTCACTATCTCTTCTTTGTCATGCGAAGAATACAGCTGCTTCTTTATCTTCGAAAAGATTGTCTCAACCACTTCATGCGTCTTTGGCGCCCGTAATTTGTTCTCTAAAGCAGCGACGTCAATGTCATTAGTTGACTGGTTAAATTCCGCCAGTTCAGTTAAATCCGGAATATCATCAACCGAACTGAACCTCTTTGAGAATGGGGTATACTTCTTCTTAGCACGTACCACATTTCTCTTTGTGAACTTCCTTGCCAGTGAACCACTAGCCGTTGACGAGCGTGAACCATTGATGAGCTTTGACTCAGTTTTACGTGATTTTCTTTTAGAAGTCTCACTTTTGCCTGCCCTTTTATTGTTTATCTTGGCTAGCGGTACTTCCTCATCGTCAATAGATGATTCTTCTACCTCGCTTTCTGTTGCTGACGGACTGGACGACTCATGCTCACCCAGATAAATCTTTTTATCTTCATTGTCACTGATTTCATACGCACTGATTATTTCTGCTTCCTCTGATGAAGAGGCGTTACTGGTGGAACGTTCTTTCTCATCAGTATCAGACTTGGTCTGCTCTTCCCTCTGATCCAGTTCAGCGGTTTCCCGAGCGTCATCATAAGCATCAGATGAAAGCGAGGATAATTCACTGGATGTGTCGTGATCACTGATTTCAGCTCTACGCCTTGTATTCGATTTTCTTGCTCGGTATGGCGCTTCGTTCTCTTCGTCATTGCTTTCCTGAGCACTTGTATTATCTGACTCGGTATCTATCTTCACATCTTCCACATACGCCGCCCTAGAGCCCTTATATGGACGATGTGGGCTTTTTCGGTGACCTGCTGGCCGCGGTACCGAGAGCCTTTTCAAACGTTCTTCGTATTCCTTAGGCTCAGAATCAGACATTAATCTTCTCTCCTTCTGCATATCAAAGGGAACAAAATTCTCACCCGTAGGCTCACACATATATCGAACAAAGAAGTCCCTATCAGTTACCTTTTCCACTGTCTGATCTGCCCATTGCTCCTCGCCGAGCATATGAGCGACCCCAAGAAAATCCTTAAGCCATATCTCAGACAGTTCTGCCGTGATATACAGTTCGCCCCTGTCGATCTCATTGATAAACTTATCCTTATAATAGTCATCAGGGTGTCCCTCTGCCACCAACTGCGGCTCAAACCTCGCATAGTACAATAAAGGTTTCAATTCAAACCATCTAAGGTAAGAAAACGCCCAAATTTCGACTATATTATTCAAAGTATTCAATCGAATCTCATGAATCAAATACACTGAGTAAGATTTAGTCGCTGCATCCTTCATAATCACACTATCACCACGTCCAAACATCAATGCATCAGATTCTCGTTGTAAATAAACCCTTTCAGTTTCACGTCTATTACGAGACCTCCTTCTATCATCAGATATAATGTTCCCCCTCTTATCCTTCACAATAATCTGCCAACCGTTCAATTCCTTTGCTGTCTCAGCCATAACCTCTAGCTTGCACCTAATTCAACGTCCAGAACCGCTAAAAAGTCCCGTAAAATCTCAAATTCAAACTCACAACAAGTTCCAGTACCAATCAATGACCACACAACGCTCTTAGAGGACCACTGAACCCTTCTATGGCTTGTTTTTATACCTTACTGTTGTTTAAGTACCCGTTAAAAATAAGCCTGATATATGGTATCTTACTGAATAGCGATGAGATACCATAAAAGAGCTTAAAAGCAGCCTTAAACTGGCCAATTGGTGGTCAATCAGGTAGCCAGGATGCAATTGAGTCGACTATTTAAACCTGGGTTGAATTTGACGGGTTTTGAGAGGTTAATATTGTGGATTCGATTGGTATCATCAACATTGATCATTGCGCTGTGTCTTACGGTCATAATCGGACCTCTGACGGCTCCTACTACTTTTGCATTGGCTAGATTTGGTACTAAATCGTCAGATATAACCAAGGGACTGTTTGATGTGTTGAAAGAAGCTGTTGAAGTGTTTGGTTCGACAGATGTGAATAATGGAGTGGGATTAACCACGTCAGAGATCTTTATACTCACTGATTATGCTGCAAGTCAGATCAAGAGTGTTCCACAGTACATTGCAATCACACTTTATGGTCGATGTGATATTAATTTCAACACGACTTTTATAAATGGTCGTAATGGACATGCTGTGGAAGTGAGGAACTCATCAGTGATTCAGGTTTGTACGAATACGGGTCCTGAATACGTTTTTGATTATCGTGAAGTTTTATCGCAGCTGGGACTCGATATAATCTTGAGTTATGCGTATGATCAGAACGTACCGACCGTGTTAGGGCTCTCTAACAGTTATGGCGAGTATATTAAGAGCCTGCAAGAACGTAAGATTGACGTGGTGTACTTAATAATGGCTGTTACGCCGCTAGAGTTCATTATTGTTGTTCTTACCGTGTGGTACTATTCGATCAAGGGCAAACACATCAATCCTTTGAAAGAACGGGTCCTGAGTCATCTCATATCGGTAATATCGCTCACTGCATTCGTCATTGGGCTCACCGGTGTCATTAGCTTGGTATGGTTGACGTTTAATCTGAAAGACAGGATAAAATCCGAACTCGAAGCGTTCGGGTTCTCGTATGGATTGGAATCTGCATGGTTTACATGCCTGTGGTTTTTAGCATTTTTCATGCTCGTCTCAACCTTGGCCTGGTGCGGCCTCGAATGGTGTCTCTCAGACTCTCAACAGCCATACAACGACGAAACTCAAAATAATATACTTCAGTACCGAGCGGGCCTTTTCGTCGATGCCAACGGTAGTTTCACAGATAATGCATCTTCTGATGGTGATTTATACCGTACTCAATCGAATACAGGACCAGCAAATCGAGATTTTGTCAATTCAAATACGTCTACGGTAGAAGAAGTGGAGCTACAAGATATTGCATTATATTCAAGCGGTGATGATGAATGCGATCCTCAGAAGACTGTGAAACCATCAACGACCATGTATTTTTAACTGGCATTTTCATTTTTCCCTGCGTTGGTTTAAGTCGGCGTCAGAGAAAGCCTTTGTGGCGCGACATCATTCTTTATGAAATAATGACTGGCGATTTTATCAACAGTGTTTGAGCTGATCACAGTGCATCTAAGGCCATTAATCTGTGTCATTAAATCACTGTCATGATTTTTCTCAAGAAATTTGTTGCCTGGATAATAATGCTGATTATTGCACTGACGCAACTTCTGCTTTACATACCGATTTTCTCCTGCAGGGATACGGGACCATCACCGGTGTGTATTGAACAGTTCAGATTTTCCATTATTGGATCTTCAGCTATTACGGAAGAATTTATCAACAGCGTAAAGGAAGTGTTAAAACTGATCTCTTATTTGGCGATCGATATGGGGTGGTCCACACGCATGACCGACTCCGAAATTTACCGTGAGGAGAATCTGGTAGATACGTTTGATGCTGAGAACGTTTACAGCGTCAACCATTTTGGATACTGCAAGAAGAAGCACAATTCGATCGTGTACTGCGCACGAAACGGTCACAGCGGAATGGATGTCCTTGGTATTTTAGTGCGGGACATTGGAATACAACTGGGCATGCTATCCATTTCACATCAGAACGAGACTACGATGGTTGGTGACTCTCTAGTACTGACATACCATCTTGGACTCACTTCATTGAAAAAATTTCTAAAAGCCAAGCAAACAAGTACCCTCTCAAAGGTTCTACTACTCGAAGACGGTCAAACGGAACGTACCAACAACACTGGACCACCTCAATTTGCCAAAGGCGTGGCGTTAGCCCGTTTTCTTCAACTTGCCAACGCTGGAGTTCTCATCATGCTCATCAACGAGATTGCCGCAAGCACTCTGTGCTTGCTAGCGGTCCTCGCCTATGGCATCACCCTCATATTAAAGCTAAAAGTCCGCATTTTGATCACTGCACTTAAAGTTGCAGCTTCAACTTTAATTGCCATAGCGACAATCACCTTCACAAGCACATTACTGTATTTCCTAGCACTCAAGACGCTCGAACCTTCCTCAGATCCGCTCCAGCCACCAACTAAATGGGACATAATGCAAGTAAGTGTCGGTCCAGGTTTCGTCATCGGCTGGATTCGATACGCACTACAAATTATCCTACTGCCGTTGGTCTTTCTCACAATAAGATACTACAGGGCAAGAGAAGAGCCTTGTCAGGTCGTTGAGGAGCCCAACACGGGCCAATTGAAGGACTGGGCTTGAACTAGTGTGAGTAAGAGCTTGAAGTGCTTATTCATAGTGTGCGATGAGTGAAAAATTCCTAGTATTACTAGTGAAGAGTAGTTAAAGACACTATATAGATAAAGACAAATCTTAATCCTGTCGATTTCAGATCAATTGCATTGCCTAGAATGGCTGGGCTACGATCATTTGATGCATTTCGTAAGTATCAATGGCTAAATATGAAGGTTTCTTTAGAATAAGTTCACTAACCAGGTAATAGCCAAGACTGATGAATCTCATAAGCAGAGATCGTCCAAGGGAGGATTGAGTTCAATTTTAACGTACTTATTCCTTCTTTTCATGTGTTGGACCGAGTTTGGTAGCTATTTTGGAGGATACATTGACCAACAGTACCGAGTAGATGACCAAGTGAAGGAAACTTTCCAGATCAACATGGATATGTATGTTCATATGCCCTGTAAATGGGTGCATATCAACGTACGGGACCAAACTATGGACAGGAAGCTTGTTTCTAACGAATTAAACCTAGAAGACATGCCATTCTTCGTCCCCTATGGGACAATGGTTAACGATATGCGTAAGATAGCCACACCAGCGCTAGATGAGATCCTAGCGGAGGCAATTCCGGCTCAATTCCGAGATAAGATGGACCAGAACGCGCTGAAAGCGGATCTGGGCGATATACCCTTCGATGGATGCCACATCTACGGATCTGTACCCGTCAACAGAGTGTCTGGAGAACTACAGATCACAGCAAAGGGCTGGGGTTACTCTGACTTCGAGAGAGCTCCCATGTCAGAGATAAATTTCTCCCATGTAATCAACGAATTCTCCTACGGCGACTTCTTCCCCTACATCGACAATCCTCTAGACTCGACCGCCAAAGTGACCGTCGATAGTCCATTCACAGGCTACATATACGACACATCGATAGTCCCCACGGTCTACGAGAAGCTTGGAGCCCTGGTGGACACAAACCAGTACGCCGTCAGCGAACGACAATTCAATCCGAATGCCGTTCAACAGGGCTCTAGAAACATACCTGGTATCTACTTCAGGTACGATTTCGAACCACTATCGATCCTGATAAAGGACCAACGTCTGTCGTTCGTGCAGTTTGTTATAAGACTAGTGGCACTACTTTCATTCGTAGTCTACATCGCATCCTGGACGTTCAGAATGGTTGATCTGATACTTATAGTGACGCTGGGACCCAAATGGTCGCTGCGGTATCAACCAAGTTCAGATTCTCATGGTATTTTAGACCGTTAACATACACTTTAACTACGAGAAACATCAACAAACCAAAGAACTAGACTAATATATATATATCTATATAACTTTAGCAATGGATGGAAGTGACACTAGACGTTCAAGTAGGGCCTCTGATGCTCAAGGTACAGAAATACCCAACTTGAAGGATTTAGCCGCCCAATGGCAAACTAAGAAGTTCAGTGACCAGGTGAAGGATAAGGTATTGAAGGATAAGGTGTTGACGAGAATCCAGGAAGCTACTAACGTTATTATGGATCTAGCAGCGAAACAGGAAGGAGCCGTTGGTGACCAGTTTGACAAGATGGAATGGGATTCGTTATACAATTACTCTGCAAACGTTATGGATGAGTATACGAAGAACGTTGACAGTATTTTGAACCAATTGGATCAGTTGTATCGTGTAAGTATCTTGGTTATACTGCGAGTTTGATGTTTGAGATGAGCGTCTTTACTAACTACCACAAGAAACAATACCTGTGGCAGGAATCTGTGTTCCTGATAGACTCCCAAACAGGAGCCTCTGTGATTGGGAAGGCGGAAGAATGGATGAAGTTGAAAGAGCAACATCTGGAGCACAAAGGTGTGCAGTTAGATCGATCCGCAAATGTTATCAAAAGTGCAATTGAAAGATTGACATCGAAGAATTGAATCCACACAGTTTGATTAGCTTAAAACCATCAGCATTGCGCGATCGCTAGTTGACACCTGCCATTCCCTCAAATAATCGAGCATAGCAGGTCGAATAAGGAACCCTGAAGTGCTCGTATGGATCGTCTGGGTATAGTTCTATGCCGCAGAGAAAGCAGAACATCGTCTCGCAAACGGCGCATTTCATCTTGTTGCAGCCTTCGCTTCTTTGAACAACGGTGCGACATTTGGGACATCTTTGCAAATTAGAACCTTTCTCTGCGATTGCACGATCAAGCATTTGATCCGCTAAATAATCATTAGCTTCCAATTCTAGGTTTTTCTTACCAAATTTTGCCTCTAAAGTCTTGCGACGTTCGTTGTTCACAGATTCCTTGTCTAGTTCTAAATACTCTTCCACAACTTGTCTTGGAATGACTACCTTCTTTCCGCAGTAGTTGCTGTAGCCGTGCCAGGAATGAAGGCAATCGAAGCAAAAGGTGTGTTCGCATTTAGCACACTGCATCATATAATCATTCAAATCGTCTTTGACACACCAAGTGTCACATCGCCTGCATGTTACGCAGGCATTTGTACAGTACTGTGATAACTTAACAGCAGCTTGAGAGTAAAACAATTCCTCGTAACGAAGACAGAGTTCTGGACTAAGTATACTTCTGAAAAAGCTGATCGCAGGTGTAAAGCTGACTTTCTTCATCTCACTGTAGCTCAAAAACTTATTCAAATCCACCTCTCGGTACTCACAATTAGGGCATCTGATTTTACTTGTGCTTCCTTCTTCGATCAAAGAGGTATAGTAACTTTTGACACAGGGTCCACATATTCTATGACCGCAGGGCAGTTTCGTCATTTTGCTTCCCTTCTTGGTCTCCATACATATGGGACACTCAAAATTACTTCTAGCGACTTTCTCAGATTCTATAGCATTGCCAATGGCAGCAAATGAGTCAAACTGTTTCTTGTCCTGACAAGCTCTTCGATTCTCTTTAAACAATTCTATTGCAACATCATCAGTGAGAAAGCCAAATATTAACATGAGTAGCGGCGTTAAAGGATCGTATAACTCAGAATTGCAATCAGTGAGTGGACCAAACTCTCTGTGAATAGCTAACTTAATATTCTCTTTATCCGTCAAAGTCATCCACTCAGAATCAAATTCCAGCTCCAATGAACGAGAAAGATCGGGATATTCATAATTCTTGACACTGAAACTTTGAATCGCCCAGTTTAACGGCTATCAGCTCTTCAATTCGATCGGTTTCATGCCAGATGGTATCTGGAAGCCTGGTCTTGATGATCTCTTCTGTATGGGCCAAAGTATCTTGAACAGACCTAAACTATAAAAACTAGACGGATCCGAGCGACGAAAAAAAATGTTACATTATGAGTCGACTTTTGGTTTCTTTGCGGGCCTTTCGTTATCGCTTCCACCTTCTTCATCACTGCTTGCGGCGTCCGAGTTGAATTCTTCTGCGACTTCGTCGTCTTCTGAACTTGCTTGAAATTCTTCATCGAATGATTCTTCATCTTCTGCAGCTGATCCCATATTGACATCTTCGTCGTCACTTTCGGATCCCAATGCACTTTGCAGTCTCTCTTGGGCTTCTTTGTCTTCGTTCTTGACTCTGAGATTTTTTGATTTTAAGAAATGTTCGAGAAGTTGCTGTTCTTCCTTACTGATGTTGGCAAACGTGGTGGAACCTCTATTGGAGCGGAGGAGAACTTCTAAATCGAATGTTTTCGAAGAGGTAGACGTTTGACCGGCTCTGGATATGTTGACGGAACTCACATCGGAAAATGGGATGTAGAGTGTGGGTTTCGTCAAGAAGAAGAAAGCGTTATCAAGCGGATAGAGATAACCTTCATTGGCTTTATATGAACAGGAGACGGCACATTGTTCGTATTTGGATTTGAACGCACCAGGTACAATGACTCTTTTGCCGGTCAGGCCCTTCAGGACGTGGCTTATTACGATATGAGTCTTTGCGTCGTACTGTTTCATTAGCTTGTCCTTATAATTAGCTTCGAAATCTTCGTCTTCTAAATTCAACTGTACTTCCGTTTCTTCATCTTTTTGGAACTGCATAACCAAGAAGGGATACGTAGTCTGGCCCTGTCTGAGTGGTGGTTCAATCGACAATACGATCAGATGATGAATATCGTCAGCTTTTGGTAGTGAAACGACCCTTTGGATTTGACGATGTTGCAGTTTATACTCGTATGTCTTACCTCTCAACCGGATCGAATTCTTGTAAATATCAATATCGTAACGGCCTCTAGGAGTGGCAAAGAACACATCTTGAAACGATACGATCGAATCTCCTGCAACTTCTCCGACATCGGCTTTTTCCTTCAGCTCTTCATGGAACGCCTCCGCCATGGTTTTCTCCTCTTTAGGCTGTTTATCCATGTCGACATCTACCCCATCTTCTCGTGAACCTGCTTCAGCTTCAGTTTGCTCTTCAACAAACCCCGGAATATAAAATCTCATCTCCACCATTTCATCTCCCGCCGGTTGATTTTGTTCGTCCTGAATATTAAATTCTATGGCCACTTCGTTCTTAGAGGTCAAATTCGTGTTGTTAATACGAGCATACGGAATTTCAAATGTTGGCTTACCGTTAACCGCAAATATCATCTCATTTCTAGCCAAATCAGCTTTCCCCCAATTCCAACCACGCAATGAATGCTCCTTTTGCTCTATCTGGACGTTAAAACGACGATGGAAATCATTCTTTATTAAGCTAAAGTCTTCTTGTGAAAACCCATCCAATTGCACAACACCTTGATTCCTAGTATTGATCTTGAGTTCATATCCCCTACAACCTCTACTCCATTGGACAGTATAAAGCTCGGTAGCTGGCAATAAAAACGGTGCCTTGGTCTGATTAGCCGTAGAACCACCACTGGCAGTAGCTTTCCAACCCAAACCGGAGTCGGCTATACGAAATCTACCACTAAATTTCGACTGGTTCAGATATATCCTATCAAAATCCGTACTCATTCCGTGACAATAGCTCTACCAACTCAGCAAACTACCAGTATAAAAGACTGATTAATACCTGTCAGTAGTCCTAGCTTCTTCAGTTCCTTATAGCTCATAGTTCAAGATATTCGTTCAAAATGATGACCAGCGTGTAGCCGGTTAACCCCATAAAATAACTTGGTAGCGCCGTTCGGTCATCGTACCAAGTGCGAATAATTTTGAGTATCACCATGTACGAACGGGTTAACCGGATTCTCCAAAATGAGTTACTCAAATAGAGCCGTCAATAACGATCACGAATTTTGAGTAACTCAATTTCAGGAAGTGGGTAACTCATTATTCGTATATAATGATACTCGACGAACGAGCTTAATGGAATCATGGCCATTCTATAAAAGAACCAGAACTTTGGCTTATGTAGATCCATTCTCTCCCCGTTGTGGTTCTTCATAATGCTGCTTGAACACCTTTCAAGAACTCTACTAGTCCCACAGCACCGGGATCCTCAACTTGTGATGAATCGCCGACGTAGGAAGCTCTTCCGAACTTAGCTTCAAACGTAGCAGTGGATTTTGCACCTTCTTCAGCCGCTTTGACAGCTTTGTTGAAGTCGTTGGAGGATGAGAATTCCTTGACAAAGGGCTCTAAGGCGTCTACCATAGTGGAAGAGCCTGGTCTGGCCTTTGTGTACTTGTACAACGTCTCGAGAGCGTATTCGAAGGCTTTTGCAGCGATTTGGGCAGTGACTGGCTCGTCTGGTCTGCTGCATATGTTGATCAATCCTTGTGAGAAACCGGAGATTAGAATTGAATATAAACCACCGGAGGTACCACCCATTGAACTTTCGATGATATCGGAGATTTGTGCGGTCGCTTCAGATAAAGAAATCTTTGATAATTTGTCGAGATTCTCTGTGATTCCGTTGGCTCCCGCAACCAAGGTATACCCGCAGTCACCGTCACCAACTTTAGTGTCCAGTGAAGTGATGAGTGGTTCGCTTTTGATCAATTGCTTGGCACCACTTCGCATGATTTTACAGAAATGATCGAAATCATAAGAACCAGCATCTTTTACCTTAACTTCTGACTTCAACGAGTTCTCGTCGAAAGTTGGTGCCTCTTGAGCGTTTGAAGAGACAGGCCAGGCTGGAGCATCGGTTGGTGCGTTTAACAGCTTAAAAACACAATCCACATCTGGAAATTCCTTCTTTAGTTGCTTTGAAGCCCTAGATGCATTGAGTAAGGTGATGCTAAACCCATCTTGGTTGAAAGAGGTCATTAAAGTACCTGCAATAGTCTGAGCCGGGGTGATATTATAACCCTTCTGCAAGAAATCGGTGGTTTTCGAGACAATGGATGAAATGATCAAGTTCGAAACACCACCCAAATTATTCACCAATAACACAACTTCGTCATCCTTATTGAAATCAACAAAATATCTATCTTTATCGGTAGGATCCAAAAGCTTTGGAAGCATATATTTCGAAATCAACTCTTCCGTGGAGGGAATAGGTTCAAGTATTTTGGCACCAGGCTCATTATGAATTCCCATACCCAATTCCATCTGATTAGCATTCAATTCACTCTCAAATTTCCTGCCGGGCACCTTGCAATGATCTAGAGACGAACCGATAGTCACCAAATTGTCGTTGACGATCTTGGCGACTTTCTCGCAACCTTCTAAACCATATTTATGCGAATGAAGCTCTGCAAATGCTCCAACAATCTTATGAACCAGCACAGTACCTGCTAACGCTCTTCTTCCAACCATACCACCCTTCTCACGCCCAACAGCGACGTCGTCGCCCACAACAGCAACACGACAGTCAATACCAAGACTCTGAGCTCTTTCAGCAGAAAGACCAAAGTGTAGAACATCCCCAGTGTAATTCTTAACAATTAATAGCACTCCAGAGGAGTTCTCGCCGACTAATCTGATACCATTCAAGATCTGTTTAGTAGATGGAGACGCAAATATGTCACCACAAACTGCACCACTTAGCATACCTTTACCAACGAATCCAGCATGTGTGGGCTCATGACCAGAACCTCCACCAGAGATCAACCCAACCTTGTTCTTATCTGTCTTTCTAAAGAGTAGTTTCTCTTCAGGAACTAGAGTTATTGACGGATTAGCTAACGCAAAGCCTTTCAAGCTCGATTCCAAGGCATCCTTCACTTCAAATGATTTAATTCCAGCGACCATAATGATTAACTGTGTCTATCTTTCTTCTAGCTCTGTACAAATTGCAATTCTTAACACTTAAGCTTGTATAAGTACTTGTATTCTTAAAGCTTTAATAAGACCAAGGTTCTCCTTTAATTGCTATCACCAGGTTGCGCTCGCAAGGTTATCAACTTACTTACGAATTCTAGGCCAATGCTCATACGAGCTGGCTTCAATAAGCACAATCAAGCTTCGAAAAAGCTCAATTGAGCCAGGATGGATTATATAGGTTCTTGAGTTCCGATTCATGACAGAAATAGTTCGATGGGCGTCTTGTCCACTGTTGTGTTTGTAACCGAGTCATAGAAATCTGTGAATCTTGTAATGGTTAAACTGTCCACTTCTCTGGCGACGATATCGTGTTGGGCATGAAAAGCTGATAGAATGTGATTGTCAGAGATGGAACTCTCTTGTGAGTGATGTAGTTTAGTGAATGCTATTCTCTTGAATTCGGGACTTGTCCAACTGAAATGATACAGAGCGTATGATATGCGAATGGTTGTGAAGTAGTATATCTTGAACCATTCTTCCATGAAATTGTCCATTAGATTAAAGAAAGATCTTAAGTTGTCTTTCAGCAGTGAATTGAGAACATCAAATTTGGTGGTTGCGTCTTTGAGCTTAACATCATTATATTTTCGTTTGTGTCTTTTCTTGTAACTTGCGCTGGGTACATCTTGTAGGAGTTGTTCTTGCTCAGAAATACTGTCCTTGATTGCCATCAGTTCAACGTTAGCGGCATTTCTCGCTGCGATGATTCGAGAAATGCTGGAACATACTTTGAGAATCTCCTTCAGTGGATCTTGAACGCCATACTCAAAGAATTGAAAATCGTCCTCTAGTCGCTTAGCGATCACATACATCTGTTTGCTCAGTCTTGATATACAAAAATCCCGTAATCTGTATGTTAACCCAGAATTCGCATAAAATTGTTCAAGGATCTCTGCTGATCCATCCAGCCTATGTTCAGGCAGAGCACTTCCGAAAGGCAGTTGTGGACTAAACGATGGAAAGCATTCATGTGAATTATCTGTGGCATCTTCCAACGTTGTGCGGAAAACCTCGATCAAATTGATCGATTTATAGAAGAACGATTTCATCGCTACTTTGTGGTTTTCGCATGAATAGTATAACGCAGCAACGTCTGCATATGTCTTCCTGAATACAGACTCCAATTCATTAAATTTTGAGTCAACTTTTTGGCAGCTAGTTTTTGCACCTGAATCCAGTAATTTAGACGACTGAATTCGTCTTGCCCTTCCAAATAATGGATCATATAATGTCCCAATTTTCGACTTCATTAATTTATTTCCAAATGGCAACCAATTGATGGATACTATATCAACGTTGATTTAATCGAGAGAATTAGCTGATGCAAATCATAAGAAGGTTTGGATCTCCAATCGACCATATTTTATTTTTTATTAAACCTCTATTTTTTTTTTTTTCTTTGGTGGATTTTGTGACGCTGGCGCCAGCGCTGGCGCCAGATAATTTTCATTATGGATGTCCATGATTGACACTGGGCCATGCTGAAATAGTCTTCTTGGTATTACCTGGAAGCGACGGGTCACTTGTATCTTGAATGATCTCCTCTATTTTCTGGTCCTTTGCGCTAGATTTCTTCCTTTGTTCAGCGCAGACATTGATGAAATTAATCATCAAAGTCTTAATAGAATCGGCAATTTTACCAGTGAGAACTGAATCTGTCGCTGTTTGTGATATCAGCATGTCTCTGTAGGTTTGTACAAGCTTGAAGCTTTGTTTTAACTTCTTAATAACGGCAGCGTCAGTGCAATCGAGGGAATTGGGAGGCTCCAGCACAATCATGCAGGCGTAGAGTAACATCAAATAGATGTGGTTAGGGAAGAACTGGAATAACGATCTCATATCATTGTCTTTGGTAGCCAATTTGAGTAAAGAATAGGCCGCTGAGTATGATACCTCATGCGAGGCCGTTACCAATGTCGAGCGTTCTGATGGATGAGAAGCATTTCTCCACACTTGCATCCAACTGGAATCTTCCAATGAGACGTCCCTGTCTAATAGCCATCTGGTGTTTATATGCATTCTGGCGAAATTGTAGTACAGTAATGTTGATTTGAGACACCATGCATCGTTTTGGACATCGACATTTTGGAGAGTAATGGTCCATGAAATCATCCATCTGTCTAGGTCCATATTTGTTTCCCATGGAACGCCAAAGACATGTGGTTTTAAGAGACTAGACATAGCTCTCATACTGCCGTGATTTGTGTTGTGGAAGAGAGATTCGATCGCTGCATGGTACTCTACCAAAGCGCAAAGATGCATGTTTTGCAAAGCATGAGGATTGACTTTGATCTTTGAGTGATCTACTTCGTTCAACGATAGGAGTTGCTCTTTTGTGAGGCCTTCCTCTATGATCTCATTCTGTCGTAAAACGTTTCTCAAATTTGGATCTTCAATATGGGCCAATAGCGTCTCCCTCACAGATGTTATCGCGGGTTCAACCTGTTTGTATATCGACGGACTCTTCCGCATTGTCAAGTTCAAAGAGCCGTCAGCGATGTAAAGAAGGTACCACAGTTTCCACAACTCACCCTTCTCATCTCCATCAATGCGTTGATCAAGTCGCCATTTTCGGGCCAATTGCACAGCAATTGACATGTACAGCTGATTAGATTCGAGCCATAGCGATGCTATCACCAGACCCAATATACTGTGTTCAACACATTTCTCATCGCAGAGTACATTGCTGTCATTGATAAGTCTCGATGAAAACCATTGTAGACTCTTTTGAAGCAGAGTTTTCTTGCAGAAAAGCGTCTGGTGGTGCGGACAGGCAACCGTGCATATCGCGACCAGCAACAGCGGCGATTCGTTCCAGAGCTTTTGCAGCGTCAACTCCTTGAGATTGTAACCAAACATATGAGCCGACATCTTTGTGCAAAAGATTTCCAGTAGTTCAGCCGCCTCATCACTGCTAAGTATCTTGTTCTTACGGAAGTCAGTCACTTGCTCCAAGCTACCACTATCTCCGATAATTTGGCTCAAAGATGGCAAACTGACCTCTGACACAGCCCCGGATGAAGGCGATACGGTATTGGTATGACTATGTCGGCACACTTGAGCCTGCAGAAGATTCACCTGCTGTTCATGTTGGATCTGGTTGCTCTGAAATATTCCCAGAACAGATTCTAGCGCCTTCTGTAGTACTTCCAGTCTCTGCTCGACAGAATAAAGCCACGGTTTCGCCTCCTCAGGCAGATAAGTTGATGGAACAGCAATTTCTGATTCTGTAGATTGCTCTGTCTGATGAATATGAGGTCGAACCACAGAATTTATCAGATTTGGGACATCAGTCAATGGTTTAGTCTTAGATTGGACATGTGCCTGAAGTTGTGTCGACTCAACATTCCGCTGATCACTCGTATATACCTTATCTCTTGGATTAGGAGGAAAGTAGCAGTCCAAACCATGCTTGGTACATCGTTCACAGGGTAAAGAGTTATCATATTGGCATTTCAGCTTCTGACGCTTACAGGATAAACAGGGTCGAGTTCTTTTCTTTGATTCATAGTTACCCATCACTGGGAATCGCTAGCAACCACTCTAACGCCACCTGATTAGTTCTTCTAGCTTCTTCTTTGTTAAACATCGTTATATAATGGACATCAAAGATAAAGCATCCCGGGTTATATCTAAAACACTACAGGAAGGTAACGATAAAAGTGGCAACAAATGTGGTATTTAAGCTTCCTGGTAATCGATCAGAAACGGAATTACATTGAAATCTAGAAGATCTAGTGATCTTGGTCGTTAGAGTCCACACCACGAATGGCAACTCGAAAGCCCGCTGAAGTCCAGGGTAGTAGTATGCGACAAGAGGAACCATGCAGGAGACTCTAGAAGTGCTCAATCATGGGCCATTTTGTTGACAGTGAGTTGAGATTGGTCTCGCAACATAAAGAATCGCCCAATAACTCAGGATCGCTACAGTAAGGAGCTGAATAAGCGATAGACAGCGTTAGGAGAATGAAATGCTCAAACAAGGACAAGAAGCATTGTATTGCAGGCTGTATCACTGCTAGCGACTGATATTTATTGGCGGGGATACCGTTTTCCAAGCAAATTTTTTCCATCAAATTATAAGCTCGCGTGGCGTAATGGCAACGCGTCTGACTTCTAATCAGAAGATTGTGGGTTCGACCCCCACCGTGAGTGCTTTTTTGCTAGCCAAAGTATCTGATCAAAAGTCCTTTACGAGATCTGTTTGCAAGACTCTATATGGGCAGATCTGTTCCTGAATGATTTGAGATTAGTGTAAGGTTAGAGCTTTTCATGCCATGGCAGAGGATGCAATTGATTCCAAGTGCGAGAAAACCGATGAATTCAATGACTTGAACGACTGTGACGACGAAATACCTGTGAAATTCACTGTGCTTGATGTATTGCGAATGTTAGCAGGTTTATTAATACTCTACGGTGTATGCTGTAAGTTATGGACTGGAAATTGGTATTCTATAGGGTCTAAAAATTCAAGGCCTATCGTACTCGAAATTCCTCAGTACTGGTTGCATGTCAAGCAAAGCCGAGGGCCATTCGCATTTTCCCTTGATGAACTTTCGCAGTTTAGCGGTGAAAAGAGCCCCGAGCGGATCCTTCTCAGTGTCAAGGGCCATGTCTTCGACGTTACGAGCGGTTCCCGCTTCTATGGAAAATGGGGAGCCTACCGGAAGTTCACAGGTACAGACTGCTCTAAACTGTTCAGCTATCCCCAATGGGATATGTCGGCACTGGGAAAACCATGCAGCAGTGATCTTTCCGATAGCATTCCGACCGAGCTGGCTCGAGTCGATTCTTGGCTGCAATTCTTTCAGAGGAAATATCCAGAGATAGGCTATGTTGAAGAACTACTCGATTCGTAGGGCTTGAATCGCCTCATGTATACTTTCCGGCCTGTTATATTGGTACATAAATTCAGTATGGTACTGTGCAAAAGAAGTGTCAAATGGTCCGTTTATCGATCAATAGACAGAAATGTAATTGTTTATTCTCTCTCTCTGGTTCTGTGCAATACATTCTGCTATCCAAGTTATGTTTCTCACTTCCTGCTCCTTGGATTTCATCCATGACCAAATGGTAGAAACGGTAAATTGTTGGGTGAAGGCGTCCCTGCACAGTTCCATCTCAAGTTTATAAAAATGATCTTCCAGATTACCGGAGTCTAGTATCCCGCGATACTCATAAACATTGTTTACTGCGCTTCTCACAACTTCGAAATCTGACGCTTGGGCCAGATGTGCGGTCCCCAAGGGGTAAAGTTTGCCCAATTCCGGCAGAAGTTCGCTCTTCAATTCAGGATCGATATCGGGACTTTGCAAAGAGTTCAACGCAATGTTTATGCTTCTTCTGTCCCCTTCAAACTCCAACAAAGATTGCATTATTTCACGAGCAGGTTCTTCGAGATTCTCCGTCACAAACCTGTAAAAATCCTCAAGATACGCCTTGTAAAGCTTGTTTCTCACCAATTCAATGTTCAAATCATCCAATTCATCTGCCTTATCGAAGCACCCGCGGAAATATGGCGCCAAAGGCGTATCCACAAGCACAGTCTCGTACAAAGACTCCAGATCTGTCGCCACAGTCAACGTAGGTAAAGTATCAAACCACCCCAAAGGATGACATCTTTGTAAAATCTCCGCTTTATCACGATCATGAATCGTCCCCGTAATCATTAACGCCACATTATCAATCATATAACCATAAGTGATGTAATCCAAGAATTTCTTGGTTATCCCACTCGATTGGTCCCGAATATAATTAAATTCTTCATACAACTTATCAGATGCACTCTCCTGAATCACAGACGTTGTCAAAGCCTCCGCTGGAACAGAAGATAAAAAATTCCCATAATCAGTCGACGAAAGTTGAAGCTTTAAATCTTCTAACGTATCACATTGTGTCAAATTGATGTACTGATTACTAGTCAATAACCCATTTCTATAACCTCGAACAACTCCCTCAATAAACCCATTGTCTATATTAAAGTAAATACCTTCCATTGCCACCTAACAAGCCCTGCTTCACCCAACTCTGGTCGTTATTCCAACTCTTATTCCATCTCTTGGAAAGGGTTGTATCTCTCTTATACAACCTCTCTTTGTTAAGGCTGCAAAATCAAAGACCCACACAATATCATCACATACGAAACGAGTTACCTGCTTTCGTGAAAAGTTACTCAAATTTGTCATCGTTATAGACGGTATATCTGAGTAACTCATTCGTATGAAGGTATGTACCTGACTCGCACTTTGTACGTCGCTAGCACTTTATACGGATGAGTTACTCAAATTTGTCATCGTTATAGACGGTTTTAATTTGAGTAACTCATTCGTATGAAAGGATGTGCGTGACTCGCACTTTGTACGAATGAGTTACTCATTTTAGTCGATGATCACTATGTACGTCGATCTTGATCTTCCAGTAAGCTTATAAGATCAAGCTATATGAAGGCGGTAGTTGACAGGTTTATGGCGCTAGTGAGTCGTTGAAGTTGGCGGTGATGGATGTGGTATTGGAGACGTTAATTGGTTCTGAGTTGGAACTGAACGAGGATGAAAAACGGTACAGTTTGGAGGTTTTACGCGAGGTTTTGCAATGTGATAGAAGAGATTATGAGAAATACTTCTCTTCGAGCGCGGTAGAGGGTAGTGTGGTGGAAGATATTGCCGAAGTGGATGCGCAGATCTCTGCAGTGGAGCGAAGATTGAGAAATTTGCTGGTCGACAATAGGACGGAAGTGATACGCGAAGCGTTGGACAGCGATGGGGCAATCGGCAGCAAGGTAGTGGAGATTAGGCAGGGATTGGAGCAATTGTGGGAACTCGATAATGAGGAAGTGTCTAAAACGCGTGAGAAAGCGGAAAATGGCGAATTTATGGCGTTGTTAGACCCGAATGAAGGACTGGGGAAGCCGGAGGATGAGTTTCAGGCGGCTCTGAATAAATTGAAGGATCGAGTGCGACGTGAGCCCGGCGATGATCATGATGAACTGACTAGGGGGCTCGGAGTGGTACTGGAAAACCTGACCAAGATCACAGATCTCATGGAACTGCCTTTCCTGGCGCGAACCTGTATCAGAACGGGCCATTACCGAGAAGCTGTGATGGTTTACGAATTCTCAAAATCTCTGTTGAACAAATTCCCGGGATCCAGCATCGTCGCGCAGATTCATCGCAACGTCTCGGACGAGACCACAATGACCATGTTAACGGGTCTGGTGAAATTGCTGTCGACCAACCTCACGGCAAACCAGCTAAAGAAGGTCCTAAACTACCTCATCGCAATACCGCCTTTCGACAACAACGACAAGAGCTGTCTCTTGCAGGTATACCTGCAGATGAGACGTTTTTTCATCAAACAAGAGATCTCTACGTACTCACTAACCGTGGAACGGTCAAACGATGCCCTACGAGAGCTAATGATCAAACGCAAAATCGAAGTCCTACGAGAACATCTTTACATGTCCCTAAGCGTTTTCGCCGACAATTACGACACCAAACTCGTCCCGCTGCAGATACCACTGGACAATAAACTACTCGACACCGAAGACAAGAAACTGATCCCAACCAATCCGTTCGCGATTCGTTTCATCAACGACTGCGAGAACGATTTTCTACAACAACTATTGAACGCGCAACCACAACACAAGCTCAGTGACTCAGTATGCTTACAACTAGTCTACTGTTCGTTCCGTCTACGCGATCTCAACCACAACTACCACAACCTGTTCCTCAACAAGATATGCGAATCGAATCTTTTTGACCTACAACAAGTCAATAACGCAATAGACAAGAGAAGAGAACTAGCGTCAAAATACGCATAATAAACCATACAAACTATTTCGAATGCGCTGATTTCAATGGTGATGTTCAATTCATCGATTTAAGAATCTACAACCCGGCTTTTACAACTTCACAAGAACTGCTACTTGCTTTGCCAGCCTGTTTAAATATGGTTTGCTTGTGAACAAATTTTTCACTTAATGCAAAGAACATTCTTTGATGAAGTCCCTTAAACAATAAGGATAAGTTGCTGTTGAAGAGCTTTGGTGATTATAGCTGGATTCAATTGGAGGTCTTCAAGATCAGGAGAAGACTTAACGAGTGATAAGTGGAACTGAGAAAGGATGATGGATGAATCTTCAGTTAAGGGCCGCGAGGATCAGGCGTATCTGCCAAGAAAGGGGAATATTCATCAGCAGGATAGTGGAGGTTTGACTGAGGATGTGATGAAAGAGTATGGGAAGGAGAAATTGGAATCTACTAACGAGAAGGGTGGTTGGTTGTTGAATGGTGAAAAAGAGGGCAATGATAAGAAACATGAGGAAAGAATGGCTCCTGCGAAGGAGACTGTGATGGGGGCATTTATTGGTAATGGACCCAAACTGCCGGCACCTAATGTTCAAGGGTCTGTTGGATCTGTACCAATGGAGAATATTCGTCCTGATGACTTCAAATATGCGCCTTCGCGCAGACCTAATAAATACGATACTTCTATGACGCTGCCGGGGAAGCTGGATACTATTACTGAGGATAAGATTAAAGATGCGATGAACAGCGATGCGGTGGATAGCTTATTTCCGTGGTTGCATGTTGGTAATTTTGCACCTTCCGGTAGGGGAATAGCTAGTATACCGGACTCTAAAGTTGCGAAGGCTTATATTTTAGAGACTTTTTACAACGATTGGTACTATAACATAGCATTGATCGTGGGGACGTGTTTTATGTCATGGTTGTTTGCTTATTGTGGATTTTCGTGGTGGTCGTTGGGGTTCATATTCTTCTGTAGTGGATCTGTGTTTGCGTCAGAGTACAGGAGATTTACCGATTCAGCCAGGGATGACTTGAAAAGGATCACTGTGGAGGAAACTTTGTTTGAAAAGACGGAAACTACGCTATGGTTGAACTCTTTCTTGTCCAAGTTTTGGGTTATATATATGCCGGTTTTGTCGCAACAGGTTAAAGATGTCGCTAATCCTACTTTAGCTGGTGCAGCACCGGGATACGGTATCGAGGCTTTGTCTTTGGAAGAATTTACGCTCGGTTCCAAATCGCCATCCATTAAGGGGATCAGGTCGAATACCAAAGCCGGTAAGGATATTGTTGAAATGATCTTGTCATTTGCCTTCACACCCAACGATATTTCAGATATGACTCAGAGAGAAGCCAAACAAATGATTAACCCAAAAATTGTACTGGGAGTTACCTTGGGTAAAAGCTTTGTATCAAAAACACTGCCTGTCATTGTCGAGGATGTTAACGTGGCGGGCAAAATGCGTGTTGTCATTAAATTTGGTCAAACTTTTCCAGATATCAAGATTGTTTCTGTTCAACTTTTGGAGCCACCTCTAATGGAATTTGCCTTGAAGCCAATCGGTGGTGACACTTTGGGTCTTGACGTGATGTCATTTTTGCCGGGATTGAAAACTTTTGTGAAGACTATGATTAATTCTAACGTTGGGCCAATGTTGTATGCCCCACACCATTTGGATATTGATGTTGAGGAATTGATGGCCGAACAAGCTAATGATGCTATTGGAGTTTTGGCGGTAACTATTACTTCGGCTCAAGATCTGGATAGTTCAAATGTTATCACCAATACTCTTGATCCCTACATCTTTTTCAAAGCTGAGAAACCATCTCCCGGTGCTCAAACTGACTTGTGTACTACGATCAAATCGAGTGTGAAAAACCCTGTTTGGAATGAGACAAAATATCTGTTACTTAACGATTTAAACCAAAAATTGAACATAAGCTGCTTTGATTTCAATGATATGAGAAAAGATTCCCTGATTGGTAGTGTTGAGGTTAATTTACAAGAAATGCTTCAAAATCCAGTTATGGAAGATATGACATCGGACGTGATGCATGGTCTGCACACAAAGGGTAAGTTGAACTACTCTATGCATTGGTTTCCTGTCATTAAGAATGATGAAATTGAAGCTAATGGAGAAAGTGCAGTTGATTATAATAAGAGCAATAATAAAGATGCCGACGTTGACGGAAAAGATAAGAAACAGAAGAAAGATAAGGAACCAATCTTCGATCCAGCTAAAGACGAGGAAGAAGATGAACAGGATGAAGAGACGGATGCTGGTATTATTAAGATAACTTTACAAACCATTAAGGGTCTCGTTCAAAGAGGAACTTCTTCAGGCATGTTAAGCCCTAGCGCTGTTCTGACAGTAGATGGTAAAGAGGTCAAGAAGTTTAGAACTTTGAAGCGCATTGACGAGCCATCGTGGAATGAAACTGTTGAGGTCTTTGTGCCTTCTAGGAGCAGTAGCGAAATGAATCTAAAGGTCTTTGACGAGAACCGTAATAAGGCCCTCATCTGTACCTTCGCAGCTCCGCTGGAAGAGGCTTTATCTTCATTAGGACTTGGTCAAGCAAGCGTGAAAGGTGACCCAAGAGGTGACATATTCATGAACCTGGAATGGAAGCCTGTTCGTATTACTGGCGCATTCGCTGCTGGCAATGCTGTTAAGGAACCTATTGGTGCGCTAAGGGTGCACGTTAGGGATGTCAACGTCGTGGGAGATTTAGCAGGTATCGGGGATATCGATCCTTACTTCACTATCTTGGTCAATGGTCATATCAATTACAAGTCAAGTCACTTCTCAGAAAACAGTAATCCAATGTTTAACAAGGTCATCTACTTACCGGTTACCTCAGATAATCAGAGTGTTTTGCTTGATGTTTATGATTACCAATCGATCGGTAAGGATAGAACGATAGGTGGAGCGAGAATCCCCATAGGCAGCGTTATTCAAAAAGATGCCAAAACCGGGAAATATAAGGCTATAGACAAGTCTGATGAGATTACAAAGCTGTACCTCGAGAACAGAAAATTAAAGGGACGGGAGGACTACGTAAACGTGTCACTTTCATTCGTACCTATTTTCCCTGTTTATTCTCCTGAAGAAGCTGCTGTTGTTGAAGAGAAGAAACGAAAGCTGGAGCAAAGGAAGAAAGAGTTCGAAAAGACCCAGAGTGAGCTTCAAGAAATGAAGAAGCAGAACCCTAATGATTATGAAGTGATTGAAATCAATGATCCTTTTGAAGAAGAAGAACGTATGCTCTCAAAGAAGCGAATTTTATCGTTGGAAGAATTGCTAAAACACAATTCAGGTGTGTTGACAATGCAGATTTTCAAAGGACAGTTATCCAAATCTCCGGCACACCTTCAAATTTATGTTGATGAAATCGCATTCCCGAGATATGTTTCGCAAAAGAGTATCGATGGCCGTTTGAGTGAAGGAAATGCAAGTTTATTCATCCGAGACTTGAAGAACAGCAGAATTACTTTCAGACTTTCACATAAACGTGTGGCTAAACAGCCGTCAGATGTTATTGCTGAAAAGACTGTGGAAACCTACAAGCTTTTAAAGGCGAGCTATGATACAGGCTCTAGGCTCGCGTTTAATGGTTCTACCATTGAACTTTCATGCTTATACAGCCCAGCTTCGGTCGAAATTCCGTTATATGACACTTGCGCAGATACTGGTTATCTGAAACTAAAGGTGATATCGGCGGATGACGTTGTTGCAAGGAATCGTAATGGTTACTCAGATCCGTTCTATGAGATTTACATCGATGGATCCAAGATCCATAAGAGCGAGATAATCAAAAAGACATTGTCACCTGTCTGGAATGAAATGATCGACATACCTGTGCCCTCTAGACACCGTAACAAAGTGGAGATCCACTTATTTGACTGGGATCGTGCCGGTGACAATGACGACATGGGGATGGCTTTACTTGATCTTTCGACAATCAAACCTGATGAAGTCTATAATTGGGAACTTCCGATTAGTATCCAAGGGACAATCAAGCTACAAGGTACATTCCATGCCGAATACATTAAGCCTGCTGTGAATGCCAATGAAATTAAAAAATCAGGGTTTGCGTCCAAGACCCTAGGCACCATTTCTCAGGCAGGTATCGGTAGTGTCAAGACTGGAGCTGTTGGCGTTACAAACGCTGGTCTCGACGTCGCCACAGGTGGTATCGATAGAGGAGCTCGTCTCTTGAAGAGACCTTTCCAGCGTCACGACGCCTCCAAGAAAATGAAGAATCTGTCCAAAGAACAGAAGAATGAATTAGGCAATGGAGAACGCACATCACTATCATTCTCCGAAGTGAGGGCTTCCCTAGAAGCAGATCGCTCCGTCCCAAACAACGATTACGCTCCAGTACAAAAACTCGACCCAGACACTCAACGGCCTATCCCGGATAGCAACGAACCCATCGATAGCATTAACGGTTCAAACTCAATCGGCACCCCAAATCACGCCAGGAATCCGTCTACTGTCAGTAGCTTCGCCAGAACTCTAGCACCAAACGGAACATACAAGGGCGCCGTGACGATCGTCGCCGCAGAACAACTCAACAAGTCAGTTCAAATTAAGATCTCTTTAGCGCAAGGCGGAAGACTCAAACAGTTGTACAAGACAAAGACCCAGAAGGCAGATGACAACGGCGTTGCAAAATTCGACGAGACATGTCCGTTCAAAGCTTCTCCTCAAGCAAACTTGGTCATTGGAGCCATCTCGCATCACAAGTTAACCAAGGACAAAGAGCTTGGTGTGGCACAAATCGCGCTAAATGACCCTCAATTACAACAACCCGGGGACCAGATAGCTGTCAAGCTTTCTGAAGGAAGGGTTATTCTCAAGATAGACTACGCTACTGACGCTAACGACCAAGTGCCTCCCGTTCCATCAATCCCTCAGCAATATCAATCGTAGATACTACGTCTCTACCTATGTACTCTTTTAAATGTGACTGTCTATCGAAACAAGAATCCGTGCACCCACAATCCAACCATCCGTGCACCCATTTTTCTCTACAAAAAAGTTCGCGTCGCAACACCCCGATCGGGCGACTCGCAAGAAGTGTGCGTGGAAGGAGGTCTGTCTAGCATCTCCTTCTAGCGAACGGTAGCATGGTGTCGGTTTCTGCCTGTGCAGCTACGCTGACCTCCCAGTAGCTGGTGGGCGCGGCTTTGCTGTTCTGCCTAGCGGTTTGAGTCCAGCGGGTCCGTTGCACAGGGAAGATCGTTGAACCTACTGGTAATCTAGAGTAATAGAGATTGAAATTTCAGTACATCTTGGCTTGGTTTGATAAGATACTTGGAATAACAAAGCAAAGCTAACCAACAAAATGAGTGCCCAAAAAGTATGTCTCAGACCGTTAATGAGATGCTGAACTTCCCTGTGGGAGGAGAAGAAACGGAACGAAAAGGCTAGAGGATATGCCATCTGAAAATGTATTAGGTCCCGACCAGTTGAACCAGTGGTTCTCCAGTTTCATGTCTCCCACATTGGAAATGCAAAACTATAAGAATGCAAAACTATAAAGTGATCATTTACTAACAATCATTATAACAGGCTCCAAAGTGGTATCCATCTGAAGACGTAAAGGTCCCAAAGAAGACCAGAAAGACTTCTCGCCCACAAAAGTTGCGTGCGTCTCTAGTCCCAGGTACCGTGTTGATCTTGTTGGCCGGTCGTTTCAGAGGTAAGAGAGTTGTCTACTTGAAGAGCTTGGAGGACAACACTTTGTTGGTCTCCGGTCCATTCAAGGTCAACGGTGTTCCACTGAGAAGAGTCAACGCTCGTTACGTCATTGCCACATCCACCAAGGTCGGTCTAGAAGGTGTTAACGTTGAAAAGTTCAACGTCGAATACTTTGCCAGAGAGAAATTGACCAAACAACAAAAGAAGGAGGCTAACCTATTCCCAGAACAACAAAACAGGGAAATCAAGACTGAACGTATCGAAGACCAGAAGAACGTCGACAAAGCCCTTCTAGCTGAAATTAAGAAGACTCCATTGTTGAAACAATACTTGGCTGCCTCTTTCTCATTGAAGAACGGTGACAGACCACACTTGTTGAAGTTCTAAACTCAAGTTTTACAACTTCTTTTTAATCAACTTCTGTATAATTGAATACAAAACGAATCCTTTTACAAAGTAACTGGTTCTCCTGGCTTGGCTACCATTGACATCTTGGCTGGCCATTGAGCCTGGAGGCCAGAGTCTTGATATCGCAGGGTTTTGGCATTCCTTTGCGTGTAACCTTGCTTATTGGGAGTAACGCGAGTAAACGATCGAGGTTTAATAGATCTTACCACTTTACAAGAAAGAAAAGGCTTTTATTTGAGCCTTTCTGGACCAGAGGTTGAGCTATAAGCCTCTATATAGCTGCTGGAGACTTGTTGTTCAATGGCAAGGACTAGGAAGACTGTTGCTGCGGAAGCAGCTGCGGAGGTTTATGAGGTGGAGAAGAGGTTGGACTACGGTACCAAAGGTACTCCTGTGGAAGTTTTGAGTAACCATATTCATTTGTCGGTTGGAGATGATGCTCCAGAGAAGAAGAATGGAAACGAGGATGTTTGGTGGAAAACTGCCACAATTTATATTTATCATATCGAATTCCTTGGAAAACCATCTGGAAGGCCTACTCCTCCTGGTAGGAAGGCACCACCACCAGCACCTCTTTCTAAGCCAAAGAGATATGAGTTGTTGGAAGAACTTTACGAAGAGGACGAAACTTTGAGAAAGTACAAGGATCGGATCGCGTTTGATGGTCAGGATCAATTGTACTCTCGGGTTCCTCTTGAAGAGTTTACCTTGTTTGATGGGTGCTGGAAGGTGGGAAAGAAGAAGAAAGCTGCAGCGGGAGGTCCTGGCAAGAAGGAAGAGGCTAGCCCTGCGGAAGGTTTGGTCGCTCAGATCACACTTCAGTTCGCCAGTAAGGTATCATTGAAGGATATTTACAAAGCTACAATGTCTGAGGATACCGAGGAACAGGAGAACAAGATGTCTGCACCTGAAAAGACCGCTTTGTTGTATTTGATGGGGGCCAAGTTCTTGGCATCGAAGGATCCTATCTTCCAGATGCAAGGTAACAAGTTCTTCATCTTCAACAATAAGACCAAAGCGATTCCGTTCCAAGTGGGTGGTTATTTGATGTTTGGTTTCACGGTTTCACTTGTGTTCTCGAAAGGTACCGTTATGTTGAATGTCATCAACGTTTCTTTGCCCTTCTACAAGCACACTAAATACTTGCCTGGTGATCCGAAATTCAAGGAGAATGACAAGACTCGCTATACTTTGATGGATTGGTTGATCGAATGCTATGCCAAGGTAAATGCAAGAGGTGCCAAGAGCAAGCAGGCGCCAACGGGTAAAGATTTGAACAATTTCCTGGCTAAGAACATGGAAGTGAAGAACCTCATGAAGGGTTTGAAAGTCTACAGGTACTATATCAACTACAGTGTAGACGCTAATGGTGCTCCCAAGCCTCCTAAGAAAATGCAGGCTAAGGGAATTTTTGATTTTGCCCGTGAAAGTGCTGACTCTTTGAAATTCAAAGCTTTACCAAGTTCTTTGACTAAGGATGGGAAACCTGTTCCTGGAGAGCAAGAAATCACCGTTACCACGACCACTTATTTTGCTAAGAAGTACGGTATCAAGCTAAAGTACCCTGATGTGAAGATGGTTAGTCTTGGCGGCAAAAATATTGTGCCACTTGAGTGTTTGACCATTGTTCCTGGCCAGAAACTTAAGGGACAGGTTTATGACGAGAAGACAATGATTGATTTCACAGCTCTCAGACCTGAGGATAAATTCAATCTGATCTCTAACTTGGCTTTGCCTTCGGTTGCTCGTGCTTTGAATTCCGAGAGCAACGGGAAATCAAAGAAATCTGCAGCAAAATATGAGTTCTTGAAAGTGCCATCTCGTATTATCGATGCACCAACTGTCAAATACAAGGATACCAATGTTGCCTATAAGGATGCACCTTTCGGAACTCAAGCTTCTGAGGGCAAAGGCCCTAATGAAGAAACCAAAGGTAAATGGAACTTGATGAAGCACCAATTTATCTCTGTCGCCCCAGAGCCTTACCAATTGAGAGCAGTTTTCATCAACGACTCGTCTAAAGCACCTCCGCAATCTATTCTCGGTAAGTTGACAAAATCTGTCGAACAATTTGCTAAGGATGCTGGCAGTGTCGGCGTCAAATTCGATGTTTCCGGCCATCCATTGTTGATTAATGATTTCAACGCTCCTACTAAAAGAAGAGTTGACTCGCCAGACAGAGGTAGAGGCAGAGGCAGAGGTAGAGGTAGAGGAGGTGCTGGCCGTAATGGATTTTCATTTGTTTACGAGATCACACCCGGGGAGGAAAAATTGGTTAAGTTATTGGAAAATATACCTCCAAAGGTATATGTGCTCTTTGTGCTAGCTCGTGGCAACGACGCAGGAATATATAACCGTTTGAAAGAGATCGCTGATTTGCGGTTTGGTGTGTTGAACTCATGTGTCGTATGGGACTCCTTCAGCAAAAACTCTCCACAATATAACACAAACGCGGTTATGAAGATGAACCTAAAGTTGCAAGGTACCAACCACTCATTGGGCGCCAAAGACATGGAACTCTTAACCGATAAGGCTACTGGTTTGCCTTTCCTAGTTATCGCTGCAGATGTTACGCATTACCCCGAGAAGGACCAAAACTCTATCGCAGCAATGGTTGGATCATACGAGAAGACATTCTCCAAGTTCCCAGGTGAGTACATGCTACAAAATGAACCGGGTGAAGAAATTATCTCACGTATCGGAGAACTAATCGCAAGCAGATTAGACGTCTACAAGGCAAATAACAACGGAAAACTACCACCAAGAATCTTGTTCTACAGAGACGGTGTTTCCGAAACCCAACTCTCCCAAGTGGTCAAAATCGAAGTGAAAGGTTTGAAACAAGCATTGCGCAAATATAACGGTTCTGGCAAGAAATACGATCCTCCCGTCACCTGCGTTGTCGTCGCAAAGCGTAACCTGGTCAGATTCAAACCTCTACACAAGAACGCTAAAAACGCCGCAGGCGAAGAAGTAGCTGTCCAATCAATGGGGAACGTTATGCCCGGCACAGTCGTTGACCGCGAAATCACTTCACCAGCTCATTTCGATTTCTTCCTACAATCCCAACAAGTCCTGGCAGGTACCGGTGTCCCATGCCACTACTGGTGTGTCTACAACGAAAACCATTTCGACTCCGACTATCTACAAGCCGTCTCACACGCCCTGTGCTACATCTTTGGCAGATCCTCCACGAGTGTCAAAGTCGTAGCACCAGTCTACTACGCTGATTTGCTATGTACTCGTGCGGCTCAGTTCTTCAAGGCAAACTTCGCAATGGTTAACGCAGAATTCCAAAAACAAAAGAAGAATAAAGATGATGTTATCGCTGCTCATAAATTACTTCCCCCAATCCACAAGAACGTCAAGGGACTCATGTACTACATTTGAGCCCCAGGGAAGACCACTCTCCTGGATCTGTTACAATCGCTACTGAACTATTTTTTTCTATCAAACACAATACCGAAGAACATACAAAAGACTGTATGTTCTTATTTAAGCTCTATTCAACTACGTGGCTTTCAATCTCAATACAAGAGTCTAGAGTGCTGGATCAAAGCTCTAACTTGCTAGCTCATCGATTCCATTGCTTGATACCATTTTTTCTTGTTAGTCTTGAAAATTTTTCAATAGCTCATCGCATTAAATGTGCTTGTAACTATAAAACACACTTGAATGGAGGATAGCTTAGTTCTTAACTTCAGGTTAGTTGTTTAGAAGGTTGTTAAAGATGTCTGATTTACTACCATTAGCTACATACAATTTAAACATTGAACCATACACACCAACGCCAGCGATTGATGTGACAAGACCAGTCACTGTAAGGATTACTATGGCAGCACTTAATCCTGAGGCGTATGACGATGAGAAGAAACCTTCAACGTTGAGAATTGTTAAGAGAAATCCTGATTTTGACGATGAGGATGATATCTTGAATGGGGACTACGATGAGGAAGAGTTAGATGAAGAAGAAGAAGAGGAAGAAGAAGAAGAGAAGCCAAAGAAGAAGAAGGGCAAGAAGCAGGAGGAGGAGGATGATGAGGAAGATGAGGATGAGGAAGATGAGGATGATGAGGATGATGAATTTGAGGAATACGTTTTATTAACTTTATCTCCAAAGGGACAATATCAACAATCTGTGGATATCACTATTGCACCTGAAGAAGATGTGCAATTTGTTGTTACTGGGTCCTATGCGATCTCTTTGAGTGGAAACTACATCAAACATCCGTTTGATGCAGTGAACATGGACGAGGACGAAGAGGAGTACGACAGTGATGAGTACGATTTGACCCCGGATGAGGATGAGATTATCGATGAATTGGATGATTTGGAGGAAGAAAGCGATGAGGAGGAACGTGTTGAAGAAGTTGTTGAAGAAAAATCAAGTAACAAGAGAAAGCAGGAGGAAAAACCAGAGGAGACTGTCAGTAAGAAGGCTAAGAAGGAGAAGAAGGCTAAACCTGCTGCTGAAAAGGAAAAGAAGAAAGTCGAGTTCAAGAAAGAGCTAGAAGAAGGTCCAACCAAGAAAGTTCAGGAAAAGCCAAAGACCAAGACTAGAGTTTTGGAAGGTGGTGTCACCATTGAGGATCGTACCGTCGGTAAGGGCGCTCAGGCCAAGAAGAGCTCTAAAGTCGGTATGAGATACATCGGAAAATTGAAAAACGGTAAAGTTTTCGACAAGAACACCAGCGGTAAGCCATTTGTCTTCAAGCTAGGTCACGGTGAAGTTATCAAGGGCTGGGATATCGGTGTGGCAGGTATGGCTGTCGGTGGTGAACGTAGAATTATCATCCCAGCACCTTACGCCTACGGTAAGCAAGCTCTTCCAGGAATTCCAGCAAACTCAGAATTGACGTTCGATGTCAAGCTGGTTTCTTTGAAATGATTATCTAGTCTACTAAAAGAGTATATTCCAGTGCTGTATAGCGACTAGCGAGCGTAGCGAGCTGGTTGCGACTGGTAGTGATGACCAGGCGATCTTAGCGAGCCTGGTCGAGCTTCTGGCCTGGACGTAGGGTATCGTAATGTAACTAGTTTTAATATGCCGTTTTTAAGGGCACTACTATATAAGCCGCGCTTCTCGGGGGGCAAACCATTGATCTTAACCACCACTTTCAGGAAGAGACTGTGAGAACCAGGGCGCCAGAGACGCTTAGAAGTCGTTTCATAGTATTTGCAAGATACCTTGGTTGTCATACTCGCTATTGGACTTGTATTTGTCAAGAGTTTGTTTAGCCGCCGAAGTCCCGGTGTCAAGATTAGCTGTGTGGAACGGCGAGACGTCGATACAGTATACAAGGACGTTGATAGAGCCCAGGGTTTTAGCGAAATTGCGTTTCATTCCAATAGATTGAAGGTTAATCGACAAGACTATTTTACGCGACCGGAGGCCAGCGTAAAACAGAGACACGGCTGTGATATTGAATTCAGTGCCTTCTCAGACACTACCGGACGCAAGAAATAGCTGGACTGTAAACCCACGAGAATTTAGCTAGAAGCTACAGCGAGTTATAGTTGGTGAATCCAGTACGGCGAGTCATTGGCTACGGGAAAGCTCGTTTAAAGCTAAAATAAAGCCACATCAGACCATTCAGGGCTCTTTACGAGGTGTAACTTGCAAGAAAAAATCAAGAGATTAAGGTAAAGTCTAGGACGAGTTTTTATCGGAAAAGTAGATCTAGTTGGAAGAGTTAGGGCTGGGTGAAAGATCAATTTTTTCATAGTTTGTTCAATCAACCGATTGAAATCTTTGGAATAAGAAAGTATCGGTGCGAATTTGTTTCCAATCGATATATCCAGCGACCGAAAAAGTTATAACAGAAAGTGAGAACTTGGGTCTTGGTTTGTGGTGAGAAGAGTTGTATTTTTCTCATAAGTTGTCGCATATATCAAGATATTTCTTGTACAGCGTGTCGATTGTGAATAATCAGATTGAGCAGATCGCGGCATGACTATTCTGGATAGACAAATGGGTCAATTGGCCAAATCGCTTGCCTATACAGCCAGATTTTCAGCAAGACGCCCGATTCATGTGATTCTTATCACTCTTTTGCTTTCAGCTGTTGCTTACCTGTCGGTAGTACAGTACTATGTTAGCGGTTGGCAACTATCGTCCGCTAGTATATTTGCAGCTGATAGCCCCGATGCTGAGAGCCTTTTCGATGAATGTTCGCATTATTACAGAGACACTAATTCTGATGTTTGGAGTTTACTATCTTCTGATGAAGCCAGATCGAAATCTCCTTCGCAACATTATTACCTTTTCAATTTGGATTTCGAGAGCCAAAATAATTCAATTCCTTTGCCAACACCCGATGGTGTCATTTACGAACTTAAGAATAACAAATATGTGTTGAAAAGTGAACCGGAGATCGAACAATGCTTAACTTCCAAAGATGGTACACAGTGGAGAACAAGCAATTATAGAAATCGCCTCTTTGAGCTTCAACATTTGGCGTGCACGTTGTACAAAAACCTTAGAACTAAGCTGTTTGAGTCTGAACCATTTGATATCATAATTGTTGGATCAGCTCATTTGACCATGTTCTATAGCGTTCTTGGATTGTTTAATGCGATGAGCAAAACTGGTTCCAAATTTTGGTTAAGTTTATCTGCTATCGTCAACTCCGCCTGTGCGCTTTTCTTAGCCCTGTACACTACTCAATCATTGGTCAAGCGTTCAGTCAGCTTGATAAGCTTAGTTGAAGGTCTTCCATTCATCGCTGTCATTGTCGGATTCAGGCATAAAGTTAGATTGGCTGCTTACACTTTGCAAAGTTTCGACAAGATTGGTATACCCAAGAAGATGACCACAGATAAAGCAATATTCGATGCGATGTGTATCGAAGGTCGTCGCTTATTGCAGGATCATTTGTTGTGTATCATCGCTTTTGTCGGATGCTCCATTTATGCAAGACAGTTGGAAACTTTGACTAATTTCTGCATTTTATCAACTTTCATTTTAATCTTCGAGTTACTACTAACAACTACTTTTTTCTCCGCAGTCCTTGCACTAAAACTGGAGATTAATGTGATTCATAGATCCACGATCATTAAGCAAACTCTGGAGGAAGACGGTGTAGTTCCCAAAACTGCTGACATTGTATCAGGCGCAGAAACCAGCTCGAAAACTTCGGTTTTGCAATCGAATTCTGCCGTTACGCTAGTCAAGCTTTCTTTGGTTGGTCTCTTTGTGGCTGTCAACTTCTATAACTTTGGCACCAGATGGGCATCAGAAACATTTTCCTCGATTTACACCAC
The DNA here is from genome assembly GCA_013694445.1 of Torulaspora globosa. Classification (NCBI taxonomy): domain Eukaryota; kingdom Fungi; phylum Ascomycota; class Saccharomycetes; order Saccharomycetales; family Saccharomycetaceae; genus Torulaspora; species Torulaspora globosa. The sequence goes on from CP059269.1 coordinate 1,076,955, forward strand.
TACTGGTGCCACCACTTTGCCAGAGTTCATTAAATCTCACGATAATGGCAATTTGGGCGAGATTATCATATCTGTTGCACCTATTCAATTTTACAGACCAATGAAAGCGTACCACCAGTTTGAGGACACCATGCTATCGCTCCTCCGTTACGTCAGTGTTGCTATCAGGGATAGATTTGTCAGTAAATTGGTGTTTTTTGCACTCGCTATAAGTGCCGCTATCAACATTTATTTACTGAATGCAGCAAGAATTCATACAAGATTCACTGCTGACGAAGTTAGCAAAAAGGCAATCATCAAGAAGGAACAAAAGATCGCATTGATCAAACAATCAGAACCGGCTAAAAAGGCAGTTTCTACTGTTTCGAAATCAAGCACTTTCTCACTTGCATCAAGCTCCACAACCGATGAAGAAGAGACAGATAGCGATGAGAGCTTCCCTGGACGTTCTCTGGAAGAACTTGAGCAGATATACAAGGATGGCAATGTTTGCAACTTGAAAAATAGAGAAATCGTCAGTTTGGTTACAAGTGGTGTTCTACCACTTTACGCTTTGGAAAAGAAGTTAGGTGACACCACTCGTGCTGTTGCCATTCGCCGTAAGGCTATCTCCGAATTGGCAGATGCGCCAGTACTCTCCACCGAACGTTTACCTTACAAATTTTATGACTACGACCGAGTGTTTGGAGCATGTTGTGAGAATGTTATTGGTTACATGCCGTTGCCTGTTGGTGTTATCGGTCCTTTAGTCATTGACGGCATATCATATCACATTCCAATGGCTACCACAGAAGGCTGCTTGGTCGCATCAGCTATGCGTGGTTGCAAAGCCATTAACGCTGGAGGTGGTGCTACTACTGTTATAACAAAAGATGGTATGACAAGAGGACCATGTGTTAGATTCCCTACTTTACCAAGAGCTGGAGCCTGTAAAATTTGGCTGGATTCAGAAGAAGGTCAAAACAAAGTTAAAAAAGCATTCAATTCTACATCTCGTTTTGCTCGTTTACAACATATTCAAACAGCGCTGGCAGGTGATCTACTATTCATTCGTTTCAGAACTACAACTGGTGATGCAATGGGTATGAACATGATCTCCAAAGGTGTAGAATTCTCATTGAAACAAATGGTCGAAGAATTCGGTTGGGATGATATGGAGATCGTTTCTGTGTCTGGTAACTACTGTACGGATAAGAAATCAGCTGCCATTAACTGGATAGAGGGTCGTGGTAAAAGTGTTGTTGCTGAAGCCACTATCCCTGGTGATATTGTAAGAAAAGTGTTGAAAAGTGATGTATCTGCTCTCGTTGAACTAAACATAAGTAAGAACTTGATTGGTTCCGCCCTGGCCGGTTCAATTGGTGGTTTCAACGCCCATGCTGCTAATCTGGTCACCGCAGTTTTTCTCGCACTGGGTCAGGATCCAGCTCAAAACGTCGAAAGTTCAAACTGTATGACCCTAATGAAGGAAATAAACGGAGATCTCAGGATCTCCGTTTCTATGCCATCCATTGAAGTCGGTACCATCGGTGGCGGTACTATCCTAGAGCCTCAAGGTGCCATGTTAGATCTTCTAGGTGTCAGAGGTCCACATCCAACAGACCCAGGTGCAAACTCTCGTCAACTGGCCAAGATCGTCGCATGCGCCGTAATGGCAGGTGAACTATCGTTATGTGCAGCCCTGGCAGCTGGACATCTAGTGCAAAGCCATATGACACATAACCGTGCCAAGAAGCCCGACACAATAGCTTCACTTGCTGATCCAAAAGAGATCGAGCGTCTAAAAGAAGGAGCCAAATCTTGCATCAAGTCTTAGACATATATTCTCCAAGATACAAGTTTGATATACATTCACGCTACTTGATTGTACATTATATAGCTTATCATTCATCTGCGTGTACTCTTTAAAAGTTGTCTTTAAAAGTTGTCTTATAAGAACAAAACATAAAATATACAGTAATAAAATGAATAAGTAAGCATGAGCAGGCATCTTAGCAGCCAATTCAACTATTCTATAGTCTTTATAGCATCCAATCAAGCTATTAGTGTCAATATCTTGTAAATTACAGCAAGAATCGGAAATAATCCGTTCAAGACGTAAAATGAACCGTTGGAAACCGGTTCTTCGCTAGAACAACCATTAAGCTGGCTATTGAGCCATTACAGACGACTAGAGACGTGGCAAGCAAGACTAAGTGAGTAGTTTTGATGTAGTTGCGCGTGTAAGAGTTATAGGCTAAAGAACAGTTGAGAAAAAGATGACAAGTTAAAGGTATTTGATTATGATTAAATATGAGTCAATAGAGCCCTGACAGTGGCTTAGAGGATTGTTAAAGAGACTGTTTGATCTGCGGATCGCAGGTTCTTATAGTTATGGGCCTAGCGAATGATACCGAAGCCATGAAAGAAGGATCAAAGTTTGGTGGAAAAGAGTGTGATAGTGGGGATTTGGAAGGTCAAGAGAATGATATTGATATTAGTAAATCTACAGTGATTTTAGGAGTTCCTGCAAATGATCCTCGAATGTTAGTTGCAGTTCAAATGGAATCGAGCGAAGATGGTAAGACAAAGAGGAATTCATTTGCTTGTGTTAGTTGTCATTCATTGAAACAGAAATGTGTACCATCAGATCCAGCGGATATATATCGGAAACCATGTCAAAGATGTTTAAAGAATGGTAAACTTTGCAAATTTGATTTATCCAAGAGGACAAGAAAGAGAAGACGTGGTGACTCTACTGTATCACCAACGCCACCTCAGGTGGCTGTTAGATCCGCGGGGAATGCGTCTGTTGCTGAACCTTTGGTTCCGCAAAGAGCGGCTTCTCGTAATCAACCGAGTCTGCCGCATATATGGTCTGGTATTGTACCGCCATCTATTGATCATAGCACGATTGGACGTTTGAATGTTTCAACGCAGAATCCGATCTTAGTGCCAGCCTTGACTGGGCCTGGAGTCTCTGAATCTGCTTCCACTGGTGGTGGGAAAGAACGAGAGAGTTCACATTTGCATCTAATGAAACCGCTGTTCAAAAGGCCGCTTCACTCGCTCTTGATGTATCAAAAGGGAAAAGTTGGCGAAATATCCAGTAAACTGGATGCATGGGCAAAGGAATGGAATGACGTTATCCAGGAAGGAGTTTGCATCGATGGCGTATCCGATCCAGTTTCACTTGGTATCATTACTTTACAAGAAGCAGAGCATCGATTTCAACTGTACAAGACGGAACTAGCATCCAGACACAAGTTGAACTTTATAAAATTTCCACCGGATACGACAGTGACCCAACTAAGACAGCAGCAACCGATATTATTCTCAGTTATTATGTCCTGCGTCTCGGTTATAATGACATCAGAGTCAACTACGAGGGAAAAGAACATAAAGCTTGATAGCTTTGTGCTAAGTCTCATAACGGATCAAATCTTCAAGTTGAATCACAAGACGGTAGAACTAATAGAGTCTTTACTAACACTTTGTTTGTGGTACAATTTCCCGGAATGGTCGAACAAGACACGGTACCATATTTTCAACTACGTCTGTGTATGTCTGACAAAGGAACTTGGACCCAATTCTGTGAATCGCGCATTTTCTATGTTCAGTGAGGAAGATCCTTCTAAACATTTGCCAAATATTAAATCACCTCTGGAATTGTATCATAATAGTGCAAGACTGGTTTTACTCGTTTACATCTCGTCTTTGAACATTTCCATTTTCCTCAAGCAACCTATCCAAGCTAGATGGTCGTCCTTGACTGAGAGGGCATGCGAGGAAGTTCTCAACAATTCGGGAACTCAGGAACTTTATTTCCCTGAGGATGACAAGACTTTGGTCGTATTTGCACAGCTGAACTTTATCCTGGAGAAAATTCACACATATTTGCATGAAATGAGAGATCAATATGAATATGCTGAAATTAATGACAAGCATTTTAATCATTTATTTGAGAAATTTCAATCCCAATTGACCATCATATTCGTCCAAATGCCCAAAAACCGTCCCAGAGAGCTATCCTTTTTCTATTCAGTGGAGGCATACTTGTACCAATACATTATTGGTAACTATATTAATAACAATCCAAAGAAGTTCTCAACGGAACAGCTTCCACTGGAGATTAGTGAAGCCTTTCAAAAATGCTACAACTACTGTGCTTCAGCTTTGGAAGAGTTTCTGAAAATGACACCAAAATTAGTGGCTTCCCTACCTCTGTTTCATATGTCAAGAGTCATCTACACCGTTGGAATGCTGCTATTCAAATTGAGATATTCAGTGGTCGTTTTACCTTCTTTTCAGCATTTTGGACCGCTAACTCAGAATGCTATCACACTTGTGAACAAGGTCGCTGAAGTGCTAGAACAATGTTCCAAGATATACGAATTCAACTCGTTCCTTTACAAGTTCCAATACGTTGTTGCACTTTTTGCCCAAACGTACGCCAATAAAGTTGGTGAAGTAACTAAGCTTACCACCAGGAAATATTCCCAGCTCTTCGAGGGCCATACTCAAGCCAATATTCCAGGACGAACAAAACCAGATTCTAACTCTACAGCAAATGGGAATTTCGCAAGAAGCGATGTCGGTTCGGCTTATGCTGGTATTACCAGCGGTAAGGACGTAACATTCGCTAACCCAGATGTACGACCTTCACCATCTAACTCAAGCGACACTATTAACGACTATCTGACAGATGTCGACTCACTTATGTGGGGATTTAACGTACTCAATGAAGAGTTTTGGACGGATATATTCACTAACAATCTGTAATTAATCATAATCACTATTTAGGCCATGTTAGGCGGTTCCATGAAAGGACCATTGGACCTTCGGATGTTCATTGTGCAACCATTGGAGTGAGGAAGGACTCCAATGCATTGATGAAGTTCCTATTAGATATCTTCTTTGTGCCTTGACCTCTGGTCTCGCTCTCGTTATCAGCAAGGTCTACAGCACAGAGCCAGTTATGCGTAATGTACTTCACATAGATGTGACTGTAGATGTAATGCAACACCTGGCTGTAGGACTGTTGCTTAAAATCGGTAGTTAGCACAAACCATAGTCCTGAAGCTGTACAATATGTGTGTATTCGATATTTCCCGGTTGAAATGCTTCTTATATCATTACCACTGGAATCATTCGATAATTTGAGTGCAATTGACCGTAGTGAGAATATCATACCGTATAGTAACTTAGCTGTCTCTTCATTTTGCTTAGAGTTTACTGTACCACTCGAACTGTTAGCCACTAGAGTCCACTCTCGGTTGAATATACAATTACAATGCTTGTCAAAGATCCAGAATGAGTAAATGGCCATCTCAATCCTTCATGAGAATCCGTCTTAGTTCTTTTGTCCTAAACACTAGTTTCTTATAGTGTAGTTCGACTTGCTTATAAGACGAACTGACTATCACGAACAATGCTTACCTTGTAAGGCAGTCATTAGGGCTTCCACTATTTAATCTACATAGTTCAAAAGCTTAGAAGGTCAACCTCGCCAGCTTTCGTTTGAGTCTCTTGATGCTGCTCTGCAGCGCCAGCTCCCATCATCTCGCCAAATGAATTATCGTCGTTATCTTCGTCATCGTCGTTCTTCTCAGTGAGGTTGTCCTTCTGAGGAGTCTTGGTAGCTGGTCCACGATTGCTGGCTTCTGAGGCTTTCACGGCGTTCGAGAACAGAGAGCTGAAGGGATCGGATTTCTTGGAATCGGTTGCAATGGCTGCGACGATAGTGGGAGGTGCAGATACAGTGGGAACCTTCTGTGGATGACCGGTTTGTGAGCCGGTCGTTGGTTGAGCGCTGGGAACAGCACTTTGGAAATCAGTAAATTCTTCGTCGTCGTCTTCGTTCGCACTGAGCGGCGCCGGTTTGGAGTCGTCCGATACAAGAAGATCTGCAGAGTTAGAAGACGAAGGTTCCGTCGACCGCTGGCCAAAAGTAGATTCTTCCTCCTCGTCGTCACTCTCAGCGCTCACGCTGATACCATGAACCCTGCTGGAGCTAAAACCTGCCCGAGCGTTGAGATTCCCGTTTCCGGTCGCCAAGCCCCCAGCCACACCTTTGTACTTCTTGGCGGTCTCTCGCGCCTTCTTACGTTCGCTGCGGATCTTCTCATCGTCGCTCAGCAACTCAGCTAGTGCCTTAGCCCTGTTCCGTACGTTTATACCTTGGTCTCTGCCCTGTGAGTCGATATAATGGAACGATTCCAACATCCTAACCAGACTAATACTGCTTCTAGTATCGTCAATGAACCGTTCTGATCCGTGACGGATCAGATAGTCCAATAATTGCAAAGCTTTGTAAATTTGTCTCCATTCATTAGCTCTCTTCTCTGTAAATCTTCTAAAGATCATCCCAAGAATCTCTTCGCGTTCCCTCATATTATAAGTACCTTGTGAAATCTGTTCCATCAATGTGGTGGATGCTCCCCATGGCTCATTATTCGTTGCTTCACGTACTTTGGCCTCCATTTCGGTATAGTTAAACACAACATTCTGAGCCCGTCTAAAGTACTTCTTGGCGTCATAAAGCGACATATTGGCTAAAGTATCCTCTAAACTCATCTCAAATCCAAATCAAACAGTCCAACAAAGCCCAATTAGCCCACTTTGATGCAATAAACCTCTTCAAATGGTAGTACTCTTGCTCTTATAAGGTCTGGTTCGTCAGCGATGACCCTCACCACCACTATCACCGCTATAAACCATCAATCTGGCCTCCTGGCTCCAATTGGCTGGCCTCCTCGACTGCGATCCTGACTGTTAGCATGGCCCATCTTGTTCCGTAGCTCTCGATGTCTCACGACTTCGCCAGACCTGCTTGCCGAGGAACACTGCGCTGTGGTAAAGACCTGCGAGCTCTTGGGGGTTGCGCTGGCGAATGCGGGATGATCCTGTGGAAGGGTACATCGGCGTATCAAAACCTCTTTCCCTGGTACAGACCGTCCTCAAATTCTGCAGGACAACTTCGTCATCTATTGAACTGGATTCTGAAGAGCGTGCTGTGATGAGCGGGATAAAGTAGACTCTTTTATGCAGTGAAGCGTGCTGAGAAGCAACTGGGTAGCGTCTTCGGTGCAGGACGCTCTGGAGCTCGCGATTTATCTGTCTTGGAGGTGATGATTTTAGCTTAAACGCACGGATGCGTAATCTAGCGTTCGATTCGCCATCAGTCACAACTCCCGAAGCTTCACTTAATGAGTATCTTGGATCTCACTTGAGCTGTTGATGGTTCCAATCCAGCAAGCGCTGTACCTTAAGCGCAGTGCAGCGCTACCAACTTTGCGAAAGTACAACTATTTGCCCTAGCGCACGGTAGGTGAATCGCAATACTTTCATCTATCTCTGTGCACATTGTATACCGAAGCCGGTTAGCGCAACAAGAGTCTTAGATTGGTGATCTGTGTCCAAAAGATCGATAACCAACGGAAGACCTCTTCTCGGTCATGCTCTGCAATCGCTTCTTGAAGTCCAGGCAATACGTCTACCTCGTAGCCTGTTTTCTTATTTGGTGCATAAACTGAGTGCTTCATCCAGTTTCGGTCCGGCAGACCACCTCGAGTTAGAAACAGCTGATCTATTCGCTTCAATTTATTGTTTGCCCTCATCAGCCTTATGTAGATCTTGATCTTCTTGTAAAACTCATATGCTGCAAAATCTCTAGTGCAGAGCTCTCTTAATTCAAGGTTTTGGGCGTCAAAAAGAGCAGCATCCTCGGTGGAAACCTTCTCAAGGTGCTTCGCAACCGTTCCCACCAGATCGAGCAGTTCATGGTCTTCACGGAACAGTTTAAGAATCTTTCCATGCAGTTTTTCGTACCATCTAGAAATTTCAGTAAGGTATGGATAAGCTTTGAAGACAATGGGCTCTGTCTCGCACAGTGTCAGGCAGGTCATACCAGTCATCACAGCCAGGGTATTATGTAGCTTGTAACCGGGGTCAACATATTTCTCCATCCAAAAGCGGCTATCGTAACGAGAATGCTGATGAAATATGGCATCTCCAGAACCATTACTGCTGAACTCGAAGCTAGCGGAAGGAATCCCGAGATGATACTGGAAAGGCACATAATCAGCGAACCCCAAGAGCGGGGAGTTAGTCAGGTTGGAAACTTTATCCCATTCATTGAATAGGGTCCAGCTGTCGCTGCCTTGGAAATCAGTATATTTGGCCGCATCATGTATGACATTTTCCAATAATGGATTCGCCCTGCAACGAAACTGACTGCCTGTAATTGCGGATTCGAGGTTTAAATAGACGAGCGCATTCCGCTTCAGCAAGTCCGCATGATTTTCCGCATATTCTGAAGATCCAAGCATACCCAATTCTCCTCCGTCCCAACTAATTAGTTTGATCGGTCTCAATGGCTTCCAACCATGTTTTAACAATGCTGACATCCCACGAGCAATTTCCAAAAGAATGGCACTTCCACTATTAGGACTGCCAGCCCCGCCAACTGTCCAGGAGTCTCTATGATTCCCAACTATTATGTCATACTCTGAAAATATACCTGGAATTTCCACAATGACATCAGTAATTTCGATTGTCGAGTAATTCTGTTTATTGAATATCTGAAGCTGCACGTTATCGCTTGAGGGCCCGCTGAAATACTCGAAACCTTCAATATTACCGGTGCAATTCATCTTAGTACCTTTTCCATTGAGCTTTCGCAAAATTGGATAAACCTCTTGCGCACTGATTGGAACAGATGGAATAGTTGGAATCTTGCCAGCTGGCGAAAGCCTTTCCGTAGACGGGAACCTTGATGGGTAACCAGGTGTGGTGGGATCGCCAGGGAAATCGCTTACAAAGTTTACTGCCGCTCTTTCGATACTACTTTCACGCCGAGCAGGTCCATCTGGATATGGTTTGTATCCATTCTTTTCGGTTATTACTCCATCGTCGTAGGGATCTGTGTATAACAGCACACCAGAGCTACCATAAAGCTCAGCATTCTTAATCTTTAACCCAGGTAGTATTTTACCATAACGAATAATATGAATCTTGCCCTCGATATCGATACCATTTTGCAATAGGAACTTATAATCCTCCAATCTGCCGTAGTTAGCAAAAATGTATGACGCAGTAACGTTTCCATTAGCTGAATAACCATGATATGCAGCCTGGCTAGATGAATCACAATCTGTATCTTCCTCTACAAGGCATTCTTCCCTCAATGAAGCCACGAAAGAGATTTCACCGTCGTCCAGTAAAGTAACCTTGGAATCGATCGGTGTGCTAACCCAAGGATAGTATTTCTCCAATCTTGGCTCAAAACCAAGTTCTTTCAGTTGTGCAACAGTATATTCCAAAGCTTCTCGATCACCAATGCCATGTTCGTGGCTCGTATAGCTCCTGACATGCTTCCCAGCAAGGTTGTCAGCACTCAATGCATTCAAATATATGCGATAGATCTCAGCATCGGTCAATCGAGACGCATGCATCCTTCTAAAGTCTCTTGCCAGCGATGTTCTTGGTGCAAACGCTGTCACAAAGCCCAGATATAGGAAAATACTCGCTAAAACAAGGTATGCAAACTTCTTCTTGTCCATATGTTCTCGAACGATCTCATACCCACTCCTTATGCTCGTTATAGTGTTGCTTCTTAGCCTTGAGACCGCTGGGAACACCGATGAGCCACGTCCCAGGCTATCTTGGTCGCCATCAAAGGTAATTGACTCGCTTAAAAGCGGTAGTGACTCCCGACTATCGTACTCGTTACGTCTACGAGCCATTTCAGTACATCCCAAGCCCAATTCTTTCGTTCTTGTAGTCACAAGTAGCAGTTAAACTGCAACTAACACTTTAAGCCTTTAACCTGTACAAACCAAGACTTAGTACAAAATATGGTCTACTGACCAATGGTATTCTGCTATAACAAGAACTTGAGCTTGTCAGCTTTCTCCTTACCAACTAACTCAAGTAGCTCATCTTCTGACATGAACTTATGGTCTTCGAAATCGAATCCTGGGACCACTACTTCACTGATAAGTAAACTGTTGGAGAATTCATCGTTGGGGATCAAGAAACTAGCCTTGTAGACTTCTCCCGGCACTACCCATTGCGATACTTCGCCATTTGCGTAGTCAAAGCCCACTTTGAAGGATTTCACTCGACCATTCGGATAGATGAGCACATACTGGCCCTTACCACGTTGTAGAATGTGTATAATCCTGTGCCTGTTCTTGTGGAATCGACCATTGGGACTATCTGGTGTCAATAGATAGTATATCAGCGTAGAGTAGTTCCTCTTGACTATTGAAGAGGCTGACGCGGGAGCCTTGCGGTCCGTAACATCCATTTCGAACGGAGACCTGTCAGTCTCCTTGTAGTAGCCACCTTCAGGATGCTTGAGCAATCCCCAGGCGTCGATGAGCTCTTTCATTGCAGTTGGAGGCTCTGGAGACGGGAATAAAACGAATTTGGACGGTGCGATGCCGATATCAGTAGCTTCATCAACCGTTGCAGACTCAAGCGCACTTCTCATCAGGGATTTGGGCTTGCCACGTAGCTATAAAGCCTCTGGAGAGAGCTAGCTTCGATTCTTAAAGCATAACGACGATTCATTACCCGCAATCCTAGAATACTGTCAGTATATACCAATACTTAGTGTGCCATTCTCGTTTCTAGCGGTTTGCCTCTATGCTGTTGCGTTGTGGTCCTTTAGCTGCTTAGTCTGTTCGCCTCTTCTTATGCGTCTCTCGGAGCTCTTTACCGCCTGCCTCTAAACTTTCAACCACTCTCTTGTCAGCAGTGACGCCGTTCACTGGTCTGAAGTAAGGCTGGCATCTCCAGTACGGTACTTTCACGTAGGATCCTCCCCAAAGCTCGACAGGTCCTTTGACGACTTTGTCTAGCTCGACAGCATTTTCTTTAGCGAATATCTGTTCGACAATGGTCTCCACTGGTTTGATAACCTTGTCCTCCCACTCTTGGAAAGGTGTCTTTGCATTTAATGAAGCCAATGCTGCTCTCACATCGGTATGATGGGGCAGAAACGGCCGTAAAATCTTAAACATATGGGATTTCATGGCAATACGAGAGGCCTGAGAGCTCTCATATTTCTTCACAATCTCAAAATATTCTCTCGCGATTTTATCCACTCGTGGGAATGCCCTGTCCTTCTCTTTCGAGGTCTCAGCGTTAAAGATTCCTGGATTGTACAAGTTTCCCTCTGCACTCATCACTGCATCGCATTTAATATGCTCCATGCTCCTGACGATATCTTCAGGATACAGAATATTACCGTTGCCAAAGAATACAGTGTCTGGCGGCAGGTTATCTCTTAGAAACTTTATCATTTCCCAATCAGCCAGCCCGGTTTTTTGGCCCTTCTGTTCTCTTAGCCTGCCATGTACAGTTAAGAACTGTGCTCCAGCATCCAGTATCATCCTGGCGTACGCCAGGGTCTTCTCACGTTCGGGGAAGATCCGTATCTTCGCAGTAACTGGAACATCAAGGTTATCATGTAACTCTCTGATAAGCTTATGAACAAGATCCCACTCTTCCATCAAGAACGACCCGTAATGTCCCTTCCTGGCAATACCTTGCGGACAACCAAGGTTTAAATCAACCGCATCACACTTGTCCTGGACTAGTTTCGCTGCTGCTAACAGATACGCTGGATCGTTCGCGCAAAACTGCACGACCAAAGGTCGATCAATCTTGGGATCTCCATCACTATCACACCACATATCCCTCCGGTATTTCTCCGACGTTGCAAACAACTTGGCATGGAACATTGGAGTGTATGCCAATGTAGCTCCATGTCTTCTCGACAAAATTCGCCAGGCTAACTCGGATTGATCGACCATAGGTGCAACAATCTTTGTGGGACTCCCTATACTTTCAAATAATTCTCTTCCTGTCATCTTCTCAACTCTCGAAACGATCTTAGACTCTGTATTTGGCTGAACCACTTCAGTTCCCAGATTCTGAGCCATAGTTGGTCTTTTGAACCTCTGGAAAATCCTCCAAATAGATCTTATCTTGGGAATTGGAATTCAAAGCAACGAAAGATCCTTCAACGACACCAGGTTCCCTCAAAGTTGAACTTTTGACTAAATTCTTGTTAGCTCATCGCTAATCTTAACTGAAAAATTTCACTATAAGAACAGCTAGAAGCCTTTAATCAGCAGTCTTAACTATAAAAGCATTATTCATTGGCAGACCTTGGTAGTTCCAGCCGGGGCAGCCACTGGATTAGTCTTGAGATTGTATATGGCTCTTGCTTGTAGCGCATGAGCGAATAGTAGGGCGATGGGCCAGATTGGCGCATCGCCGAGTATTCTTACACCGAGATACAGGGATCTCGAGGAGAGTCTTGCCTTTTGGATTACTTCCTGGGTCTTTGCGATTGGTGTGTCGGGTCTCATTGCCTGCTGGGCGAGGTCGTTGTCCAGGACATCAACATCCAGGGCACCATTTGCTTGGGAACGCAGAAATTCCGCGTAGGATTGAGAGTTGTAGCCCTTCGGCAGTAGATGTTGTTCGACTTTCTTGAGGACTTGTTCTGATTTCAACCAAGTGATTCTGTCGGATGCATTGATTATGGGTGCGTGTGGATCAGAAGCGTCGAACTTAAGTGCCCAGGATTCAACCCGTCTCATGTGTTCGGAGACGATAAGAATGGATGACAGTATGCATGTAATCGAAGAGATCGGTGTTCTTATGGCGGTCCTTTCAGCGTTTCTCATTACCGAGACGGTCTCGATCCAGAAATATATTACACCCAATGCGTAGTTAGAAGCTTCACGAAGGGAATCCTTATCGGGGCAGAGATTGTCCAAGCCTTTGTTCATAGCTTCCCAATCCTTCAGCCATATTCTGTTGATAACGTATCTGAGGTCCAGGCATTTTCTTATGTTGGCGAATAGGTGAAGGGGAATTATCAATCTCATTACAGGGTTTTCATTGGTGAAAGAAATGGTTTCTTCTTTGCAAGCTAGGGTGCCGCCGCTTTTCAAAAATATTGATTCCCAGTACTTCAGCATTGAATCGATTACCGGCCGTGAAGTCATTCGCCACTTAATTTCATTCATTTGTTCATTAGTTTCATATTTCATGGTATTTCTCTCGAGGAATATCTTCTCATGGACCGATATCAGCATCGACAACATAGTTCTAAATGATATCTTTGAGTTCTCGTAATAAAATGGGCTCCCTGTTGATAGATACATCAAACAATGTTCGTAATCCTCACCATTAGAAAGTTGAATCAATGAGAATTTGGAATCCAACACAAGTCGGAATTTCTTCAAGTTTTTGACCCATTGTGTTGCGTCTTCACAAGCAAATAGTACTTCGTGGAAACAGGGAACACCACATTTCATATCGATCGAATGAAACATACATTCCAAGCCCACTAACGAAGCAAACAAATTCGAAATCAACAATATTGTGTGGCAAGTCCTTATGCGTGCTTGAGCCAAAATAAAATAATTAAAATTCCTGCGAATTTGTTGTGGTGTATTATACTGAGCTCTGATTTTCTTCAGCACTTCTGGATTGTCTTGGAATTCAAGGACATGATCACTCTCGATAGGCGGCGTTTGAAGGGACTCCAAAGGCATATTTAATTTCGTACTCTTGACTAGATCAATCAAAACCTTGATCTTGTTGCTCATCCGTTTAGTCACACCCAGATCATTGCTGAAAATGCCAAAGAAAGTTAGTAGTACCATGCTTTGAATCAACCATAGAGGTGTGGTTGAATGATTGGAGCGTAATTCATGTAGAAGTTCTCTTACTCTTTGCCAACAAATGTTGGACAAAAGCATTGCATGAGAAGAATGAAAAGCATACAGAGCACCAATCATGGTCATGGAGAGAACAATAGGATAGTTAGTCATTGATGGTACCAGGGTGTGAAGATGTATGAAAGGAAAGTAACGATGGAATTCATACTGGTAAAGATTCACGTAATCGTTCAGTTCATCCAAGCTGGGAAACTGCTCTGACCGCATTTTAGCTTTTTGAATAATGGCATTGCGAAACTCTTCGTCGAAGAATTTCAGCTTTGAACCTTTCCTGTACAGAGATGCGTCGTCCAATGGGGGTTTGCTCGATGACGATATCTTTGGAGATGGAGAAGTGTAAGATCCGGTAGATTCCGTACTCTTCTTGAATAAATCCCTTTGCCTTGATGTAAACATGGATGACACTGACGGCCCCAATGAAAAGCTACCTTTCTGTCCATATGAAGAGCGAGGCAAATTGCTTATGCCTTGACTATCATCAGGTTTACACTCGACCTGCCCGCTTTGAAAAGCGGGCATCGGGTTAGGCGACATGGGGGACTGGCCAAAGCTAGGTGAGAAAGAACTGACGGCGCTACTCTCTCTTAGTAGCGGCGTCACGGAGGATGAAGAGTTAGAAAAAGCGTCGACAAAACCAATGTCATTTAAATGGTCAAAATCGAGTTTAAAATTTGGTTCCAATATTGGGCCATTGACCAGTTCCTTTATCCATTGATCCTCTCCAGTATTTTCATGATCAGTCCGATGATCTTTAGACTCCAGAGGATGCGGCCTATCAACATGTTTATTAGTAGAAGAACTTGACCGAAGTTCTCCACTAACTGCGTTATTCTTCGATTTCTCGGAAATTGATGCATTGAAGAAGGTATCGTGTGGTTGAAAAGGCTGATATTGGAAGCAAGTTAAATTTGAGTCGCTGGAACTTAGTGCAGGAAAGCCTCCCGCTCCTCCCACCGTTGATCCCATCGTCAAGTAGTTAGTTAGGGAAGGCGTGCCATGCAAAAGATACGCACCAGGCGTCATTGGCAAACTGTGAGGTAGTTCGAAACTCGCATTCTGCTTCCGGCTATCGCTAGTAGAGGGCTGTAGTGAAAAGTAGTCTTGTTTTCGTCTCTGATCATGATCATTGTGATATTCTGGTGGCACGACATCATCGAGACAAAATTCTGATGGCATATTGAGCGATTCACCATCTGTTACACCGGATTCTATTGCCTTCTCCATAAGTTGTTGAGCGGTCAACTGCGGCGTCGAGAAGCCGACCTGATGCGGGACATCTTGAATTGATTCCATTGCTTTCATCATCTGTTCTGAGCTTTCATTCGTACTGATATATGTGAATGCACTTGAAGCAGAGAATGAAGCATGTCTTTTCCTTCTTTTTGGCTGATTGGCCTTGATGTCCCGATTTGAGTTCAATAAGACGGATTGTGATTTGCCATCTGACGATATGCTAGAGTCTGTACCAATTGAATTTAGCGAGGAAGAGGAAGAAGACAAAGCCGGTACCGCTAATGTATAGGCAATCGGGCTGGCACTGTTGCCCATCTTTGCCATGGCGGCTGCATCCCTGGCATCCTTCTTCAATTGAGCTGCTGTTCTAGCCAGAGGATTGCATGGCGTTGGCAAAATAGACTCCTTATTCCCTACAACTTTGATAATATGCTTATCCGGGTCGTTATTAGCCACATTATCGGATTCTGCCACATCTGCCAGCGAGCTGGTGCTAGAAATATTGCTAGGTGAGTTGTTGCCAACAAGACTCCCATGCAACTTGTGCTGATGTCGCAACACAAGATCCCTTCGAGCAAAGCATCTTCCGCAAAATACGCATAAAAACGGTCTCTCATTAGTATGCGATCTCTGATGTCTCTTGAGATGCTCCTGTCTTACAAATCCTCTGGTACAAATGGGACAAAGATGCGGTCGTGGCTTATCGGTCTTGATAGTTCTAGATTTCTTCGGTATTGGTAATAAACCAGCCTTTTCTGGCTCATTGACTGCTAAAGAGGCAGTCTCAACGTTCAAATTCGCGGGAGATAAATTCTGGGCCTCAGATTCAGTGAAAACCATCGTACTCGAAACTAGGTAACGTTCTTATCATCACCTGTATAACTTCAAAGACTCTTGCCGCCGCTGACACGACAAAGTTGCAATTTTTTCCTGGAAAAAAATGGTAGCAACGTAGCTCTGATATAGACCCCTAAATTCACTATCAATCAAGCAATTAGGACGACTTTAACGGTCTATACCCCTATTAAAATGTTCATCCATAGTGTACCATCTTTTTCATTCGCTGGACACGCTGAAAATTAACACTTACCATAGTTAAGGCGATTCACCTACAGTAAAAAGCCCAAAGAGGCCTCTTTAACATCTCAATCTTGCCAAACTAGCAACTATAAATGCTGTCACAGCAGATTCAACGATCAAACGGGGTCAATTAGACAGTTTGAGCCCATTTCAGCCTATCATTTAGCATCTAGAGCCCTCATTGAATCGATCCGGGAAGTCCGGGTAACGGGACTCATTGATATATAAAGCTAGCTGGAATTCGCAGTTCTTCATTAATCTTCACTACTTCTTCTAATTTGTTTTGGTTTTAAAAGGCCAACTTTGTCCAAAAGTAATCCCCCGCTATAGACAGTACGATGAATAAACTATATCATTTATTATAGTCGTGATAAGCGGTCGCGGAGAGAACAAAGTGGCATTTTTTAAGAACTCTTGTGGAGATTGGAATCTTTCCAGTACATGAGACCAGAGTGTCAGTAAATGCCCATATTCTTGTTACTCAGATCAACTTATTACAATTACAATTTTACGTAGCCTTGCATACCTGTTGGATAAATCGATATAGAAACTCACTTCGGGTTACCAGCATTAGCTGCTCGTATTACGTCGCTTGTCGTCTTTACGGGATCGACAGACCCGTCAACAGCAGCTTGTATGCTGCGGGTCGCGCTGGGTCTCGCATCGTGGTCTCTGGCGATCAACTTGTGGCAACTTGGATCGTGACCCTTGTGTTTCAAGTAAATGTAGTTGTGCAATGCCATCATGCCCTATTGCACCAGGTACGGATCTCAGCAACTCAGAAGCGAATAAAACTCATTTTCACAGGCTTATATACGTTCGATCCCACCCCTTTATGAGATCAAAACAGTCACTCGTCTATCGCGTCAATTCTACGTCCGATCAAACGCTTATTTCTTTTACTATATGCCATTGTCACGGCCCGGGCACGGGTGTCGCTCCCATCGTACCGGCATGCCCGTTAAACTGCAGCGAATACGCTAGTTATACGAGCTGGATCCCACCCTGTTGATCAGGTGCGTCGTGGATGGCCCACCTGGCCAGCACCATAAACGTTCAAGGGGCCTAAAACCTGCAACCTGCAATGAAAGGGTCTCTCTCTAATGGTGTGATGAGAAATTTTTTTCTTGGCTTTTTTGCGGAAAAACTTTAATCCGTGGTAATTTAAGAAATTACCTGTTTTGGAAATTTTCGGAGAAATGTTTTTCCGGTTGCTGTATTTGATAAATCCGGATCGAAGACAGCAATGGTCTGGCTATCAGTGAGTCGAGCCCTGAGTCATCACCCGATTGAGTGTCCGATACGATGCGGCAGTGAAGTCCTAGGGATGTTATGCATTTTTCGAATGCAGCAATTGTCTCTTCGTTTCGCACTGTCGCGGATACCAGGCAAGCCTTGCATGTTGGGTTTGACAAACACTGTTGGATGCATTGGCACAGGTGTGGGATGACCGTGGAATCGTACGTAACGTCAGCTGCAACGACAAGATCGATGTCGTTCGGTACCGCGTCGTCGTTCCACCACAGCCGTTGGAAATGTACCTTGGAGGTGTCGATTTCGTTCAATTGAAAATTTCTAGCGAGCTGTGTTGTAAGTTGCGAATCGCCGTCAGTAACGTAGACTTTATCGAGCCGATCAGCGTATTTCAGGCAAAGTGCAGCGCTCACGAGACCCGTTCCGGCTCCCAGTTCTAGTACTCGGGATCTTTCAGCGACTAAATTGCAATTTTGCGAAGTTAGATAGAAAGCCAGGTACAATGCAGCCTCCCACGTTCTGAAACCGGTGGTTCCCGCTGCGCTGATGAGATACGGCGTCTCCTCGATCTTGACTTTCACATCTGGCCCGATACGATACTGTATCACGTCTTTAGTCGTAGGTGCCGGCTGGCCGACGCCCAGCAGTGCGACGTATTTCTCGTAGAGCCATTCGGAGAGCCACACATCGTTGGCGGGAAACACTGTGATTCTGGCTCCGGTCTCTTCCTCATTGAACATATCGAGATTATCTATCAAGGTCTTGACAACGGTCTTGGCGTAGAACGGGTTTCTCGATTCGACAAGTTCCAGCTCATGAACAAACTCGTCTCTACGAACCTGGAGACCCTGCGAATTGCGCAGAAAATCCAGCAAACTGTCCGGCGAGCATCGTAGATGAATTCTATCATAGAATGCCAGGTCAATGGGTCTCATTTTCTCAACACTGTTCGCATTTGAGTTACCAGTGTGTTTAAACAATACTATGGTTATAAAGCGTCATCGCGCATTAAAACTTATCGAACTACACAGTAGTACAGAGATTCAACGGCCCCAGGCTCTTATTCTCTTGACGCCGCCATCAGGAATGATGGTGAGCTTCAAATGTGTCAATTCCACGTTCCGTTTGACTTCGAATTCGTGTTCTTTATCTGGACCCATTTTCGACTTTCCCACCAGCTCTATCCAGTCTGAATCAAGCCCTTTTGAGCCCTCTACCCTGATGTACTGTGGGAAATTACCTCTGAAATGAGCTGTGTCAATTACCACACGGTCAAGATACCTTGTGCGGCGTCCCAGCTGTACGATGACCCAGTCGACATGGCCGGGCTCTCGAGACCTCTTGGTCTCCCAGCCGTCGGACATGTCGTGGCCACGGCCAGGCAACAAAAGATTATCAGCAGATCCAAAATGCTGATCCGACACGGCTACCGCTACAGCGCCGTTGCACACGTTCGCCAAGTCCAGCAACTGGGAAGTGCCGCCCGCGCAAGCGGGCGACACAACTTTCCCGTACAGCCTGAACCGTGCGATCCCGCCATCAGGGTACATCTTCAGCTTGACATGCGTGAACTTTTCGCTGGTGAGACCCGCCTTCCGCAGGAAGAAGTGTCGCTGCGACGGCCCGCACGCAAACCGGTCCGCAACAGTCACCCAACGAACATCATCCTCATCCACCTGCTCAGCCTTCTCATCATACAACGCCTCTACCGCCACGTATGGAGCGTGGTTCCCGTCAAAGAACGCCGTGTCGACCTCACCGCCCACAATCTGCGCCGCCGCGACCCCCATCCGCAGAATGACCCAATCGTACTCATTCTCGTTGTGTCTACGGGTCTCCCAACCATCATACCACGCTCCAGCATGCGTGAACCGACTACTGTCTCTCACCGGCGCCCTGGGCTGAATCAGATTCTCCGTCGCGGCAAACCACTCGTCTGAGCAAGAAACTACACGTCCACCAACCTTGGCACCAACAACGTCCACACAATGGTACTCACTGGCAACTTTCCTCGCAAACTCTGTCTCCAGACTACACAACACAACGCTCGACATCGCGTTCCGCTACAATCTACAAAGAAACGTTCTCACAAGATACTACAAGCACTGTTGGCCACTTCTACAACCATACAACACTCTTATACCACACTCACGAAGCTCACCAAGACCTTCAATAGCTGATAAACTGCTTATAACGTATCTCGCCGATTACCGTTGTTTGAAATATCATTCGCGACGAGCCAATGGTAAATACTGCGATTCTCACCAGGACCTTCGACCTTCGACGTCGGTAGTCTGTATGGGAACAGCAGTTGGATGGCCAGGAAGCAGTTGGCGGAAGGTGTTGATGGCATTGAAAGATGTAGTTGAGATGTGTTATAGTTTGTAGTCTTAGAGTTGAAAGTGGTAAAAATCTTTAAGAGATTGAGATGTTGAAGAAATTTCCAACACCTGTTTTGAAGCCATACTGGCCCTTCTTTGTAGGCGGAGCCGTTATGTACTATGTTTTCGGCAAGGCAGCTGAACTGTCTGCAAACTCTGACGAGTTTATCAACGATCCAAGAAACCCGAGGTTTGCCCGGGGTGAAAAACCAGTTGAGTTGAAGTAGTTGGATTGAAGTGTCTATATAACGATATATATTCAAATGAATAGTATGATGTTTTAAGCGAGAAGCGCCTTGTCGATAGCTTCCTGGAACACGGCGCATAAGTAGTCGCTGTTTTCTAGTCCAACGCTGACTCTGACGAGACAGCGTTCGACGCCGTAGCGGGCCACTTGGTCGAGCTCTTGGTAGTGCGCCAGGATGGCGTAGGGACACGCGAGTGTGAAGTTTGTTCCGAGGGAGGGACCTTTGCATAGACGCAGAGCGTTGAAGAACGTGCGGGCGCGATCGAGACTGTAGAAGGTGAGTGAGAATAGACCGCCGTAGCCGCCGTCCGCTTTGCAGCGGACGGCGTCGTAATGAAGCTTGGTTTCTTCGGAAGTTAGGCTTGGGTAGAAGATCTTCTTGAATAGTTTCCCGCGCTGCGGGATCAGAACTTTCTGCAGCAGACATTCTGTGTTGCGGTTGATCTTGATGGTTCGCTGAACGAAATCACGGGAGTTGCGTTCGAGGGCTAGGGCGTCCTCGCACCACAAATGGTCTTCGTACTCGCCTTTGGCGAGCAGGAAGGTCTGAGCGAAGCGGTATAGCTTGCTGTGCGGGTTCAGCACCATTGAGCCCGCGATAACGTTGGAGTCGCCGCTGAAGATCTTGGTTAGAGAGCTGCACACGATATCTGCGTGCGGGAGCACGTCGATGTTGACGAACCCTCCAGCGGTTTCATCGACCACGATGAAGAAACCGTACAGGTCGGCCAGTCGTCTGAGCTCGAGTAGATCGCCCATTTTTAAAAGCGGGTTAGACGGCGTCTCCATGAACACGGCAAGGATTTGTTCGCCGGATTGCAGGATGCTCTTCAGCTCCTCCATCGACGAGGAGTCACCGTGACCGAGAAAGTGTGTGTGGTTGAACTTCTGAAGTATGCTGAGCGTATCTGTGTAGGGGAATCCGAACATGACTGTCTTCTTGTATGGCGGGCCGTAACCGACCAGGAATGACGCTGGAGATCGCGAGTGGTTCTCGATATTGGCGGCGGCCCCGCTGCCGCTGCTGAATCTTGATCTGCTCACTCGCTGGGAATCATAGTGCAGCAACAGACGGTGCGCTGTGAAGATGGAAGCCATCCCGCTCGGGAACAAGAACACATCTTTATCGGGATTTACCTCTAAACCGCGCCGCCTGTCACTTTCAGTGTCCTGTACATCGATTATTTCGCTGGCCACGGTATCGCTTTGCTCTGTAGTCTCAATAACCGTCGATTCCGTCGCAACGATATGCTCCTGCGGGGCAACACCCTCATTAGAGCCCTCTTCGACAACTTTCGTTGCTATCCGTTTCTTGATCAACTGTTTGGCCTGGTCTGCAAAAGACAGATCCAGGTTCCTGCCGAATCTAGTCTCAATAAACTCCTCCTCACTGCGAGTCCCATTAACGTCTTCACCAGCCCCGCGTGAGATCTCTGAAGTCCTACTTGATCTTTCCACAATAAAGAGCTCATGAAGCACATATTCTGCAAACCTGCTCGATATAATCTCACCCGTATGTTGCCAATACTGTTTCATCAACGAATAGTATTCCTTGGCCACAAACACCACGGCAATCTTGCATTCTCTCTTCCATTTCGCCTCTTCCGCATTGATCGGCTTCGTCGTAGCCAATTGTAAGATACGTACTTTCGGAGCTGGCAATTCTGGGAACACACTACCTGCTTTCACCACCACAAACTCTCTACACCTCTTGGCAACGCTGTAAGACGGGAAACACAGACAAGTTTCGTTCTCCTTCGCATACTTATCGCTCAAAACTTCACACAACCTAACAATCGATTTATGAATGAAAAATCTCGGATATCCCGTAGTCATAGCATTCACCACAGCAGGATCTGACTCTTCATAGCCCACAGTAGCTTCCCAGGTTGGCAGACACACCGAAACCGCATGTTTAGTGTTTGGTGGGATAGATTCACCGATCTTTGACGAAATGGTACAACTCATGAACCAACAGATACTTGAACAGACCTTAGAACCTTCTTCTGGACCCACTAGTTGACCTATAAGTGGTCTTAACCATGGTATACTGCTAGTACAGTGAAAAATCATCCAGAACGGACCTCTTAAAGCCTTGTTAAGACGGTTAACAGTACCAACTAGGCCTTTGAAGGTCCATCAGGCTGCTTCGAGGACGTGATATGTTTCATAAAGCTGTGTTTGGAGGTCTGGTAGCTTGTTTGGTCGGTTTCTACTACCTGGTTGTCGAGCAAAAGGCGGAACAGTCGCTGTACACTAGTTCCGAGGCTGTAAGGACTGAGATTGAGACTGTTTTCCTTGAGACTTGGAGAGATTACTCTTTGAATGGGTGGCCATATGATATCTATTCTCCGTTGGGTCAGCGGAGACGCAATATGCCTCGTTCGGGCGATCCGATGGGTTGGATTATAGTGGATGCCCTGGATTCCATGTTTATGATGTACAATAGCTCTTCTGTGCATAGGAATGAGCTTCTGAAAGGTATATTGGAGGCTCAGGTGTGGATTGATAATGAACTTTCCTATGATATCGATGCAGAAGTGAATATTTTTGAGACGACCATTAGAATGGTTGGCGGACTACTGTCTGCTCATTACTATGCAAGTGAATTGAAGATCGGGAATCCTGGTGTGTATTTGAGGAAGGCAGTCGATCTGTGCGATCGACTGGCTCTGGCGTTTGACAAGTCCGGAAGCGGTATACCGTACTCTAGTGTGAATTTGCATACGGGCGAAGCTATTAAGAACCATGTGGACGACGGGGCGTCGTCGACGGCGGAATTTACTACGTTGCAGATGGAGTTCAAATATCTGTCGTATCTCACTGGGAACTCAACATACTGGGAATTGGCGGAGAATGTGTATCCTGCACTTTACAAAGAGAACGATTTGATTGATAGATATCATGGATTGGCTCCGATATATACGTATCCCGACTCTGGTCGGTTTATGGGGCAAAATATCAGATTCGGATCTCGAGGAGACTCGTTTTATGAGTATCTTCTGAAGCAGTATCTTTTAACACACGAAAAATTGTACTACGACCTTTATCGTCAGTCAATGGAGGGAATGAAGGCTTTCCTTGTCAGCAAATCAAGCCCTAGTAAGCTAACGTTCATCGGGGAGAAACCGCACGGTCTTAAGAATGCTCTGGACCCGAAGATGGACCACTTGGTCTGTTTTATGGGGGGTCTTCTTGCCATGGGAGCCACGGAGGGCCAAAACATCAATAAGGCACGCAGATCGATGTCGTGGAATAGCCAGAAGGAGGAAGACTGGAAATTGGCGCAGGATCTCACGTATACCTGCTACCAAATGTACCATCAGTCTCCATCGGGCTTAGCACCAGAGATCGTGGTATTCAATGACGGCAGACCTATTCCAGACAACGCCTGGCTCTCACCCTCTCGCGATTTTTACGTGAAACCAGCAGATAGACATAACCTGCAAAGACCAGAGACCGTCGAGTCGATCATGTTCCTGTACCATCTAACCAAAGATGATAAATACCGTCAATGGGGTTACGAGATCTTTTCCAGTTTCGCAAATAACACCTGCGAGTTCTCAACGGACTCGCAAAGACTCTACGTCTCACTAAAAGACTGCATCGCTTTGCCCACAATCAAGAGCGACAATATCGAGAGTTTCTGGCTCGCTGAGACACTCAAATACCTACATCTCCTATTCCAGGACGACGTAGATCTAACAAAACTAGTCTTCAATACCGAGGCTCATCCATTCCCAACTTTGAAGCCTGAAAGGTTGGGCGAACTGGGTCTGCACACGGGCTGGTCTCCATAAACCTTCAAATTTACATTATTGGCAACGGCCTATTCTTGAATATCACTTTATAACTAAAGATATCCTGCATTTCCACAGTACCACTATTATGATTGAACTTTAAAAGCCCTAAAGGTGTATCAAGCTTCACCACTGAACCCAATAATCGCTGTTTCTTCCCAATAAACAAAGTCGCTGACTTGGTCTCCATATTAACATGCAATAGCCCAAATTTAACAATATCCTGGCCCTCATAACTGCTGAATCTCTCATCAGCGTACGATCTCGACGGTATCTCTAGATCGCCTTGAATCTCTAGCATCATGTTGCCCATAGGAGTCGTCACATTGGTCTGTCTGTTCTCTGACAGTAGCAGGGCCCGTACCTGAGTGGTAGATATAGCGACAGAGGGCATATCAGTGGTTCATTATGCGATTGTTCTTATAAGAGTGTATTTCATTGATTTAAGCTTGAAATTTCAAAGGATACAGGCATAACAACCACTGTTAACCACCAAGACATATCAAGAGGGACTTCCTAGCGGCTAGGATGCTCAGTACTATTAGAAATTGGGGCAGTGGTAATAGGAGGACGCTGGTTCAGCGATACACGGATGAGCTGTCGCAGATAACAGGTGAAATTCATGAACTAGACCGCAGATTGAAGAGCAGCCAGCAGGCTATGGATAATTTGCAATCTATGCTGACATACAATGGTAGCGGTGTAGTCGTGGCTGTTTTTGCGTACCTTTATTGGGTTTGGGATGGGCAATGGTTTAGAATCGCAGTGGGCGTTGCAGGATGTATAGCAATAATGGCAGTAGTGAAGTATACTGCTTATCGAAGTGGCCAGTGGAATAGGAATCGTCAATCAAGGAAATTGGCAAAGCTGAGGGCGTTGCATCAGGAGAAACTGGAGAAATTGAAGGAAGAAACGAACTACCACGCAACGAGCTCGATTATACAACGGTTCTCACAGGGTGAAGAACAATCTGAGGATGCTATGATACTCATGGATGAAGAATTGAGGGATAAATACCGAGAGCTCAACGATTTGAAAGAAGAACTGGCGCAGTTCAAGCAGGAGGATAAGCTAAAGGATAAGAAAGAACGAGATAAGTGGTTTGACAAAGTGATAAACGCATTAGCTGGCGGTGATACCGTCAATAAGATGTTTTTACCAATTACGTGTCCCAAATGTCAAGCACAAACTGGCGTTTACCGTCTGGGAAACCTGGCTTTCAGATACGTCTGTCCAGTATGCGGGTACGCAGTCGATACTTCGAATAAAACAGTCGAAGAGCGTTCTACGTAGAATAACTATGCATATACACACTACTTGGACAACGACATGATCGCGTTCACAATATCACCTTTGTGCTCCTTCAAAGCCTTGATAGCCTGACCCTTGGACACATTAGCTTGCTCAACAACCAAATCGACGTCTTCCGCTGGGATATCACCTGCATCCAACTCTTCAGCGTCTTCAGCTTCGCCGGCTTCGCCGGCTGCCGCGTCAGCGGCAGCCTGCATGTCCGCCTGAATAGACTCTGGTGACTTATCTTCACCAGCAGGCACAATACCCGAGGCCTGGGCTTGCTGCTGTGCAGCAGCAAGCTTCTGAGTGAAATTATCAACCTTTGGCTCACCAAAAACAACATAATTACCACCAGCGGTCCTGTAAACCTCGGGATTATCAATGGCAATAATCTGATTATCCTTCTTCCTGAAAGTAACCCTAGAAATACCTGGCAAAGCCTTCAATCCCAACTTGGAGATCAATTCCTTCGCTTTCTTCTCGTTTTTGCTCAAAATAGACACATTAGACTGCTCTGGGATAAAAGACATCTTTAACAACGTTTCAACAACTCAAATACCGATCAATTGACACCAATCTTGGCTTATTTTAACAAAAGTTGTCTTAAAAGTGAAAAATTTTTGAAATGTTCACTATACTAACGCTGTAAGCTGTAAGTCTTAGTGAAAAATTATAGTTAGGGCATCGCATAAGAAGAGCGATAGCTTGAAGAGATCCGTTGAGGTGGTTCGAGTTTGATGGTTAATTGATCGGTGGTGGTGCATTGTTATAGAGGGTTTTGTTCTGTTTAAAACGGTGTAACGTATGCGGTAGAGCGATGAAAGTTGGTCTTGCGGTGGTTTACCGAATTGTAAAAAGAGAGCGAGGTGTTGTTCGATTAGTGGGTGGTTTAGGTTCTTCTTCGCTGTCGCGGAGGAGTGTGTTTGGTCTAGATGGGATTCGGTATGCGAGTTTGAGATCAAGCGATGGGGAGAGGAAAGATAAGACCGCTGCTTGTCAGCGGTTGGTTATTCGACTAATGGGTGGTTTAGGTTCTTCTTCGCTGCCGCGAAGAAGAATTGTGTATGGTGTAGGCAGCGGGATTCGGTGGTATGCGAGTTTGAGATCAAGCGATGGGGAAAACAACCAGACTGCTGCTTCTCAGCAGTCTGGGTCTGGTTTTAAGTTCATCACGGAACGAGACCGACTTTTAGCTCAAACTACCGGAATCTTAGACCGATTAAAGATTAATATACGATGGATTTTGACGAAATCGAATCGACCGTTTAATACAGACGATATTGGTGCTTTTATATCGTGGGTACTTGTGAGCAATGTGTTATTGATTATCCTGGGGACCACAACTTTTGCTTCTTTGGTCATATATTTGATGAATACAGTGCTGGCGCAAGAGTACGTGGCCGCAAAAGTGGGTAATTTCATTACCAAGAATAGTGCACTGTCTGTGGTGTTTGAGAGTGCAATTGTGCCCGATTGGTCCTCGGGAAAGATCTGTTTTAATAAGGTTTTCGTGTCGAGAAGGCCCAAAGTGTCGCATAGCTTTACCAAAGGTTCGCAAAGAGAGGCCTTGCAGAGGACGCAATTGGCGCTCAGTGATCGTCTGCTGGTAAGCAGAGAGGATTTTGATGACGGTAACTACACGCAGTACGATCTGACTATTGATCAGCTGGAAATTTCGTTGAGTTTGACCAAATGGCTCAACGGGAAGGGGATCCTGGATGAAGTCGCCATCAATGGACTGAGAGGAGTCGTAGATAGGACACATGTTGTGTGGAAACCAAATGATGACCCGAGAAATTACAGAAATGTGCATCAACCGGGCGATTTTGAAATATCGAATTTTTCAATGAACGATGTACTCTTCACGTTGTACCAACCGAACGGGTTCAGACCATTTCAAGTGAGTATTTTCAATTGTAAACTGCCTCAATTGAGAAAACACTGGCTATTCTACGATATTTTGAACGCCGACTGTATGAGTGGCACGTACGACAACTCTATGTTCACATTCCACAAGAAATACAACGTCGAAAACACACCGTTCTCCTCATCAGATGCTTCTCCCTGGAAGAGAGTCACCAGACTCAGGGTCGATAACCTCGCGATAGATCATCTGAATGCCGGGATGGAGGGTCCCTTCGGCTGGATAACCGAGGGTCAAGTCGACATGGTCGGCGATGCATTGCTCCCGGACAAAGAAGCAGACGCTTCGCAGCTGACCGAGATCATCGCTGAGATCGGAGATCGGTTGTTCAAAGAGGCTCAAAGACACGATCTACTGCCCTTCCCACAAAGACCTCAGGCTTCAGAGATTGACCCAGACAAATATTTCATCATGGACTTCTCGCTAAAACTACACAACGTGAAAGCTGAAGTACCGCTTTTCAACTCAGAACTCGGTTACATCAACAATGCGCTGATCAGACCCATTGTCGGATACATAAACTCCACAAGAACCTACATCCCGATCAGGTGTCGTGTGGTCAAGAGTATCTCCGATTTCGAAGGGTCCTGGACCATCTACGACTGTCTATTGATGCGCGACCTGAGCGCAGAAGTCTACGATGCGTTTGCCGATTACGTGGCCGACGACCGCAAGAGATCCGTGAGACTTGCCCGGGTGGGATTTTGGTCACTACAGATCATTCTACAAGTGATACTGATGAGCTTAGGAGCCATAGCCTAGCTCTATAACGGTTTTGAGTGTCACTTACTATGGTACGGCTGTATCATTTCTTAGTTCTATGGTGACCACCCTTTGAAAAAAAACGTTGGCAAGCTTAAAGAGCGATAACTAAAGGTAAAATTGATCAAGGATAGCCTTGTTTGGTGGTGCTGTTGAGCTCCAGCGTAGTATGCCACGTATAACGGCTCCACATAGCCTTTTTTTGGCAGGAAGTTCGGTTGCTTTGCTGAAATTGGTGCAAAGGCTGGTGGAGAAAAATGGTGTAGATGAATGGATGGAGATGGGTAGACCAGGGGTCTCTACTTATGAGGTGGAGAGTTCTGGGGTTGTACATGGGGTTGGGACGGCCGATGGTTTAGAATTGACCTGGAGTCAAGTTTTTGAGTTTATTGCGAGGGAAGTAGAGCGAGTGGATCTTCGAATATGGTTTGGTGTGCTTTTATTGAGTATGTTGGGACCGCTGGTGTGGTCGCTATTAGCAGGGAGAGGTGTGAGTGAACAGATTGTTTTGCCTCCGTCGAGTAGCGTTTCTACTCAAACAGACCCGGAGCCAGAGCCAGAGCTGGAGCCAGAAAGCGGACGCAAGGATCCCGAGCCGGAGAACGAGCACAAGGATCCCGTACCTATACGATATTACCAATATGAACCGGGCGAAAGAGCGCTTTTGCAGTTCGGCCGATCCAAATCCGATTCGATGTTGTTTGATTATGTGCCATTGAGCTTGCACGAACCCGAACTAGACGAGATTGAAGAAGTGGTTGGTCGTTGCACTCTACGTCAGGAAAAGCCCGATGCCCTCCCCACTTTGCGATTCCCGCAAGTTGCCTCTGAAGCAGTCGTCGACGACGGAACACAAACAGACGCTTCAATAATGGAACAAGAATCTACTAACCGCACTACTTCGGACAATACTTTGGGATCCTTGCCCAACTTGAAAGACAGCTCATTGGAGATAACCGTACCGGCTCAATCGCCAACCGCGTTGCAGATCCAGCTGTCGCCAAGAAAGACAAGTATCGTGGACGTCCAAGTGAACCCAGAACAGGCCTATTCCCAGCCATTCAGCTACTAATTGAAGCTCAAAAGATGCGATGCCCTGCTCATCTCATGATGATCTGTAGCCGTATAATGCGACATGGAAAATTTTGTATATGGAGGCCTACTAATGGTAGAGGAATAGTGGAATAATGGTGGATTACGAGGTTGTTCTGGTCCTCTGGTAGCTTCCTGAGTGCTGTGGGGACTCTCTCTATTTGGGAAATGGACGTTGAATCGCTTTTGCAATGTTTTGCGTGTACTTTGGACCCGAATGCTGGTGTTAGAGCCGATGCGGAACAACATTTGAAGAGGGAAAGTAGTCGACCGGGGTTTCTTGGTGCTTGTTTGGATATAATTGCGTCGAATAATATTCCTGATAATATCAAGATGTCTACTTCGTTGTATTTTAAGAATAGAAGCGTTTATGGATGGAGCGGTAATAGCGTTAATAGAAATGAAACGATCAATTTTGAAATAGATAATGATGAGAAACCAGTTATCAAGGATTCGTTGATTAGCACTATGTTGGAGTGCTCGAAGAATTCTCCGGGTTGTATAAGAGTGCTTAAATCGGCGTTAGCGGTCATAATAGCTGAGGAGTATCCTTACGGTCGGTGGGACTCACTGCTTCCTAAGGCTTTGGAATTAGTGTCCAGCGATGATATGGATACTGCTTATGTGGGTTTGTTATGTCTTTCGGAGATTTTTAGAACTTATCGGTGGAAGGATAATGACTCTAGACAAGAGCTAGAACATTTGATACTTCAATATTTCCCGGATTTGCTTCGATATGCTAATGAACGTCTATTGAATGATGGGAGGAATATGGAGAATCCAAAGATTGGCGAAATGTTAAAACTTGTTTTGAAAATTTACAAATTCGTTACCTATCATGATCTACCTTTCACATTACAGAAAAACGATATGCTGATACCATGGGCCAATCTGTTTGTTGCCATTGTGCAAACACCTCTTTCTCAACAGACGTTGTTTATCGAAGATAAGGAAACCAGAAAACAAAATCCATGGGTTAAATGCAAGAAATGGTCTTACGCTATCCTTTATAGACTCTTTCAGAGATATGCTTCAGATTCGCTAACGAGGAAATTTGAGTACGAGGAATTCAAAGTGGTGTTTCGTGACGAGTTCTTCCCGAACTTTCTGCAATTACTGTTTCAACAGATCGAGCAGTGGGGTAGCGGCCAATTGTGGCTGAGCGATGCCTGTATCTATTACATCTTATCCTTCATCGAGCAGGCAATAGTTCAAAAGCACACATGGAAACTTATAAAAGAACATTATGACACTATTCTGGAATATATCATTTTTCCTTTACTTACTCCGGATGAGGATACTCTTGATAGCTTCGAGAACGACCCACAGGAATACATCCATAGGAATTTGGAATTGTGGGACGATAGCTATTCGCCGGATCTCGCCGCTGCATCTCTCTTAACTACAGCGGTCAACAAGCGTGGAAAATCCACTTTAGAGCCTACTTTGAAGTTTGTCATCAAAAACCTGCAAGCCAATGTTGGAGAGTTACCAAACTTGCAGAGTGCTGTGAAAGTAGAGTCATGTTTAAGGATATTTTCCTGCATTATTGATCGCTTAACGGTCAATAATTCTCCCTACATGGGACAAATGGGAAATTTCCTTAAGGACTTTGTTTTCCCATTTTTCAATTCACCTCACGGTTTTTTGAAAGCTCGTGTATGCGAAATATGCTCCAAGGTCGGAGATGTTGATTTTGACGATTCTACTATGATCGATGTCATATACTCTGGCATCATGCGCTGCCTAAATGACGAAACGAATGCCCTTCCGGTTCAATTGCAAGCGGCATTAGCACTTCAAACTTTTATACATGATGAAAAATTCCAACAGGCGCTGTCCACAGTTGTTCTACCGACCATGCAAAAACTACTGTCTTTGTCGAATGAGTTTGAGTCCGATACAATTTCTGGCGTTATGCAAGATTTTGTAGAGCAATTTGCGGAGCAGCTGCAGCCATTCGGTGTAGAATTAATGAACACTTTGGTACAGCAGTTTTTGAAACTTGCCATTGACCTCAATGAGGCAGCAAACGTGGATCCAAATTGTCTTGCAGAGTCAGAGGAAATGCCCGACGAAACGGACAAGCAGATGGCTGCTCTTGGGATACTTTCAACAACGATTTCCATTTTGCTTTCCTTCGAGAGTTCTCCAGAGATTGTAAAAAATTTGGAACAATCATTTTACCCAGCGGCTGAATTCATCTTAAACAATAACATCGAGGATTTTTACCGTGAGTGTTGCGAGTTCGTAGAGAACTCATCATTTCTGTTGAGAAGTATAAGCCCGATTTCTTGGAAGATACTTGAACTCATTGGCCAAGCTAACAGGAAGGAAGATAGCATGATATCGTTTTACTTGGAAGACTTCATGCTCGTTCTGAACAACTACCTGATGTACGGTAAAGAAGAGTTGAAGAAAAACGAGTTTTACAGCAGAATTATGTGGGAAATATATCAAAAATCCGCCATCACTGAGGAATCTGATCTCGACGAACTGGTGATAACGTTCGATTTATCACAAAAACTCATCCTAGCCCTTGAGGATCATCTGCCGCCACATCATAGGCAAAGGTTCCTTGAAGACGCCATCAATGCGATTGTGCAAGAGAAGGAGATACTGAAGAAGAACGTAGTCTTTGGTGTTTCCGCTTTCAATGTGATTATTGCTAGTATCGTTTCCTCCCCATTGCTTACCTTGCAGTTTTTGCAACACCACAATTGTCTGGAACTATTCTTCGAGACATGGCTTTCGTTCTACGCTCCTAACGTCAAGAGAACATATGATATCAAACTATCAATTCTCGCGTTACTAAGTATGATATGCCAAATCACTCCCGAAAGCTTTGAACAGTTATCCATGAAATCGGTAGCCCAGATTCTTCCTTCTACCATGATCGGACTAATATCTCGGTTCCCAGCCGCATTGCAACAGATGGAAGCAAGACGAAAGGAATACACCACAGACTCTTTCAAAACTGAATCATTCAACGATTGGGAAAATGAAGAAGACGCCGACGCTGATGACGACCAACAACTAAGAGAGCAACTTGAACTCTTTAAAGGCGACTCCGATGTCTTGAAATTCGTCAACGGCCAATCTTTCAACGACGAAGAAGATTTCGATACCTTAGAAGAAGATCCACTCACAGGCTCCATACTAGATCCAATCAACGTCTACGACATCCTCAAGACATCCATGAACGGTCTACGCGACTCAAATATCACCAACTACACAGCAATAATACAGACCATGACGCCTGACGATCGCAACGTCCTGTCGCAACTACTGCTCCTATAAACACACAAAAAGACTCCCGGCTTCGAGACAAGACAAAGAGCAGTACTGCCACCAGGCTCCAAGACTACATCCAGCGGCACGACTCGAATAAAGACGCCATATCTTCATCATCTTTGCATCTTTTATGGTCTCTTTGAAGATTTCGTTGCTTCGTATACTATGACTTTGTAGATTTCGAGGTTTCGTATATTATGACTGAAAAGTTTCGAGATATTGAAGGCATCTCATCGCATAAATTTGACATATAAGCTTAAGAATGAAGAAGCTTTATAGGATATCTAGCGATTGAGTCTGTGAGATGAGTTGTAGTTTAGATATCATTGCTAGCTTTTCACCCGATGTACGGGAATTTGCTTTCCAGACCAATGTTTCGCAGAAAAACGTCGTCGATGTGTATCCTCTAGATGCGGCGAAGGAATATAGCGTTAACAGTTCTTTAGTGAGCCACATTGACTATGAAACTAATGATTTGCAAGCTTCTGACATTTTTTTTGCCGGATGGTGCAGTGGTTCCAGGGAAGAGGATAAACAGAGGATTAAGAGGAAGAATGAGAGCGATGATGGCCAAGAAGTGGATACGGGAGATAAATTAGAGAATTTCTTTATCAGTGTGCAGTCTTCAGGCAAGATAGTGGTATTTCCCTCGAGTGGTAAGAATATTGTGAATATGATACAGAGCAAGAGTGAAATTCTGCATGCGAGCGTGGAGGATTCCTTCATATGGATCCTAGACAGCGAGAAGATAGTTAAAAAGTTTCAGTATAATCAGGCAAAGCAGTTAAAGTCATTCCAGTTGACTGGCGGGAAAGATAGCGAAATAGTGTATTTCAAGATACTGAAATATGAAGGGCTTCTGTATCTGTGCTATGCTTCGAACGACACCCTTTATATTGTGGACCCGGCTAAACGAAGGCCTAGTATGATAGCGAAGCTTCCTATCAATAGCTGCAAATCGTGTCAACTTTTGGATAACGAAAGAATAGCGGTAGCAACTACAAAAAGCGTACTGGTCTTCAACTACAAGACAGAGACACTTGAGCAAGAATGGCACATGGAAGCTAAGCATTTGTGCGTTTGCAAGGATAAAATACTGTGTCAAGGCTTGGAAGATAATATTGCAGGTTTTAAAGTAGGGACAGATTCCCCCGTATTTCAAGTGAGAGTTACCGATGCACAGTTGCTTGATATTGCATTGGTTGAAGAACGCATTATGATCGCTTGGCTGAATGTGAACGAACCAAATTTTGAATCACTATCCCTAGGAGATCTCATCGGTAAGCACAATATTGTCATCAAAGGTCAAACTCACAGCAACTCAACACATATAGAACAACTTGGTGATGGGAAAAATGGCAGTGAAGGTGAAAAGATTGAAGAAGAAGAGCAAGCAAAAGAAAAAGTCATACCAAACAACAAGATGACTAAAGCAGAGCAGATCGAGCTAAGCAGGTCTCTAATATCAGCTTTGGAATCTGGCGACAACGATCAGATCCTCGAGCTACTAATCTCCATGGCGTGGAATGAGCCTAAAATCAAGTCATTTATTGTTGCGGAATCATTAACAGAAAATTCACTCTATACATTATTTGAACTGACTACCTTCGAAGTTCAAAAGCACCCTTGGAACGATAATCAAATACTTTCCCTGTGGTTCAAGTGGCTTCTTACCCTAAAGCCGGCAACATATGCTAGTTTCCAACATTCAAAACATGGCAGGAAGCACAATAAGCGCCTAAGGTCGTCCCTCAAAAGTTCTGGAGATACTCTACCAATATTGCTTGGGATTCAAGGAAGATTGGAAATGCTGAAGAGACAGGCACAGCTAAGAGAGGATTTAGCTCAATTGAATTTAACAGAAAATGAAGCAGACGGAGAGATCGAGACAGTTGCACACGAAGAAGATAAAGAGCCTTTGCAAATCTCGGGTGACCAAGACGATTCTATAGCATACGCTAACGGCGAGAGTGATACATTTGTCGATGCGTCTGATTTCACAGAAGTCAAATAGATATTGTACATAGCAAAAGTAATTTGGCACCATAAAAGTCCTATCTTCCCGACTCAAGTCTGTAGGAGCATCTGCTCGCTGAAGATCAACTCGATTCTTTCAGCTTATGGTATCTTTTTTGGAGCATACATGGTCAAATTGATTTGTTTTGTAACTCAATCATATCTTGAATCTGTTGTTTCATCATATCTTTAAGATCTTGCACATCATTCTCCAGCTCCTCAGCACGTTCAGTTTTCTCACCAAGAAGCTGTAACGAAGCCTCTAGTTTTGAACGCAAATCCTCGACTTCTTTCGACAAACCAAGCTTCTCCATTTCTAGCGCTTTCAGACATTCGTTCTCTTCAAGGAGTCTTACAATTTCATCATTGGCAGTCATCTTCTCCATCTGGGCTCTATCACATTGCCCTTTTAATGACGAGACTTCCACTTCGAACCGTCGTATTTCCGCTGCAAGCTTAGTTACCATTTGGGCATTCATTTGGTTTGAGATTGGAATCTCGGATCCCAATCTATAAATATTATTTGAGCTTGAATGCTGTCGAGATATTCCAGCGCGAGGTAACGAAGGTAGTTCGGAGGCTTCATTAGGGATGTCGTTGATATCTAACTCCAGACTTCCCTTCTCCAAATTTGGACTGCATGGAACGCTGTCAAAGCTATTATAGTTCCCGAGCTTGCCTTTCAGCTCTATTGGAGATTCGGACTCATTAATTGAAGATATCACTGATGGCAGAAGCCAGTCATCTTCGAGTTTCACTCGATCGTTAATTCGATCACTGCGTCCTTCGGCAGATAGCTTTCTAGTTAGATCATCAGTGGAATCGATTCTGTGCTCCAAATGTGTTTTCTGCACAGTATATTGTTTTTGAAGTAGCTTAAAATCATCCTTTATGTCTTCAAGAGACGTGCTTAAAGTTTTATTCTTATTGTGAAGTTCTTCTATTGTCTTTTGATCAGCAATTTGCCTGTCGCAAAGCTCCTTGATTCTTTCCTGAAGAGCACTGTTAGCTTTGGCAGTTGAGGCAAGTTCATCTGCTAACTTGCCTTTTATCTTCTCGGTCTGACTCAGTCGGGTTTCAAGAGTGGATATTTTACCATTAAGCGCATCTTCTAACGCTGTCCAATTCTCTCTGTTGCTCTCTAACTCTGTGCGCAAGAGCTTATATTGCTCTTGTAGGTGGTCATCATGATCTCCTCTCTCCGAGGCTTTTTGTGATATCTCCAGTTCGATTCGCAGTTGTTCGAGATTGGATTCAAGCGATGAAATCTCCTCATGGCTCGCGGATCTCAAGGACTGAATTTCTTCTCGTAATTTCGCTTCAATCTCACTAAAGTCTTTCTGTTTATCATTCAACGACGCTTGAAGTCCTTTTATTTGATCTTCCTTTTGTGAAATTTGAGCTTTCAGTGATTCCACGTCGATCTGATTTTCAGTAAGCTCCTTTACTTGATCTCGTAGACCTTGTATCTTCTTGGATAAGTCTTTTTTATCCGAGGATAGCTGCTCCAGCGTTTCAAGCTTTTCGATAAGTTCATTCTGAAGAATCTCGATTTCCTCCTTTAAATTCCCAATCGTTTTATCCAGCGATTTGATGGTAGCGTTCTGCTTTAGCTCGGTTTTCGACAACTTTTCTCCCTCTTGCCTGAGTTGATTGATTATATCCTCTTTCTCTCTGATCACCTTAACAAGGCTGCTAGCTGACGAATCAGGCCGAGCAACCTGAGAATTCTGCTTTAAAAGCTGTTGAATATGAGGATTTATCAATTTGACCAAAGTCAAAGGTTCCAGAGTTCGACCACCGGCAGGCAACCAAGACGACCATGGTGCTGTCTGTATTATTGATGAGAGTTCGTCAACGTCATCGGAACATCCCGCATCAGCTTTCGTCTCGATGTCAAGTGCATTCTGCGAATGCGCCGTATCCTCTAGCTCCTTGGCGTGCCCAGAATCTGTGACAGCTTGCCCACTCGTTAAAGGGTCATCTACCTCGGGGAATTTGGCCTCGCACAATTGGCTTGGTGTGGGAGAAGCGGCGGATGATGATGAGTCCTGTTTCTTGCTTCTTCTCTTACCTTTCTGAGCAGCCTGAGATAACCTTTCCTCCAGAGTCAATTTCTTGGACGTGCCAGTCATCTCTGGCATATATTCAACTCTCCAATCGATCAGAACTCAGTCTTTTAACAGTTGTTCAACCTGTCTTAGGTTGCAGTCCATAATAATCTGGCAAGTTAGCTGTTAATTTGACACCCAAGGGGTTCGAACCCAGGTCGGAACGCTTGGTTCTACCCACGAAGCCATCGGGGCTCAGAGAGGAAAAAATCGATTCTCTGAATGCTGACACAACAGAGGCAGATTGACGAGGCTCTAGCAATCAATGGGGACTGAAATGACGATGTATGGCTAGATAAAGACGGGAGTACAGCTTGGATCCAAGCTGGCTCGCATTTATACGTTTCAATCGCAACATTGGATCCCTCCATTTACGAAAACTTTCCTTTCACAGCAGCTGATTATGCTACACATTATTGTATCACAGATCACCATTGCGGCATCTGCGTCTTAAACCATAGTACTCGGACCGTAAGAATCAGAACTCTGAAGGAGTCAGATCACAATCTTCACTATTTCAACTGGCGCGTGTATCATTTCTAGATACAACATCTTCTCCTCTCAGAATCCTCATGCGTTTCGTTGAGCTGCGTAAAAGAGGCAAAGCACGGTTGCGTATCTTGTCAGGGACCTTAGAATTTCGCTTCGAGATATTCGACAGTTATTGTCGGGTCTACGTCCCGCATACGACATGAGTAAGCATGATGTGTGGTCAATTCCAAGCCAGTGCTATGACCTCATTTGCTCTCTGAATACGTTCGAGTGAGTTAGTGGGCTTCTCCTTTGGTTATGCATCCCGGCAATGTATGAACTTCTTTGGATGCTGAACGTTAATAACCCTATTCGCTCATAGATTAAGTTCATAAGCGTTGTCATACAACGTACGATGGTTGCACCTTCCTGTCGGTTCCTCTCCGGAAGTGAGCATCTCTGTGGACGAGGAATATGTTCAGCATCGACGGATTACGCCTATTATTGTTATTGACTTCCATTTCTATCTGAACGGCTTCCAAGCGTTTTCCGCTTGTATTACGATAGCCTTCAAACGTCGGGACAATTTGACAGCTGTGAACTACGTCATCTGTTTTGAACAGCGGTTGCTTAGAAACGTATCTTGAGTCTATTCGAATGGTGATGCACCTAAAGTTCTATCACCTGAGATGTATGCCAATTCTCCGTATCCGTTAAAGCTAAGCTCTTAGCAGGGTCTGGATGGTTCGTTCTGACTGGCCAGTCGCTTCGTGAGTACCTGATATTTGTCTGCAGTGATGCGGGCATCTCCATCACTCGTGATAGTTCTTGGGAACCATAATACGAGAACACATAGCGGAATAATAGATCTATCAGTTGAGACGCGTCTAGAGTCTAACAAGACAAGAATCGTATCCATATTATTTGCTGTTGGCGGCAGTCCATTGAAATATCAACCCATCTTCCCTTCGCTACGGGTAAACAAGCCATTCTGGCGTGGCGTATGCGACTTTATCCATTCAATTCAGTAGTTACGACATAAAATGTCAGACAGTCCTATTCTATTCTGGAAAAGCGGAAATATAGTCTTAATTGTTCAATTCCTGCAGTGCAACAAGCATATCCCTAAGGTTGGCCATATTTTCTCGATGAAATTTATTCTGATAATAAAGCAATATCACTGAGAAGACCGCCAATGTTAACACTGTCAAAAACAGGTAACCGAGAATATTTGGAACGTCCCGCCTAAAATCCTTCTGCCCTTTGATTTCTCTACGGTCAACGGGCGTGCTTTCCACCAACTCATAAGAATCCGTCCGTATTTTGGCCACCATTACTCAATTACAGGTCCACGTATCCTACAAAAGGCTCTCTATCCTATATTTCTAGGTCCAATCGACTGCTACCTGGTCCTTTTTATATGTTTCATTTGAAAAAAAAACAACTTCCGGCCCGGGAAGGGAATCGAACCCGGGATCAGGGCTAATGCCATGGACACCTACAATGACCAATGGCTAGAGTAATGCTATCTGGACGAGTATCTCTGGCATAGCTGGTCAGAACCGTGGGCTCGACAACCACAAGTTCTTTTGGTGCAGCACCAACGCCCTAGGTGTACCTATCATCTGCAACCCAATTCTTGAGAACTAGGCCGACTAGTTGAGTCCCATTGCTTCCCTCAACGAACCAGGACATACCACCGACAGCAACTCGTCTAATTAGCATCATCGAGGATAATCGACAAGTTCGCAAAGCTCACAATGGCAGTCTTTGACCGAATACATTCAAGCATTAGGTTGCATCCGAAACAGCTGGTGAGAGCACAACATCCAAACTCTGTCAGAAGTTAGTAAGCAACGAATTGTCACGAAATTGACACAAAGCCAGGTGCGCAATTGCAGAGGATAACATATTACCGTAGATGCTCAAAAGACGAGAAATTGTAGAAAACTATTCATCAAACCGACAACTCATCTTGTCTTGGTTAAGCGGCTCAAACTGCTTATGTGTGGACTACCAGAGTGTTGAACGAGACCGCAATTGATTATCCATTCTGCTTTTCAGGAATTGAAGTATTATTCGCAAAGAACGAGACGTCGCTAGACGTACCAAGACTGCGACGCAATCCATAACGGTAAACATCAGCCGAGTGATGCAATTTTCTACAGGTATATGACCAAAATCCTCTTTGGCTTACCATTCTTGTTGCTGACATCGCCCAGTTCTCCTCGAGGCATCAAATCCGGATATATCACCGGTTGCAACAATTTGATCGCCAGGACGAAACGTAAATTGTAATACCACATTTCTAACCGTTGCATAGACTGGATCGCTTCCACCATGGATCAAAGCTTAAGGGTCTCTTGATTTACGGGCTTCGTCCTTCAACTTTTGCAATGCAAGAATTATCTCTCTAAACTTGGCGCTCTCTGCATTATGAAAATTTGCTTGATTAGGGATCATAACCATTAGAATGCCCACCAATACTAACACTGGCACCCACAACATGAGTAACATTTTTATAACTTCCCGTCTAAACTCCCTCTGAACTTCCGCTTCCTCATGTTCTTTCGGCATGCTCTGCACTGCTAATTCAGCGTTCGTCTGCATTTCCATCATCAAATAGTAGCCTGTATTCTACCACTTTCTAGTCATCTTCCAGTCTAATAGCTGCCAACCTGCTCCTTTTATACCTTTCAAGAAAACAAAGCCTCCCATTGGAATTGAACCCAGGAACTTTCACTAAGAATAAACTGATCATCAAGTAATCCGCTATAATGGTTGATCTTCACTAGAAGTACCTGCTCTTCGTTATCGAGTGGAATCCAGCTGCGTACGAATTGAAACTGTATAAGCAGGAGCCATTTATAGTTTGTAGTATCACTAGTGATAGAGATGTCCGTGTCACGGCAGACAAATATCAGGAACTTATAAGATGTCGGCGATGAATCATCCACAGACCGATGGCTAAAGAAAGGATTATCCAAATGCTACTCTGTAACCGATGTCGGGAATTGGCACAAGTACCTTGGACAGTCCTTTCAATTTGATCATCAGACTTTTGGAATTGTTGACTTAATCTTCAAACGTTTCGTGAGTTTCTGATATTGTCCCAGTACGTTCGGATTGTGGAATAGGTTGCCTCGTAACAAGACTCAACAAGCCAGCCATATCGATTCTATCCTGTAGCTGGGCGGCACGACCTTATTTCAGCACTCCATTGTCTGAAAACCATCCAAGAAGTTGTTCACGTCCAGCAAAGAAACATCGCAGGAATATCATCTTCTTAGAAGATCGCTGCAAGAAAACGTCGTTTCTAATATTTCAAATCAAGAACGGCTCGAAATCGCACTTTGGAAGACATCTGATAACATCATACCTGAGTAAGGTTAACCTTGGGCAGTATGTGACAGCTTTTGGTATTGGAGTAACCCATACCAAACAATTAGCAACTCAACTGCCTGATCGAAATACGTTTATCGGGTATCCGAGCTACCTATACGCTTTCCGGCTACTTCCAGCTCTTGCAGGACCGAGAAGGGAGTGTTATTGACTGAAGCCTGATTGATCAAGGATGCGTACATCCCGTAGTAATCTTGGGAGCCGGAAAACTGAAT
This sequence comes from Torulaspora globosa, assembly GCA_013694445.1. NCBI lineage: Eukaryota > Fungi > Ascomycota > Saccharomycetes > Saccharomycetales > Saccharomycetaceae > Torulaspora > Torulaspora globosa. The sequence continues at coordinate 1,117,281 of CP059269.1, forward strand.
TGAAAAGATATATCATGACGGAGTCGGCATAATTAATCCTGACGTCTTTTCTTTCATTAGACGACACAACGAGCTGAAAACGGACAGAGGGGATGGGAGAGAGATCTCGGCCAATGATGCACATATCTCTATCATTGGCAATTGTTCTGGACAACATCTAGAGGTTTTGTTGTCGCGGTAAAATGTGCTCCTTTAGCGAGCGATCCACCACGACAAGAATCATGTCAAGTCATTCGCTGTTGGCGAGATCTTGCAACAAAATTGAGCAGCCATTCCCTCCGCTACGAATAAGTGGTTTGACAAGCCTGGCGTGTCTATGGGTTTTGATCAACTGAAATTGACGCCCGTCTGGATTTGGCGAGCTGCCGGTAGCTTTTGGCCAAGGATAGATTGGAGCGAGTTTCCCGAATGTCACTGTAATACGCACGAGGGGATAGCGTTATCTGATGTTTCCGGAGGACACTGCTTTCGCCAGTGGAGTTGAATAGTGACGAAGGAAAGTTTCGGACAATCGAAATTTCTTCCGGCACTTTGCAAAACGGAAATGTCCTGGAACTAAAGTTGTGTTAGTTGTTCGATTCCTGCAATGCACGAATTATATCCTTAAGATTGGCGATATTTTCCCTGTGAAACTTAATCTGGTAACATAGCATAACCAGCAAAAAAATCGCCAATACCGCAACTGTCAACACAAGGTAGGCGATAGTTTTTGGAACTTCCCGCCTAAAATTCTTCCGCAGTTTCTCCAGTCTCTCAGCGTCGCTCATGTCGTTCTGCAATGTTTCCACCATCTGATAAAATCTCTGGTATTAGACTCAATGGTACCTGGTTATTTCATCGCCTTTTAATCCTGCTCAGGTCTTATAACTCTCGACTGGCCGTCCTTTATAGTCCTCCTTTTATAGGTTTCTCTTAAATGGTTTCCATAGAAACCTTTCCCTTAAAGAAAAAACAAAATAGCTTCCGCTTGGAATTGAACCCAGGCCTTTTCGAGGTTCTGAACATTCGTTGAAAGCGATAGTAATACCAAAAGTCATAAAGAACATACAAATCATAGTTTATAAAGAAGAGTTTAGGTTCTTACCATGGCTCCAAGGCCTGGTTTATGACCTACTGACCGACCATCGATGAACTGCGATGTCAGTGTTGGGAGCAGAAAGTTGAAAGAACTGTGCCTTTTCGCCGAATGAACATTTATATAAATCGACTCGCTTCCATGACGACAGCGTGAAGCGAGACCACAATTAGTGCATTTAACCTCAGTTGGCGGCAGCCACTCCCAGCGCTCCGAGAGAGCTGAACCGAGCTTTTATATTAGCAGCTTGGAGAACCCAAACAGGCAGTCCGGACCACAGGTCTCGGACGATGCTATGGTCATTGCATCAAATTCTGTAGATGGGAAGGGATATGCAGGATACCACATTACGCTCAATACCAACCCATGGGATCTATGGATGAAGATATCTTAACGTTGAAGCTTATGTCACCGGTGGCCATTCGTAGCGCAACAACGTATATCCAGGGAGATCGTCACCGACAAGCTTTTGCTTGAAGCTAATCCGCACTAGGTCAATTAATAACTTATATGAGCGCCGTTGCATTAGAACCATTGACCCGTCGAACCACGACAAACCATTGACTCTATTAACCACAAGCAACAGAGACAAACTAACTACTTCAGTGACCTTACCGAATCAATGCAAACCACTACAACCAGGGTCACGATTTTTAATTGGCACCATCCGCACCGAAGATGATCAACAAGTTTCTAAAGCGCAGAGGAAGCTATCATAGCCTTTGGCCGAGTATTTTGTTCCATTTCAAATGATAGATTGCCATTCAGCCCAGAAACGAGTTAGAGAAAACTTCCACGCTATTACCATCTCCAATTAAAACATACGCCGACAATAAGAGAGAACTGCCACGTACTACCTTGCCGAAAAGGATGCACTGCATGAAACCAACATAAAGCCAAGTGCATGACTACCGAGATAACACCTTAACGTTAATCCTCAAAGGAGCAGGAAGAGATTGCGAAAATGTAGATGATTTGCTCGACAAGGCATTCCTCAAACCATCGATAAAGTCCCTACAGCTGACCAGTCGTTCTAGTTAGATGGCTCATACCGTGTATGTGTGAATTACCAAGTCCTGAATGAAGCAACGATCACAAACCCATTCCCACTGCCAGGGATTGAAGTATTATTGGCAAAAGCGACGCTAGATTACTGCTCAGAATACCCTGCAATCCCGAAGACGTCCCAGAAACTGCCTTCACCATTCATAACAGCAATAGCAATATCGAATGATGCCGTTTGGCTATCCAACAAGCCCTTATCTCCTCAATATATGGCTGTCACCCTTCGTGATCTACCTTTCACCCTCATTTCCTCAATCAGATCGTGGTAATCTCAACAACAAGAGACGACAACCAAACAGTTCTCCGTCAAAGACTACCAGCTAATCGCCAAGGAAAGGGGAATCGCATATTCCTGGAAACGAAATTCCAAGTCCTCCAATATAACATCTCGCTGTTGTATCGAACAATAATGGCCAAACAGTAAACGTTATCCCGCATTGCGACAACTATAAGTAATGATCAACTACTACAGGCGATTTATTCTGCGATCCTCAAAAGAAAAATGCCCACTCATCGCCATCTCCGAGAAGACCCTATTCGTTCAACCCCCTAGTGCTCGCCCTTCTACTGAGCTTGATCATTCGACTTGCGCAGTGCTAGAATTATATCCCTAAATGCGGCGTTCTCTTCGTGATGGAAATCCTGTTGATTCGAGACCAAAGGAAATACAATAAACACCATTGCTAACACTGGCACCCAGAACATGAGTAACATCTTTATAACGTCCCACATAAACTGCCTCTCCACTTTCGCTTCTTCAGGTTCCATCGGCATGCTCTGCATTTCTAATTCTTCAGGGTTCTTCTGCATTTCCATCATCAAATAGGTTACGTAGTTTTATCACTTAATTAATAGTACTATATTCCACCGCTGCCCAATCCTCTTCTGTCCTAATAGCTGTCAACTAAGGGCCCTTTTATATGTTGCCATGGATACGGTTCTTTTTATATGTTTCTATAGAAACCAAAAACCAAATAGCGCCGTTCTGGAATTGAAACCCCTGAACTTCTGGCCCTCTTTTCATGCGGTCGTCCAAAGCGATAGATTTCAATATCATAAAGTACGAATATTACCCACTTCGTCAGATTGAGTTACTCGGAATTTCGTGATCGTTATTGACGGTCTTTACTTGAGTACTCATCACTAGGAATGGCGCTACCAAGTTAGTCCACTACCCCCGTTACTCATTGGACAAGCCTGACTGCACTATAAGAATCCATGCTAACGGAGAGTTTCGAACTTTCCCATGGATTCCAGTCCTAGTTTAAGACCTATTAACCGACTGTCACATCATCTCAAAGAGCAGGAAACTAGAAATCTTACAGTATCAGCAGTAGAACGCGATAGACGTGGTTGCGATTCCCTGCAAATGCAGTTTACATCGCAACCAGAAGTGCAGCCTACAAGAACAACAAATTTCATGAAACTTGGCAGAGCAGGCAAACGTGTTGCAAATAAATGCCCAATGGCGAGTTCTGCCTGAATTCCAGAATTAGTCAACCCGTGGGGGTCCCGCTAGCTCGGCAAGCGCAAGGAAATTGATGTTACGAGTCATGGAAAGATCATCTTTCATATAACACTGGTGCAGTCACATTTTTAATTTCCTCTAGGCGGGCCGATGACTTAGGCTGAAGACTTATGACACTCCACAGATCACCATCCCTCGCACAACGAGATATACCCGGGGCGTCCATGCACAAACAAATTACTACAACCGACATGACCTTGTCCAATTGGCCTCATCCACGCCGAAGATGATTGACAAGTTCGTAAGGCTCACAAAGAGCAATCCACTGCCTATGACAGGATATATTGCCGAAGTACAGGAATTACCATCTACTCTAGGAGCGAGTTGAAAAGAACACCCTCAGGCTGTGGCAACATAGTCAATAAAATATGGCAGTCAGCGCGTCAGAATGCCTATTAACATTAGAACCATTGCAAAGCTGCCGCACATACAAATGAACTATACTGGGTTACAATGTTGCAAATATCAGAGCTCGTACGAATACCACCAGTTTCCCTCACGATGGGTCGTGCTTACCAGTTGTATTATGTTATGTGAGGCATAAGAGGTTTTGATCTTTTGTTACTTTTATTCTGACGGACATCCGAGAATCCAACTTCTTTGATCTTTTTAGCCATTAAGATACTTTGCACTCAGGTCGAGGAGCGCACACTGGCCAACTCAAATAACTAAGATCTATTGTGAACTGGTCGAAGGGCTCATCCGAAAATGCTCTAATAGTGCCTTCTGTCTCGCCGTGATTGTTGTCGAACACCTGATATTGGTAGGCATTTCCTGACATGTCACCCAGGTAGCAAGACACTTGATCCGTTATCTGTGTCCAGTCGTATTGGGGCGACAATTGCGCATGTTCGGGCTTCTCATAGTCCATGCTAGCCTCAATTCCTCCATGGCTAAAGTTTTCCATGTTAAAATCCTTTGACTTCTTAGTCAATGTGGTGTTGAAGATACTGGGGTCTGCGGCTCTGAACGTCCAGCTCTTCTGGTCAATATGCATCACGCTGATGTGCAACAATTGTCCGCCAGGCGTCAGCACAATATGAATTGGATAACCGGTCTGGTCATTGAGTGCAATATCCATATTATTTTTGATCAGAGTAGCCGTTGACAGCCCGGTGACGTTCGCGAAGGCTACAGTCAGTTCTGTTAAATTGCCCATGTAACTGTCGGGAGTGATACTGCGCTTCTTGCCGTTCCACGCCTGATTGATGTTCGTCAACCAAGGATGGTTAGCTTCCGTGATCCCTGCATGGTTTACCACGCCCTGTAGGGAAGTAGTCCCTATCACTACCGTACTGGATACAGCACCAACGACGCACCCAGCTTTGTCGTACCACTGGGCCCCCCCTTGAGACCAATTTTGGCAACTGTAGTAGGTTCCCATCAAGCTAATGCCAGTGAACCCTAATTTTATCATCACGAATGTCAACCACAGGTAAGGTACCCTCTTTGATTTACCGCCAGATGAAGTTCCGCTAACGATCCCGGTCTGGCTGAAGTTGGAAACTCTAGTTATTGATTCGTGAGGTATCGCAAAACCAGTCATCAGGTAATCAGCTGAATACGGATGTATCGCTATCGTGCCCACATCAGGTAAATTATCTTTCAATGTGAGCTTAGAGTGGTTCGAGTTGTGCTGGGCAAGTATTATACCTTTGAAGTTAGATTCATCTTCCTCATGGAATGCGGTTTGATTAGGGATTATAATCAATGTCATAATCGTCAATGCTAGTACTGCCAGCGACAGAAAGCGGAGCATCTTGAAAAAGCGGAGCATCTTGATAACTTCCTGCCTAAAGATTCTTCTCGCTTCCACTTCTTCAGGGTCCGTGTTCTTTGTGTCTACCAAGCGATGAGCTCTGCAGAAACTGTATCCTATGGCAACCGTGCCTTTTCCGGATATGGTAATTCCGGCCAGATCATGGTTGTCCGCAGCTCGCTACCGACGGCTTAGGATGCATATGCTATCGCCTTTATCCGTATGGGCGATATAGGTCTTGATTGCCCATTGGGATAGCTAGCATGGCCGGGACATACTATTGCTAGGCTGTTATGTCCAAACCATACTTTTGCAGCTTTATCGCTTGCATACTTATCATGTGGTAGCCTGGATTTGTCTTGACTAGAACGCTCACTTCGATCTTGCCATTTCATGACCCACAAGGCTCGTTTGGGTTTGCGCTGGTTCAATTGAAACTTGTCAGTTCTAGACCAACACTGAGCAGTGTTAACAGGATAGTTCAATCGAAAGGACAGAATAAACAGACAGGGAGAAAATGAACGGATATATTGTCTGATAACAAATAGAGAGCGGGAGCAATATCGGATCTAAAACTAACTGGCCTCAACTTTATACGTTTCAATCTCGGCATTGTAAAGGTCCACTGGACAGGTGTGGTCAGCGCTACCGACTCAGCACTAATAAAGTTATTCGACATTGAATAGCTGCTAGCTCTGTAAAACGGAAATGTCCTGGAACTAACGTCGTATTAGTTGTTCGATTCCTGCAGCGCACGTATTATATCCTTAAGATTGGCCATATTTTCCCGGTGAAACTTAATCTGGTAACATAGCATAACCAGTAAAAAGATCGCCAATACCGAAACTGTAAACCCAAGGCTAGCAAGTCTCCTTGGAACGTCCCGCTTAAATTGCTTCTGCAATTTTTCCAATCTTTCAGCGTCGCTTTCCAATGTTTCCACCATCTGATAAAATGTTTGGTGCTAGACTTAATTGTACCTCGTTATTGCATCGCTCTCTAGTCCTCTCTGGTTAAATAACTCTCGACTACAGTCTCCCTTTTATAAGTTTCCCTGGAAACCCACCGTCCTTAAAGGGTCCCCCTTTATATGTCATAGAAACCTTTGGAATTAAAATAGCGCCAGCTTGGAATTGAACCCGCGAAAAATTAAATTTTTCGTTCAAAGCGATTAGCTCAGAAGATCATTTCCAACGGATTTAATCACTCTTTACGAATCTTCAATCACTTTACACGGATAGTCGTCAATTCATTAAGTGATCTATTAGAAAGGTATATAACACTACCTTGACTTAGTAAATTGGTATGTATAATGAATCTTTGTTCGTGCATTGAAAACTCTTGGCAGTTATTAAGAACCATTATACCCAGCCACAGCAATGTGTATCTTTATAACGTCCCGCTAAAGTGCCTCTGCGCTTGCGCTTCCGCAGACTCTGCCAGCTTGTCTTTCACAATGATCTTACATACAGTATTCACTACCAAGTGGTTGTAGCTCTTAACAGGTTCCTTTTATAGTTGTTCTCAGTTTGATATCAATGGATCGATATGGTAGCGCCGTACCCTTATGACGATAGCTCTTGGTAGCTCTTAGCTAGCCATTCAAGTGGGTAGCAGGTCCAAGCTTTGTTGCAGCATCCTGGCAAGCTGAGAAAGCGTACCAGGGCAAATTTGAGCCTTATAGCTAGGTTTATGGTAACAGCTTAAAAATTTTCAGTTAAGCTCATCTCATCTCTTGAATTTATACATTACAAGTGGCACTAAAGAAACAAAGTTGCGTTTAAGATTGATTGCAATGAGTGGTGCTGTTTTGCCAATCAAAGACTTGGCCTCGAGGCTTGAAAGATGCGACGATTCCGAGTTTATCACGCTGTTAGGCTGTTTGAGATCTCCACGGTACGTTGATGAGCGATTGGCCAAGTCGGATCTCAGCTTGCTTGCTACCAAGACTTTGGCACTGTTGAGATCCAGTCAGGATTCTGTCGTTTGGCGTGGTTGTCATACGAGTGTGGTGATCTGCTCTTATAATCCATTGGTGTTATGTGGTCATGGAGGCCAGCTGCTAGCTGCGATTTATTCGAAATTGGAACACAAAGTTGAATACTACTCGTCTACGGTCCAGACTCCACAGTCTAAAGTGGTTTTGCAAGCATTGGTTTACTCTTTGGGGAGCTTGATCAACCTGATGAGAGGTAAGCCGGCTTTATCGAGAGAAAGTCTTGTTCCTCAATTGAAGGTTATTATTCCGTTGCTGGTGAAATTGGCTCGATTGGAACCCAAACTGGCCTTGCCCGTCTTGAAGACACTACTTTACAAAAACACCACGACTTTCAGACCATTTGCGAACAAGTTTCGTGTGGTGCTTTCAGAGCTTCTTATCAAGGAGTATGAGGTTTGCGATAAGGAGACTCAGCGTTTGATCTGCGATAACTTTGCTTATTTACATCTGATCAAGTTGGCGCCATCCAATGGCGGAGATGAGACTCAAGCTCATCACAAGACACATCAAGATGATACTTGGAAAATGGGTATCTTCTCAGTTCTGGCCAAGTTTAAGCCCATTCTCGATCTTTGCGGCGAGTTCTTGGATTTGGAGCAAGACAAAGAGGTTCAAAAGCTGATTCAGGCTCTAAATGTTACCGAAGAAGACAGCAACGTAGGCGATTTTTTACCTGGCCTAAAACTAGACATGAACTCTCCGTTGACTTTATGGGAAGCTCCACGTCGCCTGTCCCTGTTGCTTGATTTGCTGTCATCATTTATGACTTTACCGACGCCTTATCCGGTTAGAGTGCCTTTGGGCTTCTGCATCTCGGTTGCAGAGGGTCTTTTAAGCATGACGAGCAATTATCTGCCTTTGAAGCGCGATGTGCGCAGAGATTCTGAGCTTACTTCTGTCATCCAAGACATACTTCCTCAGATTCAGTTTGTTGGCGTTCGCTTGCTGTCAGTTATAAGTCAGACCTACGGCAAATTATGTCTGTCATTGCTGCCCTCCATTTTGAGTTCCCTAGAGTTATTCATACCACTTCAGCCAAAATCAAGCAGAATTGACCTTCAGAAATGCATCTCATTAAAGTATGAGTTTATGACAGTCTTCTCTTTGATCAGTTCGCTCTCGTCTCATATGGGACATCAATTGAACGAGGTTGAATTGATTAAGAAGCTGGTCGAGGTGTCGTTGCATCTCACGGAAGATCACTCTGCGCTGGAGTTTAGTAACAGTCGAGACATCAAAACCGTTCGGAGTAAGGATGTAAAACAAAAGCAGAAGAAGGATCATTCAAGCGCGTCAATTTCAGACCTCTACCTTCAGCCAGATAGCTTCAAATTCAAATGCTCTGAGCGCTGCTTGTTTGAAATCAACCGCTTCTTGGAGGTTATTGTGAGCAATTGGAAATTGCCCACTAATGAGCATCTGAAAATTCTGAAATATACCATTTCCACAGCCTTGAAGTGGGAAGAGCAAAGAGGCTACGTTCCTGAGTCATACGTTAAACTGCTTAGAGCAGAGGTGCTACATCCGGGCGCTGAACGTGTCTCTATACTGCCAATAGCCGTCTCTCTTTTGAATAACACCAAAGATGATGTTTTCGATCTTTTATGTCATCCAAGATTGCCAATGAGCTTGGTTCATAATGTGAAACCAACTATTCCTGTAACCGAAGAGCCAACTGAAGATATTTATGAGCATACTACAACCGAGATCGAAGAAGACCAACCACCGCGCCCAGTCCCAACTGCTGTTGATATTGACCGCAATGTAGAGGAAGTTAACCTACCAGGCGATGAGAAACAGGAACCATCCAAGCACTCCAAAACCATTTTCAATGAAACTGTGGTGGAAAATCTATCTTCATCAGATGTTCCGACTGTTTCTACTGTCGAAGAGGTTTCCAGTACAACAAACGTCAAGAAAAGGGAGCTCGACGTGGAGGCTGCGTCGTCAATTATCCAAAAGCGTACTAAAGTTGGTGCAGATGAGACAACGACATCTTCAGTGATCTCTGAAGTCACCGTTGAGATTTCCGGCGAAAAGCACCAAACTGCAATCGATTCGATGAGGGTGCAAGAAAGTACGATTTCAGAAGACAACCCTGCTCCAGAGGAGGATTCTGACTTTGAAATGCCAACCATCAACGTCAGTGACGATGAGGACGGCAATGAGGAAAGTGATGAGGAAGATGCTTAATTATTGACTCGTCTACGAGAGATCATAACTAGCGAAATCCAACAGCTTGACATGTCGTACGTTATTTGGGGAATCCGTCACTGTGATAAGATTGCTACGTAGGAGCAATCGGAAAAGCTTCTTGCTGCACTTGTGGAAATCTGCCACTTCAAGCGTCTCATCGTGGTTGAGGAGCCTCATGATAAGTGCAAAAACTTCTTCAGATAAATCATCCCCTGCGTGCTCAGCATCTACCATATCTACAGATAGAATCTTTTTAACAAATTCCTCCAAACTACTGAGCAATTGACGATTAACTTCTTCTGGCATTCTCGGCCTTTGTTTCTCGCTCGTTATCGCCATTGTCTCTAACTTGCGGTTCAACAAATCAATCAAAACCACCAAATCATTATTTAAATCCTTCTGGTCCCTTATCATCTGTTCCAACTCAACTAATCGTTTTTCTTTCTCATTAATCCATTTCTTAGTCGATTCCAAACGTGTAGTTTGGCTAACAGACGCCAAACTGAGACCAATAGGATCAGATCGATCCGGTCTAAACAACGGTTTCGATAGTAACTCTTTCCAGTCTCCTTTCGGTTCAATGGCCTCTGGAACTTCATCGGTAGCATTTTGTACTTGTTTTAACAAATCTCGCTTCAGGTGTATGTGGCTTTCCAAACTTTCGACATAAGCCTGGACCAGTTCTTCAGAACTCATTGAACGTTCCAAACCGTCCATATCCCAGCTTATGGGCTCGCAATTGATCGTCAAACTTGTAGTCATCTTGATAGTCATCTTGATAGTCAACCTTGTTAAGTATGTCGTCATTAGTGATCTCTTATTGAAAAATTCAAGATGATCAAGGTAAACCAGCTTGATGAGCTCAATTGAACCAACTTTATAAGCCATTGCTCATCCAATTGACCTCTAAATGTCTTCATTCTCGCCAGCAGACCTCAGCAGTCTCGATGAAAACTCCAAGAAGGAGATTACGACTTTTTTAGAGGCCGAGAACTCCAAACAAAAAGTGCAACTTTCGATCCATCAATTCACTAATACGTGCTTTAAGCAATGTGTAACGTCAGTCAGTAATGCGGAACTCAGTTCGCAAGAGGAACAATGTCTGAACAATTGTGTCAACCGGTTCCTCGATACTAATATCAGAATTGTGAAGAGCCTGCAGAGTATTCAATAATGTAATACCATTTAGTGAACCTGTATATGTTAAAGCCATTTTTTTAGTCCTGAACGAATAATTCTCCGATATCTTTAACTTTTGTTAGTTCTATCTTATCATCTGTGAAATCGCAACCTTTGGACTTCAGAGTTCGCACTAGCAATCTGAACTTGTCCGCTAATGGGGCCGTTAGTTTACCCTCTTGCTTGCATTTGTCCCACAGTATCGCTATAAGAGCTAGGAAGTCGTACTTGTGAGCCGCTATTCTATCCGGCGGACACACGGACAAGAGTACTTCCAAACAAGCAATAATTCTATCGAGAATCTCTCCAAACGCTGTGACAAAAGGATCTCTAACGAGATACTCGCCCAATGTGTAGATAACTCGCGACAAGTAGTAAAGTGAGGTCTCTCCCAGCTTTTGTAGTTGATCCTTCAAAGTCTCGAGCATGAAAATGGCTAGCGGTTCGCTTGTCATGTTAATCCTCGGTATCATTTGCTGCAGAATTAATTCAGACATAAAATCGCCCAGGTTTATTCGGTACTCTGCTGAGCTTTCCTTGAACTGTAATAGATACAGAGCATCAAGCGTCGGAAACACTTCTTTCCATACCGTTATACACTCTTCAGCAGAGTGTACTGGAGGCAAGTAGTAGCACATATTTTTCAGAATAGGTTCATATAGTTTGAATAGTCCAGTGTCTTTAAATGATACCCAATGTTCATCATCTTGGAACACATTCTGCAAAAAGGTTCTTAAAAGCAGAACACCTCTCAACTTAATCCCAACCAGATCGGTCGTGTCGTCCAGCAGATTTAGAATCCCTGGCGTTATCCACCACAGATTTCCAGACAGTCTGCGATGACTTAAATGTAAAAGAATAACGTAAATCAGCGGTATACTCTTCATTCCGCCATTCTGTTTCCACTTTCTTCGACTTTCATCTTCCTTAAACGAGAATCCAGTGTTAGGTCTCAATCCAGGTCTCTGAACGTCTCTCTGAACCTCTGTACGTAAGAGCATTGGCTGAACGCTCTCAATGAGCGAATCAACAATCTGATCCCTCCAGGATTCATCCCTATTGATCAATCTATCAATCGTCTTGAGGGAAAGCTTCCCAATACCATCCTGGTCCAGCGAAAGGTACGAGAGACTGAGCACCAAGTCGGTTATGACCTCTTGTGGTAGTTCTTCAATTCGTAAGTCACAGATCTCTGCCAGCTCTGGTTCTGAAATGTTGGGTAGTTGGTTCCATTGGAATCTAGAGATGAATGCTTGCACTTTGCCAGCCGTAGCCATCTTCAGTGAGTTTTATCTAAGACAGTTGTGTGTTCGTTAATATCAAATAGCACTATAAAGAGATGAAGAACTAAGACGACTCGACTATAAAAGCGTCAATGTGTATAATGGAATGGGATCCGTCTATTCAGACCATCGCAGCGAGATGCGTTGCTACTGATTCCTTTGCACTCGGTGACAAAGGTTTTGGCCCACTCATGTACTGGCTGAAAAGTAGCTTACCGACAAGCGGTTCTTCGACACGTCCCATTGTAGTTACTTGGTCTTTCTTCCTGTTGACGTAGAAGAACTGCAGTCCTCCGTTGGCCTGCAACTCAACCACTAAGTCGTCATTCTTAGCGACTCTACCTTTCTCGCTGAAGGCCTGCTTCAGCTCTTCAAGCCCTGCAGATAGCGTTTCCTGGTTCGTACTGGCTTCAGGATGGTTTAAAATCGTTCTGATGAACCCATCTCTCAAGTGATTAAAGTCTGTATTCCTGATCGGTGTCAATTTGGCCGCCATTCTTACACCACTGTCCAGAAGATTTCCAACCAGCACTGTCGACTTCTCAGGATCATCTAGAGCCCTCTTGACGTTCTCTTTGTGTGATTTGGATGCATCAGTATCTATGAAGGCGGTCGACAGGAATTTGGAGTCCAGCACTTCCGGAACAAGATGTCTATCCTGGTCCGCAATGTATATGCCCAGGGCATACACTTTGAATGAGACAAACGTCACAGATCTAAATCCATACCCCAGCATGCTATATTCAGTGGAAAGAGGTAATCCTGGTGGTCCCAATTTAACAGGAAATGGACTCACTGCACCATCAACATTAACAGTAGTCTTGCTATCGTCAAAGACATTGGCATCATTCTGAACCTTTCCCACATTGTCTAACGCTACAATACCACAACTTCCCAAGGCTAACGCAATCGTTAAACTCGAATATCTGCTAGTTCTTCTCGAGACATGACCTGGGACCCTGCTAAACGATATAGACCTAACATTGGGATGGAATAATGACCTTCCTGCCTTCAAAGATGCTCCTCTCAGGATATTCAGCGAAAACATGGCTTATCTGAGCTCACTCTCTGGATCTTAGCTAACTATCAACAGTTCTAGTACTTCAAATTTCGGATCACTTAAGACTCGTACTATATAAAGCCTTGAAGATCAAGACAAGTCTACGAATGATCGCATTCCCAAAGTCAAAGTTCTATCATCTTAAGATCAGTCGATCAGTTCAGCATATTGCTTAAACTAATAAATATACAAGGTCACAGGCTTCACAAAGCTTCTTCTGCAACGTCGTCATGGAAATACTTGCCCTCAGTGGTTGGTTTGATTATTCCAACTCTTACCACGAAATCACCAAAATGTTCACCATCGTTTCTCTCTAATGCCCATCTTTTGAAGAGTTCCGTTAGGATTGTGACGATCTCGTGCTCCTTAATGGAGGCTCGGTAAAGCTTGTTCAATCTTTGACCGTGGAAGCCACCACCAAGCATCATATTGTATGTGTCTGGTGCTTTACCAATTAGCGCAACTTCGGCTACCCAGGGACGGGAACAACCGTTGGGACAGCCGGTCATTCTCATAACGACAGAATCGTGACGGAGACCGTATTCTTCTAGGATATTTTCTAGCTTTGTAATCAACAATGGCATGTAACGCTCAGATTCAGCCATGGCTAAACCACAAGTTGGTAAGCCGACACAGGAAGCAGAGCTTAATCTCAATCCGCTGAAGTCGGTGTTGTCTAGGTTGTGGCGCTTCATTATTTTCTTGTACTCATCGAGATGCTCGTCCTTGATACCACAAATCAAAGCGTGTTGATTACCGGTTAATCTAAAGTGACCTGATTTGTTCTTTTGCATTAATTGAGCAATCTTACGGAACCCGGTCTTCTGTGATAGGTTAATGGTGTCTTCTACTCTTCCGTTCTCGACGAAAACAGTGAAATGGTTCAGCCCAGTCTCATCCTTCACCCAACCGAAATAGTCCCGATTGGAATCTATTTGATAAGGCTTCTCAGGAAGAAACTTCTTACCAGTCATCTCTTCAACCTTCTTCTTGAAGACATCAGGTCCCATATCATCAACGGTGTATTTCAAACGAGCATGTTTACGGTTTTCACGATCACCGTTATCTCTTTGAATAATCATCACGGCTTCAATAGCGGGAATGGTATCCTCAACTGAAACGAAACCAAATGATGAACCTAACCTAGGATAAGTCTTCTTGTTGTTATGCGTTGTACCCATACCACCACCAACATACATATTGAAACCAATCAGTCCTTGGTTATCGTCAATGATAGCGATCAAACCAACGTCACTAGCCCAAACATCTACATCATTGTAAGGCGGAACTGTGATATTGATTTTAAACTTTCTTGGCAAATAAACATTGCTGTACAGTGGTTCGACATCAACCAAGGCGTTACCACCCACTAATGTCTTCTTCTTTGTTGGACCTTCCTTTCTGTTCTCAAAAATCGAAGTCCAATCATCGCCATAATCACGGTCATCAGCACCGCTTAACCAAATCTCATGATAAGCAGTCGTCTTAGGCAAAAAGTATTCTGAAATTTTGGCTCCAATTTCTGAAACTTGGGCATGAACTTTGGCATTGCCAGGTAGAGCAGAGACCATGACGTTTCTATTGACATCACCACAAGCGGCCAAAGTATCCATCAAGGTTGAGTTCATGGCCCTAATAGTATGCTTTAAGTTCCTTTTGACAACACCATGCAACTGAAAGGTGGCTCTGGTAGTCAGTTTCAAAGTACCGTTTCCAGTCTCGTCGGCAAGACGGTCTAGAACCAGCCATTGTTCTGGAGTAGCGATACCGCCTGGTAACCTGACTCTAGCCATGAAGATGTAGTACGGCTCCATGCCTTGAGCTTTACGTGTCTCACGTATATCACGGTCATCCTGCATATAAATACCATGGAATTTGGTTAATTGCTGATCATACGCATGAATGGCACCAGTTGATTCGTCAGCCAACCCTTCAACGATCGTGCCCCTCAAAAAGTTGGATGCAAGCTTCATATCTTCATTATTCCAAGGTTTTGGCTCATCAGGTACAGCCGCATTCGCTACACCAAGCGCCTTCCATAGTTCGGATTCCCATGGACCATATCCGGTATGATACCCATCGGCGTCCTGATCATCTCCTAAGCCGAGATCGAGAAGGGGCTTGGCCGTCAACAATTCTAAACGCTTGAAAAGTTGTGTAGCTGGTCTGTTGTAATAATGTTTGTCTTCCTTGCGGGGCCAATATTGAGAGTCACCTAAGCCAAAAACACCGAAATTCAATGAAGCTAAGTCTAAATCTGTTGTGGACTTGATGAAGTCCCAGAAGGCCTTACCATCCTGGGGAAATTCACCTTGTCCAGCGGTGGAAGTGATAAATATAACGTTTTCTTCACCTGGTAGTTCCTCAAAAATGATATCGTCCATCGATAAGACAGTCGATTTCAAACCTCTTGCAGCTGCGCGGGCGCCCAGTCTCTTAGCGAGTGATGACGCATTACCACCATCAGAAGCATAATAAATATGCAAAGGAGGGCCAGATAAACCATCTAACAGCTGATCATACGCTAACTTGCTCCTTTTCTCTTGTTTGGCAGTGATAACGTCACTGGCGGATTGTTTCAAGTTTCTTGCTAGATCTGGATCTCTTCTGGACAGAAGGGTCAATTTGTTCTCGCGATCCAAGAAATTTTGAAGCTCCCTTTTGATTACTGCGGAATCAAGCTTGAATTTTTCCTCGTCAACGGCAATACTAGGATCATACCTGTACAGAGGCCAGTAGCCAGATTCCACAGCATTCTTGGTTTCCTTTAAAACTTCAATAGGTGTATCCATCTCAGAATGATAAGGTAGATAAGCCAAAACTATTGAAGGCCCATTAAATTTTGAAGCTTCTATCAGTGCTGTTAGAAGCTGAGTGTATGAAGAATAAACAGCCACAGAAGCAACATAGACATCTCCAGCATTCATTGCATACAAACCAACATCTTTCTTCCTCTTATGGGAGCTATTGACACCATTGTAAGGTTCAGAATCTATTAGAAGAATATTCAAGTTCTTCTTAGAGAATAAAGTTTGATGAACACCTGAATTACCTAAATCATACGACCAGGCATCGGAACCAATCAGCCAGCGTGACTTAAATGAGTAATCATTGGCCGAAGATCCGATCTTCAAGAAATCTAAGGCGGTCTTTGACTCTTGGTTAAGCTGTAGCAAGTCGAAAATCCTGTTTCCTACCTCATTAGCTTCTCTCAACGCAGATTCGTCCAGATTCGATTCGTTCAAAGTAATCCATTTGGATAGTTGTTCAACAAGTTGAGGAGCATCGACAGAGTGGTAAAGCGAAGGATCGAGTGAGTTTTTCGCTAGCTCTAATAGCTCTTGACGCTTTTTGTCCTCACTTAAGAAGAAACCGTAACCATATTCTGGGTTATTGCTTAGAACAGTTGGGCTTGAATATTCATTCAAAATCTCCAAATTGCTTGAAAATAACTGCTTTAGAACTTTGAGGTATGCATTTTCAAGGTTTATAGCACCCTTTATTGAGGATCTTAACTCGGTAGCGTCATCATTATTCTCAGCGAAAGCGTCGCCTAAAAATAAGAAAGAATCTGGTTTTTCAGCCTTGGCATTAGAAACAATTTCCTTTAAAGCCTCAGCAACATCCTTCAATTCACCAACCTTCGAAAGCAATACATTGTCGATATTCCTCTCAATCAGCTTGTCGAAATCATCGAAAAAGTCCAACAAAAGAGGTTCAAAATCTCTTGCATTTGATCTTTGACAAGAGCGCTGCACTATGATAATTTTCCTCACGCTTGATCGTATTGAATCCCACAATTGGTCCTTGTTCCATGGTCTATAAGCTTTAATATCGAGTAGAACTGTATCAGAGGGCAAATTTTCAGTGAATTCATAAGCATAAGGTGATAGGTTGACTATTAAAACCGATGGTGACTCTGTAGGGCCCTTGTGGAATTCGAAACCTTCAATATTCAAATTTGAAATGTCCTTTACTTCTTCCGCTAATTCTATTGCGGCTGGTTCGACGTAATATTTTCCAGTGACCTTGCTGTAATTGATGAAATGGAAAACGGGCTCAGAATACTGAGCAGCAATTTCGTTCGCAATTTGTGCATTCTTCAACACGGTTTCACCATTGCTGGAAACTAATATCGGTATTGATAGATCTTTAAACGCTGTAATAACCGAGTAGTCCTGAAATTTTAAATCTACGTTAACCACGACTGCGAAACCTCTCAAAGATTGCAAATGTGGTAGCGCCTTCAACAAAGTAGATCCTTCGGTGAAAACCGTTAAGAACGAATCTTTCTTCAGTTCATCTATAATTTCACTAAAAGGATCACAATGGCTTAAAAGTCTAATTGAACCTTGGACATCTGAAAGCTCCGATCTTGCTGCCTTCGAGACGGCCGTGTAAAAGATTCGAGATGATGGATCCGCTGCCTGAGCGAACTTGGCCAATGCTCCAGTGATCGTCGATACAGACGATGTTGTCATTTTTGTTGAACTGCGGAGCTCGGAGGAGCTAAAATTGTTTGATCAGCCTTAAAACTTAGAGCCCTCAAATTTCCTAGATCCTCGATCTTATATATACGAGGAACAATTAGTCGGCGGCCTTTGTAGAAACACTGTTTTTGAAACTGTCAGAACTAATTCAACCTGTGTATACTGCGAGCCATATGTGTGGCTGCGTTATTTTGCCAGCGTCTAACATCATTGGTGTGCAGTGTTCATCTCTCTGTCTAGGAAAGCATGACATGTGTGGCCCCTCACGGCCATGCGCACGCCCCAGCTAAATCTGCGATGTCAGGTGACCTGCAAAAATCTCTCACGTGATTATCACGTGACCGTTTCAAACAATCTTACCTGAGCCTATTCAGCTGATTGTTCGTTACGCTCAATTTCCAGTACTTCCCTTATGGTCATTGAACCTATTGTTGCATTTCCTCCGTGTTTTGTCTGATCCAATTGTTTCTGTGCTTCGCTTTCCAGCTGCTCAATGTACTGTTCTTGTGCCTGTTTACAGCGTTTAGCAGTCTCTTCATCTACGTTGTATACCATTGTTAGTAAAACCCACAACTTTCTACGCTCGGAGAGGTCGGATAACCGCCGTCAACATACACTTGTCAAGTAACTTTTGTATAATCTTCTCCTTCAACTCTTGCTTCTTCTCATCGTCCATTATTTGAAAGTATACTCACTACAATGCACCGGGACGTATGATCTTTCGAAAGGGCGCTACAATTGCCCTCTATATATGGTATTGTGGTATGTCATTTCATAAGGAATGTGACACAAAAACTAAACGAACCACAAAAACAAAAGAGGTTACCCGCATTTTGGGATTTTCAAGTTCCGGGTAACGGAGGTGAAATAGCTACTATTTGCCACCTTAGAAACAGGATATATAGAGATGGATCGATAAAATGGTGGGAGTAGAAGGTCAGAACAGGGTTGGACGATGGTTTTAGAGGCTACCATTATTGTTATCGATAATTCTGAATACTCCAGAAACGGAGATTTTCCCAGGACGCGGTTCGAAGCGCAAATCGATGCGGTAGAATATATCTTTCAAGCGAAACGCAATGGGAATCCCGAGAATACAGTGGGTCTGATATCTTCTGCGGGTTCTAATCCTCGTGTGTTGTCGACGTTCACGTCCGAGTTTGGTAAGATTCTTACCGGTTTGCACGACACGAAGATAGAGGGATCTACTCATTTGGGTACCGCTATGCAGATTGCAGCACTTACACTCAAACATCGTCAGAATAAAGTACAGCATCAGAGGATTGTGGTTTTTGTTTGCAGTCCGATCACGGACAAGCGGGATGAGCTACTGAAATTGGCCAAAAAGCTTAAGAAAAACAGTATAAGCGTTGATATCATCAGTTTTGGTGAGACGGATACCAATTCTCAGCTGTTGGAGGAGTTTATTGAGACCGTGAATAATTCGCAGGACGAAAGTAGCCATCTGGTGACCGTGTCACCTGGACCAAGACTACTATACGAACACATCGCGTCATCGCCCGTAATCCTAGAGGAAGGAGCCACAGGAATGGGAGGCCTAGATGGAGCAGGTGCGGGTGACAATGCCTTCATGGACTTTGGTGTGGATCCATCGATGGACCCTGAACTGGCTATGGCACTGCGTCTGTCGATGGAAGAAGAACAACAAAGGCAACAGAGGTTGAGACAACAACAGGAAGAACAGGAGCAGCAGGCTCAAACGGTGCAGGAAACAGATGGGCAAGAACACGAACCGAAGGCCTAGAACGCTAGTTAGACAGTATAAATGCTCGAATAGTTAGTGCGCTGTAAGAGGCCGTTACCCGGCAGTGGTCGGGAAGCATCAAGCAATAGCATGTAAGATAAACCCTAGATAGTCATTAGCGTTAGTTCTGTGTCATCTGGCCTTGATCAAGCCTTCCAGATGCCTCGTGATGGTCCTATGTTCACTAGCCTTCGAGGCAAAAGTCAGCGACCTTTATCTTCAACGACATCGGAGGTGGGACGGAGTAATAACCTGACGAACGCGAATAGCATCCAGTTAAGTGCAGGTAATCTGACTGTGGGAACTAGTCAGAAGTCTAGACAATATGGCAACGATAGGACGGATGTAAGCAGAAGCGCTGGCGCTTCTGCTATGCAGAAGCCCTCAGCTTCAAAAGCGGAAGCGACAGCGCTGGATAAATCTCCCGTACCAGAACCAGATACCGGTGGTTATGAGCAAGATAGAGCCATTTTGAAGCCCTTGGAATTGGTATATCATGAGCCGCGATATTCGAGCGATTTGGTGATGATCAATCTGTCTGATTTGCCAGAAATCTCAGAGGGAGATATATGCGAGTTAAGAACGTACCACAAGGTACCTGGACCTCACGGTCGCAAGATTTATTTTGTGGCCAAGGATTTCGATTCTGAGACCAAGAGAAGGATCAAGAGCCCCCAGGTTTCGGTTTTGTCGGGACAATTGCAATCGCTGTTGGATCTGCCAGCCAGATCAAAAGTATGGGTGAGATCAAAGCAGAAGGCAAAATGCGAAGCTGATCTTGTCGAGCTGAACGTAAAGGATTGCCTACTGAACAGAGGAGATATGTGGTGTTTTTCTTCTCAGTTGGTGGGGAGCTGCGTATTTTCGAGCCAAAGGTTAACCTTTCTCAACTCAATTCGAGCCACCGTCAGAGGAGTCTACAGAGAAGGTAAGAAGATACTTTCAGGATATATTGGTGAAAAGACAAGAGTTGTGTTTCGATCTGAGAGTGCCCGTTTAATATTCCTGATTCAAATCACGGATGAAATGTGGAACTTCGAAGAATCCGGCGAACAGCTATTTCAGAAAATGGTTAATTCTCTGTTTCCGAAGATATTCAAGCGATGGAAGGATATCGACACTCATCATAGCATTACAATTGCATTTGCATCATCAGTCGATTTTTCGGATGTACCATTTAAAGAGCTCAAACCAGGCGAGATATTGAAGAATACGAAGGATTTCTTCAGAATAGTAGTCGACCAGGTTCATGTTATTCATTGGGTGGAAATTATGGAAACTTTGAGGCGAGAATTCATGCGATTGACTAAGGAGATTCTAAACGTGAAAACTGAAGAAAAGCATAGTGTCATCCAGGGCAGATTTTCCCCAGTAATCAAATCGAACATTCTTGAACTGGTTAACTTTGCCACTACAATCCTAACGGATCCTTTTAGGCAGCCGGATCTGCGACATACAACAACTCATGTTATTATTATTAGTCCCGGTTCCGGACTCTATGATGTGGATTATGATTTACTTAAATTAACGGGCAAAAAGCTATTGTCATTGGAAATGAACATGGATCTGATATGTCTTTCACGAGCTCCGTTACATGTCGTACCGCTTTTCAGATATTTGGATTATGATCGAAAGATCCATCATTGTAGTCCGACCTGGTTGAGTATCTTCTATTGGAATGACTCCTCTGAGGGCTGGTATCCAAGGTGTAAAATTTACGACCTGCAGATGATGGGTCTCACAGAGAATGACGTTATGCAAGATGTGCATGTGGAAGGTCTACAGGTTAAAAGAGATATAAAAACCATTAAGCAGTTAATGGAAAGCTACGATAATTCAGTTTTTCACTGCAAAGTTCCAAAAATTGATCCAGCCGATAACTATTCGATGCGCGCACCAGGCAAGAAACAATCAGAGTCTAACAATAGATCACGGGCGAATACGAGCTTCGAATGGAACGCCCCAAAGGTTGCAGATGCTGTACTTGAAGAAGTACAGAAAACTAAGGTTCTGGCAAGCCTCTATAGAGTAGCGAATGATAGAGATGCCCATACAACTGACAAGGACAAAGCATTGAGTCCCCTAGAATCCAGGGGACAAACTGCCGTCGATACGCTAAAAGGGATTACTCGGAAAACTTCCGTCAAGGATTTTACTCACAAGATTGTATACCGATTCATGCCAGGATGGGATCGTGATCCGGCGAAGGAAAACAGTTCGCTTCGTTTACCGCCCGCTACTGTGAAGGTTTCTAAGTTGAGTGACGGAGACTTGAACGAAGAGAGTATGACACAAACCAGTACTAATGTTTCCAGTCCAACAATCGTTAAGAATTTGGATGTCCTAAATCAGCGAGATAGACCTAGAGACATATCTCCGGCCTATAACCATTCAATGCGCGAGTCTGTGAGTACTTTGAGCTCTCAGAAAGAAAATGATCCGAAGCCGCCACTTCTGAACGAAGGAAAAGCGAATTCAGGTAGCAGAGGTACCGAAGGAGACAGCATCGAGCCCATTGATTCTAACTGGATCGAGATCAGGAATCCCTCTGTTCCAGTGAGTAATGAGCTGGCGGGACAAATGCTGCCTCCCCGGTGGAACGATGTATTACCGCGATATGTTTCAAAGAAATACAGCAAATGGCGATCTTTCACGACTCCTGCTGATTTGCCGATTACTATATCAAGTTTCCCGTCCAAGAAAGATTTTGAAAACAATTTCATTCTCAGAAATCATTCAGTAATGTTGAATCCAGATCAGGAATCTTCATCTCGCAATTATAAACACCTTTTACGTGACCTAGTGTACATGAGACTTGTGACTGGTTTTCAGATATGTGTAGGCAAGCAGGCTAAATCAGTTGAGCTGAGCGAGAACCAAGATAATACCGAAAATCCCATCGCTAAATATATTGGAGACGAATGGTCGAGCATTAAGATCTACATGATGATGGACTCCGAGATTCATCGACTCTCCTGTGGGATTGATGGCGTTATTGATGTCCAACGGTACATTAGGAAAAATGAAGAAAACCCATACGAGCGAGTGGCTACTTACATACCGCTTGTGAAAACTAGGTACGAAACCGCTTATCGCAGTGCTGAAATTGACCCATTGCATGCGACTCGAAGCTCATTCAATTGGAATCAAATTGATCAAGTGATAGCAGGCTATGGAGATTGCGGTTTTAATAAGAAGTCCTATGGCTTCAGATCCAAATTGGTTGTGTTGCCTACAGATCTTCCTTCCAAGACTTTTTCTTCTGTGATCAATGGTAGGAGCGAGACATTAACACCAGAAGAAATACGATTAGAA
This sequence comes from Torulaspora globosa, assembly GCA_013694445.1. NCBI lineage: Eukaryota > Fungi > Ascomycota > Saccharomycetes > Saccharomycetales > Saccharomycetaceae > Torulaspora > Torulaspora globosa. The sequence goes on from CP059269.1 coordinate 1,139,995, forward strand.
GGTCTGAGGAGGTTGATTTCTTCGATTAACAGGATCAAACAGCGAACGACCAAGGAGAAAAATTCCTACAATACGAAGAATGATGAGATTCAGCAAGAAATTAAATTTTACACCGGCTCATTATTTGACTTTATTAATGAGCAGAAAGAATCTCTTGAAAGATCCGCGCTAAATTACAAGGATTCCATTTTCGCAGATGACAAGACACAAATCAAGAAGGATGTTGATTTAGATACATTGTCTCAAAAAATGCAGCTGGGAAGCAATCCCTTGCCGTTGTTTAATCGTAAATGGCATTGGAAGAAACATCAAAACAGTTTCATAGGTGCCGAGATGGTTAATTGGTTAATAACCAATTTTGGTGATATCAACACGCGTGAGGAAGCGGTTGAGTATGGACAGAGCTTAATGGAGAAAGGTCTGTTTGTTCATGTGTTGAACAAGCATGGGTTCCTGGATGGACACTATTTCTATCAGCTTTCACCTGAATATGTTGTTGATCTTAAGAAACTTGAAAAGGTGACTTCTGAGGATAAGCCAATCATCGCAGGCAAACGAAGTAAGAAAGGCGACTCGATAAGCATTTCTTCTGAAAGCAATACAGGTGCATTTTCAATGACGCTCAGCGGTACAAACTCCCATATATCACAAGACAGCGTATCCGTATCTGAATTAAAAGATTCGACGGATGCGAAGAAGCCAACTGTGATGCTAAGTTCATCCGTGGTAATAAATGTTGATGTAGCAAACAAGTCTTACAAGCCAGAGATTTGTACTGTTCATTATGACAAGGTTCACAATCCTGAGCATTGTTTTCATATTAGACTAGAGTGGTTGACTACAACGCCAAAATTGCTAGACGACCTGGTCGGAAATTGGTCTAGACTGTGCGAGCGCTATGGCCTAAGATTGACCGAAATACCGTGGAAGGAACTTTGCGCTATACCGTCCATCAACCCTTTTCATTCCTTTGTTGATATAAAGCTAGCTATAAATCCGTGGGAAGATCCAGAGTTCAAGGACATTGAAGTGCTCAGGACAAGTAAGTTTTATTATCACATGTACCTGCTCAAGGCTTCGGGATTTCTGCTTGACAATCGGGCATCGGCATTCCTGCAAGAAAGTGAGTGCGAGTTTGAAATTGTTTATTCATGGGGGACTCCAGAATTCAAATATGCTCAGTATATTCACAATACTGGCGCTTACATCGCGGAAATCAGATCCAATGGAAATCTTTTCCTGGCTCCAAATAATATCTACCTCTCGCGCGTAAATCCTGGAAACGTTGTGGGTAAGTCGCAAACATCGCCTCAGTATGCTCTTGATGCTCAGCGGGTCATGTTAGATTTTAGAGAGACCTGTACGGACTACGAAAAGCTGAGAACAATCCTATTAGATGCTAAAGATAATTGGTTCAAAGATCAGCTTTATGAGGATTTTTGAAACATTTACCCACTGCTGCGCTTTGCCCGTCTAGTGTTTATAAGTCTACAAAAGTTGTATTGCCTATCTAAACTCTTTGAGCGATCTTAATCGCATCGGCAAGAACACCGGCCGCAGTCACTGCATCACCAGCGCCAGCTCCTTGGATGACCATTGGATTAACGTAACGCTTAGTCTTGATGGAAATGACGTTATCAGAGCCTTTCAAGGCAGCAAAAGGATGAGAAGTATCGTATTTTTGAATACCAACGGAAGCCTCCTTAGTGGTCAAGTCTACTTTACCAATGAATCTCAAAACTTTGTTCTCAGCTGCAGCTTCTTGTTTCAACTTAGTCAAGTCGTCGTCATACTCAGACAATCTGTTCAAAAATTCTTCAGCAGACGAAACAGATTCCAAAGCTTTGGGGATCAAACTTTGCACTGGGTAGGAAGTTGGAGATTCTACCTTTAGACCACTGATTCTTGCCAAGATTGTAACCTTTCTAGCGACGTCTAAACCGTTTAAGTCATCTCTTGGATCTGGTTCGGTGTAACCCAAGGCCTTTGCCTTTTTGACAACGTCAGAAAACTTGACAGAATTGGCCTCAGTAGTAGAAAACTCGTTAAAGATGTAAGACAATGTACCAGAGAAGATACCTTCGATCTTTTCCACTTCATCCCCCGTTTGGATCAGATCTCTCAGAGTGCCGATAATTGGCAATCCTGCACCCACTGTAGCCTCATGGTAGACCAAACCATCAGTGGGCTTGGCAGCGAAAATCTCATCCCAAAGGTTTAGATCAGAAGAGAATGCCTTCTTGTTCGGAGTGGCGATAGAGATACCACTACGAATGAATTTGGGGTAAAAATTCGAAATATGAACGCTTGAAGTATTGTCAACAAGAATCACACGTTGCGGAGATTTTTTCAAGTATTGTAACATATCTTCTAATGACAAACTTGGCTGCTGGCTCGCTTCCAAGGCTGATCTCCAAGATCCCTGCAATTCTAAAGGTTTGTAGTCATTCGAAATAAGAGATTTGGTACTCTCGGCAATCAAAATCAAATTATAGGTAATTGGTGACTTCATAGCCACTAGCTGATCCAAAAAAGCGGAACCAATAACACCGCAACCAATTGCGGCAACATTAACAATTTTCCCAGACATGATAGACTTTGTACAAGCTCAATTGAATGTTCTCAAACCCTTCAACAACGATAAAAGATATGATCAACACCTGCTAACTCAATTTGACAGGTTTAAATGCTAGTAAACTATGCTAGCTGTGGCTCGATACGCTTTCTGATGATCGTTGGAAAAAACCCATACATCTTCTCATTTTGAATGTCACGTGTGTATGTCCTCTCGAAAACCCATACAACCTCTTCGCTCCTGAATGTCACGTGCAATCATCTTTGGAAAACCCATACATTTTTATTAGTGTCACGTGTGAAAACCCATACACTTTATTGAATTCTTTTTCACGTGATCTTCTCTACCCATAACCTGATCTTATCAAAGGCATCCTTCTTGCTTACACGTTTCCTTGGAATGGTCGATTTCTGACTTGATGATGCTTGAGATGATGGTCTGCTAGTCGTGGTACTGGATATGATCAGTTGTCTTGGTTCTTGTTGAAGTTCTTTAGCTTGTATCTGCTCGGGCGACGACTTGTCGTCTATAGAAAACTCATCGCATTTTGGTAGATAGAAGAATTTCAGGAATATTGCCAGGCATATGCCATCGAATGCTATTCCATTGTTGCCCCTCTTCAATTGGTACGAGATTTTCAGTGCCTGTAGTGTTTCTTGTGAATAATCGCTTACTTGGAATGTCTCGCATAGCTGTTCGCTAGCTCGAAGAAAATGCTGGTAGTTGAGTGCAGGGAGAATCTTTTCCATATACATCTTCTCATCCAGTTGGAGACGGTCTCTAGCACATTGGATGTATAGCGATGTTGCGTGTTCGGCGGCTTTGTTAACATATGCCATGCCAGAGCTGAACCTGCGGATCTTTTTGCATACAAGGCCGATGGAATTGAAGTCGCCGATGCGTCGTAAGAGGTCCAGATAGAACATCACATATTGGTATGCGTACACGAAGTGTTTTCCTGGACGCTCGTGGTCAGGTTTCCAGATGTTCACGAGATTTTTATGGGTGCTCTTAATGGACATGAGAGTTCCGATCTCATTTGCTGCGCCCTCGACGTTATTGAATTCATCGAGTAGAATCTTTGCGATTCTGTACTTCGGCCTGTGATGCCACTTCTTTTTATCTGAGGCCAGAATGAACGTCAATAATTTGATAACCTTGTCATAAAAGACCTTTCGCTGGTAATCCAAGGTTAGGCTATTGTCAAGTTTCCAGAAAGTATCCTCCTGCTTGAAAAACGAATCATCTTTGGCCAAGATTTCCAGCATAGTAATTGGACTAGCTAGAGCCTCTTTGACAGTCTTATAGCATACGTCCACAAGGTAATAATGTGGCTCAATAATGGGATCCTTGGGCGCCGAGCTCTCCACAGCAAGGCGGCACGATTCTAAAATGTTTTCGCTGGCCTGTTTCCAGAAATTCGATCGATCGTTCTTGAACAATATGCGCCCTATGTGATAGAAATTCATCCAGTTTCTTTGACTATCTTCTGATGATTTATCGTCAATTAGGTTGGCCCGATGAAAGCAGAAAAGTATGGCCTGATTAATATTGAATGACGATATCAACATACTATCTTCCTCTTTTCTCTCGGTCAGTTCACCCTCGTCCGTCAGAAGGAGCGCACTTTGTGATCGCCGCCAGCTGAAGCATAGTTTTTCCATTGGCTTATGAGACCCGCTAATCAGTTCAGTACCTAATGCCTCCATCACTCTTTTGATAATTCGGTAATCATCGACATGCTTGATCTTTTTAGCATAAAAAAGCTTCAAAGACATAATGTAACATAAAATTGCTGTTCTCTGTTTCAACGCTATGGTGCTTTTCTTCTCTATGGTGGAAAGCTTGTCAGAAGTCCACATCAAATCATCTTCGACAATGAAGGAGTAGCATCTTCCAAGTAGATACCAGCTTTCAAACCGCCCAGTATTGTAGATGATATCAGTTTTCAGCATAGTTATGATGGAGTCCAGCTCCGAAGGACGCGCTTGCATAGATTTCTTTCTTGTCCCATATAAGTTCAAAGCCTGAACACTTGCAACATAAAAAAGTCCAGCGTCCATTGATTCCTGCAGTTCATCATTGGGAGTAGTTAAAATCAAGCAATTTTCCCCTGTGAAAGCTTCCTGAAATATTCTGGCGGTTATTGGACTTTCCAAATAGCTTTCTAGGAGAAATTTATTCCTTTCGACAACATGATTTCCTGAGCTCGTGGGATCACCCACTGTTTCAATGATGCTGTCAAATACGGGTTTCAACGCTGCTTTACTTCCGCTAGCCAGCATAGGATTTCTTCCTTGAGATTGTAGCTTTATGAGATAAACACCGAGCGATAAAGAGTTTGACTTATCCATTGGAACTTCTTTGGTTATATGTTGTTTGGGCTGAAAGTTGTCGCCAGCGATCAGATAGTGATATCGACACCACAATATCTGCTTCAATGGTGCTAATGAACCGTTATCAGTCGATTGACAAAGAAGACTCTCTGATAGCTTCAGTAATTTGCCCTCTGACGCGTCACAGGACTTGAATTCCCCGAGTAGGCCGTGGAAACACTCAATCAGGTCAGCGGTCAACATATTCCGTTGAGGTAATGCTCTAGTAGCGGCTTCCTTGTCGTAAAAGTATATCAATAGTGTAGCTAGGTTGGCGATAGCGTTCTTCATTTTAGTAGATGACTTAGTGGCTTTTCGAAAGAATGATTTGAGAGAGGCATCACTTTTGCTCAAACTTTCGAAATAGAGCACTGGATAGAATAGAAAGAAGGCCCGCATCAGCAGGTCAAATTTAGAGCGGTCAATAGACTCAGTGTATTGGTGCCCGTTCCGTAATATGAAATCTGAAAACTTTGACGAAAAATCCTCTAAGCTGCTCAAAGTTATCAAAAGTAGCTGCTGGCGTACCTTAATTGGCTGACCATAATACCTGTCGGAAGTTAGGAATTTAGAGAAAAAGGTCAAAACATGAAAGTAGTTTTGGAAAACAATTTGTGTATCTTCTCTATTCAAGCTTGAATTGAATAGAACTTCCCAAAGTTTAACCTTCAATAAAAACGGGGAACCTGATACAAACCTCAGCATTTCTAAAATCTCAGCAGGCGGCTCGTTCTCAGGATAGATATCCAGTAATAGGACTTGTCGGAGCAAGCTTATATTCTGTTGTTCGTCCTCGTCTTTCATGTCGTTTTCTGATGTGTCAATGATGCTAATCCGTCTGATAATTCTTATCCTCCGGCTTTGAGAATGTATCGCTTTAATGTGCAATGGTGGAACATGGTGATAATTAGGGAAAACGGCGTGGAAGTCTTCTTTCCGATCAGTTAGACTTTTTTCAATTGACGTGAGGACTGCAAGTAATCTATCGTCTATAATCTCACAACAGTATTGTAGAAAACAATAGTGAGACCATTCAAAATAGAGCGACCATTCCTTATCTTCCGTCTTATGTAACTGCAGTAAGGCGTGCCATTTCTCAATTTCGCTTTCCAGCTGATTTCTTTGATGATTTAAATCAGTGCTTTTATTTCCCTGTAGCTTTTTGGCTGTAATCTCTTCGCAAACTTTGCCCAACATGTTTACCAACATCTCATGAACTGATAAAGCGAGATATGAGTGGTTCTTCATATTCTCAGAAATGAAATCGTAGAGATTTCTCTCAACTCCAAATAGGAACCATTCCATGGCATCGTAAAGTCTGGGCGACCATAATCGGTCTACAATTGGTCTTATTCCCGAATTATCATCTTTCGACAGCAAACGTACGAGCAGTCGGAAGCGCACCTCCTGAAAGTGCATGGGACTCTTGTTGATGTCGTCTAAAAACGACTTGGCACCTTCGTCATCCAAAGCGGGAAAAGCTCCCATCGCATCAATCTTGTCACCAAATACATTTGATCTCAGTAAAGTGTTTACTTGTAAAAAGTCACTATCAACTGACTTTTTGGACGACTTGGACGCTGAACCAATATCGTGACGCATGTATATCTCAGTATGCCAGCTATTCCAACTCTTTAAGCACCCTATGAGATCGTTCTGCGGGAGTTGATCTCTATTGTCTGGATCGATCATACTAATGGATAAATTTTCTATATTAGGCGGTGGACTAAGGCCCAATATGCCTAGCATTGCCGAGAGATCAGACAGAAATATTACGTGAACCCGAAGAGCATCTTCTTCAGTTGCCTCCTGATCTTTCTCTTTGAAACGTTTACTGCTTCTTTGCACAAACTTTTGGCTTTCTGAATCATCGATTGGTCGCTTTGCTGACGATGTGGCTTCCTCTGTCTTGTCGCCGCTTTCACCGGGCGCTGCTAAAGTGCTTGCAGAAGGACTCAAATCTCGGGTACTTTCTGGACCTTCGGACGCTTCTCCCTCTTCTGATATTTGAGTCGATAATAAAGGACTCTTGTCAGGCTCTGTTATTATGAACTGAACAGCTTCAATCGGGAATTCCACTTCATGGTAAGGATCCGTGGATTTCGTCACAAGAATGGAAGTTTTGACATGTGGCACTAGCTGTTTCAAAGACGTGGCTATAGCTTCCCAATTGCACTCTTGTAACGCGACTTGAGACGCATCCAGTTCCCTCATCGTATGTTCATCGATCGTCTTCATTTTCTTTATCCTGGAGAGAATTTGGCCCAAAGAAGCGCTCGAAACTGTTTCAACAACTCGTTCTGGAACCAATCCCTCTGTAATAAGTCTGCTAGTCAATTCATCTGCTTTAATACTTTTCAAAAGGTTCTCATACTGGACAACAATCTCCATCAAACTCGGTAGCAGTCCCTTTCTCTTTCGTCCAAGCAAAACCAAATGATTCTCCCGTTTAGTCAGTTCATACTCCAGTATCAACCGTTCTAATCTCTTGCTTTTATAACTCCGAAATATCTGCGTGAGAAGTCTCGTAACAGATATATCTGCCTCGCTATGTTGAATCGATTCCAACAAGTTTTCCACCACTTTCAACACATAATCCACAATATCCTGAGGATCTAACCTCGAGTAGTTTTCTATCAAATAACTGCAATAATACATCCCCCGGTTCCTATATGCCAAATATCGAAGAGAATCCAAAGTCGGCGACGAGTACTTGTAAAAACCCCATTTGTTCGGCTTCAACACTTCCATACTGAAAAGATCTTCAAACTTAGCATCTGCCTCTGCAAATCGTTTGGCCTTCAAGTCATATAAGGCTCCTTGGAATATCTTGAAGCTTTCCTCCACTTGTAACTCCCTGGAATGTTCCTCAGCTTCAAGCTGCTCATCATGAGAAGTGAAATTCAAAGCATTGAAGGCTGACATGGCCTTGATCGATCACCTTTAGTCAAAGTTCTTTAGTCTTTGTTGTACTAGTAGTAGCTTAAACTTTGAGTTTAATACGCCGCGATGAGCTTTAAAGATCAACGGATTATAGCGGTATTTGGTGGTTAAGATGGCCCTTGCTGGGGTTACCTTCGTCGTGGAACATTTGCCGAGGATTGGTGCCACTTCAGTGGTTTTGGAAGGAGTTTCTAGGGCTAAATTCTCGCTGTTTGGTGGTCAAAAGTTGCAGGTGGAAGATGAAACTGGGAGGTTGACTTCGATCTGTTTGCCGACTGAAATAGTCACTGATGAGCCTTTAAAGATTGTTGAGAAGAGTCCCAATTGCTATAGTTTGCGGCTTAAATCGCGACCGCAAGATTTGGCGGCGTACCAGACTGCCTGTAAGGCTCAGAATATCGTTATGTCGTTGCCAGAGGGCAAATGGTGTAAGAAGGAGCTTCTAGAGAGTGGATCTTTCAGATTGAGATGTCTTGGATGCGAATTCGATATCATTGATGAGCGGAATTGTAATAAATTGAGTGAACTGCCGTCGGAGTTCTGGCAGGAATTAATGGATTACTGGCATTGTCATAAACCGCATCAGCCGTCGCAGGAAATATGGTATTCGGCAAGATACAACTCGCTGCAACCTGCCGTTGGAGAGGTCGTTATTGGAGGCTCTTTTTTCTTAGCGCAACCAGATACCTTTGCCAGTAGGACCAAAGCTTCCAACGGTCTTGTGCAATGCGCTAGATGCTTGGCAACTATCGGGGACGAAACGAAGGATAAACTCTACAAGATCCGGAAATGGCAGGTGTTTTTGAGCACTAGTGAACATGAAAAGGACGTATTTCCGCCTGAGCAGGACGTTGTGTTTACGTTGCTGAATCTATTGAAGGGTTACTCAACTAGATACGTTCTACTGTCGTCTAAGGAATCGCAAATAGTGGTCTGGATCTTCGCCATTGGCCTGGATGTTACATTATCGAACAATATGGTTCTCAAGAATTGCATCAAGATCCTCTTTCGTGAGAGAATGCCAGAAGAAGAGATGAAGAAACATAACATCGAAAAGGTAGAAATTGAAGATCTACCGATGCAGAGTTTTATGCAGTCTCTTCAATATTACAATGGACTACTACCGTCCAGCGCCAACTCGTTTGGCGAGTGGCGAGTTAGTTATGCGACTTTTGCAAAGTAACTTTTTTCAATGGCATCCTTGACATATGGCGCAACTTGTTTCCTGCTTGCTGAGATGTTTCGTTGCTGGAATGTCTTGAAACTCCCTAGACTCTTTGCACTGAGGGAACTCGAGATTTTCTCCTCAAGGTCTAGTCTTTTCCAAATGCCAGCCACGATCGCTTGACAAGTTTCCTCTAAAGGCGACATGATTACCAGTTCACGTTCAAACTGTGATCCGTTCATCCAGGCAGTCATTACTACAAATATATCCACATTTTTCTGCTTCTGCATTTCGTAACATTCCTGCTCGAAGATCGGTTCGCCATTAAATGTTTGATAGAACCACGACAGCGGCTTGACCGCTGATGCTATGCCTACCTTCACAGTTTTACCATCGAGTGCTTTAAAATCGAACTCTTTATAGTCTTTCTTAAGTATTTCTGCGATAGACATACCATCAAGATCATCCTTATCGTGTTTGATCTGCTTGTACAACGAATCCATGTCAAGCTCCGGAAACAATGAACTGTAGAATTGGCAAGCTTGCCGATCTAGATCCTCGACCCTCTGCGTAAAGTTCGACGTGTCTATAATACCTGCTCCCGAGCAAAGCAGTGCCGCATCTTTGATCAAACTGGGATCGGTCACTATATTGCGCCAGTAATTGATAACCAGCGATGAGCAACTACCAGCAGTTCTCACAATTCGTGGCTCAACCTCAGGGTACAATCCCGCATCCTTATGATGATCAATCACTCCAATAACCTGATCAACGTAGTGCTCTGCGCCAAGTTCCAGCTCGTTATGGTCGACAAGCACAGCCCTAACGGAGCCATACTTTTCCCTGAGCAACTTCAGATCCTCAAGGAAGAACAAATGGTCTTCTTCCACATTAGCCCTAGCCAAAGCTCGAGTAACGTCCCTTCGTAGTGAAAGTTCCTCTCTAGAGATGCCAATTACAGGAACTAAGACCTCATCTGGATTATTCTGATAGCTGCAATAGGCGTAGGCCACAGCACACATCACCGAATCGAAGTCAGCGGACTGGTTACCATAGACCACTTTCAACACCTTTGACTTGGCCAATTGCTTCCCATAAACACTCTTCAAATAGGCCAAAAAACTGCCAATAGACTTGGTCATGCTAGCACTGATTCAGACGCCCACTAGATCCGTTCCAGGGCTTTATATATGGTGATTCATCTTGAGCTGTCAGTTAAAAGCCTGTTCTTAAAAGCTATGTTCTCGAGCAAGTACAACACACTAGAGATCTGACACTAATCGATATGGTCAAGGTGGTTCGACGCCCAATTGGCGGTGAGAGGCTGGTCAGAACGGAGGAGGACGAGTCCAATGGGTTCTCATTTCTTAGCATTGTGAATCGAGTCGACAAGTTGCCAGAGGATTACTCTAAGAATGAAAAGTTTCAGAAAGAGGTGTTCTATTTGCTGACCCACACCAACGCTAGGATTGGCTTTGTGCTGAGATTTGTTGTACGAGAGCTAGAGACGATTTGTGGACCTTTGTTTGATGAAACCTTTGAGATTGACTACTCTGTACCGGGACTTAGGTTTAAAGAGGTAGGATTCGAGCAGAGAAATGATCAATTGGCTAGAATTGCACGGCAGATGTTTCTGCATTCCAAATTGGATGGAATCAAGGGCTGGAGAGACGAGAAATACGCCGTATATGACTCTTATGGTCCATATGTGCTCTTGGAACGGGCAATGGCAGGACTTATGGGGATTATTACTTATGGTATTCATATCAATGGGTATGTGCTGGACGAGACGACTGGGGACATCAAGTTCTGGATCCCGAGAAGGTCTGCGACGAAATCTACATGGCCATTGATGCTGGATAATATCATTGCCGGAGGCCTTGGTTATCCATGTACGATATATGAGACAGTTCTCAAAGAGGCGAGGGAGGAAGCTAATCTTGATCGAGGATTTATGGAATCTAACGTAAAGGCTGCAGGAGTAGTATCATATTTGTGTTTTTTCACTGATTTACAGAAGGCTGACTTTTCGAGTGAATCAGACTTTATTGTAGGTGAAGTTGAGTACATTTATGATCTCAAGTTGCCAGCGGATGTGATACCTGCGCCTAACGACGGAGAGGTTGATAGCTTCTCTCTTATGAGTTTACAACAAACTGTCAATGCGTTGGTTAATGAAGAATTTAAACCTAATTGCGCACTTGTCATGGTCGACTTCTTTGTAAGACATGGCTACATTACGCCTGAGAATGAACCGAATTATCTGCAGCTGGTCTCTAGAATGCACAGAACATTACCATTTCCAACAATCAATTGAGCTGCTTTATTGTAAATTATGTTTAAGAGTCTATTCCACTGTATATAGTGCTACTATTTGGCAAAACTTAGCTCCATGTTAAACCATTTCCTTCTCAAGACCTGTTCTGGAGTTAGACTAACGTTACCATAGACAAAAGGTGAGAAGTATAGGAAGAAGCCGATGACTGCCGCTGACATAATTCCAAAAGTTAACCACAAGAGCTTGGTGTAAATTTTTGGCGTAAATTCATATTGCTCTCCAGCTAAATCTTCATCTTTGTCAGGGTTCAAAGATTTGCAATTACTGAGAATCACTTCCCATAATGCTGCAGTGAACAGCGATGCGATTAAATGGGCCGGCAGATAATGATGCAAAAACTTCTGACGACCCATCAAATAAAATGGGAAATAGTGCCATGCCCATGCGATGAAAAAATACATCAATGGACCATATAGTTTCTCTCTTGTAATTCTGCCGAGAGCGTAATAAGCACGCTTCCTGGTAATCAGATCACTAACGATTATTCCAAGGTAAAGTCCGATGGAAACAACTTGCAACCACCAGCCAATGATGTTTCCAATAAAATAAATCTGCTTTCTTTCAGAATCTTTGGTCCAAAAAGAGACACCGCTTAAGCTGCCGGGCCACGAGTATGGTTGAGATGCAAATGGATGCTCCGAAGATAGCTTGTTGTTATGTTCGAACATTAACCTTTGAAGTTCGGACCACTTAGTTAGGAATGGTAATTTCTTGATTTCTTTGGGGACGTAGGCCTTTCTTTCCTCATCGATGTTTACGATGGTATCGACAAACCAATTGTTGGAGTTTTCAGTGATCTTCTTGTTACCATTGACTTCCTGTTGAGAATAACCCCATTCTGGTAAAAAGACATCGTTATGAGTCCATAATGCAACTGCAGTGTCAACGTGGAAGATACGGAATAAAGTTCCTTTCGTTTTAACAATGGATTTCGTATCCTTTTTCTGCAAAGATTGAAACATGAATAAAGTCTGTTGGTAAGATTCCCCATTAGCCTCCTCTTCAGGTACAGTGGTCACTTCTTCGTTGGTTGGATAATATGGCGAAGCCACATCGTGCGTCAACAAGTAAGAGTTAGTAGCAACGTGTCTCAGTCTGAATGCCTCGTTCAAGTACACTGGTTGACCGGTTCTTGAGGGCAGCTCTTTAACAGGCAAGATTTCCCACTCGTTATTAGGATCTGGTGCAGAATATCCAGTAACTTGCTGGCCTTGAGACGAGATACGGCCGTCCTCATAACGTTGTGGATATCTAGCCAAATGGGAATGCAATAGAGCATGGGTCTCCTTGTGTCTTAGTGTGACGATGTCGAAGTAATTCACCTGTTTGGATTCTTTAGCCAAGGGCGAATCGCCCAAGGTTTCTTGGAACTCTCCAGACATGAAGTTATCACCTGTACCAGACTTGCTTAGAACGGCGAAATGAATCCAGAACCAAAATAGGTAGACGATAAAGGGCGCAAAGACGAGACCGTTCAATCTCTTGATGATGTGAGAGAAAAGCGTTTTCATAGTCAAGCCAGCGCGAATATCGGTCAATTGCCACAGATTAATGGCAACCATAGTCCCTATGGTGGCATACGTCAACACACCAACGTATTTTGTCGAGATGACAAACGACAGTGACATACCAGTCGCATACAACCATCCGTACCAGCTCCACGAGAAAGGAGCACGCAATTGGCACTTGTAAAAGCGCACATAACAGTATATGGCCAACGCAACGGTAAATATCAGTATAGCATCCAACAGGATCAATCTAGTCTCAGTGACATGAGCGTTGTCAATGGCAACCAGCAGTGCTCCAAAGGCGCATGTAACTGCTTTAAAATTCAGCTCTTTCAAAGTGTTAAACATCACAGGAATCGTCAGAACACCGATCGCAGCATTAAACGACCGATACGCCAAGTAAGGCGCCGGATTTTGCACATAACTATCGCCAATATCATCAAATTTAAACTCTCCATCGTAACCACACAACCAACCGATGAATGCAATCGCCATCTTGGCAAAGGGAGGATGCACATCAAAGAAGAAACTCCTCTCGAGGTAGTACGAAGCAAATTTACCAAAATGCACTTCATCAAACACAACTTCCTTCGGATACCAAATCAAATAAAATCTAGTCACAAACGCAATCGCTGTAACCACATACATCCAAAATCGATACTGACCGGGACTATCGGGAGCATCTCTCATAAGCCATTTTTCAGCTAAAAACTCATATTTGGGACCTCTCTTCAAATATTTCAACGAACCATCATCAACGTCCTTCTTGGCCAAATTTGACCCAGCTAAAGAGCTGAACCGTTTCTTCGCACTCATAACACCGTCCCACAGTCCAATTGATCTCAAACTTCAGCTTTTATAGAGCTTTTTAAAGCCTTTTTGACTGTTCTTTACTTGACCTTCCACCTTATAGCGCGATACTACCAGCTAAATTTGCAGTGCTTAAAGGGCTAACTTGAAGAGACCCTCAATAAGAGCTTCAATCGTTGCTGAAGTGTGTGAAACTGCTGAACAGATGAGCTTACGGTTCTGCCATCAAAAGTTGCCCAGTCGGACGTTTGTGAGAAGGTTAGTTGGTGCGGCAGCACCTGGTGTGACGGTTAGCTCTGGTGTGCGAAAAGTTGCGGCCAATGGTTCTGCATCTGCGTCTACTGGGCTGCCTGGGAAGAGTCTGACGAGCGGTCTCGGTGGAGTACCGCTGGAGAGTGCCAGAGACGAAGTTAAAGGTCAAACAGATAAGGGTATCGACTGGTATACGTCGTGGTATGGTATCGGAGCTAAACCGTTCGATGCAACCGTGCAGAAACAGCTCGCAGATTCGTTACAGACCGAAGATATCGAGGTTAAGCCCGATGGACTGATCTATTTGCCCGAGATAAAGTATCGACGGATCCTGAACAAGGCGTTTGGCGCCGGTGGTTGGGGTCTAGTGCCTCGTTCGGAGACCATTGTGACCCCGAAGCTCGTCACACGCGAATACGGTTTAATCTGCCACGGACAACTGGTCAGCGTTGCCCGCGGCGAGCAGGACTACTTCAGCGAGGCCGGAATACCGACCGCGACCGAGGGATGCAAGAGTAACGCTTTGATGAGATGTTGCAAGGATCTCGGCGTAGGCTCCGAGCTGTGGGATCCCGTATTCATCAAGAAGTTCAAAGCTGAAAACTGTATCGAGAAGTTCGTCGAACATATCGCTACAAAGAAGAAGAAGAAGATCTGGCTCAGGAAGGACAGACAAGTCGAATACCCTTATAAATGATCGTGGTCAAAGTGCTAAGTAATAGTATAGTTCTTTTAAGAATAGTTGGTGTTTATAGTACTGAAGGCGAAATTGCGCAAATCTCTACTAAACATTAAATTTGAGATCTTGAAATGGGCTCTTGAACAGGGAAGATACGTTAATTGGGCTTCAAAGCATAGCATTTGCTGGCTGTTAAGCAGTCTATTGCTATGATTTGTAAGCTCTACTTTGTGAGTTGTTACATTGATCTTGGTTTATCTACTAAGTAGGACTGAATTGCACACAAAAACCAGTGGATAATTGACAAAGTCAGCATAAATACGATGAAACTGCTGAGTCGACTGCAGTTATTGGCAGTACCAGCGACTGGTCTATCGCTACAACACCCTTTCCTTCGTGAACCAAACGATGCTAACTATATCCGTGATGTCAAGGTTGGCCAGTTGAACTTCTTGCACACTACAGACACCCATGGTTGGCTTGGCTCGCACTTGTTGCAGCCAGATTACGATGCTGACTGGGGAGACTTTGTGAACTTTGCTGCTGATTTTAAGAGGAATCGTCTGGACAAGACGCAAGATCTTCTGCTTATTGATACTGGAGATAAGCATGATGGTAATGGACTGAGCGATGCTACCGTCCCCAATGGGTTCGAGACAACCAGGATTTTCAATGAACAGGATTACGACTTGATGACCTTGGGAAACCATGAACTGTATCTGCCTGAGAACAGTATTTTGGAATACTCTACCGCTACATCAGCGAAATTCAAGGACAAGTATGTGTCGAGCAACGTTGAGTTCATCAACGATGATGGGGAAACGGTTCCCTTCGGTAACAAGTACCGATATTTCGAAACTGAGAACTCGAAGATCAGAGTGCTAGCGTTTTCGTTTATGTTCAATTTCAGAAGGTTTAATAACCGAACTAATGTGGTTCCTCCGATGGAAGAAGTGTCTAAAGATTGGTTTAAGCAGGTCACGAAGAATTACAATGAGGGAAAAGTTGATTTGATTTTAGTTTTTGGCCATATGCCAGTGACAGACCTAGAAGATTTCGAAATGGTCAAATTGCACCGTCATTTAAGAAACATTTATCCTGACACCGTAATCCAATACTTTGGTGGACATTCACATATAAGGGACTTTGTGATTCTGGATGGAAAATCCACAGCATTGCAAAGCGGTCGTTTTGCGGAGACTGTAGGATTCCTCTCCATTGATAATGTCACTTCCGAGGATCCGCAATATTTCAGGCGATATATCGATTTTAGCAAGAGATCCTTCAAGCATCACAGCCAGGTGAGCAAGCTAGGAGTAAGATCAACTAAGGGCAACAAGATTTCAGAGCGAATCAAGCATCTCAGAAAACAATTGAACTTAGATGAGGTGATCGGCTATGTCCCTCAGAATTATTACATGTCAGCAAGACCTGTGCAATCGGAGGACAACATATATCATCTTATCACCCACAAGATCTTACCAAGATTAGAATCGCATCATACCAACAACTCGATCGGCCGCTATATCATGATCAACACAGGTGCAGTAAGATATGACCTGTACAAAGGTCCATTTACTTTGGACAGTGAATACATTGTTCTGCCATTCACAAATGAATGGAGATACCTAGAGTTACCGAATCGCATCGCCTCTAAAATTGAAGCATATCTGAACAAAGGACCTACCATTGCATCGCTAGCACCACCCCATGCAGCTGCCCCATACGTTGCCAACAGTTTAGCAATTTGTCCCATAATTCGTGATCCAGCGCTGACGGAAGGATACACAACTACGGATGACGGCGGTTGCAAAGGTGATGACATAAAGCATAGATCCCAAATCCAGTATCACATCCCAAACGTGGTACAAGCTGCGGAGTTGAAATCCACCGGACCTGATGATGTTGTCCATTTCATTTTCTACAGTTTTCTTGAGCGGAACGTACTGCAGGCAGTGAACAAGATTGTAAGTGACCAAGGAAACCGGAACTTGAGATATGATGAATCGTCGTGCTTGAATTACGGTGGAAGTTCAACTAAAGTACTACTCAGAGAGTACATAAAGGAGATATCTCGCTAGCCAGGCTATTATACATAATGCTGAAATATGATGAGAAAAAGAGATTAATTTAATTCTGCTTTAGATACTATGTATGAAACAAAAGAGATGGATAAATATCCAGGGTCATCTCTTACAAACCTTGTTGAGCTCTTCTTCTGTCACGTTCTTCAGCAATACTCAACTTGATACCCTTACCCTTTGGTAGAGAGATGTATGGCTTACCTGGTTCACCAATGACAAAGACGTTGTTCAATCTGGTGACGAAAGTGTTGTCCAATGAGTCCTTGATGTGAACCAAGTCGAAACCACCATCGTGTCTTTCCTTGTGAATGATGGTACCGATACGACCCAAGTTACGACCACCGGTAACGAACACCAACTTACCAGTGTCGAATTTGATGAAATCAGTGATCTTACCAGAAGCCAAGTCGATCTTGACAGAGTCATTGACCTTGATGTTTGGATCTGGGTATCTTATAGTTCTACCATCGTGGGTCACAATGTATGGAATGCCCTTCTTACCCAATTGAACCTTCTTAACCTTACCTAACTTGTAGGAAGCTTCTTCATCGGTGATACGGTGGACAGCAAATCTACCCTTGACGTCGTAGACCAATCTAAAGTTTTCATTTGTGGCTTCCAAAGTGATAACATCCATGAAACCGGCTGGGAAAGTAGTGTCGGTTCTGACTTTACCATCAACTTTAACATGACGTTGCATCAAGATGGCCTTCACTTCACGACCATTCAACGCATACTTTAATCTGTTTCTCAAGAACACAATCAATGGCAATGATTCACGCAATTTGTGTGGACCTTGAGATGGTCTTGGAGCGTAACAACCGGACAATTTGTCCAACAACCAGTGGTGTGGAGCTGCTAATCTCTTTAGATGCTTCTTTGGTCCTCTAGCCATTGTTTACTACCTGGTTCGATGGTCTTGCTGTTGAACTATTCTTGATAATTACTGTTAATAGCCCAAATCTACTGAAAAATCACTACTGCTATTACCAGAATATCTCGTTCAACAGCGTCAGCCAGAGATGCCACCGTTCCAGCGTCAGCCAAAGAGAGTTGCCAGGCAGAGGCAGACCAGGCCAGCACCGCTAGCGTACCCTGCTAGAGGGAGCCTCTGCCTAGCGCTAGGCAGAGTAGGCGTGCTGGTCCTTCCAGACGCGGCTTCCTACCGACGCGGTCCGACTTCCGGAAAATAGGTGCGGAAAAATATGTGCTGGATGTACGGGTTAAAATTTTGCGGGTGTACGGGTGAGCAGTCACATCTGAAGTCACCGCGTTCAAACTACTGGTCAAGATGCTGTAATCTGGCACTGAGGAATGCAGTCTGGCACTGAGCAATGCTGCAGTCTGGGACTACAAATGACTATACGCTCTTAGATATTCGAGGTTCAATTGCAGGACTGATCGGGAGTTTGCAAATCTGTCCAAATCTCTTGCGTATCTTAGAGCTTTGCTTGATGATTCGAATAGTGGCTGGCTATCGCTGCTGGTAGCATCTCTTTCTGGGTTATTCGGTGATGTGTCGTCTGGTAGCGCCGCGCGCGCTATAGTGCGCGCTATAACTTGGCATTATATGAGAAGAAGAGCGGGTTTGAGATGGGACAGAGCGACTTGCGACTCTCGCTAGGGCATGCTGATATCCTATGGTCTCAGTCTACTGTCGCTGCTATGCCTTGTACTTTGCAGTGATGCCAATGGTGCCCGGTTTGCCAAGTATTCGTTCAACAGATGGGAACTGCTAGAATACAGGGCTCAGGTGAAAGAATTGTTCTATTTTGCCCATGATAGCTATCTAACGAAGGGGTACCCCTTTGATGAAGTGCGACCGTTGTCTTGTGTGCCGAAGGGAAGAAACTTTGATGACATCGAGGATACGATCACCAATGATGTTCTAGGCAACTTCTCAGCAACATTGATAGACTCTCTGACTACTATTGCGATATTCAACGATAAACAGAAGTTTCAGGAGATGATTGAGCTCGTCAGGATCTCATTTCGGAACAAATTTGATTTGGATTCTACCATACAAGTTTTCGAGACTACCATTAGAATTGTCGGCGGTCTGATTTCTTCCCATCTATACGCTACGGATCCTTCAAAGTGTGTCTACCTGGGATCAGAATATGACGGGTTCCTTTTGCAATTTGCCCGCGACATGGCCGATCGGCTACTGCCGGCGTATCTTACCTCCACCGGTTTGCCATTACCACGGATCAACCTTCGACATGGACTGCGAAATCTTACGGCAGATTTGGTGGCAGAGAATAATGTTGCAGCCATGGGCGGCCCAATGTTTGAGTTTACAATCCTTTCGTATCTGACTGGTGACGAAAAGTATGCCGCTGTTACAAGATATGCCATGAATAAGACATGGTCGCTTAGATCCGAGCTTGATCTGCTGCCGATGTCTTTCAATCCTGCGAATGGCCAATGCTACTCGCATTTCACTGGCATCGGAGCCTCGATAGACTCGTTTTACGAGTACGCTTTGAAAGGAGCTATTTTATTTGATGATGCTCACCTTTATGAGATATGGCGCGATTCATATACAGCTCTCGTGAACAATTGCAAGGCTGATTGGTTTTACGTGAATGCTCAGTCAAATACCGGTCAATTGTCTGCTCCTTGGATCGACTCCCTAGGTGCCTTTTTCCCAGGCCTACAGGTGCTAGCGGGTGATCTCGAAGACGCAGTCTTCAAGAATATGATGTCTTTAAAATTGTGGAACACTTTTGGCGGGATACCAGAAAGGTGGCAATTCCAAAGTGCTACGACTCTGCAACAGCCTGTTGGATCAGCAGAAGCATCAAAAAACTTTACCGTGGAGCATCAAAAACTGAACGTACCGTTGGAATGGTATCCGCTGAGACCTGAGTTTATCGAATCGACCTATTTCCTCTACCGGGCCACCAAAGATCCGTTTTATCTCAACATAGGTATAGAGATACTGGAGAGCTTTAAGACCAGGTTCAAGTTTGCTTGCGGGTTCGGTGGTATACAAGACGTAGTCACTGGCGAGGTACAAGATCGTATGGAGACCTTCGTTCTCAGCGAAACCCTCAAGTATTTGTATCTGCTCTTTGATGAGGACAATGAGCTCCATCACACCCGCGATAATATGATCTTCAGCACCGAGGCTCATCCCATGTGGCTCAAGCCTGATGTTATCCTGCAGTACTCCCAAAACAAGCGCTTTGACGACGAACTGTACCTGCGACACCTAGAGAGGCACCGTGCGGAGGATGCAAGGCTAGCTGCCAGGAGAAACAAAGGCTTCTTCGGGCGCAAGAGGCTGGCGGGTCTGGCAAAATCCTTCTTCGCAGATGAAGAGCTGCGGACCGACATGAATGATTCACAAGAGACTCAGCCAGACGAACCACCTATATGTCCATCTGTGAGCACAAGCACCTACCCCTGGAGCTACTCGCCGACCCTAAGCTATTTCGACAGACTATTTGAAATCGACTACAGATTCAGCGACACGCTGATCAGGCCCGCTTCGATGGCAAACCGCGACCCGATCGAGACCAGAAAGGGCTTCTACGACCAATGGGCGGACTCGCGACACGCATCGTGTCGCGTACCGTCCACCACGGAAAGCTTCGAGCTGATACTCGACGTCCCCGGTCGCAGCAGCCCGGTCCGGCTCGCCAACGGCACCATAAAGTGCAAAACACTAAGCGGCAGATGGAAGTTCCGCGTTGAGAAGCTGCAGCCGGGCAAGACCGACGTGTACGGCAACCGCATCACCACAACACCCTTCCAGACCGCCGACTGCAACAACATTTTCCGACCGGACCAACACTTCGATCCACGCACGCCGACGCTGCTGTACCAGGTCACCGCGCTCAACGGTCTCGCACTCCCGCACAACGCCACGGTCGTGTTCGACCGCAACAACATACTCAACAACCCAGAACATCGCAGAACACTCTACGAGCTGTTCGGTTGCAATCCGCAGAGCCAGCTCTTGCTAGACTCAGCGCCCATAATAAACCTCTATTTAAGCTAGATAACACTAAATACTGGTCTGGCAGACCACTGGCAGCCAGCTAGACGGTCTGGCAACGGCCATCGAGGCCTCGCTGGCCATTTTGTATTGTTAAAGCTGGTGGTAGTGGTGTTAGGCTGTGGATTTTCGCTAAGCGAAGGTGATAAGAAGTGGGAACAGTATTAAATAATCGATTAAAGTTGTTGATATAGTTGTGTTGTGGTTGCTTGGGGTTGACTGGTGAGATTAGCTGGCATTTAAGGACTTGGTTGAAGTTATTTCTGCGGTTGAAGCAGAGTTTTACGGTTTCTAGAGCGTGAGATTGGTTCGAGGTTAGTAAGCTTGCAGCTCGTGGTTGAGATTGGAAGTTTTAGCAGGTTGTTAAAAGATATTGAGTGAATTGAGTTGGTGTTGGAAGATCTGAGAGGTGGCGGAAGAAGATTTGGACAGGATGATGAATTTTTTTGGATCGAAATCGTCTGGTACTGGCGATGAGGGAGATAGTAAGCATAGTTCTTCTGGGAATAGTAGTACAAATATGAATCGTGGATCTGGGTTCTTTCCAGGGTTTACGTCGCAGACGGCTACGCCTACGACGGCTGTGAGCCAGAGTGCTTATGCGATGGGGACCACGGGGATCCCGTCGGAGAATCTTTTGAGCCATATGAAGGCTATGAATGATGGGACGTCGGGCGAGAATACTGTTGGTGGCAGTGGTGTGGGGATTGGTTCAGCGATGGCGCAGCAAGAGTGTTTGCGGCGCTCGAATGAGCCGGCACAGGCCGTTCATAGAGCCGTAAGCCCCCCGGTGGAACATTTGGCTGCGCCAGTTGGTAAGCACGGCAATGGCAAAAGAATCGGTTCATTGAACGCAGATGTGCCCAGAGGTACGCTGACTGTTACGATCGTCGAAGCTAAGGGGCTGCTCACGGCGTCGATGGAATCTCAACCCTACGTTGTTTGCACATTTGAAAGTTCAGAGTTTATTTCAGAGGGTCCCGAGTCAATTGATAGCAAACCAGGGTCGCAGAACGTCGAGGGTTGGAACCACAGTGGCCTGAAGAAACACAGACCGTTGTATACCCATAGGTCGTCATCACATTTGAACAAATTGACGGAAGAGAAGCATAACGGCGGTAATCGCAGCAGCACAAATCCCATTTGGCACCATGAGACCACCTTCGATGTGCTTGGAGACCGCTCGGA
Organism: Torulaspora globosa; assembly: GCA_013694445.1. Lineage (NCBI taxonomy): Eukaryota > Fungi > Ascomycota > Saccharomycetes > Saccharomycetales > Saccharomycetaceae > Torulaspora > Torulaspora globosa. Next base: position 1,161,918 of record CP059269.1, read on the forward strand.
GCTGGACATTTCTGTTTATGATGCTGTGCATGACGATATGTTTCTAGGACAAGTTAGGCTGCGCCCTCGGATCCACGATACAGCGAAGGCTTCACAGTGCCAGTGGTATAGTCTGCAGAGTAGAGTTATCGATGAGAACATTGCGGGAGAAATTCTCATCAAGTGGCATTATTCATCGACGAAAAAGAGACAGTACGGTCCTCAAGACTTTGAAGTGCTTAGATTACTTGGGAAAGGTACTTTTGGACAGGTCTACCAGGTCAGAAAGAAGGATTCGAAGAGAATATATGCAATGAAGGTGCTTTCTAAGAAAGTTATCGTCAAGAAAAACGAAATCGCTCACACTATAGGCGAAAGGAATATTCTGGTGCGCACCGCTTCCAAGTCTTGCCCATTTATCGTTGGTTTGAAATTTTCGTTTCAAACCCCAGCAGATTTGTATCTAGTCACAGACTTTATGAGCGGTGGAGAACTCTTTTGGCATTTACAGAAAGAAGGGAGGTTTTCTGAGGATAGAGCCAAGTTTTATATTGCTGAGTTAGTGATGGCGCTAGAATACTTACACGATAATGATATCGTTTACAGAGATTTGAAACCGGAGAATATATTGCTGGACGCCAATGGCAATATCGCTCTTTGTGATTTCGGTTTATCGAAGGCAGAATTGAAAGACCGTACCAATACTTTTTGTGGGACCACTGAATACCTGGCGCCGGAACTTCTGCTTGATGAAACCGGCTATACAAAGATGGTGGACTTCTGGTCTTTGGGTGTGCTAATATTCGAAATGTGTTGTGGGTGGTCACCATTCTTCGCTGAAGATAACCAAAAGATGTATCAAAAGATTGCGTTCGGTAAGGTTAAATTCCCCCGTGACGTTCTATCGCCTGAAGGGCGCTCGTTTGTGAAAGGCCTACTGAACAGAAATCCAAGACATAGACTTGGCGCGATCGATGATGGTAGAGAATTAAGAGCGCATCCTTTCTTTGCAGACATCGACTGGGATGCGCTCAGGGACAAAAAAATTCCACCTCCATTTAAGCCACATTTAAGCTCCGAGACGGATACGTCAAATTTCGATCCTGAATTCACTCAAGCATCAACTTCCTTTATGAACAAGCATCAACCAATAGCAGCAACGCCTCTGTCGCCTGGCATGCAGGCAAAATTTGCAGGCTTTACCTTCGTAGATGAGTCCGCCATGGATGAGCATTACAATGCAGCTTACAATAGCCGCAAATTCCTGCAAAATTCCTACTTCATGGAACCTGGCTCTTTCATCCCAGGTAATCCTAACCTACCACCGGACGAGGACGTCATAGACGACCATGAAGACGACGATACCAGCGAGTTTATCGTCGGAAAGGGAACTCACAATGCCGGTCAGGTAGACTACGATGGTGATCAGCACATGGACGATGAGTTTGTGAGCGGAAAGTTTGAAATTTGATTGTATCCATAATATGTAATTTTTAGTCCAATTGAAGTTATAGCCGTTATTCTCAAGCTGTTACAAGCCTGGCAAGACTTCCTAGCCAGCTCTGGGTCCTTCCATTGAGCGTTCCAGCGTGTACGACTGTTACTTGCGCTATCTCTACAGCCAGTAGGCCGTTTTGGACGCTTGGACCCGGAAAATCGAGCTCTACAGATTTGCAATCAGATTACGGAGGCTTAGCCTTCAAATGGAGGCTTAAAACCTAATAAAATAGCTATTCTTGCCTTGGTTTTACCAGAATGGCCAAGTTTCTTCAAAAGCGCGACGTTTTGTTTCTAAGAATTGTAGATTGTACAGCTTTAAAGTAAAGTTAGAGCCACTAGAACGTGAATACTAGCCCTTAGAGCTGTTGAATACCATATAGTTATTGCAAAGTCGTTCGGAATATTATACAAGGTTTTGAACAATTACAGTGGTCGCTGTTGTGACGGATACATGCGAAGAATATAAAAATGAACAGCAATAAGAGTAATGATACGGATATTAGTCGAACGAGCACCAGTACTTCGATTGGGGCAGCTACCGCTAGCACGAAAGCGTCATCGAACGATTTTGTGCGAAAACTGTTTGGGATATTGGAGAGAGGCGAGTATTCGGACATTGTTCGTTGGACAGAGAGTGGTGATAGCTTTGTAGTGCTGGATACGGGCAAATTCACTACTCAAATTTTACCAAATCATTTTAAGCACTCTAATTTTGCGAGTTTTGTACGCCAGTTGAACAAATACGACTTCCACAAGGTTAAGAAGACACCCGAAGAGCGACAAACGTCACAGTATGGAGAACTCAGTTGGGAGTTCAAACACCCGTTCTTTACCCGTCATAATGAGGAGGCTTTAGACAATATCAAGAGGAAGACAACGGTTCAGAGGAAGATACTACTGGATGAGAACGCGATTGTGTTGCAGTCAAACGATCAACAAGGTCTGCAGGATAAGTCAACGGTTAACTTAATATTGTCGAATACAGTTACGAGAGAGAAGTTTAACTCGCTGAAAAGAAAGGTCGAACGTTTGCAGAAGGATCTTGATTTCGCCAAAGAGGAGCGGTATGCTGCCAAGCTGGAGTTTCAAAAGCTCAATGCTAAGTATAATACGATCGTGGAAAGTTTTCTAACTTTCAAAAACGTTAACGACGGTTTGATCAACAATTTCAATCAGCTTTGCTCAATGTTATCCAGTCGAGGGTTTGATCTGCCACAGAATTTTTATGACCAAATTGATGTTGGTAATAATCTGAACAAGACTGTTAACATCGACCAAAAGCTAGCAAAACCATATGATCTGAGTAATGCGAATGCGATGGTTCCCGGAACACTACAGAATACTCCTGATGCAGAAGCTACTAATTTATCACTCCCGCTGCAAGATGTCACTGCGAAGCCTGTTCCAGAGGTTGAATCTGATGGTCAATCTGCTTTGACGGATGGATTTCATGTACTACTTGTTGAAGATGACGCAGTCTGTATACAACTTTGCTCGAAATTTCTACGAAAATACGGATGCACAGTAGAAGTGGTAACGGATGGGCTATCGGCGATATCCACTCTCGAGAAATTTAGATACGACCTGGTTTTGATGGATATCGTTATGCCCAATTTAGATGGAGCCACGGCAACTTCAATAGTCCGAAGCTTTGACAATCACACTCCGATCATCGCTATGACAGGTAATATTGAAGATCAGGATTTAATAACATATTTGCAACACGGCATGAATGATATATTAGCCAAACCATTCACAAAAGATGATTTACATTCCATGCTTATTCGCTATCTAAGAGGCAGAGTACCGCTATCCAAACAACAACTGGAAAAGCAACCTCAAGTACAAACACGGCCACAATCGCAAGCACACTCTGAACTACAATCACAAGGCCAAACACAATCACAAACACAATCTATGGCTCAAGCGAGACCGCCGCTTCAAAGCCATCATTCGATTCAGTCAATATCTGGCAGCGTATCGCAACCGCCGTCGACTTCAGTGTCAGAAGGAGATGTGAAGATCTTGATAGAGGACGAACCTCTGTTGAAGAAACAGCGGGTCTAGTTTCGTCTTTTGGATAAAATAACAGGTTATATTGGAGGGATCATTAGTTAAGTACGTGGAGAATTGATTTTTTATACATGTATTTGGGCAGTTAATAAGACATGAAATCAATAGTCGGTTAGTGGTTATTCTTCAACAGCCACTGTCACATTATTGTCAAATCTGACAGAAGTCCGTCGCCGGTGCGAGATTCCAACGTTATCTGGGATCTCCAGATCAAACTCTTGTCCATTCTTTAGTAAATCAGTAAGATCAGGCCGGGCGTTTCTCATGGAAGACCTACGTCTCGATTGGGCAGCAAAGCTGTGAGACGGAAGCGAAAGCTGCTCGACACGATGTTTGACCATGCGCTGAGAAAGTTCCTTATTACACCTATTGCATTGACATAGGAACCCCCAGTTCACTCTCAATTCTCTTCTCCTTAGTTTAACGCCATGAAGTGGATTTACATAGGTCGTGAGCAGTTCATCACCGGGTTTGATGAGTTTTCTAGCATACACTTTCAACCGCAATTTATCGTCAATCTCATAACGCACATTGGGCTCACAATCGTGGTTAATGAAGGCGTATAAGGGATAAATTTGACCAGCAACCTGATTAAGATTGAATTTCCCCACGTATGTGAGAAACTTATCCAGATCGACTTCCGTACTTTTCGGGAATGCTTCTTTGAAAAGCTCATAAGCTCTATTCCAAATAGGTTCCGGGTCGTTAATACCCACAGCACCACTTGAAGCGTCGAAAGTACCACCAATGTTTGTTGAATCGCTCACGCGGTTCCTTAGCCTTTGCGAAACCTCAGCAAGAGGAGCAAACCGTTTCAAAGTGTCGTCCTTACCGATTAAACTGCTAGCGTAAATGATACCGACTGAATATGCAGCAACAAATACCTTATCCATGCAAAATTTCTCAAATTTTGCCCATCCTGAACCGCTGATAGCCTGAGTTCTAGCCTTGACATGCTTCAAAGCAGCATGCGTCAGATCCCGTTTCTTGCAGGTGCGATTGCACCACACTGACCGACATCCGTTGCAGTCCAGCCCATTCATCATAATAAAATGGTCACTATGACCCAAAGAGTTCCCGCATAGTGAACACACCTTCCCGGCTTGCATCAAAGTAAGCTTCTCGATCGGTGGGATCGTCACCAAGGGCATAGATTCAGCTGAAATCAACTCGCCCTGCTGAATTTCGTTTTTAGCAAACAATCCACGTCCTCTGCCATCACCAGTGTCTCTGAGTTCGATATTCTTGGGCAATCCCAACTCCTTCAGCACTTCAGAAACGTCGGGAAATCGTACCTGCGAGCAGTACGTCTCTAGTTCGCCCTCATCCGTCGCATAAAGGTTGTGTTTGGTCAATACATGCAATACCGTTTGCTGACTGATTCTCCATTCTGGATGTCGCACCACAATCCTCTCATAAAGACCATCTATCTGCAGATCTTCCGTAGACGGCTCCTCCTTCCAAAGCAACACAACATCATCGCATACCTGCTGAGCACTGGGCACTATACTCTTGTTACCATACTGCTCAACCGAGTCGTTAAGCGTCAGCGTTTCGATCTTCAAAGGCATCCCACTGTGTAACCAGTCTCTAGCAATCTCTCCCAACGTCCAAACCAGCTCCTTGACACGCTGCCATCTCTCCAAGTTGCTACTTCAAGAGTGATCAAAGGTTCATAAGAACGGTCGTCCACAAACCAACACTTTACAAACCACTTCGTAAGCACAAGTAGAGTTCGAATAGCCTTTAAGATGTTCAGATTAGTTGGAAATCGATTGTTGATGAGACAGTATGCCACTTCTATGCAGCAAGGTGCGAGACGGTTCGTTGTGAAGCCCAGGAAGACCACTAGGAGATGGGTCCCGATTACGATCTTTGGAGTGAGTTTCCTGACTGGTTGGTACGTTACAGAGCATATGACATTCACTGATTTGATGGCCTATTGGCGTTATGACTCGCTGCCCCAGGGTTCTGAACAGGTAGAGAAGTACAGGCAGGAACTGTACAACCGTAGCGAGCAATTGCCCGTTGTGAAGCAATTGCAGCAGGCTGGGTACATGGAAGTGTTCCCCGATAGATCTAAACAGGTTCCGTTGATCGACAAGGCCTTGAGCACACCCGGTGGTGTTGCCATACCACCACGGTTCTTCTACGATCCTCTGCGCAAGGAAACTGTTGGAGTGTACCATTTGGGCATGAAACTTACTGGGTATCCGTTTATTGTCCACGGTGGGATCCTGGCCACGGTCATGGAGGATCTTATGCGTGAAAGCGTCAAGTTTATCAGGTCCAAGACGGGAGAGATTACCAAGGACCTGTCCATCTCATACAAGTTCCCAACGTTTGCCAACCAGTTCGTGGTGATCAGGACCACTAAGTTCGAGGAATTCGGCAACAACGTCAAGCTCAGCGTCGAGGTAATGGACCAGAGCGGTAACAGACAGCTGGTTACCGGTAAGGCCACTTTCACTACTTGATAGTCTCGCGGACCATCTCTTGTACATAAAATACACAATCTACAGTCTATTTCGTCGTCCAATGCACTTGACCATCGCCAGTGACAACGCAATCCATACGCCAGTCGTGCGGTTCCAACGGGATCTCGTCGACGACCTGCTCCATCAGCGATACACCGATGAGCAACGGTTTCTCGCCGTTATGTTGCAATTGGTACCTGTGGAAATAATCGTCATAGAAACCAGCTCCATGACCAATTCTGGCCCCGTCGCTGAGTCTGAACGCAACACCAGGGACCAGCATCACGTCCAGCTGCGCTGGCAACGGTGCCGGCGCTTCTTTCGCCGGCTCCCGCAGCTGGTACGTTCCCTGGGGCTTCAAATCCCGGACTTGCTGCAAAGACTGCATCCTGTGGAACGTCAGATGCCTGTGATGAGCTCTAGAGGCCCTCAATGACACCTGTCCCGTCTCCCGGGTCGAACTACACCGAGGCAGATACACAACTTTACCATCACGGAACAGATACTCTAGAACAAACTGCGTGTCCACTTCACCACGGTCCATACTCATGAAACAAGCCACATTCTGCGACTCACGCACTATGGGAACCAGTGCCTCCGCTATAGCCTTCGATTGTCGTTCAACTTCTACCGGTGGTACCGTTGCGAGCAGTTCCTTCACGGTCTTACGCAACAACTGTTTAGCACTCATCACTGAACTGATCCAGCCTTCCAGCACCTGTTGCAGCCATCCAGGCTGATAACATCGCTAGCTAGCTAGCAGCTAGCTAGCTGATAACTAGCTGATAACTAGCTGATAACTGCCAGAGGGCCGGTACCGGCCCTGTCAGGCTGTTTCACCAGATTTTTACTGCAGATGAGTCAAATAAGCCCAGCTATCAACGTTATGAGTCAAATAGTTGATTCAACCGGCTATCTTGATTGCCAGTATTTATATCCAGTGGTTCAGGCTAGTTTGAAGATTGAGCATACCAGGTTTCACAGTACTTGTAGCTTGAAACAGAGGTGAACGAGAAGCACCAGGATATTTGAGGTTGGTGAACTAGGTTTCAGTTGAAACAGTCTAGATTAGTGTGAAACAGGTGTATATATTGTGCTATGATGTTGCAAGGACAGAGGTTAAGAGGAGTTGCAAGAATGGCTCCATTATGGAGGAGGACGATGACTACGGGAGCAGCACCATTGGATGCTTCTAAAGTGAAGATTACGAGGACTAAGACACCCTCGAAGCCTAAGCCAAACGATGAATTGGTTTTTGGTAAGACTATGACCGATCATATGTTGACTGTTGAATGGGACAGGACGAACGGTTGGGCTGTTCCTGAGATTAAACCATACTCTAAGCTCAGTTTAGATCCTGCTAGTTGCGTATTCCACTATGGATTTGAGCTTTTTGAGGGTTTGAAGGCTTACAGGACTCCAGATGACAAGATCACAATGTTCAGACCAGATATGAATATGAAACGTATGAACAAATCTGCAGCCAGAATCTGTCTACCCACGTTTGACTCGCAGGAATTGATCACTTTGATCGGGAAATTGATTCAACAGGATAAGCATTTGGTTCCACAGGGTACCGGGTACTCGTTGTACATCAGACCAACAATGATTGGTACCACGGATTCTTTGGGTGTTAGCGTGCCAGACAAGGCTTTGCTGTTCGTCATTGCTTCCCCCGTTGGGCCTTACTACAAGACTGGTTTCAAAGCAGTGCGTCTCGAGGCTACCGACTATGCCACCAGAGCCTGGCCAGGCGGTGTTGGTGACAAGAAGCTAGGTGCTAATTACGCTCCATGTATCTTGCCTCAGTTGCAGGCTGCAGGAAGAGGTTACCAGCAGAACTTGTGGCTATTTGGCCCAGAGAAGAATATCACAGAGGTCGGTACTATGAACGTCTTCTTTGCGTTCCAGGACAAGAACACTGGCAAGAAGGAATTGGTTACAGCTCCTTTGGACGGTACCATTCTGGAAGGTGTCACCAGAGACTCCATCTTGGAGCTAGCAAGAGAAAACCTGGATCCAAACGAGTGGGAAATCAATGAACGTTACTACAGCATCAATGAAGTTGCAGAAAGAGCTGCAAAGGGCGAACTATTGGAAGCCTTCGGCTCTGGTACCGCAGCTGTCGTGTCCCCAATCAAGGCTATCGGATGGCAAGGAAAGGATATCGATGTCCCATTGCTACCTGGTGAGCAAAGTGGCCCATTGACGAAGCAGTTAGCTAGCTGGATTGCAGCTATCCAGTACGGTAAAGAGAAGCACGGCAACTGGTCACAAGTTGTCGCTGATTTGAAGTGATTTCGGTGGTTGAGTTTATATATCACCGCTTTAAGCATATTTATTCAAGAGAGCTCAAGAGAGATGTATTATGGTCTGTAAGCATTGTGTATTACAACTCTAGAGGAGCATGAAACTATAGTTCTGTAGCAGCACCAGGAGAACCGTCAATAACCCTGAGGAGTTCCATGACGGTACTTCCCAATTGCTCTTGGTCTCGTGAGGACGATCACGAAGCTGTTGACTGCTCGAGGGACTAGTGTCAAGTATAAGCCCGTTGCAGCAAGATCCTACCACCTTTAGACCTGGTACCAATAGATTCAGCTCTCAGCATGTTGGTTGACCACCTGGTCAAGCTAGAAATGGTAGGAATTATGAGATCTGAAGTGAAAGCAAATCATGCTAGATTCATGGAATTGGTGCTTCAATAACCCCATACGTTACCCATTGATACGTGGTAAGAACTCTCGAAAGTATGGTCTACAATCAAGGTTGTACATAAGGTGTCGCTATTGCCTTATGGCAGCGACAATTACGATCAAGGTCCTTTGATTCCAGCAATTGATGATACGAATCCACCGAGAATTGCGCTACAGGGTTGGTCAAGAGCCTTGTGTTCTCTTTAGATGCAGCTTAACCAGTTTAAGAACGATGGGAACCCTACGACTGATGTGCAGGAACTCAGTTGCTTCAGTTGAAGCATGGTAACGCTGATGTGGGATATTGGGTACGAACAACTACTCAGAAAGGTCAGTTCGAGTGAAAGCTGTATTGCTGTTTGAGCTGCACCAATTTATGCAAGCGGTCCTGGCGTCCTGAGCATGTCATTAGTCAATGGTATTGCTCATTATACCCAGTAGTGCAGGCTTCAGACGTTCTTAGCAGGAGCTCATATTTCAGCCGGGAGGCGGAAGCATTGCTTACAGTTGATCGGCGCCAAGAACTCTAGCTTGATTGACATCTTCTACTGAAAAGCACACTTTTGTGAGTATCAGACCCATTGAGGAGCATCATGACTTTGAGTGATTCAGCAATATTTAGTGGTTCGAGATGGCTTTAACAAGATGGCAGAGCAAACCTTTCTGAGCCCCGAAAGCACTTTCGGTACTTATTTGAATGTTTCTACGATTTCCATGAGGTTGAGGAAGTGTATGACGATTTCTGATGTTTGTAAGCATGCGAAAGAACCATGTTCTTGCGAGCGCAGGCGACTCTAGTACTAGTGTGCGGAAACTGCAGGACCTAAGACTGTATTTGCAACGTCAGCGAGCCGAAGAGAATCCTAAAGGTAACTAAAGGTTTCACGCACGGTATTATATGGCTTGAAAGTTATAATTGTGCTAAATGAACAACGCCTGCCGGGCCTAGGATATTGGACGAGTCGTTACACCAGGTCTCGGCGCAGATAAGCGCTTTAGTGTTGTGAGTGACGTTGCAATTAGTAGCAGAGGCTCCGCTGACCCTGCAGGTCCTAAGAATCTTGTCAGAACTAAAAAGTCTGATGAAATTCTGCAATCTAGCAAGAGAATTGAGGACGACGGTTTTTTGAACCATGGTGATAAACAAAGGTGAGCTTAACAGAAATGCGCCAAATGGGCGGCTTTGCGCTGTCGCTAATATTGATCAGACCAAAAGCCCGAGCGATGCGGCATACTCTGGTCTCCATTTCCTGGATTTTTGGGCTCTTTTTTTAGCTTTACAATCATTAAATGCAGGCGACCATTAGGACTCTCCAACCTTGAATGTGCCATAACTCTTCCGCTTTATTGGAGTCGATGTTCATAAATTGTAATTTGGCGAGCTAATCATAAAAGCTTAAATGATGTTGAATGCATACGTAAAACTATGAATTTATGCCGAAGTCAAACAGGTTACGATTGATCTATGTGTGATTAGTGTCTAGCCTGCCACATCCTCCTCCGCCGGGGGTCATAATGATGATGCGATCTCCGACATTGACATTGACTGTATTCTTTCCACCTAAATTGATGATACTGTTGCCGCTACTGCCGCGAATCCATAAGTTGAGACCCCTGCTCCCGTCTTCACCACCATTAAGCCCATGAGGGGCGATAACTCTGCGTTCGGAAAGGATAGAGGCTTTAACAGCACGCCGAAATTCGATTTCTCTTATGGCACCATCTCCGCCGCAATATTTGCCCTTTCCACCAGACTGAGGCCTTATGGAGAACCGTCTCAAAATGACAGGATACCTCCTCTCGAGGACCTCAGTATCTGTTATCCTTGTGTTAGTCATGTTTGTGTGGACAGCGCTGGTTCCATTCCAACCTGATCCCCTCCAGGAATCAGCACCGGCACCATGTCCCCCACAGATCGTTTCATAGTATCCGAAGCCTTGCTTCATCAGACCAGTTTGAGGATCTGTACCGCCAGAACCAAATGTGAAATTGTTACAATCTCCTTGCGAATCGGCCATGACATTAAAAGCTTTAAGGATAACGTCCGTCACCCTTTGCGAAGTCATAACATTACCACCAACAACAGCAATCCCACCGATGGGGCTTAAGATAGATCCCTTTGGAATCCTTACTGTTATAGGTTTTAAACATCCTTGGTTCAGTGGTATGTCTTCATTGACCAAACATCTTAAACAGTAGAGGACCGCAGAATTGGTTATAGCTTCTGGGGCATTAAGATTACCATAAACCTGTGGTGAAGTTCCCTCAAAATCAAAAACGTATTCCTCATTTTCGATGTCAAGGGAGACGTTTAGCTTGATTACAGTGCCATCATCCATCAGATCTTCGCTATGAAACTGCGTTTGACCGAAATGTTCTGTTAATCGCTTCAACATCTTTTTAACCGTATCTGCAGCATTGACTTGGATCGCTTCCATATATCGTTTAACTTTTTGGAGTCCATTTTCGCTGATCAGTTTCAAGATTAATTGAATTCCCTTGTTGTTTGCGGCAATCTGGGCCTTTAAATCGCTTATATTATCGCTTATCCTCCTTGAGCCTGAACAACCTGGGTATTTTGCTGGCTCTTCCAGAAGAAGATGACGAATTAAGTCCTCTTGAAAGACACCCTCTTTCACTATCAATTCCGAGTAAATTGCCGCGCCCTCTTCATACAGCTCTTTTGAATTTGGAGGAACTGAACCAGGTAGAGTTCCTCCAATATCTGCATGGTGAGCTCTGGAAGCAACGAAAAAAGCTATTGTGCCATCAGCTTTTGAAAAAGCTGGTGAAATAACTGTTATATCCGGCAGATGAGTACCTCCAATTTCAGGATGATTTGTAACTAGAACATCGCCTGGCTTCAACTTACCTTTCCACAATTTCGCCTGAGCAGCGATACAAGTTGACATCGAACCCAAATGAACCGGCAAGTGCGGAGCATTAGCAACTAAGTTGCCCTGTGAGTCGAATAAAGCGCAAGAAAAATCTAATCGCTCTTTCACATTAGTTGACACTGATGTTTTTGTAAGCTGTATCCCCATCTGTTCAGCAATGTCCATGAATTTATGACTAAAAATTGACAACATTACAGGATCGATATAAGTACCTTCCTTCTCCATCACTTTTTCGACCTTTGATTGAATTTTAATAAAAATGTGCGATTTTAATACCGTCGCTTCGCAGTTCTCTGGAATAACGTTGGTTTGCGTTCCATCAGCAAGAATAGCTGGTCCTCGTATTACTGTACCATACCGCATCTTTTCTATTTGGTATACTGGAGTATTGACACGTCTGTCGGTAAAGAAAACTTTCTGGAAAAAACTGGCTTCTTCAGCAGGATCTACAATAGTCCGCTTATACCTTTGAAGCTGTGAATCAACTGATTCTTCATTTCTAACATTAGATTTTCCAATAGCTCTTACACGTATATCACCAACGATTATACTCTTATCACTGAAAGAAAAACCGAATTCTTGTCGATGAGCTTCTGAGAACCATTGCTCAAATGCATACTCTTCGTTCCTTTGCAAAATCATTAAACTCGTTTCGGTGCCTTCATATCTTAGGTTTAGGTACTTTTCAACAACCATTTGGGAGTCGGCAAATCCTTGAGCCTCCAAGGATCTCTTGGACTTTCTTACTAGCTCATCCAACTTTTCCTGAATTTTAGGCATACTATCGAGACCCTTCAAGGGAATAAAGCAAGGTTCTTGCACCTCTTCTACAACATCAGCCAGAAATATACCATAGGCGGATAAAATCGAAGAGTATCTATGCACCAGCACAACATCAATTCCTAAAGATTCTGCAACAGCAACAGCATGCTGACCACCGGCGCCGCCAAAGGTGACCAATTGGTGATTAGAGACAACATGGCCTTTCGCCTCGGTGATGGCTCGGATGGGTCTAGCCATAGCTTCGTTCGCTACCTTTACAAAACCATAAGCAACCTCATCCGCGGTCATGGACGTCCCCAAATCCTTGTTTATCACTTTAGTAAGCTCCATAAACTTCTTCGCCGATATTTCGAGGTCAAGCGACTCGTCTTCATCAGGGCCAAATATCTTCGGGAAGTACTCAGGAACCAAACGGCCTAGAAATAAGTTTGCATCCGTTATCGTCAGTGGGCCACCTTTTCTATATGCCGCAGGTCCGGGATCTGCAGCAGCAGACTCAGGACCAACTCTGAACAAACCATTTTCCCAGAACAACTGTGAGCTACCTCCTGAGGCAACAGTAGTTATATTTAGTTGTGGTGACTGAATGACGATACCCGCGGTTGTCGTTTCGAAGATATGATCAAGTTTTCCGTCACCAAATCTGCTAACATCGGTGGAAGTTCCACCCATGTCGAAACCTATCAATGGGATCCCATTTCCCTGATCATAACATGTGCTTGAATAACCAACAACGCCACCAGCAGGACCCGATAAAATAGACCTCAGGCCTGAGAATTTGTTACCTTCAACCAAACCGCCATCTGATTGCATAAACTGCAAACTGGTATAAGTGGAATTCACAAGACCTGCTTGGATACCACTCAAGTACTTTTTGATCACTGGGGTCAGATATGCATCAGCTACAGCGCTATGAGCTCTTGGAAGGTATTTAATCATTGGCGATACCTCAGAAGACAAAGAAACATGTTGAAAGCCAATCTCTTCCGCGATCTTTCCCACAAGCCTCTCATGTTGCGGATAAGTGTAAGAATGTAAAAAGGCAACAGCAAGAGATCTGATGCCGCTGTCAAAGATCAACTGAAGACTTGAACGAACTTCATTAACATCTGGTACCTTTAGCACTCGCACTATCTCTCCGCTCTTGCCAATTACGGTGTTCTCAGCAGTATCCGCCTGTGATATGTGACGTTCCGGGTCTTCCGAGTAGTCTTCCAAAGTCACTCTCTCATCTATTTCCAGGACCATATCATAAAGCGGCTCCGGTTTCTTGATATTTAGATCGAAGATATTTGGTCTAGACTGATCACCAATCACTAGGATATCTTTAAAGCCTCTTGTTGTCACAAACGCACATCGCTCTCCATTCCTTTCCAAGGCACAATTTGTTGCCAAAGTAGTCCCCATTCTTATGCTACTGACGTTTGAAATATCCAGTGGAGTGCCGCGAGGGATCTTTTTCTTTTCCATCACTTCCAATAACCTACGAATGCCTTCCAGGGGCGCATCTGGGTAGTTCTTAGGGTCCACCGACAGCAACTTGATGATAATGTCATCTTCCTGCTTGCCCGAGCCAGGATTACCGATACAATCGGTGAAAGTTCCACCTCTATCGACAGCAATTCTGATCTTATTACCTTTGTTCAACTCCATGACCGTTCCAGTAGTTTTGGAAGCCAGTTAAGCAGCTTCTTCATCGGTTGTTGCTTATCTAGAAAGCCTATAAGCACTATTCGATCGCTATATTATCCGACCGCGGCCGGAAAAACTTCTCGGAAAAACCTAGATAGTTTTTCCGAAATTTCGCCGAAATTTCTCCGAAATGCCAAGATCGATCTTCGAGACTCAGTCTATTTAATCAGTTCGCAGCGAATGTTCAAAGCTGTGGACGTAGATATTTGTAGTTGTTTCATCCAGCTCTACATAAGGTAGCAGGTTGGCAAGTAGCTGGACGCTCGTCTTAGTACCCGTTGCAGTGGTATATTGCTCGTGCAACGCATTTAAAAGCACTTGGTGAAGCTCAAATATTTTACCGCTGAAGACCGCCTCTTATCGCACATAGGAGGCTCGCGGGAAGATTTCACACATGCAAATGTGGAACAAAGGTCCCATTTGCCCTTGTACAAAGATGGTGAATTGTATCGTTCGCGGGCAGATGAATGTGTTTTCAAATCTGGTGATTGCGTGACGGGAGGCCAAGTAATTCACTCTTTCTTCTTTCTGCATTTTAGGCAGATTTCCACTTCTTGAGAGGAAAACAATACGAAATCTTTCCTACTATAGGTCCGACCAATCTTGTATCCTTCTACCATTCGTTTTATGATACGTGACAGCCCATTTACAATGTCATAAATCGAAGGTAGACGCAGCTATGTACTTATTCAAAAACCTATAAACATATCCTTAGTCGGACTCTGATTTCTACCTTCTACACAATAGTGAGAAGCGTAAAACAACCTGCCAAACAAGATATGGGGACTCGCAAGCACTATACGCGAGGCTTTCTCAAGAAGTCCTTACAGCATATATTCCCAGTACCTTGCGATATAAAGCTCTCTACTACTTACTATCCGAAGATCTCTAGCTCAGGATATCGAGCTTTCGTAGAGAGAGAGCGCAGAGAGAGCGCTATGACGTAAAAAAGCTTGGCAGAACGTTGCCCCGGCAACCAAATTAGATGTTATACCGCTTTAGGCAAACTGCATCTGGGCAAGTATGCCAAGACTAGCAGAAAAGCGTTAAGCTTATAGCCCGATCGGAAAGCATTGAAAGCTGCTCCCGTATCCCACTTTAATGTGTAAGGACTGCTTGACATTAGCTGAGCTGTTCAAGAGACTAACGGAAACACTAGAGTAGTAGGCTTAAATAACTTCAGATTGTGATAGAAGCTGATAGAATGCGAATCAGCAAATTGTGCTTGTCAGCAGAAAAGACTCATTGAAGCACCGCTGCACGTCTTCTCTGTCAGCTAAAGCATCTCAAAGGTTGAGCGATTAGTGCTGACTGTTTGACGAAACATATAAAAAGCCCAGCTTATTCAACTTTTTGAACCATATCTGTTGGTCTTCAGAATTAACCAGAAATAAAGCAATTCAGATCATAAAGAATGGCTGCTACAGTTCAAGAGAATATTATCAGATCCAGCTGCTGCTGCGAAACTGGCTGCAAATGTCAAGCCTGTGCTTGCAAATGCTCTTCCAAATGCGGATGTACCGATGGAAAGTGCTCCTGCTAGCCATCTGGTCCCTAGATATGATTTTTCTAAGATTTTTAGTTAAATAACTAGTGATTATAGGTCTAAATGATTATAAGTCTAACAACGATTTATTTTAGCAAATATGCAGTTTTACTCAACATTTCAAGCAGTCCCTCTGCTTCTTGGTAATGCTGCTAATGTAAGAGCCCCTAGTAGTCTGTGAAGGCATCTACGAGGTTCAAACTATCTGCCCTTTGCAGCAAATTACTGACAAGACCATGGCAGGCGGCTGGATACTGTAAAGCGGAAGCATTCTACGACAGGATAGGTCAGCTGTTTGCGATTGAGCACGTAAGGGCAAGTACATTCAATGAGCAACCGCTGTCGTCGATGAGATTAGCGAGAGGTCGGAGATGATTAGCTCTACTCAATCAAAGTACTAAGAGAACAAATGGATTAGAAGTGAATGTACCTCGATGGACTGACTAGAAGCGAAACCCGCTAACTCACTGATGCAAAGAATTTTGAGGGTTTCAACGTAACTGCCGGAAAGCGCAATAAGCTCAATGGATTGGTAATGATGCGTATCAGTAAGATCTCAGCCACGTACAGTGATACAACCTATCAGAATGAGACGATTCATTAAACGGTTATATACGCTTGCAATCGATGGGAGTGATTCAACGTGGAGAGGAAAGGCTGGCGAATCAATAGAACGTGGAAGAGATTGGCTGTCCGACTGGTTTTAGTGAGCATTTGGTTGATAAATGTTAGAATTCAGTAAGGTGACTAGACGATCGAACCCACAAGACTACAAACTTACTCATAGCAGATCAGAATTCAGCACCAACCGGCTCTTCGTAACAATGCAGTACATTGTGGTATTGCTGGGCCCCAAATCTAGTGGATGGTTGCCTACCTCGCAGCTGGAAGAGACGACAAGATTGTGATGGTAGTTGCACTAGATTCTAAGACGGTTCGCAATGCTTAGAATTACCTCAGCAATGGGCATAAATCATACGAACTTGGAATGGCGATAATGCACACATCCTGCGAAACCACTGTAGCACCCACCGCCGTAGCACCCATTTCGTAGCTAAGAGCAGCAGACACAAAGAAGTCTGATCTTCGAATCTTCAAATAAATCGATTGGGAAATAAGACAATTTGATGATTTTTCCTATTTGGTTCACGCCAAGACAATTGCCGTCGCTATTGGTATTCGTCATACAGCATAGTCATACAGAACAATGTGGACATAAGAATAAGCATTTATTCTTGTAGTTCTAGGTTTCTATTCTCTTGATCCAACAGTTATCAATCAGTCTTCTCATGGTAAAGGTATCGTTGCTGTATGTTACTGCTTTATTTTATTACTCCTATGCTATTCGCCTTATTAGCTGGGATCGTAGCAATATATCAGGCCTTTCTACAGAGCAGATTGATGGTTTTGAGCAGAACAGAGGAATATCTGTGAGAGATGGTGTGAGACAGCGAGATCATGGAGAGACAGCAGAAATAGAAGCAGTTAATGGAGCTACTGTAGTAGAAGTTGCAGCAACAGGTGTTTGGTCAATCGTGACAATAGGATCATGTGGGACCTGTGTATGGACAGCTGGAGATAACTTACCTGGATGTGTTATGTGTGCTGCTGGTATGCTCGTATCATTGACCGCTACAACAATTAGATATAGCAACAGTTCATGAAGGTCTGCATTACAGGCTGTCCAGTGAATCAACTTGGTAGCGCCGTTCTCAGTAGCGCCGTCAATAACGATACAGGTTTCGGGTTACTCAGTTGTATCGTACATGATGATACTCGGTGAACAAGCCTGCTGCAACACTGATTGATGATTATTCGTCGAGTAATAACAAGCTCTCAGGTCGGCCAGGTACCTATTGCGTTGAAATGGCCATGTTCCTGGATTGTGCTTAACCTCTGTAACTACCAGCTTCAACTTTCGAACTTTCGGAACCGATCGCTGCTGGAATCAGCTTAGTAATCTACCGAGCCACCTCGTTCGATCGTCGGCCATGTGAAGTGGAGGACTCACTTGAGGTATACTAAGCCTAGCATGCTTCCGCTGGTATGTAGGCTGTGGGTCGGTCTGCATTTACTTCCGTGGAACAATATGAACAGCCAAGCGATTTCAAGTGGGCCTTGGCAAAGTCGACTCTCCAGCGATAACGGAACGGTTCCGCGGTAGTACTGCTTACGGGTCTTTGACGCAGATAGAAGTTAACTCTGGAAAGAATGAGCAGACACTCGCAGTAACTGAATGTTCCACGGAGAGATCAATAGCGTCTCTTAGTAAGCGAAGTTCGTGGATACCCAACCCCCTTGGGGAGTTGTGAGAATCATATAAAAAGGATATGTCCCGTCTGTCGATGGCAATTGGGCTAGTGGAAGAGATAACCATCTAAGTATACCGAATTATATCATTATGGCTGAGTTGTTTGCACCTGCACCTGAACCTCCCACCGAGTTGGGCCGCTTAAATCTTTTGTCGAGAACCGCTGGCATCAAAGTTTCTCCTTTGGTATTTGGAGCTATGTCAATTGGGGAAGCGTGGTCTGGGGCTTTGGGGTCAATGGACAAGGAGAGTAGCTTTAAATTGCTAGACGCATACTACGAAGCGGGTGGGAACTTTATCGACACAGCTAACAACTACCAGAATGAAGAATCTGAGGCTTGGCTTGGTGAATGGATGGAATCTAGGAAAGTTCGCGACCAGATGGTGATCGCTACGAAGTTTACGACCGATTACAAATCCTACGAAGTGGGCAAAGGCAGAAGTGCGAATTTTGGCGGGAACAATAGACGCAGTCTGCATGTAAGTGTCCGGGACTCCTTGAAGAAGCTGAAGACGGATTGGATCGACATCCTATATGTTCACTGGTGGGACCATATGACTTCGATAGAGGAGTTGATGGATAGCTTGCACGTTCTGGTGCAGCAGGGCAAGGTGTTGTACCTCGGGGCTTCCGATATGCCAGCATGGGTTGTGTCTGCTGCTAACTATTACGCTGTGTCGCGCGGTAAGACTCCATTCAGTGTTTATCAAGGCAGATGGAACGTTATGCTCAGAGATTTCGAACGAGAGATCCTTCCAATGGCCAGGCATTTCGGTATGGCCCTTGTTCCCTGGGATGTTCTTGGAGGGGGACGGTTCCAGACCAAAGAATCTATCGAGAAGCGTAAAGAAAATGGAGAGAAATTGCGGTCGTTTGGTCAGCCTCCTGAGCAGTCAGAGCTGGAAGTGAAGATCAGTGCCGCTTTGGAAAAAGTTGCCAAAGAACATGGCGCACATTCCATTACAGCTATTGCGCTTGCATATGTCAGGTCCAAGGGAACCAACGTCTTCCCGCTTGTGGGAGGCAGAAAGGTTGAGCATTTGAAAGATAACATTGCCGCTTTGTCGATCAAGCTGACTCCAGAGCAAGTCAGCTACCTCGAGAGTGTTGTGCCTTTCGATATCGGATTCCCCAGCAATCTCATTGGGGAGGACCCGGCTATCTCAGGCGAACTTCCTTTTCCTTCTGGATGTTCTTATAAGCTAAACTTTGATTCTTTGCAGTTGAAATGATTCAACGCTGATTTGCCATGTAAATAGTAAGAAACTAAACGGACTGTAAAGCGGAAGAGCTTACCTGCTGGGCGTCCGGTTCTCGTATTGTTGCTCTAGTTGTCTTGTTTTTAAGTTTAGGTCTTCAGCAAGGTATTTTGAAGACAAATTCGCCAGCTGTGCGTATAATATCTTCTAGCTAATTTTCATCGATTGAAATTTAAACCAGTCCATAGAAGGCAGCCTCTCAAAAAGGACTCTTGTTCCAGACTGCATTTCATCTTTCTACGTAAGTTTGTCGATGAGCCTGTAATTTGGTAGGTTTTTAATATGGTTGAACTCTGAATACCCACGACCTGCAAGGTGATTTGCTTCCCCTTTTGTGATGGTCAGCCATTGTTGCGTTTATGCTATCCAGAACCAGATCTAATCGATGGCAAGCGTTATTGAACTTGCGGCAGGGTTCTGATAGAGAATTTGGCATTTAGCATGCCATGCTCCTTCAGTCAAGATTATTTTAATATATCAGGAGGTTCAAAGCTGGCTGTGTCCGGATCTGAGTGTTCAGGCCATATAGCTCGGCATAAAGGTCAGTACCACCAGGCATCTATCTTGTTTCAGTACTTTCATTCACGAGTGAGGGAAAGAGCTTATCTGTGACATAATCACGGTCCAACCGCTGGATATCAAAGCGATTCTGATATATGCCTCCTAGGATACCGCAATCGAGTAAGCCTCTGCATGTCCTAGCGCATTAATGTTGACGTTGCTGTACTGCCCAAACCCGCCACAACGACCGCAGCAATAACAGCAGCGGCAGCGATTATACCACCGGCAAACCGGCCTATAAGCCTCAGAAGACATTACGTAACAGAAAGCGGTAACGAAATAAGGTGTCGCATAAGCTGCTGCCGCGATAATGAGAGCCGCACCTGTCCAACCCATTGGAAATGACCATCTGGAGCGCATTCCCCGTCGAACATTGGCTGAAGGAAGCATGGACGCAGGTTTGGTAGTACCGCAAAAGTAACGTAAAATTCGATTAATGGCAAAAATGGATCAAAATACTGAAAGTTATCACAAACCATGCTTTAAACGGATCTGTAGAAAGCATCGAAACGATCAGATTTTCATCTCTGGGGCTTTTAGTTGAGTCAAGTGTGTCAGTCATTGTTAGTCAATTCGCACTAGATGGTATCCCTGACGACCAACATACCGTTAAGCTATCGCCGCAACAACAAGGGGTTGATAAACGCGACCGCTCATCGTGGGGCCGCGAGAGAGCCGAAAACGAAATAGGCCAGAAGGTGGGGCCCACTGAAAGCCGAAATGTAACTTGGGCTGCCGGCGCCTACAGAAGCGGCTTGGATTTTCGGTTTTTTTTTTTCTCCGGGCACTTCAGGAACGCGGCAATAGGACAAAACGCCAAGAAGGTTACTTGGAGGCACTGATGTATTAAGGAGCGACTCACAATCAAGAGGCCAATAATATTTCTTACAGGCAGTTCTATAGTCATTAATTAGATATCTTTCAGCGCGCAAAGTTCGCAGGTTGGATCGCTTTTCACAAATGCTAGATCGCTTACAGAAAATGACTATTTGAAGAAATGCCGGAATTTCAGGTTTAATTCACCACTAACGAGGCGATCAAAGGTGTAACGGATATGTTTCAGGCAATTTCTTGAACGAATAGAAAGCGCCCTCGAGACCTGGTACAAGAGTGGCCTTCTGGTGCTCAAGCAAAAAGCGCATTTCCTGCTATGTGAAAGACAGGCGGTACGGGGTGTCACTAATTTCTTATTAGCATTGGAAACAATAAGTATCCATCCGTTCTTGTATTGATTCTTCTGCACCTATGGACATAAAGTCGCTAAGAATTAAACAAGGATCTTCATGCCTGATCATTGTGGCAATAACGGCCATAATGGTGCTCAGTCGCTTAGTTTACTTGCTATGTGACCCGACAGTATCGTCAGTTAGGTCAAAATGCATGAAACGCTTGTTTACTGAAAAGGTGCCACAACAACAGAGCACCCCAAGATGTTCTCATAGCCATGGCACTTCCATGCCGGATACGGCTTAAACTTATAGAAAATTACCGAATGGATCTGCAGTTTTTTTTCTAGAAACGCATGAAAATATATAAGCATATTCACACTGTTTTGGAAAAACTCTGTTCGCCCAAGAGAACATCATTCGTAATTCACTCATTTTGGTTGCAGATCCCGCTGGGGACCAATGACTTCTCGAAGGGTTTTTTTGACTAGTTTGTCTGCTACCTATCTCGACGAAACGGGCTCGAAGGCCCAAGTTTATTGTGATAAACGAATGAGCTGATCGGTTGCGAGGCTGAACGGATGTGAATGCGTAAAGAAACATAGGTAGGTTATGATTTGAACGAAATTTCATATAGTTGCAAGCATTTTTTGCTGCACTAGACGATACGAGAATTACTTTGCTAACTGCACACTGTTATACAATCCTGCAGATTCTCGAATATAGAAGGGAACATTTACGGCATCAAAGGGTTAACTGTATTATACACATCAGGGCAAGAAGGAATAAGCATATCGAAAGGTGAATTACAATTCTTCTATTCAATTGACACTAAGCTGGATGATTCCCTTTGAACTATTAATTTTGATAATCTACCTTTTGATCGCAACAGTTATAGAAGTAAAAAGCTTGATGGATGAAGATAATAGGCTCTATCACACTGATAGTGTTCCTGAAGCTAGCTACGGCAGTCAAAATGTATGAAAATGGCACTATTTGAAACAGGTTCTATTCTGACTGGCCCAATTGTAAGATTCGCCTGGCACGTGATGACAATACTTTACACGCCAGCGGAAATACTCCGAAACTTTACCCGGAAATCATTACTTCAGACATTCTTGGTCATGCGATGCCATGCATGGTCTTCTTCTAAATTAGCCGCCGACGGGAGTTTGTCTTCTCGCTGATAACGTCGTGCATGGATTAGTTTGAGCGCTCCGCCAGATCGGACTTCTTCGATCTCTGTCTTATTTGTTGTCGTTATCGCGATTTTGCCGCATAGTCGGTGTATTATTTGTCAGCACGATTCGAATTGCCGCAAATCCAAACATTACCTCCCGGGCTAATTGATATCAATATTGATCTTGATCACCAGTTCATCCGTCTTGAATGAAATATCAAGTTTGTTAGGTAATCTGGTTAGGCATTTTTTCATAAAAATTCATTTTCAGTTGATATCTTTTAGTTGAATATGCGCTTTAGAAGCTTTTGAAGTTCCGCTTTGTTTTGACGCCAAACTTCCAAAATGCTGCTGAGAATCTCAAGCTTAACGAAGAAGAAAATGCCGTCAGATATCTAATGATTCTCGGCTCTAATGCAATTCACTAGAACAGACTACAATTATTAGTAAGCAAAGAAGTTCAAGAGATCGCTCTGTGACAGAGACTAGGTATAATAATGCTGAGAAAGATGCACACATTATGGAAGTTTGCACATTGTTTGGTCTAAAATCATTCACCTCTCTCCAAGAATTTCTCTAGCTATGAAAGTTTTGATTGTATTGGCACATCCTGAAAAAGAATCTTTAACCAGTTCTCTGGCCATGTTGGCTAAAGAGACTTTCGAATCGCAAGGAGATGAAGTTAAGGTTAGTGACCTCTACGGTCTTGGTTGGAAGAGCAATGTCGATAAAGAAGATTTCCCCGAAAATAATTCGGACAGGCTTTTGGTCTGCGATGCTTCCAAGAAAGCTACGCAATCAAATAGCCTAACCGAAGATGTCGTGGAAGAACAAAAAAAATTACTTTGGTGTGACACGTTGTTTTTGGTGTTCCCGCTTTGGTGGTTCTCAATGCCTGCAATTCTCAAAGGCTGGGTGGAGAGAGTCTTCTCCTTCGGAATAGGCTATGGAGTTGGTGTTCACGATAGTACCCATTGGGGTGATAGATATGGCGAAGGGACTTTTGCGGGGAAAAAAGCTATGGTTATAACTCTTGCTGGAGGCTGGGAATCTCATTACAACGCGAGGGGTATAAACGGTCCAATAGAAGACCTTTTGTTTCCTATAAATCATGGAATTTTGTATTATTCGGGATTTGACGTTCTGCCACCACTTGTTGCATACCGCTCAGATTCGTTTGATGATAATTCTTTCAAAAAGTTGTCTCTTAAGTTGAAAGAAAGGATTATCTCTCTTCAAGAAACGAAACCAATCGCATATAAAAGGCAAAATTATGGCGACTACACCATACCGGCTCTTGAACTTAAGAGCGAGATCGGATGTAAATGTGGAGGTTTCAGTTTGCATATTGAAAACTGATAATTCGACTCAACCTTTCAGGATACTGGTTCTTTTAGATTAGTTTTTTCGCAGTACTATTGAGAAATGATAAATACTGAATAGAGATCAATCTTTTTTTTTTTTTAGTTACCTTTGTTCTTAGATCCAGATACCAATGGTATTTTAAGCTGAATCTCGCCTCTCTCCTGATAGAACTTTTGAGATTAGGAAAGGACCTTCATGTTAAGTATCTTTTAAATGTTCGCCGTCTATGAGAGACTTTGCTAGTCGCCCATTTAGGAACCGCGATAGCCGATTTAGAGAGCCCTTCAGAGCCGCTGGGCAGCACCGGCTGAAAGAGTCATTTCTGGAGTTGATTCCTATCGAGCACCGTGATGAGCTTCTTCCGCAGTACCGTAAGGAGGCAACGCAATCGATGAGAAAACAGTTACACTAATTGTGGATGAGATTGCGCGCGTTTTGATGTGGATGGTACACTTTGGCGTGGGATATCCTCACCGGTTTCCGGAACTGCAGCAAATTGCCTACAGTAGACAGCATAGAAACGTCTTTGTTGATGACAAGACTCACCGTCTGCAGCTGTACTGCACATACAGCAAAAACAAGTCTTCACTAGGCATTCTCAAGACCATGGACGGCGTGACTTCAGACTATCTGTTCTACTTTATCGTCGTCCTAAGGCAAATGCAGATTAATGTACTGCGTGGCAGTCCCAGACAGATTTGTGTTACTGTGGACCCTCAAAGCGCTAAGCTGATGGAACACATCCCGCTGGCCGAGCGCGCTCGCAAAGCACTGCTAACTTACGTCCTTCTAGATTCCAATAGGGGCGATCTAATTAATTACCCAACATTCAGGAGATACCTGCAGCAGTTTCCCAAGGGAGAAAGAGAGAGGTTGACGTTTCAGGAATTGCGCCAAGGATTGATTGCTTTGATCAGAGAGTACGTTGATCCTCACCTTACACCGGAGCAAGACACAATGCAGTCTTTAACTCACGAAGTCATGGCCAACCATAGCGTCAGGACAGCGCTATCCACATACGCTGTCAATAGCTATTCGTTATTATCTACTAGTGGGTCCTTCTGATACTTCGGCATTCGTGAAGCGGGGCGTGCGTTTGGGCTCTGATCACTTGGGCTCTGATCACTTATTCTTAGCAATTAGCGGCTTAATTGAAACAAATTGAATTACAGATTGGTTTAGGATCCACGCTTAGTTCTGGCCGGCCCAGGGATTAAGGCGGGGTCCAGAGAATCCATGAAGCTTTCTAAAGTTTTGAAGCAGCAACCTACACAGGTCAATTCAGCTTACCGTTGGAATGGCGGTTCCTTTGATTAGAGTTCATTGACTGAACGATGCGAGAGCATCCAAGGTTGTCTTCCTTCTTGAGCAATTGAAACTAGACTACGAGATCGTGAGTCACAGAAGAGATAAGAACTTTCGTGCGTCTGCGGAGCTGAAGAAAGTCCATCCGCTGGGCAAGCTCCCTTGATAGCAATGGTGATTTCATGGCTTTCCTTTAACGTCGGAGGCTTGATGAAGCCATGTATGTGCAAAGAAATGACGCCCGCGGCTTGGTTGAGTTATAGCATGAACCGCAATCGAATTCACTGGGCTTTTATAGGTATACTTCAATTGTTGCTGATCAGAACTGATTGAGACAGAGAACAACTGTAGAATTGACTGTTTATCAAATTTGAGTGGAATCAGATAAAGAATATCTTCATTCGTCGTGAATTGCTGATACTTGCGATTGGGCTGATGTGAGCTGCGGCTCTCTTCGAGAGCAGGTATCAAAAAGTTAATATATACTGCAGACAGGGAATTTCAAAAACCACTAAGATTCAAGAGATTGTCACCGGAGATCTCGAGAGACATAGCGCTCTGTGGCATATCACTTGCTGGGAGATATTGATCAGCTACACAGAGCGCTATATAGGAACATTAATTGGCGAGGTATGCCTATCTACCCTCTTATCATCAGTCGCTATACTCCAGAGAGTCATCGTTGAGGTCCTTCTGAGATACAGAAGGGATGTTTGCAAGATGCAAATTCATCGTTAGATACCCGAGCAAGGAGCGCAAAACATGTCCAACACGTTCCTGGCCTCCTAAAACCAATCCGTAAACATAGGGTCGACCGACAGGGACCATTTTGCCCAATAGCCATTGCCTTTGCAATGTCAGCACCGCAGCGAACACCAGAATCGAAAATAATATCTGCTTGTTTCCAACCGCTTTAACGATCTAAATAAAACAGTCTAAAGATGCGGGTCCACCATCATGCTGCCTGCCACCGTGGTTAGAACGTGGTTTCCAAACGTGAAACACAGAAGCTAATCTATTGATTGATATAGTCAAACTGGCGAGCTGCTGCTTCGTCCCAAAACAGATCAAACAGATCTAGCGGGCTATCGGAAGAAATGAGTAGATTTAAATCCGCATCATTCAGTGGCCAAATTGCATTCATCGATGAAAAGTTCTCATCTGCGCCATTGCAGGTTCGCTTCTCATTTGTTTCTTGCCCCACTTCAACCTCCACCTTCAAATCATCCATCTTTATCCTACTGTGTTTTAGAATGCATTCAGTGAACCATGATCGCTTGTAGCTTTTGAGAAGATTTGCAAACAGTGGGGATCTAATTTCCAAAATTTTCTTTGCAATTTCCATGCGTTGAGTTGTCATGCCTTTAAGGTCCTGAAGAAACTGATCTTCAGTTCTTTTGTGAAGCCCCATATAGGTCTGACAGCACATCCGTGTAAAGATGAAGCAAGAGCCCGCAGCCAACGGGATAAAATATTTCATGTAATTTGTTCCTGATGGTTCAATTTTAGCGACATCTCCAAAACTATCATAACGCTCACATATTGCACACATGATGGACACATCAAGGAGAAGCTTCTCGCGACCCCTTTGGTCATCCTGTCCTCTCGAAATCAAATGTGATACTATGTTCAACATGAACGTTGGTATTGCAACTGTACTTCGTACGAATAACGGTACGGTATTCAGCTTCAAACTGTCTAAAAGTGCCATACGAGAAACATCAAACAACCTTGTTTCGTTCTGCTCCGTTAGACGATGGAGCAGTGAAACCTGCTTACTAGCAAGACACTTTTCCAGCCTTTTAAATAGGCTGCACAGTGCTTGTGAAATACAGGCTACCGTCATTCTTGAATGCACATGAAGCTGCAAGCAACGTCGCTCCTGCATGTTTGCCTGTAGAACTGGAATTAATTTGTCATCAATTAGGCGGAAGGTCTCATGCAAAAGATCGTTATGTTTTCTCAAATTTCCCAAGGTGACACTAGACTTCCTGTAGCCACCGTTAGAATGCAACCTGTAGGAGGTAAATTCCCCATTATAAAGAATCGAGGAAAATGCAAAAGAGATAGTTTTGCCGAGTAAGATATAGCCAAACTGCAGACAACTGTCTATGCTAGCTTGGTTCAAATCTGCTTCTCGGGCTAGAGTGAGACAGTCCATCTCATCATTAACATGAAGCTGCAGCACGTCAAGAGGAAATAGACAACTACTTTGGTCATCAGGAAGAAGAGGAGGCTTTCCAGTATTAATTGCATACCATCTGTCCCACCAATACCCCTTCCACCACAGCCTTCGATTTCGGTCTCCTCGTTCTTCCTGTAAACCTAAATTATATTCCCAACGGTTGAATCCTCCATCAAGCAACCTCCGGCATGTCTGAGCAATGATTTTCCCCATCGAAGCAACGTGGCACGTCCAATACGTTTGCTCAATCATTTTAATGAGATTATCTGGCGAAAGTACATCAATCAAACCGAAAGTATACGAGCGAAAGATTTCACGACAGAGACTGGAAACTGTTTCCGTAGTTTCGAAGTACGTTTCAAGCCTAGAAGTGTCTGACAGTGATTCAGCAAATGCCTCCTGCACCTTTTCAAACAGTTCCACACAGACCAAGAGCTGCTCATCTGGCATGTTAAAACGATCTCTATTGATGCCCACAAGCTTATCCTTGATATTTAAGGGCAGCGTTTCTAGGACTTCCTCCAGCTGGGCAAGAATATCCACTGGTCTTCGAGGCGTATCATTTGTTGATGAGTTTAACCTCACATATAACATAGTGCTAACATCCAAAAATTTCATCAGCAGGTAAATCGTCTCGCGGATTGATCGATCATCTCGAAGACGAATCAGCCTCCTGATCATGTAGCTAATTCCCACGGTTGAGAAACAAATTAGTGGCGAATAGAGCCCAAAAAAACTATTGATTGGCACACCACTAGTGAAATGCCCATCAGCTTCAAAGCGGTTGAGTAAATTTCGTTTACCAACCATCTCCGATTCGATCGACTTGCTACAATTGTATTCTTCAAAAGCTTCATACCTCATTTGCGTGTATGATTCCATATCGATATTCCCCAATGCCGAAATGGCACTCTCCAATGAATTTTTCAATTCTTGAGAATCAGCAGTAGAAAGCTGATCTAAAAATCCTGTAAGTGAGTCTTTCAATGAGCTGACATCGTAAATTAACTTGGTTTGAGATTGGAAGAATCGCTCCCCAGAAACTTGATTCTGACGCCGGTCACTGCATTTAAGCCCAGATGTGATGCAGTTTAAACATGGAAAGGAACCAATACATTTAATTTTTCTCTTTCGGCAGTTATCACAAGCTCGGCTAGCTCTCTTAGACTTTCCGACCCGATTCTCAGTCCTTGACATATAATTTGAAAGTGACACAGTAATACTTCTTTATCAAACCCTGATTACTCACAACAGCCGTGTCATCTACCATACGCCAACGACTTTCGGTTAATGGAGATTCTTCAAAGACCTACTTAGCGTCGTGGGCTTAATCCGCGGTGACGTTGAGTTCACGTGATACTTTCACTCAATAACATGTTGAATGCCGAACCGTGCCAGCCCTTCACTCTTAGAGAGAGCCATTTGACGTTTGATCATAAGCGTCAAGACGTCGAGACGCATTTAGTTAAATGATATATAATCAGGCAGTTAGTTATAGGAGACTTGTAGGTGTATTATGAGTATCATCAATTTTGAGCGTTTGCAGATCAATTGTGAGATCGTTTTTGGCTGATCCCTAGCTCAGTATCATGGCTGAAGAAGACAATAGCAACTATGTTTTGTATTACTATGTGCCCAACAAAGGTGCAGCAATTTTCTTCACCATTGCATTCATTTTAAGCACTTGTCTATATGCTTATCAAGTTTATGCTGCAGCTAAAAGAGCATCAAAGCAACTTAGGAGCAAACGTGATGAGTTTGATTTGACCAAGGAACCGGTTATGGTGAGAACTGGGGGGGATGTTGATAAAAAACTCGAGATAGGGTCTATTGTATGCTGTTTTATACCGTTTTTCATCGGGTGCGTGATGGAAGCAATTGGATACATAGCAAGAGCAGTCTCATCTTCGGATAAGGAGGCTCTTACGCCGTTTATTATCCAAACTGTCTTATTGCTGGTTGCTCCAGCGCTTTATGCTGCGACTATCTATATGGTTTTTGGAAGATTATTGAGGATCTTGCGATGCGAGAACTTGATGCTTGTTTCCTCGAGATTTGGGACAGCTTTCTTTGTTTCAGGTGATGTTCTGAGTTTCTTGTTGCAGGCATCTGGTGGTGGTCTCATGGCATCGGCAGGGAATACGCAGCTGGGAGCCAACCTCGTAACCGCGGGTTTGGTGGTGCAAATAGTGTTCTTTGGCTTTTTTATTATCAACGAAATGAAATTTTCAATTGGAGTGAGCCAGAGCTGTCCTTTCTACTGGCAGATCTCGAAGAATTGGTTCTACGTGAATCTGACTTTCCTTGTTTCAAGCGTGTTGATCATGGTGCGTTCGATAGTGAGGCTGATCGAGTTCATCCAGGGACACGATGGTTTTATCATTTCTCATGAAGTCTTCATCTATGTATTTGATGCTGTTCCAATGTTGCTAGTGGCTGTGACCTTCTGTGTGGGATCGTATTTGGGTAATATCTTTAGGGTGTTAGCGGAAGCCAGAGGTTTTGATAGAATATAAGATCAACTACCATTCATGTGATTACTTTAACAGACAGTGTTTTAAGTCTCAGGAAAAGCGAGAGCAGACCTTCTTGCATGCCATCTTGCGGGTTCGAGACTGACTGGCAGTACCCAAGTTAAAGCTGTACCATCGGCTCTAAGAAGCACCGGCATTCCTACAAAGTTTGTTAACCTTGTCACCGAGGTACCCTTGGGTCATATTCACAAAGAGTTCAAAACCTTTGATAACCCCAAACTGGAGGCTGTAAAGCTGCTTAGCGGGCTGTTTAAATGTCGGCCAAACTCTAAGGCCATCGTCATTGTCAATAATGTAAGCCTTGTGGAAACACTGGCATCAGAATGGGCGCCTTTGTTTAATCTTGAGTGGGTGCATGGAAGCTTGTCCGCAAACCAGAAGGTGGCCCGCGCGCGGTCCTTCATGATCGACGGCAGCAAACAACTGCTGATCGGGACCAAGCTTGTGGCCGAGGGCATTAGTATTCCAAATCTAAAGATGGTGATACTCACTAATTTCTATCCTAACATATTGGAATTCATTCAGATCGCTGGACGGTTGAGAGAGGCAGGACTATGCCATATTCTGAAAGGACGGCGCAGAGTTTCAAGTTGGAAACATCCAAGGCTGCCCCTAATCGGAGAAGGATGTCTAGCTACTCAGGTAAGAGATTTCTATAACCTCGAATTGGCATCCCGTGTTAATCCGCACAGCGGGTGTTGTGGAGCAGTTATTACCATGCCTGAGGCCACCCGTGACCTACTGCGAGATGTCCGAGAGACAGCGGCGACAGTAGGGAGCGATGAGTCATTCAGGTACCAGAGCAGCCCTTCCAGTAATTCGACTTTAGCCAATCGTCTGCCATTCCGAACTGTTGAAGCGAAGAGATTCAAAACCAACTTTCATGGATGGGAGGCATTCAGCGATGTCTTTAAATTTCTGGGATTCACAGGCAGTTTTCGGGAATCTCTGTTCCTATACGGTGTTGACATACATTTTTGTCCTTGGGAAGTTTTCACGGCCTATGGAAAATGCAAAAATTGTTTGAAGGACCGCTATCTCTGTCTATGTCCACCGGGTACACGAGGAAAGTCTTATCGGGATATTGCGATAGAAATTCTCGCTGTCCATAGGATTATCCTGAATGATGAAAAGAATGAGGTACATCTGAAAAAGATTGAGCCTTACTTTAAGGACCCATTTCCATACCTCGATCAGTTCTATAAGAAGAAAGAGAAGTTTTATCAGAAGGTTCTGCTGAAGTACTATTGGTATCTGAATCTGCTGAGCTTGTAGAAACCAAGCTCTAGAATCATCCGCATCAGTGGTGTCTTTTCGAAAACCGCTTTAGAAATTTACGAATCCTCCTCCCACTTCTGGCACCAGTTAAAGGAAAATAAAATCAACGTGCCAGAATTGTTTTTCAAATTTCAATGGACTGCTCTACCTGCTATCTGGGAATTACAAGAGGATCAAGCTGAAAAATGGTCGAATATTTGACCGCATGCGTTCACGCAGTCAAGGCCCAGCATACCTGAAATCGCAGTTTGGAAATCAGCATTCAATGTGCGAAGGGGAGCATAAGGAATCGATGGAAGCATTTTTGCAGCTGAGAGGTAAGGAATCGATGGATAACAGTTCGTGGTTACCACACTGGAACTTGTACCTCCTCATGCAAATTGGTCTCTTCTACAACGCACCCTTGATGAAGCGAGTGCTGGGGGTGAAATAAGGCTGTTTCCACATTGGCTGGCTCTCCAAAGGGTGCACGTTGAGATGCGTGATGGGCAAGAGGTTCCCCTCTACATGTTTATTGTTGCAATCTTCCTAGAAATGGCTGATATTCCAGAGCTGGCACTTTTCCGGAGCGAGGTTATAGTTTTGACTGATGAGGACGAGGAAATGACCGAGGACGAGGACGTGTAGATACCTTTGTGTGTATATATTCATTGAAACCTGTGTATTATTAGTTTAAATGTTGCAGTGCGACTCGTAATCTGCCTTTTTAAATTTGAAGAGGCGGTTCTATCGTGACGAATCGCTGTTTCGTAAAGTTATGGAAGCCTAGGCATCCTTTGAAGTCTCAAAGCCATGCCAAATGGCTATTGAGGGCCCTTTTAGTGTTGTACATGCTCTTTGTATCAATTCTTTTCTGACAATATCATGTTTAGTTCAGCGACATGTACTTTCTGGCTGAGTAAGATTGAAAATTTTACCGCAGAATTAAGCAGAAGAGAGCAAAGTAAACAATCAGCGGGCAGCCCAAGAATCCCCCTGGGAGCCGAAACGAAAATCCGCGCGCGGCCGCAAAGGCCCTACCCATAGGCGTACGTGTTTCTCTCTACGGGGGCCAGGCCCCTGCAAGACTACGGGGGGCCTCGCCCCTTCTACGTTGGGCCAGAAGGCCCGCAAGACTACGGGGGGCCTCGCCCCTTCTACGTTGGGCCAGAAGGCCCGCAAGACTACGGGGGGCGAGCCCCTTTTACGTAGCCCCCAAGAGATTACAGCCAGCGAGCTAGAAGGCTCTCGAGGAGGCGAGAGGGAAGACGCTGTGATGTGGATGGCAAAGGGGGTGGGTAAGCGGTTGTAGAGTCAATGGTATTTCAAAATGGGAAGCCTGCGGTTTTATATGGAGGCGAAATTTTACGACGCGGTGAAAAATGGCGACGCGGTGAAAAATTTTACGACGCGGTGGCAAGGTGAGGACGAAACGCTATGCAAGAGAGGACGCAACGCGAACCCCAAAGCAGGCAGCTGAACGCGAGACGCGGTGGCGGAGCGCTTCCAGTAGCTGGAGTGTCTCTACTTGAAACTACATTAGTGCCGACTATTAGATGTTCTAGGTACAAACGTATTTAAACTTGTTCACGTCTGTCTCTTTGTCAATCAGGCTCAGGTAGGAACCAACAATGGGTAAATCAGCTACATCTTGCCCCTCCTAATGTACCTCTACTAGATGTTCAAAGCAAACGTATTTAAACTTCTTTAAATGTCGAGCGATAAAATGTGAAACTCTGTCTTTATTAATCAGACTCAATTAGGAACCAACGATGGTATTAAACCCTCTGTAGCCTCGAGGGAGGGCTTGTGCTATATTCAACTTCTTCAAATGTCATGGGATGGCCCAGCGATAAAACGTCAGAGAATAACCCTTTCGTTGTTAATCAGAATCAGTTAGGATCAACCAATGGGTATTGACCCTCTGTAGCCTCTGCAGTTGAATGAGGGGGGGAATGCTGTACTTAATCTTCTTCAAATGTCATGGCATGGTCCTGTGCAGATAAGAATCAGTCATAAAGGTGTTCACGTCAGGGAATAACTCTATGACTTTATTAATTGACCGAAAGTCAGACTCCATTAGGAACCAACAATCGATATTAAATCATTTATACCCTCTGGGCTTGAGTAAAATAATTCCCAAACACATAGTACTTTCCACACTCCAACTACCCTACTCCCAAACACACCAACTGCCATACTCCCAAACACTTCACAGCTACAATACACTCCACACTCCAACTACCCTACTCCCAAACACACCAACTGCCATACTCCCAAACACTTCACAGCTACAATACGCTCCACCATACTGCACTGCCATACTTCCAAACACTTGGGACTACCACAGTACACTCCACCATACTTCCAAACACTTGGAGCCTCTATATACACTCTTATTGGCCTTTGATGCTTCCCAGAAGTGGTACTCTCTGGTTAACGTCGACGACTGTTGAAAATTTTCTCAGTCTTTCCAGGGCCGGGTAACCCCTCCGTAGTATGTTATGATAGAAATCTCTTTCAACGTATCTGAACTTTGAGAAATGTTGAGTAGAAAGACAAATATAAGTTTAGTCGAGCAAACAAAGCATCCAGAGCATGTTGCAGAGATTGAATCGCCAAAGCTGAGCAAGGGGAGGTGTAGAAGTCCAGTTATGTGGCGCAGAACTTTACAGGGGCGTTTGCAGGGCCATTTACAGGGCAGTTAAGTGATATGGGGAGCAGATAGAGGGGTGGGAAGTGGCTAACAGTCAATAGGAGCCGCCCAGAACCCACCATTTAGCAGGGCGTGCGTGCCAGTGGCCATATAGTGGTCAAATCCAGCTCTGTGACTGTTTGGAAGCCCACAAGGCAACCAGAGCGTTACACAGCGATGAAATACGCCAGTATTGAGGATGGGAGAGGTGTTATATGGCGCAGAACTTTACAGGGGCGTTTGCAGGGCCATTTACAGGGCCGTTAAGTGATATGGGGAGCAGATAGAGGGGTGGGAAGTGGCTAACAGTCAATAGGAGCCGCTAAGAACAATCAATTTACCAGGGCGGGCATGTCATCGGCCATATAAAGATCAAAACTCAGTTTGTGACTGTTTCAAAACCCATACATCACAGCCTTTGCTACACCCATACATGTGAAATTAGCTTAATTTTTTCTTCGCGCGTCGTCGCAAATATGGTGATTTTTTGCGTCGGTTGAAAATTTTTCTTGACGACGCCGACTTCTCTCGGGCAGATATAAAAAGATAATTTTTTCTTTGACAAGACTTTTTCTTTACATCTCACTATCATACAAGATCATTAAAATGAAGTAAAAAGAAACAAGAAAGAGGGAATATAGTTTGGATTGAGGGACAGTTGAGAAGCCTGTCAGAGTGTGTACAATTGTGAGTGGACACTTTGTTTAAGGAACGTTGCGAAGGCAAGGCGGATTGTGTGCTCACCGACAGTCGAGAAGACTCCTTTTTGTGGTGACTGGGGCGCCTTTTCCCTTGCCGTCGTCTGTGTTCGCGTGAAAATTTCACTAACTCCAGAATCGGGTAACAGGGGCAAGATCCGTATGAAGCGATATTTGATAAGCGCCGATATCACAAAGTCCGAAATTTAGGGGAAGTCCGAAGTCCGAAATTAGGGGTGATGACTCAGGACCCTGCATGAGATTGAGTCATAGGGAAGTCCGAACTTAGGGGTGATGTGTTAGGACCTGCATGGAATGTTGTCACATAAGTCCGGGGTATCATCGACATTGTTAAGCCATGTGGTAAGACTTTAGGGATAATGTGTCAAGTCATGCATGATATACTGTCAGGGGATCCGGGGTATGATTCTTAGTGACTCTTCATGACTTCAAATATAATTAAGGGATAATGTGTCAGGGTCTGAGTGGAATGTTGTTACATATAAGTCCGGGGTATCATCAACAATCTTAAGCCATGTGGTAAGACTTTAGGGATAATGTGTCATGGAGAATCAGAGGTCAAGTGTCTAGGCTTGCATGAAATGACGTCACATGCAAGTCCGGGATACCGTCGCAATGACTCTGCATGATACTGCGTCGCGAAGAATGTTGGAAGAATTCTCAAGTGAGGTCATTCAAAGTCGAACGTATGTTAGAGGGATGAGTTAGGTACATGTTAAGGTAAGGACCATGAAAGAAAGGACGTATAAACTGTCTGCCAGGAATGATGAGGTGACAGTCACGTGAAATGTTGAACAAAGTGTTGAATGAATGAGCTAAACATAAAATTTTTTGAGTTCGAGAACAAAGTACTAACTGAACTATTGTGGAATAATATGCAATGCCATAGACTTTTTGAAGTAAAGAACAATTATAAGATACTCCCCTTAGAGTTTTAGCAGGATGAAGTTATGATTGAATGTGATCCAAAGACGTGGTGATATCCCTACGGTCCAGGAAATGAGAATAGTTAGAGTGACGACGCCTGATTGATAGGATAATTAATCCAAAGGAAGGGAAAGATTATTGAAAAAGTTAGATCCAGGTTAGTTATCGATATGCGATCGAAAGTAAGGATGTGGTGGAAGTGTGAGAAATGTTATTGATTTCTTTTTGAAGCGTTAGTGGAGAAAAAAAGATGAGTGTAAATGAGAATGAGATTGACCATAATGAGTTTGGATAAAGAAGATGAGATTAGTTGAAGATGAGTTTGGATGAGGCGATAAATATGCGTTGGTTGATGATTGAAAGAGATGAATTTTATAAAAAAAAA